>CM028103.1:18295513-18383002 GCA_016170015.1 Anopheles longipalpis | reverse complement strand
TACATGGTAAGCTACTATTTCTAAAACAAAAAAAAATTCCCCAATGATTAATTTTGCCATAAAAATTTTTTTTCTTTCTCCGTAGGTGACTGTCAGAATTATCCCGAACACCCTGTATATATATATATATATATATATATATATATATATATACATATATATATATATGTGTGTGTGTATATATATAAACACAACAAATTATTACCTAATATTAACAAAAGAGTAGTTTCGCTTCGTTATCGCCAAAATAACAGCTTTTTGACAGAATAAACCGCCAAACTTCCGATGCGCAAAATATCTCCATGGCAACGCATTGTACATGCTGTCGTTAGGTTGGGAGCTCCTGGTAGTGTTTCCTCAAAGCATTGGGTTGCCATCGCATACAGCTGAAAAGCAGATCCCCTTCCATGACGTGTGCCGTGGTGGAGAAGAAAACGAAAGAGACGGTTGATGGCAACAAGGAACAGCTGAGGGATGGAATTCATAAACCGAAATGAAGGCACGGACGGATACGGATCCGTACGGATGTAGCCTCATTTGTTGTATGTTTCCCGGATGTCCTGCTCGGATGTTGCCTGGTGTCTAGAACGCACAAGAGACGTTCAAGCGCTCATCCCACCGTGTGTCTGCCATTCTGCTATTCGTGCCATGTGTGCCCCCAAGGCACGCATCTGCTACCACGACAGGACTGTTAAGCCCGGGCCGGGTCGAAGGACAAATGAGGTTAGATAGCCCGACCAAGAAGTTCATTCCTGCAATCCGCAGGTATTACGGATCTCCTCTGGTACGACCCGCGGGAAAAGGTACTATGGAATGGAGGCAATTTACGTCTTCGTTACGAACCAACGTTGCAGCGGATTTTTTTGGCATACCAGGGCGAGTGTTTGGGCAGACACGAGCGGGAAAATGGGGTTGATTCTCTTCATCTGGAACTCATCCATCATAGTGGTAACGCTACCGACACGACGCAAAACGTGCGAATGTGGTTGCAATTGTTCATCCTTCGCCCTACTAGTCAGCTCACACCCTTTCCATGTGCAAGTGGTGGAATGGGCATAAATATATTCGCACCCATCACGGGGCCATCCGCATGTCAACGTTGGCATGTATGTTGTGTGCGTTGTGACGATCTCACCCCGTAGAACCTTCGTCACACCATACGTGAGGCTGCAAATTATCGACGCACAGTCGTACAGAAAAGCACTACATAGATAATGAGACACGGTGATAAGGGCCACGAGAACGGAAATGTGTACATAGAGAGTACCCTGCAATATGGAACGTGTCAGAATTAGAACGCTCTCGAGGTGACACGCCGAGAGTTGGCATGATTTTATCCACCATCACCATCAACATCATCGGCCCGGAAAGATATCCAGACTACTTAGCCTACGTTAGTCGCCGGTGACCAATGGCATTTGCATGGTCACCATGAGGTTGAAGTGACCGAAAGCAGAGCACGGTCGATGGCTTCGCTATCGTCACCGATCATTATTATTCTAGACCATGATTTATGCGATGCCAACGCTAGTACCCTAATACCTGAATAAAGGAAGATTTTAGGGTTTCACGAATCCGTAAAGTTTGCAAGATTTCTTGCTTGATTTGTGTAGAATATGTTTGCCAGTTCATACGAAAAGCTGCTAACTATAGATTTTCAGCAACCATCAAGCAAAGCAATATCTCTTTTTTTGTCGTTTATCTTAAATGTGTACATTATTAATAAAATTTATATAAAACTGGTAATGTGCGGATGAAATCAGTATTACACGTACATCCGTCATTGACGTTTCCGATTAATAGACAGTTACACCGATTTTCACTTGTCTCTAGGGCGGGAAGCAACCGATTTCGTCACGCTGGATTGGATTGGAGTAGCTATGAATTTGTAGATTATTTGCAAATAATACATCTTACTGATTCTTTAACACCATCACACCAGTAATAGGGAAAGATAGTTGTAGCGAATTTGAAAGTCTAGTTGTATAACGAGGTGATCTATTGTTTATAATCAATTTTGGTATATTCATATGACGACGATATAACATAAGAATTTTATTCATATATATATATATATATATATATATATATATATGGTATATACCGGTATATACCGACTTTATGTTTAGTTTATCTTGGAATTCATCGTGAAAGTCATTCTCCAAATAAGACTTCCACGTTGATCTTCAACTGTAAAGCCATCTAACAGATTTGCAAATGTGTTGACCATTTATGCCGGAACATTACATTTATTCCCCAAAGTTCTCATTTTCCAATTCTCCTCGGTAAAAGGAGCGTTCTCGAACCAACAGCCTAATACTGTCATCGATTGCGATCGGCCGATAGGAACTGATTTGTCTATCGAGCCGTGTTAAAATAAACCAACACAATATCGATACAGCACCCATTCTTGGCCACAAAACTCCCAGCAAAGCTCAGACTTCTGAAAATAAACTGCTTGTCTGACTGGCTGAAGAATATTTGAGTCCTGTACTGTGTAGTGGGCTTTTTTCTTCCGTAGCGTTTCACCAGTACGCTAAAGGCTTGCGTGCATCTCGACAGGTACTTCAATGTCCAAAAGCAAATGACAACGGCGATGCCGACGACGATAATAAGACCCAAAGCTGCTTAAATTCAGACGTGGTAAGTTTACATCCCGTTTCGTATTTACTGTAGGGTATGAAACGGGGCCGAAAGTGAGAGGTCAGTAGGGCCAGCAGTAGAATAAAATGGGTACAGGGAAATCTATAAAGATTTCCTACTCCATTCGTCGCAAACCAGCACAGTCACCGGTAGGTTGTGGTAGAACGAACAGAAAAGGAGCAGCTTTTATTCCAAAAGTCTTTAGCTCTTTCGCCGGGTTGCCGGGTCTGTGTGGGTCGCATGTTGAAGCTCGTTTTTTATTGTTTTCCCTTCTTCTAGTCCGTCCGGGAGTTTTAGTCGAAGCACAGATGTGTGCGAGGAAATTCCTGATGGGAAATTCAGCCGGAAGCAGCTGAACGGGATTGCGTGATGCGAACGCTCGACTATACGATACGTACGATGAAAGGGCTCACGAATGTGACTAGATGGGAAGGAAAATTGAAAAAGGGACAAGATCGGAAAATGCTCTCCTTGCCTACAAGAAGCGTGTCTTCACGGCACGGGAAGAAGAGTAACATGCTGACCATGCATAGAGTGAGCGAGAACTGATGATCCCGACGATAGCCTTTGGCAAATGGAACGGGTTTCGCAAAAGTAGCTCGAGCAGCGACGTATATAGAAGTCAGTGGTAAAGTGTCGACGTAGCTAACGTCGTAGTCGTTGTCGTGCTAGTTGCTGGTTGTGGTGGGATGTCATCGAGACGGGTGGCATTTACTCGGAAAAAGTTTGAGGGAACACAGCAAACCAAACATACAACTTTCCCGGGAGCTTGAAAGGTGTCGGCGGTGAAAAAAAGAAATTTCCAACGGAACGTTGTGCTCGAAACACCTAGAAGGTAAATTTTATGAATTTCTCAGTTTATCTAATTATTATTCTAACAACTTCAAATTATTCCACGTATTCTCTAAAATACTTCAAATTATTCTACGTGTTGTGCAATGGGCATTAAAAGCATGAAGTATGGGAGTATGCAAATACTTTCTATTAACCATCATCATGTTTTGGATACTTTAGGGCACTGTGGACGCCTTCGTAAAACTCAAACAAAATATTTTGTTCAAGACGTGTGAGTTGCATATTTGTGGTATATCTTAATCTACTAATTAACTAACTTAAAGCCTATTTTTGTTTAAAATCTTTATGTTCAACAACTTCGCTTTACATCCATAACTACAAACTAAAAAAAATATGTTCAACAATACACAGTTACCAAGGATGTAACGTAGGAAAAACTAAACATTTATTTGCAAAACCATTGTTTTAATGTATCTTAGGTATTATCAAACTATGAGAATTCCCTGATTGCAATGCTTTTCCATCGAGACCGTCGATGAACATCTTCGGAAAAACGTAAACACTAAACGAGCAACCGTGTCTCGCAAACCGCGAACCAAAAGATCTCGGCAAAGTATGGACCGGCACCGGAATGAAGCTGGTTGGACGTTTCCCAAGCTGTAGCGCATGGTTACGAGCATCACATCATGGGTTTGGTCGTGGCGTCTTCCTTACTACTCCCATGCAGCTCCATCTGTCCTCGGCGAACATTAAATCGTTCCGGATGCCACCATTCCTGTCGCCGTTACTTGTGGGTTGCTGGTCGACGTGCACGTTGTACCATAGCCGCGGACTCAAACTCCTCTTCGAACTTCCTCTTCACGAGCATATCTCACCCAACCCGACTTCGATAATTCGGTATACGAGTGGCAAAGTGCTGGCAGCGCTATGCTGCTCGTTTGCTTGCAAAGGGTGGACGATGTGCGAATACGATATCCGGCAACGGTAGTAAGGGAAGAATCTGGTGTGTGTTGTGACGATTGTCCGTTGCAGAAACTGACTGACGCACGTGCCTCCCGACATGAATGACATTAGTCCCAGAAGGAAAGAGAAAAGAGAAGCAAATCAAGAGAAAGAGAGAGATAGAGAGAGAGAGAGAGAGAAAGAGAAAGAAGAAGACAGTCTTCGACGCCGAATGCCGATGGTGTGGGGACCTCTGTACCTTCGGACGGACCCGAAGCTTAATCCAGCAGTTCCAACACGTTAACGACATCAACGGCTGGCCGCCACAAGGACGAGCGAAGACACAACACGCTAGCAGGCACCTTTCAACATGCGGGGAAACATCGCGGAACCGTTTTATTCGTCATTGGGTCGTCCTGGCACAGGATGTACGTCATGCGGGCAGACTTACGACCATGCTTGAACCACTTTTCCAATGAATCGTGGATAGGTTTTCTCCGCACCCCTCGTACATAACCGTACAAAAGTTGAAACGGAAGCTACCTGCATCCGGAGCACTCACATTGGATTCTGTAGGTAGTCGCCAGCGGGACGCCCCAGAGCTTCGGAAGGAATGAAATATAAGCAGCCGAGGCTACCTCGGTATTGTGCTTTCCCTCCGTCTTCTCACATAACGTCCCTCTTGGTGTTGTATTAAGTTATACAAATGACCTTTCACTATATTCTGTCCGGAGCTCGGGCGTAGCAATTTTTCACTGCAGGTGGACATCGTAAGAAGTGACAGAGTTGTCGACCACCCAATAGTCTACACAGTCCACCAGTGCTCCATTTTCTTCCTAGTTGGGACAGAAATAGACGAAATTCAATGTGTGTAAACGAGAGTGCGAGTAAATGCCACCTGGTCAACGTTCCCTGTCTGTCCTGGATGGGAAGTTTTTCAGAGGAAAGTGTTTTACGTTTTTTTGTAGTTTAGCACTTAAAACTAGTAATTCATAGTAGTGATGTGCGTTCCGGAATGAACGTGGTAGGTTCGTTCTGTTCCTTAAAATGGACGATCGGAACTAGGTTCAAAATTTTGAACCTGCTAGGTTCGCGGAACTAGGTTCGAAATTATGAACCTGGTAGGTTTACAGAACTGGGATAGAATAGTTGTACATTTCCGTTCCAATTACACAGTAATATCACAAGAACGCGAACCATTGCTCTGAGCTTATTTGTAACGTCTTTTGATAACTTTGTGTAGACGGTTTCGTTATAGAATCTATTTTTAAATATCTTTTTGTTTACGTAAACACAACATACTTTTCTGATTTTAATAGGCATGATTGGTTGATAAAAACGTTTTCTTAGTTTTTTGTTTTTTTTTTCAAAATATGTTCTTAGTTATTCAACATTGACCTATCCTTAGTGTGTTTATTTGTTATGTTTTGTACAGCAACTACCGCATACATATTAATAATTATATATTATTGCCCTGTACTCCTGTGATTGTTCTAAATCTGGATTGTTATTAATTGAATTACCCATTTAGTACTGAAACATCACCTTAGTAGTAGTATCAGTAGTAATATCAAACAGTACCTTAAACCGGTACAAACACTGAAATCCTTAAATTTATACAACAAACTACTACATGCATCGCTTAGCACATCCACCCTAAGGGAATCTTAACCCTCACCGAAAAATTGAGGAAATTGGGCCCGAGATTGCAATTATTTCATCGCAAATTAATCATACTAACGAGCAAGGAATCGTGCGCGTCGTAAATGGTGCCGTAACACGGTAAGTGGCAATTATCATCCAGTGCCATTCGTAAAGGTGTCGTGAAGTTTCGCGGGGACCAAGCCCACTTCCTTTATGGTGCAAAGTTGTTCCCAGTTCTTAGTATCAGTGTATATATTTTACACCTTGGTAGGTTTTTTTTTACTCTCTGTAAGTTTTCCAATCACAAGCGGAGATGACAAATACGTTGATGGCGGTGGGCGTTGCTTTGTTGCAGCCGCCCAGGATATCGAGTTTACTATTGCACAACCGAACGCTGCAAACATATCTGGCGCTGGTGGAACTGCATTGACAATTACTGAAAAGTACCGCGAGTGTAATGTTTTCTAATTATGCAAATCGAAGCAACAAAAAACTATTATTCTTGAAAAAGCATATCGCGACGATAGCACATTGTTTAAACAACTAAATTTCTGTTTAAGTTGGTAGAAAATCGGTTCTTGATTTTTGCGCAAAGATGGGAGGACATAGATTCGTTTGGTAGTTAATCTAAAGCGGTTTTCCATTTCATAATCCCGGAAACGTTCGCATTGAAAGAATTTCGAGGCTGGTTAACAAACGCTTAGATACTGACCGCGAATGCACATTGCCAAACTGTCCGAAAAGGGTTAAACATCTTCGGGTTCCTATGGGTGTTTGAAATGAGCAGCAACGGTTGTGGGACTCAACGTGGGAAGTACCAGTTGGCCAAGTGTGAACTGAACTCGGCTGGGTTAAAGGTTCATTAAGTATGTAATTTCAGATTTAGTGGTTTGGGCAGCGGCAAAAACCGGGAACCATACTGCCGAACATAATTAGAATAGAATGGACAGTTTGCTTGCCCTGTGTCGAGATGGAAGGATTTCAACCTAAAAGGGAAGCACGATGCTCTCGAACCGATAATCATCTGTCGTGGGCTCGTAGACTCATTTATGTGTAAAATGAAGAATCCAAAAATGTATAGCGATATCCATTATGTAGCGTGTGTTACCCGTAAATGGTGCATCCCCGATCAGTAGTTTAATTGGTAGAGGAAAAGAAAAAGTGGAACCAAGCGTAAAATGCTGCAGCGCATCGAGGCGGTATCTCATAAATTACCGAAGCCATCAAGTGAAATAAGCAAACGACGCAATATATTAGCATGGCTCTCACTGGATCGATCTTGAAATGACAGTATCTAATTCCATCAGAGTTGTATTTCCAGTAAAAATAGATATACATGACAAACCAACCCCTTTGGGGCCGCAATCGGAAAAGAAATTACAAATTGAGAATGATTTGCTTCCATTAAAATAAAATAAAAAACAAGTCATTTATTTATTTATTATTGTTTTGTTACCATTTGGACGGCCGGATAGTATGACTGAATCAAATCATTTATATCATTATTGATTTAATAAATCAAAAACCAATGTTAAACTCGCTTTAACAAACACTAACCGCAACTAGCCATAATATTAACTTGAGTGAGTTGATTGAGGGGAATACGATATCATATATAGGTTCCAAGCTTCCTCGAAAAATAAAAAGATAACACAAAATAGGGTTTTCATAGACGTTCCTTCTCTTATTGTCGGCAAATGATTGCCTACCAATCACCAACGGTAAATGTTGAATTGAAACTCTAAATGAAGTGGAATGATCGAAAAAAAATTCAAACATATAATAGCCTGTAACCAAGTCCCCACGACTTCCCCACACCTGCGCAAATGTGTTGCAATGTGTAGTATATGCACATGGTTATCTTTTTCCTGGCGTGCATTGTAACGAGAATACATAAAAACAAAATAATGCACACCAGAAAAAAGGAAACCACTGCACCAAAGCTGTCGCGAGCCTAACACGCTGTGTCGGATGCAATTGCTGCACCGGGTGCAATAGCGTTTCAAACATATCATCAACCGGTCGACCGCCACCAGTTACCTCCAATCTCCCTTATCACAACTTGATAGCTAACAAGGCATCAAAAGTAGGATGGAATTTCGCTTTCGTTCCAACCGACTTCTTTCCCTGGGGCCATTTTACCTGGCATTCTGTTGCATCCCTCCACGCATCACTCTCCAATCGATATTCATTTCTCACCGACTTCACAGATAAAAAGAGAACTGCGAAAAGTGGTAACCTCGCGTCAACGAATCAATCATTGTTTGCCCACGTCTCACGTGCTCGTGTCGGTACATACATTTTTTGTGTGAGCGACAACAGCAAAAATGTGCTCGTTGCTATCGATTTGCCTGTTTCGAGGAAGAAGTAGTGAAACAACAAACTTTTGCGTCGCATGCCGCAGTGCGTAATTTATTAAGTTTAGGTCAAATTATTGCAAATGAGCTGCACGTTCCCTGCAATTTGGTCCTTTTTAACCGACGACAACCAACGATCATGCTTCTCTTCGCGTGCCTCTCGCGTTAGTGATTTGTGGGCTGCGGAATGCCTTCAAACGATAGGGATGAGGTATGCATCTGACGGTTCTAATGTTGGTGTTGCGTTTTCATGATGCCAGCGGCTGCAGATGGGTTCTTGAAGATGTTATAATGGTCAAGTGCGAAAAGCGAATCATCGCGATCGTTTGCTATGGCGGTAAATCGTGTAAGTTAACGATAGGGCCGTTTCGATTATATTCGCTCCGGTTGTCTCGATTTAGGTACTGTTTCATAAAAAACCGACAAACAAGCTCCCGTGTATGCCCGGCAGCAGCCCCAAAATGGTGTCGGTAACGATTTGTGGAACGATCATTAAATGCGTGGAGATGCACTGCACTTCTTGTAAGGATGGATGCCGCTGTGGCACAATAAATCGAAGAGTTCCCGAAAAAGGTGAATCCCCCGTTTGACTGTGAATCCAATGTAACTGCACTTTTTTTCTATAATACACGTGCGTTGTTTTTGTTAGAAACATCATAGGCTTGCGGGAAGGATGGTGATTTTTTGTTGTTGTGTTTATATAAGTGATTGAAATCATTAGTATTGTAAGAGAATAAGCAACAGCACTTAGAATGTATATTAACAAGGAATAATAAGCCGAAACCTGAGTTGATACACTATTTAAAAACCTTGTATCAAACACGCATAAGCACTACGATGATGCTTTTAACTGTTCAATCAGTTGCTTTAGTTGATTTAGTAAGGCCGCGTAATGACGGACAAAATTAAAAAGAAGTCCGTAGAAAGTGAAGCCTCTCTCTTTCTTACTGGCCTAACAACCTCCTACGGTCATGCCGGCAATTTCTGCTCCGATCCGAATGGGATTCGATACCCGGTCGTGTCGTGTGAAAGCAACGCCGTATATTACATACAGCACCGGCACGGCCCCCGGTGACATTAAGAAGGAATTTTACAAACGCATGAAAAGCCTCCGAAAGAGAACATAAGAAAACACGGAATGTAACTACCGAACCCTACCCTTATATACCCTACCAAAATGACCGTACGCATACGATGAACGCTCGCTCATTGAGCAGTAAATTATTTATTGATTAATCGCTACCGGCGTTTAAGGCGATCGAGGTTCGTTTTTGCACACAGTCTTGTTCGACGTTTCGGTTTGCTGCATCCGAAGACTGTGCCTGTTGCTGTGAAAATTTGCAAAAAAATCATCGTAATGCATGGTTTGAGTTTTGCAAGACACACAGCTCATCATCTCTGCTTTCTTTCGGAAATCAGACAGGATCGCTTAGAGATGCTTAGCACTGTGATCTTTTTCTCTCGACTTTCAATCAAAGGTGCCACGGCCATCCACATTACAATTTTATGCGTTCTTGTGGCCCTACGTTGCTTTAGTACGCTGTGTGCATCTTTTAAGGCCTTTTGTTGGGGTCAATGCTAACAGCAAGGCTCAATCTATAATGAGAATATAATTTTTTTTAAAACGCGTTATTACGCATAATTGCCAGTGTAATAGACGTCATTTTGAATGGAACACGGTGATTCTTCATTTTAGTCTAACGACCCGTTTGCATCTTACGGCCCTTTTCGGTTAAGATGCTGCACTGTCTTTGGAATATGTGGATTCTCTCCTTCAGGCAGTTGACTTTTGATACATCTTTACCCAGCGCGCAAACGTGTCACATACATTCTCATTAACGTTGCGCAGATGTTTGATTATTTAAGTAGATATTTTACTCCCTTCTTCTCGTCCGTTAACCATCTAAAGTCATTTGGAGCGTTTGCTTTAGTAAGGTATCCAAAACGCGACTTGTTTCGGCACATGAACGTATTAAACAGATTCTTTTTTTTTTGTTTTTGCTGGACACTCATTAATAATTGATTAATGAGATTTGATTTCATCGCAATGGAACCACCGGGTGGAGGTTCAAACGCTTATAACTTAAAAAGAAAACTGCCGAGTTTGGATCCCGAGAAAACTTGGATGCGTGATGTAAGGACATTTTCGTGCGTATGTGCTCTCAACCGTGACCTTGTTACAGGTTATTGGTTCAGTTCGATTTGGTAAGCAGAAAGGAAGTGAAGCAGGGCGGCAAATAAAATTGCGCGTTTTCGGAGGGTAAGCAAAGGCATTCATAAATATTTCGTTAGTGCATGTACATCCAGATAGAGACGTTGGATTTATGATTATCTTAATACTGATGATTACAAGCACGTCTATAATTCATTGTTCTGAATGTTTCCGCAACAAGAAATTGTTTGGCATGTTTACGTATAAGCCTTTTAAATAATAATTTAAAAACCTTATCTAATCGATCAACATTTTAACAATTATTTTACACGAATGTTAATTTAATGTTAATTTAAGAAATATTTATATAGAATTTAAATATTGTTATATTTGTTCATAGTTAAGCTTAAGTTCAAGTTACTTTTATCTATCAAATTAAAAACATGATATCAATAGGATTTTTTTCGATAACCTCACTTCGTTTAATGCTTAAAGATGTTTTTTTTATTACATACTCGCTTAGCTGATTCCGCAAACCTTGCTTATTCTCTGGAAATAAGACTTGTAATGAAAAGTTGTCTAGTGCAGTTTTGCATGAAACTTGTATGGAATAAAAACTTGTGGGCTCTTTCTACTCTTTAGCCGCCGCCAGTTTTCCAGTGCACTTTTGCCGTTTTGCGTGCAACTTGTATGGTACAAAAACTTGTGGGTTCTTTCTACTCTTTAGCCGCCGTTACATTTTAATTAGTCAGCATCCAGTTGTTGAGACAATTTATACACTGTGAAAACCTCCTGCCCATATCAAACAAACTCGTTCTGATTTATTTCTTGCTGAATGTCAAAGTGCTCTACATTTCACAACCTGGTCTTTTTTAAAGGAGTGGTGAGATTAAAACAACATTGTTTCATAACAATCATCAAATATCAAATCCCATTCGGACCGTCCCCACGTAGCAAGGAATGGCCGGCATGACCTCAGAGGTCGTTAAGCCAAGAAGATCATAATAATTTAAAAAAAAGTAGTCAAAAAATCGCTTGAATTTGTCGCCATTGTTGTATCGGGCGAAAAACATTCGGCATAATCGAGCGAAAAAGATGGGAGAGCACGCCCGTTGTTGCCTTTGTCTCTCGCGACCGTTCATTTGTTCTCGCTCATTCTCACGCTAGCGTTTAATGAGCAATATATAGTGCAGGTATCACCAACACTACCAGCTATCCTTCTCCTTCTGGCTATTTTACACCTCGTTCTTGCCTATATGCTTGCCAGTTCTTCAACGTAGATTTTCTACCCTGTACATGCTATGACTTTCGTTGCATGCCTTCTTTTACACGTAAGCCTGTATTCATACTGTGTGTTCCACATACGCATACGCTATCATTTTCTTCTCTCCGTCAGTTTTCTCGCTCTCTGTCTCTCTGCGCTGCTTTCATGCGCTCTCGCTCTCGTCGTTCCGTTCAAAGCAGCATAGCCAACGCCGTCGAAAAGTGAGAAAAACGACCACGGTAGACATACGCTTTTTCCCTTTCATGTGTGCTGGTTGTGTGTGCTTGCTTCTTTTCCCGTGAGTAAACTGCGCCGCCATATTAAAGTGAGACGAAAGAATCTTGCCGCTGTGTTCACCGTGAAACGGATGAAAATTAGAACGGAGACACATCGCGTTTTTGTGTGATTTGTTTTGGGACGCCGCAACAAAACCAGATACCCCAGCAATACCGGTAAGTGTCCCTAGCGGCACCGATCCGTCGGAAGGTATAGTACGCGTCACGGGCCTATACGTCCCCCGTCATAGGCAGGCAAGCCATTGAAATGGGTACTCTACGAACGGTGGTGGTTAGTAGGGGGAAATTTACAGTGAAAAATCGATTCTTTATAACCGACCGGATCGCAAGGTGACAGATGCCTGAAAATCACGCGTGGTACAATTGAATCATTTGCGCCGAGGAAAAAGCAGCAATGTTGATGCAAAAGCAGTGCTTCCCAAGGAGTCATATTTCGTCACAGATTTTACGTTGTTCCGAAACGATGATGCGACAGAGTAGTTGAATGATATGAGAGAGAGACGCATTTATACACGTGTGTACGGTTGACGCGCACGAGGAGGCAGGAAAAAACTTGACTGCTCCGATAGTGTGCGTGTGCAGCATCACACTCGAGCGAAACATGGTGCAAAGCCGCGAGAGTGAGTTAGCAAATGGCCGAACGCGCGCGTTCGTTCACCGTGAGAAACCATAAAGAAGAAAGAATTTGTGTGCGGTTTTTGGAAAGCGCATCTTTACCACTAACATATTTATATAGTAGTCAATCGTGCCTACACTTTATTGTCACCTGTTTCACGTGCCATACGCGATAACTGGTATTTTGGAGTGTTGCATAGAACGTCTAGGATGACGTGAATTTTCTATCCCACCGCAGCACGAACATATCAAAAGCATTAGTATGCAGTTTCAAGTGCATCACCCATCCATCGTAAACGGGAGGTTCGACACCAACCATACAGCAATGTACCGCGGTATCATATCACAGCGTTTGATGCGATTTCGTTTTTTTTATACGATGGCCACATTCGCGGTTTATTTATGTTTTTTTTTATGTATCTCATTTTTTCAGGACATATTCTGAGAAAGTGCGACTGCACTTAGAATAACGGAAAAGATGCATTCGCTGCCCGTTTGCTTTTCTACATTCATTTCTTTTAAATGTGTGCCTAGTTTGTATCGAAGGAAAATATTTTAATTTATAATTTGATTTTTTTGTTTTAGTTTCAGATGCACATAAAATAAATCTTATAATGCATAATACTTTACATACATGAAAAAACGATGGACGGTACTTTAATGGTGCACAAAGTTATATCAAACCACAAAAACATCGAAACAAGATTCAAGGTAATATATAGTATGTGCGCTCCTATATTCATTTTTGTCGCTTCGATGTCCACCACACAGTAACTTTATCAAGTGCGAATAAGATGTTAGCTACATTTTGCCTGTTATAATATTACGCGCATATGAAACTAATGCTGTTAATTGTTGTATCAACACTGCGCCCATCAAATACGTTCGACATGATAGCAGAATTTTTATCCCACACTAAACGCTTTCTGCGATACCTAAATTTAATCCAAGTACAATCTTATGAGAATGGAACGTGAAAGAATATTGAATAGAGTTGCAAAAAAAAAAATTACCTCCGTTCGCAGTACCCATCCAACCCCCCCCTTACACGTGTTTATTTCTGATATATTTGCAGGTTATAATCTAGCAGTTAGAAATTATGCTGAAATTATCTACATCATTCGGACGAGTGTAGAAAGTACTCCAGAACAGCGTTTGCACTAGAAGTCATGTTTACTACAAACAACATCCAATCGGCAACGGGCACACCGATCGGCATACAGTATCAAACAACTACCACCAACGATATCAATAAAGGCAACAAGCTGGAGGGTCAAAAGCCAAATCAGCAAGCACCGGAGTTTTCAACGTTTTACGCCAATGTGAATATGATACAAAAGCTAACGCCAACGTCACAGGTAAACCGTGACTGACGGTTGGCATAGCGTTTAAATTCATCCAACACCTTGAATAGACGAATCATCTTCCTAACGCGCCCCATGGTTTGCTTTATCTTCAACAGGCATTGAGCACCGTGAATTTGGCGCAGCTTTCCGATGAAACAAAGACAGTGCAATACATACAACCGTTTGGTTATGCAAACTGTGCGCTGGTCAACCAGATGCCGATACCGAATGGCGTTACCGGGATCACTGTCGATGGGAGACAGCTAGTTGTCAACAAACCCATTACGGTATGCATTTTAGGCAAATTTCTAGGCACGAACAATTTAACATTAATTTCCATCCATTCGCAGAACACCATTTCTAACATCAGTTTCAAGTGCGATGTGTGCGGTTTGATGTTCAACCACTTGACGTTGCTGAACCACCACAAGCGTACCCACAATCAGGATGGGGAAACAACATCGGATGCCATTACGGTAGTAACGCAAGCTCAGAATTTAGTGCAGGCACAAAATCTCATCTCCGAAACGGGTCAAAACCTTGGTCAGATTCAGATTGTCGCCACGGAAGCGCTTGATCCGGCACCACAACAACAGCTCCAACATGCCCAGGACGCTCAGCAACAACAAGCCCAGGCACAGGCCCAGGTACAGGCGCAACAGCAAGCGCAACAGCAGCAGGTCCAGCAGCAGCAACAACAACAGCAAGCGCAACAGCAGCAACAGGTTGCAACGCATACGACCAAGGCGGACAAATCGCAGAAGTGCATCTCCTGCAACGGACCCATCCATAGCAATCCGAAACGAAAGGGACCGAAGCTGATACGCTGCGAAACCTGCATCAATAATGATGGTGCACAACCGGTGGCCAGAAGTAAGTGTTTGCATGCGTTAGTTTATGTGTATGTTGCGTTGTGATCAATTTCAGCGATTATTATTTATTCTAGCGACACAAATCTTTGTTGCACCAGACGGTGACATCAAATTCGAAATTGGCGAAATACCGAACGCATCTAACAGCAACTCGTCTATGGATTCGCTGATGCCGGGACAAATGAACACGATCAAGGCTGAGCATTCGCTTATAACACAACCGAACACACATCCAGTTAAAAAACGTAATGCAGCCACAGTAACGAAATGTAACAAATGTAACGGATCTGGTGTAATTATAGTTGGTGCTGCCCAAAAGAAGCTAATGCACTCATCACAAATACATCAGCAGTGGGTATTCCTTTCGATCGTTGTAACAAACGCCAATGGCCAAGTCAAACCATTTAGACTATGATCACTATTATTTTTGGAATTTTTGCGTTTATTTTTGCACATTTGATTTTTTAGGCCTGAAAAGCCGTTCACCTGTAATACGTGTGGAGGACGTTTCTCGCGCTATTCCAGTCTGTGGTCGCACAAGAAGTTGCACACGGGTGAAAAAAATTATAAGTGTAATGTATGCGGTATAGCGTTTGCAAAAGCTGTTTATCTAAAGAACCATATGCGCATCCATACCGGTGAAAAGCCGTACAAGTAAGTGTAGATGGAGAATCTTGTATTGTAACAGTTTCACTAAACCTTAACAACTATCGGCATTTTTTTGTATCTTTCGTAATATTAGATGTGGAACCTGCGGAATGCAGTTTTCACAATCGCCGCATTTGAAGAATCACGAGCGAACTCATAGCGGAGAGAAGCCTTACGTATGTGAGGTAAGTACAATCAGTGCTATAGTGAATTAATATGTTACATCGATGTTTTATGTTATATGTAGGTGTGCGATAAAGGTTTTGCACGTCATGCCACACTCTGGAACCATCGCCGTATACACACCGGAGAAAAACCGTACAAATGTAACCGCTGTCAGTCCGCATTCAGTCAGGCAGCTCATCTTAAGAATCATGAAAAGGTATGGAGTAGAATTTGCTTTTTGCATAAACTTTCAACCATGACTAACAATGTTGTTTGAACACTTCTCAGGTACACTCCGGTTTAAAACCTTTCAAGTGTGACATCTGTTCGGCCTCTTTTGCCGATCGTTTCGCGCTGAAGAGGCATCGTGGTATTCATGAAAAATATGGTTCGTTTCATAATAATGATCAACATTCTTAAGGTTGTGACCATTTCTAACAAAATGTAAATTGTTATTTTGTAAAAAAAAAACATCACGATACAGGTCAAACTACTCCACTCCATCAGAATCAACAGCAACAACAGCAAGCGACCCAGCAAGTAGTCACACAACAGGTGGTCCATAAAGAAGAAGTAATTGAAATGGAAGAAAAACCTCGAGATGTCATCATTGGAATGTAGAAAGGTTCTCACAATCTTAAGCGTGTCGTTCCGATCTATTACAGAATTATTTGTGCGACGGTAATGATACACACGTGTACAAAGTGTGACCATTTTATGTACTACAGAATGGTAGAAGCGATCCATGGAATCGTGTAAATGCATTACTTTATGTAAAATTTGTATGGTTATAGTATAGTCGCATTAGAGCGGTTGTTTGCTGCACATGGTTAAGAATTCATTTTCTCCATCCATGATACATTCATAAAGCTATCCTATGTAAGGAATGCTAGGCTCATGGAAAAACGTATTGGAGAAGATGAGAAAAATGTGCTTCCCTATCTATCATCAAACGACCGTAACGCGCGTTGTTAAGGGAAAGAACAACTCTGGAACGAAACTTATTCCAAAAAGGAATAATGATGCCAGCAATTACAGCACATAGTTAAGCTCTTCCCTACAGTTTTCGTGCCGAAAATCGGTTTTTAATACATACACTCTGTTTACAAGGAAAGACTGTATAATGAATTACAGGGCAACATTTGTAAACAAACTACAGTGCATCGTTCAGCTAGTGCTGATTGCTATCTAACTTCAATCTTAAGTTCAGTCTTTTTGCTTAAAAGAAATCTTAACATAAGAGAGCATTTGGAAAAGAAATGTAAGCGTTTGCAATTAAGAGAATATTGACATTCACAGATAAACAATTTGTGGTAATGTGGTAGGTGTTATTAATTTAATGACGATTATTATAACAGATACGTTTATTGGCATATGCAAGTACGATTAAACCAATTATGATTAAGATTTTTTCCAATTTCAATAGTGCTTTCATTGTTTGGTGATTCCCTTTTTTCAGTATAGCGATTTTCTGATCAATCTGTAAATTTCGCATAGCAAGTTTCTAGGACAAACAGGTCATATCGATCACCTTGGTGGAACATAATAGGTGGAAAAGTAAGAAAAATTTACGTTAGCCAGTTAAGAAACTGTGTCGATTTTAATATCGTACATCAATTCATGCGTCCCTCTTTAAAAAGCGCTACAAACGTATTTAAGTGATGACACACATAACAACAAATAGAGCAACCCCAGACCCGACAAATCTCCACCAATTCACCATGGTAATTGTTCATTATTGAACTATAAAGCCATTTCCCGAGTTATTTGTCTCATTTATTACTACCGAAAATGGGTACATGCCGAAAGACGAAAATGCTGTGTGATTTTGTATGCAGTGACAGCGTTGTTTCCTAGTTGCAGCACAAAGACGTCAAAATCTGCCGGCAAATTGTCTGTTTCGGGCAGCATATAATGGCTTTTTTAAACTGCTTTTAAGCATCTAAACTACCAAAATAAGAGTGAAAAAGTGTTTAAACTTTAATTGTGTAATCCTTTCAGTCGTTTAAAACGTTTATTGTCCCTTATTTACACTGCCGATAATAGGAACACAGCCTGCCTAAAACAGAAAAAACTATGTCTACTTTTTTATGAATATTGCACATAAAACCCATTAGAATCACAAAATTTAGTAGGTAGGTATGCAGAAAGATACCTAGTACCTACTACGAAAGTTTTTCAACCGCAATAGGTAACATCGTCTTCAAACACAAATATTTTATATAATATACCTAGGTCTATTGTTGTATTCAGAAACAATATATGCAAAATGAAGAGTAACCTGTGACTAGCACCCAATATGAAATTCATATTACAATAAAAAAAAAACTCATTTAATCAAGTAGGTACAACATGTATTTTCATGTTTTGCATAACAGCAGCACGAAGGTGCAGAAAACTGGAGCAGTCACCCTATTCTGAAAGTTCTGACAGGCGGAATCTCGGGCGATCGATATACAATCAATCCCCACAATACGCGACAGTTTATATTAACGGATTCATTGTACATATGTGTTTTCCGAACAAAATCAACAGGCTTTCTTACCCTGGCACGTTCCATTCTTAGCCAGGTAGAGCGAGTAAGGAATACGCTTTCCATTTCAGCCAAAAATCCTTCCATACGGTATTATCATATAAAGCCATTTTCTAATCCGTTCTTTTAGTGCCAAAAACTGTTGATGAAATTATTTAATGCCCTTTTGTGCTTTTTTTTATTCTTGGCGATTTTCTTTCCGAAAAGTAGGTCTGAGTATCTAGTTTAGAAAGCGAATATTTACATTGCTCAATAAATTCCAATGTAGACGGCAGAGTTGTCATCGGTAGCTGTCAACGTTATAATTCGTGCGATCACAATACACAAACCAAGTTCATTCCATAGAAACCGGTGCCTTTTTCTACAGTACGCCTCGAGCATGTGCCGCTTTAGGTGAAGGGAATTACAACTATACAGTTTCTATTTTCTTCTACTCAACAGTACGAAACTGCATTTACAGCTAGCAAGATGAGTAAGCGGATGGACTTTTTGCGTTCAATCATCGATGCCTCGTCGAACAGTTCCGTCGATGGATCGAATGAAAATTCCGCAAACCCTGACAGTGGATACCGAACGGAACAGTTGTCTGTAGAAGAACAGAATGCTGCCCAGTTATCAGCAGTAGGTTTAGGGCGTGGACGGTCCCATGCACTTGCCGCACTCCTAAAACCATCGAAAACTACCGATGGAAGCTTACCACTAGTTGCAACCATGCCAAATTTGGCCATTGGAGGCCGTGGACGATTTTTACAGAAGTTGTCGTCTGTTGTACCAGATCCAAGCAAAACTTCCGAATCCGGAGTAGTTTCGTGTAGTTCATCTGAAGTTGATGCTGCTGTAATGGAGGAAAATTTGGGTAAGTTCCTTCAATCAACACCCCTGCAGGTTCCGAAGAAGGCGGCCACCTTCGTACTGGAGAAATCAAAAGAACCGGAAGAGTATGTGAGACGTACCGGAACGAGTGGGACAAAGGTACAGATGATGAGCAACTTTATGGAGCTGAAATGTGAACAAAATCGAGGAGTGTTTGTTTACACGGTCGATTTTGAACCGTACGTAGACTCGAAACGGGCGCGCCAGCAATGTGTGGACAGTCATCGTAATATCTTCGGCAAGGCGTACACATTCGACGGTCATATGCTGCTGCTTCCAAAGCAACTGCCAGAGTCGAAAATGGTAATTACCGCTAAGGCTCCGACAGATGAAACGCCTGTGAAGATGATAGTGATATTTCGAGTTCAACAGCGCATGCATCAAAACGTGATGCTATATAACAAAATATTTCGGCGCATCATGTACATTCTGCAACTGTCCGAGATGGGACGCAAGCACTACGACCCCTCGCAAGCACGCATCGTGCCACAGCACAAGCTTGAAATTTGGCCAGGTTTCGTAACGGCGGTGGATGAGTATGACGGAGGATTGATGTTAAATCTCGACGTCACGCATCGCGTTTTAATGCAAACGACGGTGTACACACACATCAAAACAATCGCACAGTGCCGAGAAGCCCAGTTTCATGACAATGTGCTGAAGTCACTGCTCGGATCAGTCGTTCTAACGCGTTACAATAAAAAAACGTACCGGATCGATGACGTTTTGTTTGATCTGAACCCACTCTGCACGTTCCGTTATGGAGATCGCGACATCACGTACGTCGAATACTACAAAAAGCAGTATGGAATTGAAATACAAGACCATCAGCAGCCAATGTTGCTAAATCGCTCTGAACGGAAAGTTAGCAACAGTGAAAAACCGCTGGAAATTGCGTTGTGCTTAGTACCGGAGCTCTGCTACCTAACCGGGCTGACCGATGAGATGCGCAAAGATTATAAGGTACGGTTATGATAATGAATATTTTTGAGAAGGCGCAAAACAAAACGAAATGATTTACTTTTTATTTGTTATTGTAGGTAATGCGGGATATTGCCACATATACCCGCATCACACCTAGCCAGCGCGTACTGGCAATGCAAAAATTTTGCGAGAACGTCAACAAAAACGAGGTAGCACGCGATCTATTGACCTCTTGGGGTTTAGAATTGAAGACCACTCCCCAACTAATGGTGGGACGCCAGCTACCAGTAGAAAATATCACGTCTGGCGGGGGAACTGTCGGCAGTGCCGGTCCCAGCGTGGACTTCACGCGTCAAGTGACCAACAATCCAATGCTAGAAATTGTCCACATTCGTCAGTGGATGCTGTTGTATACGCAGCGTGATGAGCGGTTCGCCACGATGTTCATGGATTGTGTGAAGCGTATCAATAAACTGCTCGGAATGGAAATCGTTCAGCCTCAGATCGAAATTCTGGCACAGGACACAACGCAACTGTACGTTCAGGCGCTACGCACACGTATTCGTCCGGGAACGCAGATTGTGGTTATAATCTGTCCAACGTCACGCGACGATCGATATGCTGCGATCAAACGTATCCTCTGCACTGAGGTACCGATCCCATCGCAAGTCATAAACGCACGCACACTCGCTAATGATAAGCGCAATCGATCGATTGTGCTAAAGATTTTGCTGCAGATGAACTGTAAACTTGGTGGTACGCTTTGGAGCGTAAATATACCATTGAAGGAAACGATGATTTGCGGTATGGACAGCTACCACGAGGGTATGAAACGAGCGAATTCTGTATCCGCGTTCGTCGGCTCGCTGGATTCTTCCTTCACGCACTGGTACTCGCGGGCAACGATTCAGGAACGTAAAGAAGAACTGTTGAACGGGATGTGCGTATCACTCGAGAAAACGCTGCAAGCCTACCGGCGCCGCAACTGTACGCTTCCACAAAAGATCATAATTTTTCGCGATGGTGTTAGTGATTCAATGATGGACGTCTGCGAGCAGTACGAGATTCCGCAGCTGGAGGCAGCCTGCAAGAAGGTCGCACCAGATTACACCCCAAAGATCACCTTTATCGTGGTGCAGAAGCGTGTCATAACGCGCCTGTTTAGCTTGGCTGGAGAAGGGCCCGACGGGTTAGCAAATGCTCCGCCCGGTAGCGTGCTTGATCACATGGTAACGCGTCGAAACAAATATGATTACTACATTGTGGCACAAACCGTCCAAATGGGAACTGTAACACCAACGCACTACATCGTGCTGCGAGACGATTCTCAGTTTTCACCCGACGTGCTGCAGCGACTGAGTTACAAAATGTGCTACATGTACTACAACTGGCCCGGAACTATCCGGGTTCCCGCCTGCTGTCAGGTAATTTACAAACACCCTCCCACCCATTCAACCACCAACCCACCCACCAATCCACACACACACACACACATCATGCTGAAGTATCACAAACCCATGAGAATCCTATCTTTTTTAAATTCATGTACTTTCACTTTCACAGTACGCACATAAACTAGCCTATCTTATTGGACAATCGGTGAAGCGAATGCCCGCTGAATCATTAAACGACAAACTATTCTTCCTTTAAATTCTGGCCATGGGATGAGCGGCGGTCCTTTCATATGGAACTCAACGACAGAGGTAAAAATGGACACCTTTATATGTTGGATCTTAATCATGTTAATCATGGATCATAATCATAGTTAGATGTTTCACTGGTATCTCGATAGTTTAAGCAAACGCAAAAGGATCCAAAGGGTAAAAAAGAGAGAGTTTATTTACATTGAAGTATAAAAGAACATTTAAAGTATAAATGAAATGAAAAACAGTTGTTTATCAACAGATTAATTATGTGAATTTATATCGAATAGATGCAGATGTACTTCCATGTTTACAATATTTGCGTTAAGTAACACAGTTGATTTTTAAAAATCTGTTAAATCAATCGTCTTCTAATTCCTCATATTCTCCTTTTTCTCCTTTATTAATTTGTTACGAAATGTATCTGATCTTTAATCAATACCAATTTGTTTAAAAGTTAAAGAAATGACCTAATTTTTCTAATTTTTTTGCCGCAAGAGGAATTAATTACTTACGTTTCTAAATAATTTCATTTAAATTAAACAGCTGAATAAAATCACCTAAAGTGTACGTATAAAACGTAAATGAAATTGCTTAACTATTTCTCATTAAAAATTCCACTATTTCCAAAACAACGAATCAACAATGATAAGTAGATTACTTACGGTTTTTATGTAATGCATTTTGCGTGTCAGAAACCAGTTACTGGGGTATATGATAAGAAACGATAAGGACTACGATTTCTTAAAAAGTTGTTTTGTATTCCAAGCTAGAAATTTATTAAATTCTATCCTCATTCAAATAATAAATTGCACTGCCACTGATACTGAACGAATCTTAAACGTGGATAAATTAAATTCAAGTAATAAGAAATGAAAAATTCTTATCAGATAATCAGACTTTCTAAAAAAGAGCAGTATCTACGAAAATATTATGTGTTTTCATAATACATTCATTGTTTGGTATTTGGTTTGGTGGTGCAAGCAAACGCGTAAACATTCTCATGTGCTAGTAGGTGTATTGCAATGACGTATGCAAATTTGCAGCTGTAATGTTTTAAAAATATCTTCGCAGTTTCGAAAAATCGATGACGTAGAGCATGCCCATTGTCATTACAATATTTTAACCCTTCGGTTTCCATCTGCGCCAAATGTCGTTCCTTGTACCGAGATCAACACATCATGTTTGCTGGACAGAGCATCCTTTCAACAAACGACGCAATAGCATTTACGGATGCATGGATTCATATATGTAAGTGAGGACATACAAGGGTGCATTGGATGTCAATGTATCGAGGACGGACGGTTACTGTGGCTTTCTCGTCAGGCATAACCTACCCGAATGCATACACCCGTAGGACCCACGCTCCGATTGCCTTTCCTTTGCAATCTGTAAACGGTATTCCAGACACACGGGTACAACCCCAATCACCACTCAAACAGGAGCCACTGGGTACGCGCCGGCGTATGTTGGGCTCGGTTTACTACGTTTGCTCTCTTTGCACGTCTCTTTCGTTCGCTGCTACTTGCACCACATGAGTGACTCACAGCGTATCCTGCTAGCTTGCTCATTTATTACGTCTCTAAAATAATTCTCTATTTCTAAGTGTCAGCACTCTGGAGTATAGGTGTGTATGTGCACATGTTTGAAGAAATTTAGGACAGAGTTGGGTCAGTCTGCTTTGCACTGTTACATGCTCTACCCAGCGTCCTTCGTCACCCGGGCTGTCCTGCCGGCCTTGGCGCCTGGTAGTGAAAACTGGCGCATATGAGGCGGTTCCGCTAGCCGGTATCTAGGACAATTTGTTTATAAATAGACCAGCGTACTAATCGATTCATGCTGGCCCGATAATTGACTACCACAATGAGCAGTGATCCAAGCCGTTACCGGCGATGTTACTAAATCCAAATGAAACCCGAGAGCATCTTGCATTACTGCAATTGGGAATAAGATGTTCATGTTTTTGAATGTTTACTTAACCTATCTGTCGTTTCACTTAATGTCCTGCCGCAGCCGAAAGCCATTTTGGTCTTATCGGTATTGTGATTATACTGCTGCTTTTGCCATTGCCATTTGCCGTAAGTATGTTCCAAGAATTAGTTAATATTAAAGAATTGCGTTACAAAATTCACACATAAAGGCACACTATCTTTTTAAAAGCTAACCTACCGCAGCATACGATGGCTGTTTTTCCTGGTTTTGCAACACACATACACATCCACATACCGATTTTGCGTTTTCATCCTTTTTGGACACACCCATACAAATACGTGCTCGCACACACAGGAGCGGGAAAAAAGGCGCTTACGAACGATGCGAAAAAATAAGGCGCAATATCTTGGGCTCTAGGCGCTAACAGTGGATAAGCCTGCGAAAGGATACTTGTACGTTCATTCGACAATGTGCTGTAATGTCACACAGGAAGGTTGTTTGGATGGAAACAATCGATGCGTAACACCTGAGTGGATGCCCTAGATTTTCCCGCCACTAATGAAGGCTGTGAATGTATCCACGCACAAAAGTAATTTTAAGATGTAATGAAAGACGGCTTTGTAACAAGTTTTCTCAATGTTAATTATTATTAGACGTAGTATAACGTTTTTTTCTCTTTAGCATTGGTGAATATGGAATCAAGCTTCGTTCTTAGCTTTAGGGTCCGTGAATGTCACGATATTACGAACCGTGATAACAATTACCGATCGACAATTCTGAGGCACCGTTTCAAATGTCTCTGAAAGTAATTCGGTAAGTTCACCTAACTGGATCCTAACCGCAGGTCACTGCTCAGAAAGAGTCGCTTCATCACAGGTAAGAGCCGGATTAACGTAGAAGGAAGACGGTTGCATTATACGCAATGCTAGGTGCAATGTTATCCATCCGGATTGTAATGCATCTACGAACGAAGCCGATTGCCTTGGTTCAGCTGGAGGAGTCACTTCCATTAAATAGTCAAACAATTGCGTCGATTGAAATGCCAGAACATGGCGAAGAATTCCGGTGGAACGATCAAAGGCGATGGTTTCCGGTTGGTGTATCATTCGAACCAGATCCTGTTGATCCAACGTTTATCACTCGAACCTGATCCTGCGTGCTACCTTCTCGTGCTTCGTCCATCGGGATAACTGCCAGAAACCTTACCGTCGAAATAACAACATTTCGGACCGTATGTTGTGCGCGGGTGGTCATGACTCATACCAAGGTGATTCCGATGGTCCGCTCGCGGTTGATCATCTCCTAGTCGGAGTGGTTTCCTTTGCTATCGGATGTGCTAAACCAGACCTCCCGGATGTAAATGTACTTGTTTCATCTGCGCGCGAATGGATTCGAGAGGCTAGCGGTGTATGTATAACTTTTGAGCGGAACGGAAATTTGGCAAAGCGTAATTAATTTTGGTGCAGAATAAAAGAGATACGCCTTGAAAAGTATAATTAAATGTATTTATTTTTGGCAAAGGTAAACAGTTGCTTTGTATTATTTCATTTCGCCTTAATTTCGAAACATTATTGTGCAGGAATTGCAATTGACTCTTAATTCAGAATCATACATGTGAGTTAATCATGCGGACTGGTATTTCACTAAGTTACTATAAAAATGAACAATGTTTTTGAGATATGCTGAAAAAGTTACACGCTGTCCGTCCTTGTTGTGTCCATTCCAGTCTATATCCAAAACAGTGGCGGATCTAACACGGAGGCGAAGCAGACGGCCGGCTAGAGCTCCGACGGTCAGGCCCCCCGCCATTTCATAAGGTATTGAAGTAATACTCCACACTCCGCTATGTTTCTCCGATGGCTTCACCATAACATATTTATGCGCTATTCCATACATTTAGGCTATTTCTTAAACTACATTACCGAATACGTCGCAAGATAATGAATAAAAACATTACATTATAATAATGTAATAAGGCGATGGATAAAAACACCTACTATGAAATAGGTATTAGAAGTCAGTCATATTTAAAATTTATAATTTGTATTTTGAGTTTTTAGCGTCACAAAAGAATAAATTAACCTTTTTCTAATTTTAATTTGGAAACAAATTTAGCAACCTTCAATGATTAGTGCGTAATTTATGATAGGCTATGCGGACCACTGTGCTGTGCTTGTTATTGGGAAAATATTAAATTTTTTGGTTTCATCGGAAACACGATGTAGCCGAATCTGGTAGTAGTGTGTGTGATTTGTTATGATACTCGCTGAGAATGTTTTGTTCAGTCCTCTCACACACCATTCAACCCACTCTCGCAGTGCTGCATGCTGCAGCCACTTGATTGTGCGGTGTGTGCGTGTCGGCTAGTCGTTGCACGGATAATGCTAAGACGTGAGACGGAATATTTTGTGATTACTCAAAAAACCAAGATGGACGCGGTTGGACTGTCAGTGAAAAGCGTCGCTTCCGTATTTCATGTAAAAAAGTGTGTAATATGGTGAAAAACTGTGCAGAATATGGTGCGTAAGTAGCAGTGAATAGCTCTGACTGCTTTGTTACGGTTGGTTAATTGTTTAGACTCAAGATACCACAGAAAATCATCATTTCTCTCCTGTGCTGTGTGTGTGTTCTCTTTTTTCGGGGTGCATGATTGTTCAATGCGTTTCAATCGTTGATCTGCGTGGTTGCTTTTTTTTTTGGCTAGTTTCAACGTCCGTCGTGCAGTTGGTGGTTTTGTCATTAAATGCTGTCTTTTTGGTAGTGTTTTTTTGTTCTCTCTCTTCACTTACCCATCAGATTGATTTAATCATACTATTATTGTGTGTTTGTTCATTTGCTTTTTACAAGTGCGCAGTATGTGACGATAGCGGTGTGCGCGTGTGCAAGTGGGTGTAAACGCGTGAAAGGAAGAAAGAGATAGAATTAATGAGTGAGAAACGCAGAGACGGTAGAAGAACTGACCCCATTCCTCCGCACTTTTCGATCGAGATGCTGCAAAAATCAAAAGAGCGCTTGCGTTTATACTGATGTGTTGTCGTTTGTTTTTAACACGTTTGAAAACAAAAATGTCGGTTCCCATGCTTCCCTGTGCGTGCAAGCTTTTCCAGTGTGCTTCCGTAAGATAACAATCGTAAACAAGCAGCATCGTTCGCTTGAGCTGATGGTGCCCGTTAGCTTCCAGCGTTATCATCGTTGCCGTTGTCACGGCTGCTGGTGGTTCTCGGAATCCGACAACAACGAAAGGATCTAGGTAGCACGAAATTTCCAGGAAAAAACATGATGCTGTGATGCGTGTCTACATCCTACTTGGATGTGTGCGTATTGGTATGCACCTGTGTGCATGTGTATGTGTTGAGAAGGTTAGAAGGCGCGTGTGAGCTGAAAACACATTAAATAATAGAAGATATTGCACCGTAAGCAAAGTTTTCATTGTATACCGTGGTGTTATTCAACCGTTTGACATAGTGTTAATGTGTGTATGACGATGTGAACATCCACGTTTGTTTGGGTACGTAGGCGTACGTAGGCGAAGAAAATGAAACTAGAATCAGTAAACATGCTATAAAAAGTAAAGCTTTAAATGTGAATGTTTAAGTCTGATAATAATGACACGCACTTTTTTCTATTTGCTTACCGAATAAAGAAAATAAAACTAACTTCTACGTGAAGATCGAGCAGCATTGTCTCAACTGTTCTCACATTCACCGCATAAAGCACTTTTTTTGTTGCTACCAATCAGCAGCATCATCATCGAAGCAGGTGCAGCGACAACCGTGCTTCCTCCACCTTGCTTCTAGGTTGTAGGCATTATTTGCCTTCGCTTATTTCTTCCCCAAACCACACTCTTTTGCACACTTTTCCATGGCAATGTGTTACAGTGTTGCCAAAGGGCTGCCTAAGCTCCATTGCTCGTTTCTCTCTCTCTCTCTCTCTCTCTCTCTCTCTCTCTCTCTCTCTCTATCTCTCTCTCTGTCTCATTCTCGATTATCTCGAATCGAAAAATTGTGAAATTCATGCTGACCCTGGCGATTGTGCGTACGCGTGTGTTTGTGTGTGCGTTGGATGCTTGCGGTTATAGAAGCATATAAGTTGCGACATGTTGACTTTACTTTGTTTTCTATAATTGTTTAAATTGTGTAGTTTAACGCAATTACTTGCCTGCTTAACATTGTGTATTGAATATTCCCATCCAGTGTTTCGTTTATTTCACACCTCGTACACCGTTAGCTCGCGTGCGCATGTGTGTGTTGTTTTTCTTTTATTACGTCTAAATGTTGCTGATGCTAGCCGCTGCGCAGGCGCCCGTATGAATGAAGTCGTGCTGCGTGATCGGGCGCAACTATGTGTATGTGTTTGTACTTGCGTTTGTGTGTGAATGAGCGCGTTGGCGTAGATGGATGTGTGCGGTCCGAGCGCAATGTTTTGTTTTGATTCTTCGCGTACCGTTCCAGTGGGCTGTTGTCGCGCGGGACTGTGGGAAGCAGTATGTTGTGTTTTTGTTACGAAACAAAATCGAAACGCATATTAGCGCGATGGGTTTTAATGTTGTGTGTGGGTTAGGGCTTCTAAAGGAATGGGCTTTTGTAGGGAAACAAAAAGGGCTTGGTCAAGCAAAGTGTGGAAAACACAAACTTGACACGCTTTTTAGTCAGCTTTCTCAAAAAATCACGAGGCATTCCAAGGGAGTTGAAAATCGATAGCCAGCATGAACGGTTAAAAATGTAATTGTTTCCATCCATTTGCATAAACGTCAAACAAAATATAAAACCTCATGGGTGGCCCAAGCAATAATGACAACTATAAATAAAATATATGAACTATGGAACCTATAAAACATATAACTACTATTTAGTTATATGAACACGTACATGAAATATGAAAATGCTATGAAAATTTTTATCATAGAATCGCAAATGTATACACTTAAATTTGTGTTTTGTGCGATCGGTGTTCCATTTATTTTTTTTATTATTTAAAAGCTTTTCTTTCAATATATTGCTTTATGTCTATTGGTAAACAAATGCTCAATTTGCTGCCTGATAAAAATATATACGTTCAAAACAATCACCTTCAATCAGTTAATGGCGCAACATTTTCAACGTCTTGCAGGAAGAAACAATAATTATCGTATCCACAAATATTAAACTAGTGGTTGTGCACATTTTATCTTGCGGAATGCAGTCTATAAACTGATTCATTACATGTGTGTGCATTATTTTAAGGTTCCGGTCCACCCCTGCCGTTTTATTGTTTTGCATTAGGACAAAAACCACATCGATGGTGGTGGCCACGGTTATTGTCATTCGAAAAATTCGCTTCATTGTCTGTGGCTTTCGATGGCGTTAAAAATCGGCAAATGTGCAACCTCAATGTAAACAGTTATTTATTGTGCTTTTCCCTCCTCATTATCTCGTAGTGTGTACTCTTATTCTTCTTTTTACCGCAGTTAATTCGTTGTAATATTTAGCACGTTTGAATCGGTCCGTTCTAGACTGCATTGGAATTATTTTATTTCACCTTCTGCTTTGAAGTTTGGTAACGAAACGGATGTAAGCTACGCACACACACACATACACACAAGTTATCCCTGGTGGCCACTGCTGTGCACCTGCTGATTTAGTAAAAGAAGACAAATAAAGAGAAACATTTACAAGCAGTACAAGGGTCTATTATATTAAGCTGAAAACATCGAGCTGAATCGAGCGGGAAATGGCTCCTAGGTAACATCATCATGAAATAATTGCTGAGAGGGTGGTCCTCGTTCCAACACAATTCGTTGCGTTTTGACCAACATGTCATTGACAGACGATACGTTGCCGCAGTCCGACACAACGTCAGAATAAAAAGATGTCAAATGTATTGCCCAGATACAACCCAGTGGGCATGAAAAGACGTCTCGACGTCGAACGGCATGCTGAACATCCGGTTATTCGACCATTTTTTCGTCATCTGATAGCTGTCCTGAACCGACTCACCAGATGACGCTCTCAGGCAAAAATCATTATTACCACTTGTTTGCATGTTTTCTACACTTATTCCTCCATGCTCCTTTCAACACTTTTGCTCAAACATTTCGCGTCTTCTATCGCGGGTTCGATAAAACACACCCGATTTTCGTATCTTTTTGGCATGAAGAGTCAATAACGTATGAGATCTCGTATGTGATCGTATGAAAAAACGTTTGCACGTACAAATGCGTATGTGATCTCATTGTTGTTTTTAGTTTTAATTTACATCAACATTCGGAAAACATGGTCTAACTTGTTTTAGACCTGTTAGAAAAATGCTTTATTCTTACATTTGTCGACCAGCTGGGTCGAAACTGTTATAAGAAAATAGTTCGAATATGAAATATACGAGCGTATTCTACAATGTTTGTATGGAAACCTAGCAGCGAGTAAGCCGCCAAACGTCAAAATGAATATAAAAAAACTAATGGAAAGTATCATACATCCACAGTTGGGACTATTGCGTTTTGTTGTTCATGTTTTTTGTCGGTTCACTCAGAACGGGTTTAAAACATGACGTGAAGTTTATTGGTAGTTTATCCCCAAAACATATTCCAAAAATGCATTAGATACAGTATTTTTATTGAAGAACATTTGATCGTAGGTATATACAAGAACATCTCTGAAAAGAAGATATGTTGGATGTTTTCAATTTTATCCATCATCCGTCAACGTCCCGTTTGCTAGCATCAATGAAATGTACGTATTGGAGCTGTTGTATGTGTGGAAGCCAAACTCCCAGGCACCAGGGCAAAACACATGTGTGTGTGTGCATGCATGAGTGCGGGCATTTTGTTCTCTTTCACTGCATAAATCCCTCGGCACGAATGCATTTTTTTCAGTCGGTTGAGCGAACGTGGCAGTGTGAAATATTGTGCAAACGGTGCACATTGCTACGCGCTTGCGTCCGTAGTAGAGGTGTAATTTTACGATGTTGTTTACTCTCGTTTTGTAGCTGCACACGCCTTAGGGAATTGAATATGTGAGGAAGGTTTGCGGAGGGGAGGAGGGGGTCGAGTTGCGCTGTGAACTGGGGTTTTTTTTTTTGCAATGGCTGTCCCGGTCCTGCGGCTCGCTATGGACTTCCCCCGACAGGGGGATCTACCTTCTTTTACAGGGTGGCGGTACATGACTTGAAGTTTGTTGCTCATTTATTCCATCCAGAATCACCCCGCAACGGTTTGTTTCATTTTGTGATTTTTTTGTGCATTGATATAAAGGAAATACAGAAAAACAAAGCAGAAATAATGAAACACTTTTCTGCGACCAGGTTAAGGTGTTGTGTTGCGGCAAACTGAGCTAGAGTAATAGCTAGACTCATCGTATTCTTCGTTAGGTTTGCTCTTTCATCCGGTACATTCATACTGGTTTTATTGGGAGGAGGAGCAGCTTGTAGGCGGAAGACGGACAGAAAGTTGTTTACTAACGTACCTTTACCGTAGCTTGTCTTGGCTTGGTATTTTGTTTTAGTTTACTGTGTGTTTTTGGTTCCAATCACTTCAGCCATATCCACTGCATTTCCTGTCTGAAGGCTAAAAAGCGCATTGCAACTGTAGTATTCGCGCTACCACTGTTCAAGAATAGAAATAAGGATGAAAATAGAGCATTGAAATGGTATTTCTTTGGTGGCTTTCAGGAAGAGGTTAAATAAATACTACATTTTTTTAAACTTATAAATAAATCTTGATGCAAACAGTGTATTGAAATGTGATGAACAAAAAAATTTATAATTATTATTGTTGAGGATCATTACTAGTGTAAAATACGACATAATATGAATCAAGAAATGACTAAACCAGACGTTTTGTTGAACCCCGGCATTCCATGCCGTTTAAGTGTTTGCATCTGAAGAAAGAGCTACACGGGGAGTACGGAGTGTACGTCCATTAATGGAGCATTCAGGGCGATTAATATCGCATATGGGATATTTTATATCAAAGCCTACTAAAGTACTAAAGTAAAACATTCTGTAGTGTGAAATAGAATAAGTTTTGCATGAACAAAAGCTGTTGATAAAATATAAGCACATATATAATGGAAAAATGAAACACTTGAAATTCTTTTGATATTTTAACCAATTTTCCATTTCTCACTACATGCAGTGAATCAACAAACCAGTCTGATTAACAGTAAAAGTTGATTCAACGATCAACCGAACGTCTTCTTTTCCACTTTAAGCAGGCGTTCGAACACTTTTCTTGGTATGCCGTACATGGTGTATTACATTCGTGTCCGTGCTGTCCATCTGTCTCGCTTTTCGGTCAAAGAATCATAAATATTCCACTCATCTATGCACTCAGTATGCGGTGTCCAATTGCATCTCATCTTTCTCATTTTTTTTAGCTCATAAGAGCGCTTAACGAAAGGGATGCACTTTTGCGCATGCCACGAATTTGTAGTCAAACAAACTACCATGGCACGAAATCAAAGACCACGTGATGAAGTGCCTGCATCTTGAGCTTATTGCAATCTAACTGTGTACATCGCCCGATGTGCCGATGAATGGGAGTTAGAACAGGCGGCTGAAGCTGGCTGTGTTTTTTCAGCTTGTTACCATGGATATGGACACATGTGATAGTGTTTTTGTTGTATTTCCTTCAAATAGGAAATTATTCATGTGTTGAAAGTAAACATCAAAAGTTTGAATATCACTAAATTTATCTTATTGCTTGCATTTTATATGTTTTAATTCTTTCCAGTGTTTGCCATTGAAAATTCATGTGTTGGAAAATTAAGAAAAGGTGAAGATAAACATAATTGTGCAGAAAATAAAAAATAGCATTGCGAACAGTTATGTACGATTGTGAAATTAAAAATACATTAAACGATAGTCTGTTCAGCACCTTATGCATTTATTACGCGAATTAGATTCATGTCACTGTTTATGCAAAAATCTTGAGTGAACGCAGTCAAACTTTGTATTAATATTGTACTTTCCAAATAGTGGCACGCATAGACGGCGTGAGAAAATCATTGTGTTCGAAAGTGTGTGTTCACTTCGCTCGTAATAATGTGCGTGTTTGTGTAAAACATTCAGTGTGCAGAAAAAATGTGTTCAAGCAAGAGGCTGCGTGAAGTGATTTTGTGTGGTTTTAGGCTTTAAAACAAACGCCATAGAGTTGTTTTCTTGAGTAGTTACGTTTGTTTGTGCACGTGCAAGTTGTGAAAAATACGATGATTATATAGTGTCAGTGTTCTGAAAGGATATTGTGTTTGAATGTGTGTTAAGAATTGGCAAAGTGAACCTATATGTGAATGTGAATGCTTTGCATCGAAACAATTAAAAGCAGAAGAAACCGACGATTAATCTGCAACATCAGAGTATCAATTGGAAATAAAAGGTTAGTTTATTTTAATTTTTAATTGCCCCTAACCTTTTTCAAATATAATACCCGCTACTGCATAAAACAAAAATCTGTATAATATTATATTCATTGCCCGCTTTGAAAGATTTTATCGGCATTGGATGAAGTAGTCTGGGGTTTGCGCAAAGACATGTATTAAATAGGAGAAGTTGAAATTAACTTATAAAATTAAATGTTTTTATTTCAATTCTATTTCATGTTTCATTGTCCATTTGGTGTTTCCTCAAATCGGCACAGCATTATAACATACAATTTATAATTTATTTAGAACGCCAAGTCTGTTTTTAATCGTCTAAACAAGACTCAATGTACAAAAGGTACTCTATTCAAGATCGCTCTTCGTAATGAAGAACTTATTCGCTAAATCGATTCGTTGCGTTGCGTTTATAAGGGTGTGTATGAAATTTGTGACATTTGTGACCGTGCGTTGTGACGGTCCGAAATGTTGGTGTGTTCTACTGTTGTGGATGGTGTATCCTGTTGCAATTAGTGATGGGCAGGTCGACCCGAACCTACCGGGTCGAGCCATTCATAAGCGACCCGAACCGGTTCCGTTCGACCCGTAGATAGTGTACAAGTAGGTCCAGTAGGTGCAAACGACTGGCAAGCGTTTGCATAAGTGTTTGCGTTCCTTGTTGTACTACGGGTTGGTTGGTTAGAAATTGCGGACGCCAAAAATTTAGGAATCGTTCGGTGCGTCTCACGATTCACTTTCATATTTACGAAAGACTACATTGGTAGGTCTGATTAACGGTGATGAAGCCCGGTTTCTAAGCAGGCCAAAGGCAATCTTAAATGATTACAGTAAATAATTATTTTTATTTATAATCAATGATTACGGGTTTGGCCTTGTGGAAGCAAACGCCAAGTGGTTAAGGCTTTGTTGACCAGGAATCTAATACGTATACGTTGATCGGGACTGTCCGGGACTGTAATAGAACAAACAATCGTTAGAATTTTGAGGACATCACAAAACAGCTAGTCTCTGGTGTTATCCTCGAAGGCGACTGTTTCCTCAACGGTTTGGCTAAGGCACTACAAAACACATGTATAGACTAATACAACACAACTGATAAGAATAGGTGTAGAAGGAAACGGAAAGAGGGAAAAATGGGAAAGGATTCAAATGTTGTCTCTGGCGTTGTCCCTGGCGAAACGGAATACAAGCCTCATGTACTCCAGGTCCCTACAAGCCAAAACATCTCGAGTCGGTGTATTCAGCTGTCTGCCGATGGACCCAACTGCGCTTATCAAGCAGGCTCTTGCGGCTCTTCAAATTCCACAGAAGATGATCCACATCGTGGAATTCAATGCCGCAGCACAAGACTTTCGTCTGAGCCAGATTAATACATTGTAAATGTGCAGCCAGGGGCGGCCCGGTGGTGCATGTGATAAACGGCGCCAGTCCACACGGCCGGACCGGGTTCAAATCCCATCCGGACCGTCCCCCCGTAGCAAGGACTGACTATCCGGCTACGTGGTAAAATAAGTCTAGTAAGCCAGAAATGGCCGGCATGACCTATGTAAGGTCGTTAAGCCAAGAAGAAGAAGAAGAAATGTGCAGCCAGCGTCGAGACATCATCCGAATGAATGCACGATCTATAGAGATCTATCTGAAATGATTGCAGTAAATAATTATGTATGCCACATAATTACCCGACGATATACGTTACGTTGGTTTTCATTGTCGAGTATGTATCTCCTTCGTGTAGCACAAGGAAAAGAACATTTAGCAAGGTAGTGGACCCAGATCTATATACTAACATTTCCTTTCTTTTATCGTAAATCCCCGTTTGTGGGATGCATGCATTGACACAACTGCATCGTGAATTTTTATTTTGTTTATGTAAAAATGTAGTAGTATGTAGTAAAAGAGAAAACAGCCACTTATTCTACACAGTTAGCTTATTTTGCAACAAACGCAAATCAAATAGGTGCTAGTGCTTTCGTATTGCAGTAGCATAGTGTATGCTAGCTGCGCCCGATAAACAAACAACATCCGGCAGGCATCCAAATTGACGCCAAAGGGCCTTGAGTAGTTGGAAGGAAACCCTTACAATGTGGTTTGTTGTGGAAATTTACGAATTTCAAGGAAGATAGAGAAATGGGAAATCGGAAGCTGGTCTTTGTAGCATTTTACGGTGTGTTATTCCAATTCGTCGAACGTAGCCATTTTATGATTTGATATGTTATGAAGGACGAGGGATGAATGGAGTTTGATGAGGATTTGCCCCACTTGCTATTTCGTTTCAACCCGCGCATGAACAGTTTCGAATAAGAGTTTTATCCGTGTTTATCGGAGCATAGACAGTCGTCCCTCCGTTATTCGCATGATGTGAATTTTCTCTATGTATTGGAAACTTCTAATCATCTCTCCATCGACTATTGGGCGTCTCCATTGGGTTCCAACTTTGTGTAAGGTGTATGTCTAAGGTCAGTAACGTTAGCGTTGGTTCATAAACTTAACGAGCGGCCAATAAATTAGGATTAAATCGATCGTCCAGGCGATCATAAAAATCTAGAAGAAATTTCTCTCACAGGACTGGTAGAGAAATCGGGACCTTACCTTTGGTAGCGGGACACTCAAAGCTCATGAAAGCAACACGGTGATGTTTAGGTTGATCATACGTTTCTTCTCCGTCTTGGTTAAATTAGATTTATTTATATCCATTTTCCATGCTTTTTGTTTGCTTATTTATCAACAGTTATACAAACATTATAACTAAATTAGCTCATACTTTGGTTTTCTGTGGCTAATCTTTATCTTCGATTGTTCTACTTCGTATTATTTGTTATTAAATGTAATTCTGGTGTCCAAACTTGACATTCCATATAAAATGCCTATTTTGTTATCTTCATCGAGTGGCTGGGTGTTTCGTTTTTGTTGGTTTTGCAGTTGCTGCATTCGTTTAATTCTCTTCAATAAAGTGTTTTAATTTTTGTCTTCCTTTTTATTTTTGTTTTTTGGGCATTTTTGGGTGGCGAAATGCGTTGAATTCTATCTCATGACAAACCTACGAACTTTATACTTTATGTGGCATAAAATTTCAATTACGATAAGATACATACACATGCACATACACATGCTACATAGAAATAAACTAAATACTAAAGGAACTAAACTAAAGGAACTAAAGGAATGGTTCTCCTTCATATATTGCTTACCTACTAAAACTTTAAACACCGCATGTTCCACCTTCCTTCCTATTGTGAGAGTCAGAGCTCTCTGGGATCGCGGGCGCCAATATAGTTTCCCTCTCTCTCTCAGGCTCCGTGAGAATCGTTGGAAGCTTCCGACCCTACGGCGGCCTCATTTCAAAACACGCAAGTTATGAATGAAATCTCTCACCTCGCGTTGCGTAATGTTATGAGTGAATGTGTTTCTGTGTGTATTCTCCTTCCCTCGTGTTTTGTTGTCCGTGGGATCACCGAAAGTTCGAGCTCGTTTTACCGCCTTTTAAATCGTTAAACAACAAACACACCCCTACTGTGCACCCCTCCTACCCGTTGATAGAACGTACACTTGAGCCCCAGTGGTGTTTTGTACAGTTTTTTTTCATTATTAACATCACAACACACTGCTACAACATCATCGTGTACTTTGTATTGAGAAGTGTCAACAACGGCACACATTATTGTTATTTTTTTTATAATGAGTACATATTACAGAGTTAATGAGTACAGTATTCTCACAATACCGTTAGTTCCATTTTTTTTGTTGGTGAACCTGTTGACGTTTAGGTGCCACGAATCTACGTCTCAAGCAAATTGCGCATTAGAAAAATATGTTCTTTTAGTGTGTGCGACAGGTTAGTTCGTCTTCCCCACAACCGGACTTGCTCGTCTGCTCTCTACTCTTTATGATATTTCGTTATTTGTTTTTTTCTCTTTACCATTACACAGCATTTCTAATTTGTTCGACGCCTTCCATCTAGTGATAGGTAAATCCTCATTTTTCTCGGAGTCGAATTAATTCGACTACGAGGCATTCCGGAGTTTACTACCGAGTTTACTCTGGAGTAATTCGGAGTTTGCTCTGGTGTAATAAGGAGTAATCTCCGATATTAACTACGGATTAAAATCCGGAGTGCACTGCGGAATCAATATCAGAAGGATGTGGAGAGCAAGCGAGGAGCGTGCATATATATGCATAAATATATATGCATATAACATATTATATATATACTAGCTTACCCGGCAAACCTAGCTTTGCCCTTAAACTTACCTTTTGCAATTAAAGCAAACATTTTGAATGTTCCATCTTGATTCGTGTGGTATTATTAGAGTGGCGATTAGAGAATATCGCTGATTAATTGAAATTTCTTAAATTATTGCCAGTCTTAATCCAAATGAGTTTCCCAATCAAAGCAATTTTTCTTCTTTTTTTGTGGCTCTTTTTCTTCTTTTCTGCCACTTCAGGATTTCTGGCTTTCATTGACGATTGGGATTTAATACCAGGTCCTTCCATGGAAGCCACCGATTGCACATGTACCACCGAGCCGCAAATCACTAAACAGTATTTTTTAATTATTCACACACTTGCTTTTTACTTATTTATCACTCACTTTTCGCTTTAATGAATAAAATTGCACAAATAAATCGTCATGTGTACCTACTTTGATTGATTTATTCGTTAGAACTTTTTTGTTTCAGTGTTCTAGTGTTCAACATTATTCGTGTTGAAAAAATTGCTATGCTTACTCGATAACTCCCGTAGGAAAAACAGAAAAGAACTCATAATATCGGCCAGAGGCCACCTAGCGAAACGAAAAGTAGCGGTAAACCTATTGTCATACCTAACGAACGTTCAACGAAAATTTCATACAAATCGGTTCAGCCGTTTTAGAGGAGTTTGCACACTAACACCGCGACACGAGAATTTTATATATATAGATTTAATATTGAGAGCAACCAACCAATTGCCTAGCTGAATAAAAGCTGCCTTCACATGGTGAATGTGGATCCTCTGACCTGACCGTTGGTTTAGTTTTGTTTCAACGATGCCTGTTTAACTGGATCGCTGGCCAGCACCATTAACAGTCAGAACCGAGTTTGTGTGCTGCCAAGGTAGCGTCTGCTTCATCGGAACCTGATCCGTCGGGATCGCTTTCATGCAGTGGGATCGGTAGAAAAATGTGATTGTATTATCCATATCCATAATTTAGGAAAATGATCTTACCTTTTGCTAACTCCAACAAGCATAGTTGGTTACATAACACGTATTTTTTTTATTCAGATAGAACGGCCTGGCCGTATTGATGCATAACACGTATTTTTTTTTCAGGTAGAACGGCCTGGCCGTATTGATACATAACACGTATTTACAAATCGTACAATTATGATGGAAATATATTGAATATTATTTGGGACACGTGTCGACTTTCCTGACATCCTGCGGTTTAACTCCGGCTTCACCCTTTCCGCTTCAAGGTCGAATTCTTTCCATCAGCTGATCGGGTCGATGGGATTCACCACGCACAAAACACATGGATTATAATTAATTCACTTATCAATATACTAGTTTTCACATTACTTACCGGAGCAAAGAATCACTTCACAAAACACGATAACGCTTGCGCACACACCTCCGCCTCCAGCAAAGGCCAAACTCATATGAATACGCCAAAGACAGGGCAAAAGCAATTTTGCAGTGAAAGACAGGAGACAGCGAAAAACAATACATATAGTGCCACACTCCTCGACAGGCTTCAAAGTGTGGAACCAAAAATTGTCTAACACTTCGAGTATGGGACCGTTCACGTGTGGGGTGGGTTGGTGACGCAGGTTGCGGTGAGGGTTTACATAGAATATGGGAGCTTGTGTGAGTGAGGTAGGGTGGTGGAGTGCGAGTTTGTCGCACGATCGCTCGAAAGTGAGGGTCAGGGGTAGTGAGAATGAAGAAATTTCCCCCTTCTCATGCGATTTCTGCCAAGTGGGCAGAAACTGAAGGAGATTGTTTGAGAAGCTATAATGCTTCATCCATTTAGTCCACATTTGGCACCACGTGTTTCTTGCTTCTTGCTTGGCTTAACGACATCTAAGGTCACGCCGGTCATTTCTGGCTTCTTCTTCTCCTTGGCTTAACGACCTTACAGGTCACGCCGGCCATTTCTGGCTTACTAGACTTATTTTTACCACGTAGCCGGATAGTCAGTCCTTGCTACGGGGGGACGGTCCGGATGGGATTTGAACCCGGTCCGGCCGTGTGGACTGGCGCCGATTATCACATGCACCACCGGGCCGCCCCCATTTCTGGCTTACTAGACTTGATTTACCACATAGCCGGATAGTCAGTCCTTGCTACAAGTGCAGGGCACACTTGGGAGACACGGTCTGGGTGGAATTTGATACCCGGTCCTGTCGTGTGGAACTGGCGCCGTATAACACATACACCACCGACCTACACGTGTTTACCATCAGATATTTTCTTTACAAAACATCATAAGTAGAAAAAAATTGAGATCAAGAGAAAATCGATTACTCCAGTTTTATACCAAGTCTCAAGATTTCTACGATAGGCATTTTGAATCCTACGCTAATATTTTATTTATTTTTTTAATTTGTTACATTCTTTATCAAATTGGGGTTTCACATTCCACACAAAATAGTTATTATATTTTTACTCAAAGTTCCTATAATCATTCATCATGGTAAAATACTGCCATATCGATAAATATCTATTCGTTCAAAATTTTGTCACCATACTCCAACTTATGTGAGGTGTGTATCATAAAATTTCGTGTTGCAGACAAATGCATTGGAATGATTAGAATTCTTTTCGATTCTAGAACATGATGGTGGTATTGCATGGCTTGATTAGATAATGGTTTCGATTCGATGTATAAGATGTCATGCGATTCGACGTGCGTTTGTATTTGATGGCCAGTTCCGGCAATCTTATGCGTTTTGTTGTGCTGTAAATCAATTACGGCTGTTAATGAGTATGGTAAGTATGAGTATTAATAGTGAATGAAAATGTTGCTTTGATCGAATGTTTCGTGTGGAACAAAAAAGGCGCAAATTTATGTAAAAATACTAAAAAATAGCACATGTTGTGCATCATTCGAGAGAGTTTTGTACGATGCTGTCCTATCGGCGAAAGGATAAATTTTTCAGATTCTCGCGAGAAAAAAAATACAATGGATGCTATCTTCTCAACGACAGTATCTCCAGCATCAACGGGACGCTTTCGCTTAAAACGCATGCGCTCATGCATTTTCTGCCCGTAATTCGTGTGCCAAGAGAGCCCTATTGCTACCGGTGAAAAGAGATCATTTCGGGTGGGGCTATGCACATTTATGTTCAGCTCGTAGCAATGTGCATTAATTTGGGAGGAAACAAACGGTATGGCACATAAGATGTTGAAATATTTTTAATAAAATTTTGTTTTTTTACTACATAAATCTGATCAAAAAAATAACTTTTCCAATCGTATGTATTTTACATAAATATTGAGTATTTTAAATGGAACATTTTATGTAGGTGAAAAGCTTAGTTTATTTTATGTTTAATGCTGTATGATATGTGGAATAAATTAAACGAAAGTTTTCACACTATCATTAAAACAAGTTGAGCTACAGCAAATCACACTTGGGAAAAGGTTTCTCATGCTTGCGTGTGTGTACATATACCCACATATACTGCGAATATAAAAAAAGGAATTAAACACCGAAAAATAAACATTTTTTCTTCCAATCGGCGCTGTTATGAGTGCAGCACAAGGAAGTGATTGTGTAATGTTGATTCACAAACATCCTTCAACGAAATGAAAAGACGGTAACACGTAAAAGAATTGTTGTAATTATGCTTTGCAGAATGGAAACGTGTTTTTCCTTCCTTTCTCTTCCACAGGAAAGGGAGAAGCTTTTGCTTTCCTCTCTTCTTGGCTTAACGACCTCTAAGGCCATGCCGGCCATTTCTGGATTTTTACCACAGTCCTTGCTACGCGAGGACGATAAAAATGGGATTTGATATCCCGTCTTGTCGCGTCGTTTGTGGTATAAACCATCGAGTCGCCTGGTTGTTTTCCGTGTGTTTCATTATCCCTACCGGAAGAAAAAACTGCAATGGAAGGAGTGAAAGAATTCCATACATGCGTTCTGTGTCGAACCAGTACAACCACGACCAGCCTCAACGTTTTCGTACAGCATACAACAAACGAGAAGGCAAAACGCCGTAAATGTTGGAGCTTATGAGTTGTTATATTGCTGTTGCACACTCTAATGCAGAATGCATCTAGGGCACGGTTATGTTGTATATGCAAGGTATATTGCTACGCGTAGATGTATTTGTAGAGCCTGTCTGCGATCGTCACCGAAACGAAACCCAGGATATAAGCAGTGTGAATGGGATTGGGATGCAGAATTAGTGCCCCATATCGTTCACTCCGCCTGCTGCAAAAAAACTTTTGCCGTCTTTTTTGCACACTGTGTACAGCGTGGAAAACTAGCCCATAATAGTTTCCGTCCAACGAGACAGACAGACAAAAGAAAAATGAACAACGAGATAAGATGAAAGAGATAGAGATAAAGAGAGAAAGAGAGAGAGAGAAAGAAAAAGAAAAAAAGAAAGAAATACGGAAGAAAGAAGGAAAGAAAAGAAAGAAGGGTGTTGGAGAATGGGGTTTCATTTTTCCTTTTCCTTGATAGGAATTTTTCATTCAAAATAGTGCATTAATTTTACGCCACAGACGAGTCGAAAAAAATCATAAGGCGCCCGGCAACGGCGAGTGCAAAAGTCTGCAAATTGCAGGATTTACGGCTCTCATGAGATTCTTGCAAATTGCAAGCATTTGCAAGAAACCTGGAAAGCGCACAAAAATTCTTGCAATTTGCAAACTACTGTCAGTTTGCTTAGCGAGTGTATGTAGTCATAGCGACACCGTGAGTGTTTTCATGAGTTACCGTAGCTGCAAAAGCAAATAACTTGGCAACGAACTCACGCTTGCAAATAAAGTGGGTATAGATATCAGGAGGGCTTATCCCTAACGATTTGACAGCTGCACTGTAGAAAAATCAATTAAAATTTGACGTTTATGGGTTCGATTTTTTGTCAATGTATGTGAGCGAATCCTTTGTAACGTGCTATGTGTGTAAGTGAAAATAAACGTATCACAATCGAACCCACAAACTTCTAATTGGTTTTCTGCATGTCTACCGCGTCAAACCTATGAGCCTACCTAGTCCCTTTACCCACTTTGCTTGCAAATGTGATTTTAGTCGTTGCAAATGTGATTTGAGTGCTTTGCAAAATTTTGCGCTTGCAAAATACACCGTTGCCAGGCGCCTATACAAGCATGGACAATTATCGCGTACGCACAATTCACGCAATATACCCGACATTGAATCCTCGCTTCTACCACGTGCCCACTCGTACAGATGAAGCGACGCCTTAGGTTTGTCTGCCGAGCGTTCAAATTTGCGGCGCAATAGGCATCTTATCCTGGTTGTCTGTTACCCGCAATACTAGCTCTCCTTGGTGCGAAAGTGTTGCGTTCGCTTGTGCGCGAAGGCGACAGCTCCTTCCAGCAAGGATGCGGCGACGTACACGAATCGGCTATACATTAAGTGGTGTGTGCGTTTTTTCGTAACCTCTAAAGCAAAAAAAAGAAACAAACCTAACCGAGAGAGACACGTAAATTGGCCTTATGTGCTTTCATGATTTTGTCGTATGGTTCGAATTTCGCCACTGACCTTGAATCATTTGGTGAGAAGTTAACATTTACGACTCTCTCTCGGTAGTACATATCGTCACCACTTACTAATGTTGTCTTGAAAAATGTTTTGTGGTAGTTTGCCAGTTCATTCCCTTCTGAACAATTAATTTGTTCTTAGAAGGCATAGTAAGTGGCATTGTCCCAGTTTTCAGATTATTTTTTGTGGTGGATTTTGTTCTTTGTTGTTAAATAATTGAGACCTTAATAATATGATCAATTTAATAACATAAAGCTTTAATCTGATTTTCAATGTGTCTATTCCGTTCTGGATCTATATTAGTTTATTTTGTTTTTCCATATATTTTATGTTCATGTTATAGATATGTATAGATTATGTTTTTAAACATTTTTCGTTCGTTTGCATGAATCGGTTTGGCCAAATCCTGTAATGCTTACTTTTAAAAGTGTGTATTTGTGTATTCTGGTTAGGAAAACAAGATTCATGCGCATACCATTCCGGGACAGTGCAGAGAACGACAGACTTGCAAGCCAGCCAGACAGACAGACGGGATAAATGTGTTGTTTGGGTTCCTGGTTCCCTTTCCCGAGTTTCAGCAGCACATGAAGGACATTCGCTTCGTTCTGCATTCTCTCAGGGCAATGCAGAGGTTGGGCTGCTTTACTAATGTTCTTTGTTATCGCAGTTTCCTTCCGCATCCTGGCCGCATCCATAGCCACTACGTTCTGTTGTGGTGTCTTTTCGGTGTCACAGTGTCCGTGAGGCTCGGTGTTCTCTTTTCTGCATCGTGCAGGCACTTGAAGCAGATTTTAATTCCATTTTAATCATTTTACGGCCACGCACACATTATTCGCTTTGTACGTTGTTCGCCGAATTTTCCCTCGGCAGGTTTTGAACTCGTTTTTCCTCGAGTAGTCTTCCGGGTTCTTGAGAGAAAGTATCTTTTTTTCAAGTGTTATATTTGGTAGAAGATGGTATGGACAAACATTGGATACAAAATGGCATGAAGATAATCGGTTGCAGGTTGTTTATGGTGTTTCTTAAAATATTCAAGAGGAACAGCTTTGTGAAAGAAATTCTAAGAAAATGTTAGCTTTGTTATTGAATAGAATGGACTGTGTTTAATAGTATTTTCTCAATTAGTAACTTAGTAACAATAACCAGTGGCTAATATAACGGTAGGCGGAATAGGCTGCCGATTAGAGCCCGCTTTTCAGAGGGCCTCGTAGAAGAAAAATGTGTATGAATGTTGGTAGCAGAAAAAACCTTTCCTCTAGCCATGACAAACTCGCCGACACGGTGGTATGCGAAAGGGGCCTTTTTTCTAAGACCAAGTTGCCATACGATCGAATAATAGGGACATTTTTAAAAGTGTTGCCTACTAATCACAACAGACACCTTCCCTTTACCCTTGTGAACGTTAGTACGTGGCAAATGTGTTTTGTCATAAACCATGCTATAAACGTGTGATGTTTGTTTTTTTTCGTAAGCTTCGCACTGGCATCGGCTATACAATAACATTTGGAATTAATAAAAAAAAACTTTCGGTAAATGTGTGGAAAGCGGCTCCCTTGCTTTGTGCACCGTAAAAAATCAAGTTTTATTATTTTTTGGTGCCAAAAAATGATGATTTCTATTTCTTAAAGAGCTTATTGGTTATTGAGTATAAGGAACAAGCTAGGCATTTTTTGTGTATTGCAAAATGTTGCCATAGGCGAGTGCGATGTGTTAAATGTTTTTGAAAGTAAAGTGTCCTGCGCATAAACTATGGTTTACCCGCCTAAGTTAATCACATTCAATCAGAAAGACAAAAGTGTCGTTTATTTCGTGTAAGAATAAAAAAACTGGCCTCAGAGCTCAAGTAAATTACCCCCAAGGGCCTCATGGGGCTTGATTCGTCACTCTCAATGGGGTCTATGATACCTTAAGTTAGAAAGCTAAAATTTTTAGCCCGGATCTGTCAAAACATCGAGCAGAATCGAGCGGGAAATTGTTGACAGGTAATATCATCATGCAAGGATTCCTCAAGGACCTAGCATTTTGACATAAAGAATTACATCAGGCTGCAGTTTTGTAGAACCGCGTTTTGACGAAACAGGAATTACAGCTTCGAAATGTAGTTCGAAATATAGGCATGGCACANGTCAATGTTGGTGGAAACTTGAAGTTTGCGACCAAAGTTGATGTTTTCGGTCAAAGTTGATGTTTTTGGTCAATGTTGGTGGAAACTTGAAGTTTGCGACCAAAGTTGATGTTTTCGGTCAAAGTTGATGTTTTTGGTCAATGTTGGTGGAAACTTGAAGTTTGCGACCAAAGTTGATGTTTTCGGTCAAAGTTGATGTTTTTGGTCAATGTTGGTGGAAACTTGAAGTTTGCGACCAAAGTTGATGTTTTCGGTCAAAGTTGATGTTTTTGGTCAATGTTGGTGGAAACTTGAAGTTTGCGACCAAAGTTGATGTTTTCGGTCAAAGTTGATGTTTTTGGTCAATGTTGGTGGAAACTTGAAGTTTGCGACCAAAGTTGATGTTTTCGGTCAAAGTTGATGTTTTTGGTCAATGTTGGTGGAAACTTGAAGTTTGCGACCAAAGTTGATGTTTTCGGTCAAAGTTGATGTTTTTGGTCAATGTTGGTGGAAACTTGAAGTTTGCGACCAAAGTTGATGTTTTCGGTCAAAGTTGTTGTTTTTGGTCAATGTTGGTAGAAACTTGAAGTTTGCGACCAAAGTTGATGTTTTCGGTCAAAGTTGATGTTTTTGGTCAATGTTGGTGGAAACTTGAAGTTTGCGACCAAAGTTGATGTTTTCGGTCAAAGTTGTTGTTTTTGGTCAATGTTGGTAGAAACTTGAAGTTTGCGACCAAAGTTGATGTTTTCGGTCAAAGTTGATGTTTTTGGTCAATGGGGTCTATGATACCTTAAGTTAGAAAGCTAAAATTTTTAGCCCGGATCTGTCAAAACATCGAGCAGAATCGAGCGGGAAATTGTTGACAGGTAATATCATCATGCAAGGATTCCTCAAGGACCTAGCATTTTGACATAAAGAATTACATCAGGCTGCAGTTTTGTAGAACCGCGTTTTGACGAAACAGGAATTACAGCTTCGAAATGTAGTTCGAAATATAGGCATGGCACAAGTAAAAATTGTATTATTTTTTTCATAAAAAGCTTAGCATAATTAAACTTATGTAATTTCATTGTTGTTTTAAATCCTAATTCAATCAACATTCACCCGAATCAAATATGGCCTAACCTGTTTCAGACGTGCTAGAAAAATGCCTTGTTTTGACATTTGTCGAGCAGCTGATCGAAACTAACATTAGAAAAAATTTCTAATCAGAAATACGCAGGCTTATTTTGCTGAGCTGTTTGTATGGAAAACATGCAGCAAATAAGCCGCCAAACGTCAAAGTCCATATAAAAAAACTAGTGGAAGGTATCATAGACCTCAATGACTGTATAATTCTAAAAATAGTTAATTCAATGATATTTAATGAAATACATTAAACGATTAAAACAATATTTTTATCGTGCAAATTTCCCGCGGCCAGGAAAATGTCACCCTGGACGTTGCATTTGCTCTGAAATGTTTGAACGAAAATGTAGCACTAAGTGTTGCACCCATTGGTATTCAGCACCAATGCCAGGAGAATGAGTGCTGAGAGAACAAACCAAACGAAAACGAGACGGGATAAGCCGAAGTGTGTTTTTCTCTTTCCATACATGATTTCGTGCCATTATTGAGAGTGCGGAGGGTACGATGTTTGTTTTCTCTGTCGCTTTGACGAGTTCGCTTCACTAGCCAGCTATCCGGGAAAAGTTTGTTAAAAAAATCAACTTTCAAGCAGGTCGGTTGTGCGTCTCCGCTGCGCGTGATGAGATAGCGTACAGAATGTTTAGCAGTTGCGGAAAGATCACATATTGGTATCTTGGTGTGTATTATTTGAAATTATATAAAATATTAAGAAAAGAATGATACAATCATGTTCTTGCAGTGGAAAAACAAGAAAATAATTAATGTGAATAACGAATAAATCCGTGTTTGCGAAAAGGCTAGATCAATGATTAAACGGTTCATTGTGTTGTTGTTATGTTTCAACATTACGAACGGATTTGCCGATCATCATCTCGTTGCTAATGAAGCGTTAATGCTGCGATAAGCGAGTTGGCGATATGTTTCGAGAGTTGCAACTCACAAATATCTGTGTTAGTGCCGGGTCATACATTAGTGCTGATGTTTCAACTATAAGGGTGCCTGAAGTGATTGCTGTGCTTCGGCGTGGATTGGAGAGTGATAGCTGGAACCAGTGCAGAGGAATAGGGTTTGTTCGTAAAAGCAAAAACCAAAAAATAACGATCATAAAGCAGACCGTATATTCGTTGCTGTTATTAGTTATGTACCAAATGTTTTTTTAAAATTATTTTCAAGCTAATCATTTGTTTCATATTGCTTTAATCTTTTTTAAAAAAGTGGCATACATAATAAAGTCAGACAGTTCTTTAATTTGATCAAATTTTCTGTGACGTCCGTTTCCGGACTGTTGTGCTGAAAATCGAAAGTTGTGTGTGTAAATATCACATTATCTGAATCCTTTCGTAGAAGCAACTTTTATTGCTGAGCACCTCCGAGCACGTTGTGAACAGAAAAAGAGCGAAAGGAAAATCAATATATCTAATAATAACAAAATTGTGTACGATAATCGTTTAAAAAGTTTCCAACACTCTTACAACACCGAAGAAAAACCGCCGTAAGCTTGTTTATGTATAGTTGTAGCAACAAAAAAACTAACGAAAAGGTCAAATCCTGTTTCGTTATTTTACTGTGTTGTTTACTGGAATAGTGCTTAGCTTAATAGATTTGCCGGTGTTTTGGTTTGTGTTGCGGTGGAGTGCGTTAATATTTCCCTTAAAATAAAAAATAATAATTTATCCCTAAACAGGGAGCCTTTAACCGGCTGTGGAAAGAGAAGAGAACCACAAGTTTCCTTCCGTAAAGGAAGGCGTTCATTTTTCAAATCGTGAGCAAGTGTGCTAGTATCGCAAAATCTTCCGTTGTTTTCCCTACTGAGCGAGAAGATTTTGCTTTTCTCGGGGATTTCGTTGCGTTCGAGTACGAAAAGTATCGTCCGGAAAACGGGATAATATTCTCGCTCTCGACATGTGTACACACAGGAAAAGTGAAAAGAGTGATATATTGTGTGTGTACTAGTGCGTGTGTGTAAACCATTCTTGTGTAGCAAAGAGGAGTATATGCTATTTCAAATGTCTTCTTGGATACTAGTGCGCCTCCCTTGGCGGAAGAATTGCGTGCCATGAGCTAATAAAATAGAAATTGAATGAAAATTAGTCCCAAACCCGGACGAAGTGTAAGAAAATACACAACAAAAGCGAAAGAAGTCACCGTAATAAAACGGCACCAGCAGGTGGAAGTTGTGTTGCCCGTGGTGTAGTTGCTCTTTAATGTTGGCCTGGTTGGAAGTTTATCATAAGAATGTTTTTCGACCAGGTGACGCGCTTGTGTAAATAAGTATTTCAATCGTGCGGCCCTCTGCTTGCTACGGTGAAAAGATACACATGGTTAATATTCAGCGTGCAGTTTTCGAAGGAACAAGCGCCTAAAATTGACTAAATTTTTTTTGAATAATGTAAGTATAGGTTAAAAAAGAGTCCAATATTATGGTTATCCAGCAAAGCTTAGTACGTCTTAAGAGCTGCCGATTTAATTCCTCCGAGAGTAGCAGTAGTTTCTAGATGAACTGTTTATCGCGATACTCTTTACATTTGCCTAGGATTAAATACCACCATGGGATGGGATGGGCAAGGTTTAATTGATTAAAAGCATTTCATCCACCGGAAGAATAAAGACATCCGTTTAGGAGATGGTGGAATGAGCGGTAAATTAATTTAAAGTAATATCAACTTATTTCAAATTGTTGAGAACTTCAGTAGGATATGTACGGCTTGTTATAGTTTTATTAGAATGTTTCCAATTTGCTGTATGTCAGTAAGTTTTGTTTTGTTTTGAATATAATGTTGCGTAATATTCCATTCATAATGAATTTTGTATTGGAAAGTCGTTAGTGCTTATAACCTCAAGACATATTGGTCTACCATTTCTGGCCTATTATTTCACTTTATTTACATCTAATAGGATAGTACTTAAGATCTCATAGTAGTAACTTGTTTTCCCGGCAAACCTAGGTTTCCCCTAAAACATGCGTTTTGTAATTATAGTTATCTAGCAAACATTTTGAGTGTTCAATCTTGATTCGTGTGGTATTATTAGAGTGGCGATTAGAGAATATCGTTGATTAATTGAAATTTCTTAAATTATTGCCATTCTTAATCCAAATAATATTCCCAATCAAACCAATTTTTCTTCTTTTTTGTGGCTCTTCTTCTTTTTTTCTGCTACTTCAGAAGACATTTTTGGCTTTCCTTGACGATTGGGATTTAATACAAGGTAATTTCGTATAAGGCGCCGATTCCACATGTACCACCGAGCCGCAAATCACTAAATACAGTAAAACCTCCCAAAGCTGTCACCTCCCTGAGGTGGAAAGTTTCTATAAGATTAATATTGTAGATGTTCAAAAGGATATTTGGATTTACAGTTTATGTTTGTGGTAGTGATTTATTAATAGTGTTTTCAATAAAACATATATATATTTAAAAGGAATAAGGTGTAATTATTACGATGCGATGTAATTATTACATAGCAAAATTATCGTTGCTATAAAATTTTAACCCAATGATTTGGTTGAGTAAGTACTGTATTAAATACAGTAGAATTGTTATGGTTTTAAAAACATACGAGACTGCAACGTTATTCCCTAGCATCATTCAATGTTATACATCAAACCATCGGTTCAGTGCTTCCATTATTTGATCAGTCGTCTGATAAGCGATTGAAGTGTTTTGACAGCAGGAAACGATGCCGTGTTATGTAAACGTACGTTCTATCGATACTTGGTCACAATTGTGAAGGAAATCCGAACCTTTGGTTCTCTCGGGCGTGTAATGAAGGTTGCATTTGCGTACACCTTTGGCGCCATTTATTTTTCAACGTGTATTATCAAAAAGAGACTTTGACATCATGTTTTTGTCGATGTATGATGAAAATCGGTCTTGCAGCATTCGGTGTATGGGACTGAAACGTGCCTGAGTGGTGGGATAGATACCGTGGCGNATTGGGATTTAATACAAGGTAATTTCGTATAAGGCGCCGATTCCACATGTACCACCGAGCCGCAAATCACTAAATACAGTAAAACCTCCCAAAGCTGTCACCTCCCTGAGGTGGAAAGTTTCTATAAGATTAATATTGTAGATGTTCAAAAGGATATTTGGATTTACAGTTTATGTTTGTGGTAGTGATTTATTAATAGTGTTTTCAATAAAACATATATATATTTAAAAGGAATAAGGTGTAATTATTACGATGCGATGTAATTATTACATAGCAAAATTATCGTTGCTATAAAATTTTAACCCAATGATTTGGTTGAGTAAGTACTGTATTAAATACAGTAGAATTGTTATGGTTTTAAAAACATACGAGACTGCAACGTTATTCCCTAGCATCATTCAATGTTATACATCAAACCATCGGTTCAGTGCCTCCATTATTTGATCAGTCGTCTGATAAGCGATTGAAGTGTTTTGACAGCAGGAAACGATGCCGTGTTATGTAAACGTACGTTCTATCGATACTTGGTCACAATTGTGAAGGAAATCCGAACCTTTGGTTCTCTCGGGCGTGTAATGAAGGTTGCATTTGCGTACACCTTTGGCGCCATTTATTTTTCAACGTGTATTATCAAAAAGAGACTTTGACATCATGTTTTTGTCGATGTATGATGAAAATCGGTCTTGCAGCATTCGGTGTATGGGACTGAAACGTGCCTGAGTGGTGGGATAGATACCGTGGCGACACCTTCCCGTAGCGCGTTGATATTTCTGTTATACAAGCAAAACCTGCATCAGCAACAGTTGTCAAATGAGATGTGTAAAGCGACAAAACCATATCATGCAGCGGCGGATTGGTGTTGTTGTTATGTTGCTCTCTTGAGCAAAAACGGCCTTTATTTTGTTTTGGTCAGCTGCTTGTTTGCGTGGGGTAATATGTTGATGTAGTTCAGAAGGCTCGTTCAGGACGGATGACAATTGTGTAAATCCTGAAGATCATTCATATCTAGGACGTCTTTTAATTGTGAATGAATTATTAAATGAATCTAGGAATGAATTAAAAAAAAATGCCTACCCCGTCATTCCTCCCACCTCCTCCGCATTTCTTTCGTTTGTAAGTAGAATGGGAACATAAAATTTGTCCCAAAGCTTATCTAAAGCCAGCAGAATGAAATCGAGGTATGAGCTTGGCGATAAAACTAAGAAAACAACCGGGCTACATTTTCGATTTTCAATGTCCCCGGTGGGACCTTATAGTGTTATTTTACCGCGAAGGAGCATCCACCCGTTTAAAAAAGCGTTGGGGAAAAGCGAAACTGGCGGAAACAATATGAAAGAAAGTAAAAAAATGCGTGTGTTAAAAAACAAACAAGAATTTTCTGCAAGGCGTAGTATAAAATGAAGAAAAAAACACACACCACGTATAAAGGGAAGGTTATACAGCTACTACCGTCACTACTACGAGCGCGCCTGTGCGCCACCGTGCGGTTGTTTGTTCGCAGTATTATTTAGTCTAAATCAGACATGTCAAACATACGGCCCGTGAGATCTTTTAATCCGGTCCGGAAAGGAATTACGAGAACATCGATTATTATCCGGCTTTAATTAAGGTGCAGCTTGGAAAATTGAGGAATAATTTGTATTTGTTGTGTGTGTACCCTTTTTACTCTTAGCTAACACGCTCTTGAAGCCATCTTTTCCAAACATCTGTTGAGTTCTATTTCCTTCCGATTTATGGCGCAAACAGGAATGCTCAGTTTTTTCATATGTGTTCTCCCGCCGTAGCATGTGTGGTATCCATTCTGAAAACCGAAATCAGCACAGCTTAAATGTTTGATTGTGTTCAAGCCCTCCACAGACCATTTTCCATCGGCTTCTGGATTTGGATTTTAAGCCTGTCCAGAAACACAGTAGCAGAGAGAATGTTGGATCTTGCTGCTAATGAGGACAATCAATTAAAGGAAAACAGTGACAGATTTTTGGCGGCTTCAATTGACACTGAAATTGAATTGAAGTAAGTAAGTCAGGTAGGTTTTACAACACAGATGCGATATTTTTAAAGTTGGCCCGCACGCCAAAATGAGTTTGACAGCACTGGTGTAAATGATACCGGTTTTGGCGTAGACCTTCGACCGGTATTTTTATGTTTCTCCTCCTTGTGCGCATTCCGCCTTCCACAACTATCATCATCGTCATCATCATTAGCGAGTGGCATGGGAAAGAATTTTTTCATGATCACATCGACCAGCGCGAGAGAAGTGCTGCCGTTCCTTAAGATCACCCCGATCATCGTACCTAAGCATAATAAAACATTCTCTTCACCCTGTTGAGAAAGAACCGCAAAAATTGACGATTTTTATCGCGTGGGGTCGCCATGTTCGACTCTGCACGCACACAAAGCAACTGCTGTGTGGATTTGTGGGAAACACACGCAACACATGCACTCACGCGCTTTTTAAACCCGGTGAAGATTTTTGCGTACGCGAGAAAGAACATTTGCGAGTTTCCGCATGATACGAGAGACAAACTAAGAGCGAAAAAGAGAGAAAGGGAGAGAAAAAAGAGAGCGATTGTTATGAAGGGTTGGGTATAGCGACCGGTCGTGTTCGTTTTGGCGTCGATCCTTTTATGCCTTTATGTTTCCAATGGATCAATCTCTCCCGCCAGATCGTATGTTCTAGGTCTGTGGATATTTCCTTATATACCACGGAATATTATGCACTGTTGATGGTCACCATTTTAGCAACATGGACATGGATCATAATCACAATCATAATCATAATACTACAAACCGCAATACAATTGTTGCAACATTGTTTGTTGCGAACAGACCAAGATGGAATATGATACCCGGTCCTCCAGTCTAAGACCAGCGCCGCTGCCACATACACCACCGCAGCTCCCTTATTAGTTAGTAGTAACTAGTAACAGTTATTAGTAAATTTAAGATACTCCGTTGATGTGAATGTTGCGATCCCACAGTGATCCGTAGATGGACTTTGCACAAATCACACATTGCCGACTTCCCTACCTCTCCATCGGTTTGTGCTTTGCGTGAGCATTACAGATTCCGTCTCATCGTTTTGCGGTTACTGGCGTTGCTGCGTGTGGTGTAGTGTGTTATGTCGCGATTTTGCTGCCTTTTTGTTTATTGGTTCTTTTTTATTTTTGTCTCTTTTCCTTGGTAGCCGGTTTGGTGTTGGTTGGATGGATGGTTACTGTTGTTGAGACAAACGGCCCCGTCCCGAAATGTCAACGAACGGTGCCAAGGTTACCGTTTGCTTGATAAACAAATTAATAGTCAGTCTAAAAACAAAATTAAGCGTAGCCTTGAAAGTAAACTCTACTACTACAAACCATCCGTTGATCGTTGTGAAGAGATGATAAAAAATTTCTATATGATGGCGTGCGTGTGTTTGTGTATGTTAATAGTAAGAACGGGAGAAGTTGGTCTATTACTATTACTACCAGTATCAAGAATGAAGAGAAGTTTGTATATCATACCGCACATCGACCAGACGCATGATGCGGATGAAAACAAAACGAAACGAGAGGAGATCAGCCTCTGTTGTAGAGGTAGGTTTAGGGAGTGCTGGTGATTATGCGTAATACATGCAATGGATGGACACGAACTCAAAATGTCCGTTTTTATTCTGTTCTTTTGGAATGGAAATGTTGCTTCATTTCGACAATTTCATTGCTAGTTAACATTTTTACCGGGAAATACAAATGATAGGCCGCGGAGTGCCCACTTCAATTCTGTCAAGGATTCGGCTCGATATTTTTGTTTTGGTGTTTTGTTAAAAGCTCGGTTCATGTTGAAATGATTTCACGAATATTACTCACGAAATTTAATTTCCATGTATTCATCTAAAATAAATTACTGTTGGAAGAATATTAAAAGTGTTTTAAAGGGTAAAGTGTTTTAAAAGTGTGTTTAAATGCGTGATTTAAAAAGAAATGAAGTAAAATTGATTCAACGTTGCTCAGAGACCTACTAGAAAAATGTATTGTTTTGTCATTTGAGAGCTGCTGATCGAATCTTTTATTAGGAAAACAATCTCCTTCTTCTTCTTCTTTTCTGGGCTGCTCACGGTCGAGCACGTCGCGTAGACATGGCCTGGTCACCAATTGATTTCCAGGAAACTCGATCCAATGCAAGAGTGGTGCAGTGTAGGAAAACAATATATCCTTCAATTCACAGGTAAATTTGGTGCGGCACTTTGTATGCTAAAACCTAACAGCGGAGAAACCGCCAATGTCAAAACACACTTTTCAGCTCATCTTCACTATGTTCTTGAATCCAAAGTGGGTATAGACATCAGGTGGGCTTATCCCTAGCGATTAGACATCTGCGCTGTAAAAAAATGAATTAGGATTTTACGTTTGTGGGTTCGATCTTTTGGAGTGTGCTATGTGTGTGAGTGACAATATACGTATCACAATCGAACCCACAAACTTCAAATTTGATTTCAGTATGTCTACCGCGTCAAACCTATAAGCCCACCTAGTCTCTTTACCCACTTTGCTTGAATCAATAGAATTATACCTACAGTGTTGGCTTTTGCTGTACCACTTAGTATTGGTATTAGCTGTAAACTGATAGGAAAATACATGAAAGAGAAACAATTACAAGACAACCTTATAACACTGCACTACACTATCGCCAAACACATAACTACGCGCTTTAGGTGTCGGTAACAACAAGCAACCGACTCTCTTTTAGTGATGTTGTGATGGTGCGGTCCACTTCTTTATGCGTGTTATCAGCTTCGGGTTCACTATGCATGCTCGCTGATGGTGGTGCATGTAAAGTGGCTGCGTTAGTGTACGTGCCGTTGGCACTTGCTGAGTATGAAATGCGTATCGAATTTGGAATTTGGCCTAGTGAGTGGTACATCAGCGGTCGGGTGTGGCGGGGCATTTGCGGGGCAGCTAGATGACGATTTTGGGGATTTTGTGCTAAAATGAATGAACGTAGTCGAGCTTGTTTTTTGTAGCTATATGTGAAGTTCGACGAACAATTAGTGTTGATTCGTGTTATCTATCCCAATCATCTCTCAAAATAAATGCTATCATCACTAATAGGCGTTCATTTCGTTTCTGTTTATTGTTCTATTCTTTGTCTGATAGCTTTCTGATAGCGAACAAGGAATAAGAATATTTTTCCGGTTGCTTCTCGGGTAGTGTAATCTTACCATTGGGCGTTTTAATGAAATGATTTCTGGTTGGTATTGCTTTAAGAAAAAGTCTGTAAAATTAACGTTTTTAAGACACTTCACTAGATAATTTTGGTTAAAAGTGTAGATTATGTTCATCATTTTAAATTCGTCGGTAATATGAGATATAGAAACCAGGCGGTAAGAAATATTTGTAATATCTTTGATAATTTTATCATTCAAAACAATTGACAAATGAAGCATCTTTAAATGATTATTTATTATATTTAAATAGTAAACTACTCTGTAATGGCTTACGTTATTTATCAATTGGGCATTATTAAATTTTTTCTTCGAACCTTTGCTTAAAACATTTATTTTCAATTTTAATACAGTATTTACGGCTTGCCTTTTTTCATTTACGAGTGTGATCAAAATGCATCCACGTGGGAATGCATCCACGATTCCAATCCGGATTACAAATCACTAGTGCGAAAAGTTTGGAAGACATGAGCACAGTGCCTCATTTTGGATTTTTTGTTGCGTTCATCGAGTGGAATCTTTCAGACAGCGTCCCAAGACCATGTCTCCCAAAATCCCTCGAGAGCCGAACGGCGTGGTTGAACCGGGTTTGTGAGAATCCTTTTTTTTGCTTCCTGGGCTGTGACCGAGATAGAGTGGAGATTTGGCTGAAATGTGTGTTAAAGAATTATGGAACTGCATGAGAACACGTAGAAGACTTTGTTAGTTTCATTTAAGTGTTGTTGGTGTGTAATGAAAAGTAATCTGATTTACAACAATTTTCTGTCTGTTTGCAATCGCTCGTTAAATTAAAGTGTAATTTAACGGATCCTTGTTTTGTTTGATAGGGATGTATAAAAGAAGTACGTGAAAACTAAAATTGAGCGTTTAGAAAATCTAAACAATTTCTAGTAATAAAAAATGTGGTATAAAAAACGATTGAAAGTGTTAAATTGTTTATCATACGTCTTGGTCAAAAATTCTACTTGCTGGCCTTGCCGTTAGAGGCGTCCTTCGGAGACTGCCATTATTCTATCAGTTTTCTTCATTTCTTAATGAATGAAGAAGTCTGCGTGCATGCAAGACACTTTAGTTTTCTTTCATTTCATTTCCGACTGGAGCTGAAAAATGTTACGGTTACGAGAGCACTGGTTTGTAACGTTTTTATCGTTACAAGATTTTTAACATTTCTGCATTTGCTTGTGTCTGCTGCTTTCTCGACGCGACGGCGGTTGCTGGATCCTTCGTTAGTACATTTTCTGCACGGCACTCGAAAACAGGAAGTTTTGTCTCGCGCTTTAAATTCTTTCGGTTTCGTTTTTTGTTTTGATAATGTTTTTCGCCTGCGTTTTCACTGAGGGTGAAGCAACACGTATTATGCGTTGGCAAAGGATGCACAACAAGCAGTCATGTTGATCAAAAATAAGCAACTCATGCTCAAAACCATCGCAGAAAAAAGTGGTTAAAAGCATTCTGTTTCGTTTCTAATATTTGTTGATAAATTATGCTGCTAGCAAAAAAAAACAACATACATATACAGATTGTTCAAGCCAAATTTGACAGTTCTCTAAGAGGACAGTTCTTGTTCCGACGCAATGCGTTGCTTTTTGCCCAAAATGTATGGGATATGTAGGGGGGCGGGCCGGTGGTGTATGTGATAAACGGCACCGGTCCACACGGCAGGACCGGGAATAAAATTCAATCCGGACCGGTCGTTTGTACTTCCGCATTGATGTGTTTGAGTTCCGTCCACCGAACGTCGGAGGGTTGTAATAAACCTGGTATGGTGATGAAGCACAGATTCCAAAAATTCGCTCTAACATCCGTTTGCCGTTACGTCTCTTGAAGGAGACGGTCTTTCAAAGTGTGTGTTTTGTTGTTGATTTGGTGGAAAGTCTGGGGGAGATGGAGACTAGAAGAAGAACAACAGAAGCAGTAAAGCCTTTTTATTTTTTTCAATGACGATCTCCCATGTAATGCCGCCTATGATGGAATGTTGTGTGCAAGACATAACTTAGGCCCGTTCCGTTGTTTCGTATAACAATAAAACAAAGCAGAAGCTCCTTACCTCGTCCCCAACCCCCTCCCCTTTAACCCTCCTTCTCGCTTTTCCCTGTTTGTTGCACGATGGAAGGTGCTAAGTTACGTACACGTGGAATTTTTGTACAACCTTGAATGGTCTCATTTAGATGAAAGTATTTTTTTTTACAATCATTCAATCTTCTTTTTTGAGGGTTTCTTTTTAATGCGTGTGTGTGTCATAATGATAGACATATTCACGGGAGTTTGAAGCTCAGGAAAATGAAATGAGATGAATGTTCCATATTTTCACGATCTGAGGTCAATTGTATGTATCCGTCGTGCTGTCTGTCTGGTGCGTGTTGTATTTTCGGTAGCTGCTCATCAGCATCTTTACCAAGAAGAGAAAATGTGATGGTAAAGGCAGGTCCGTGGGGTTACAACGTGCAAATGCGCAACGTGTCGTTCGGTACGCCTGCCACGGAGACCAATCGAACTAAACGATCTCCAGTGGTAAAAGAAGACGCAACAGCATCGAAGTCTTTGTACTAGTTCTCAAATTTTCAACGCAAGAAAATCGAGCTTCCTTTCCACCTTGGTTCCAGTTACGTGTCTGATTTTTTCGCATGTTTTAAATTAGTGAGATGTTTGTTTTTCTTTTTATTTCAATGACTTTTTTGTGCCTATCATCTAGAACTAAATGGAACCTTTCTGATACCTTTAACCTGTAGGTGCTTACCAATACTATTAGCCAATGGCCACTTCAATCTGCTATCACTTACGTTTGTCAATAGAGTGATTTGATTCTTTTGTTGCGTTCATGCAGTAGTACATACTACATCAGCAAAACAACATATATTTTAGCCAAAAATACAACTTTATCTAATTTTTTTTATTCAGATAGAACGGCCTGGCCTTATTGATATTTTATCTAATTTAGAGATTAGTCGATGGGGAATCAACTCAAATGTTAGGTTAAGTGACAGGGAAGAACCGTTGTGTAGGTCTATTCATTAGAATAATTATCAGCTTTGAGCCAAGCGACATCAAACGTCCGAAAAAGCGCGATGGATGGTTTTTTTATCCTTTATTGTTTATTGCATGTAGGTATGTAAAGTAATGCAAAACATCAATGTTCTGTGCGGTTTGTGGAGAAAAATGGCACTGTAATGTGCGCGGCCATCACCAGTAAGTGGTGACAGTTGGCGAACTGTCAGGAGCGCCAACTGTCAATGAGACGGACAACAGGGACAGATGGCGTTTAGTGGAAAACGAGAAGCGGAGAACAGAACACTGATAAATTTTATCCTTGCGCTTGGCTTCGTTTTAGCGTTCAAAATAAAGAGAAAACCCAAACTACGACTTTGCTTTTTTGATAATAGACGTGTACGAGCGTGGATTAAAGTCACAGTGTCCACCGATTTTCCACAGGCACGTTTTGAAAAAATGTCTGTTGGCTTGAAATGGGGCTATTGGCTGGAATCTTTGAAACCAGTTTCGAGGGGCGCATAAAACCTCCTCACATGCCGCATGCGCCACGCGGGCCTCAGGTTGCTAATGCCTGCTAATAATTAAAGGATGAAGCTATTATAAGTTTTTAGGGCGATCGAATATGTTGCTACAACAATTTATAAATAAAATTGACTGTCAACCTATTTTTCAACAAAGACCGATTTTCGCTGTGTGAGCAGATTAATATCCATAACATGTTTATTAACATTTCGTTAAAGTAAGTTTCGTGATTTGTTCAGTTCGATTTAGTCTCGAAATTTACGCACATACACTGTTACAATGGTATCTGTTGGTAGAGCTTTTAGTCATCGTAGACGCTGTTGCGTACAGGGTTGATGTATATATACGTACATATATTATTTAATAAACTGAAAACAATTGCTGTTGGTCAGATCTGTTTCACAATTTGGTAAAAAAATGATGAAAACAGGTGGCTAAGAATAGTATGGAACAAACGGGAAACGATGGCGATGAATAAACAGTGATGCAATAGCACTTGGCAATATCAACGCGGCAGCCCGGTGGTGTATTTGCTAAACGTCATCAGTTCTACACGACAGAATCCGGTATCTCCGAAATGCTACATTTTCGTCTCCGTGATTTGACCTACTTGTACTCACGGGGTGGTTTGTAAAACTGGTGCCCTCTGTTGCGTTTACTTTGACGCGTGCATGCAATGATACAGCAAAAGAGAGTATTGTCACACTTCACTACCGTTGAATTACTTTTTAATTGGCGATACATTGCTGTGCAACGTTTCCGAATGCATATTTATTGAATGCATCTACAAAGAAGTTTTTAGTTCGTACGATCGAGGTACTCTACGACGCGTAACCTATGTACGCAATACTGCACCAGAATATGGGTGGAACGTATATCTTCCTGTGTTTTTTTTTATTTAACTGCCAGATGTAGAAGAAAAACAAAACATAAAAACGAAATGAACAGCGTTCCCCTTCAACATGCACAGCTTGTACACGATATTAGGAAAAGCTCATGCTACTGAACGATCCGGAGTGAATGGATTTATTATGATTTCATTAGTTTTGGTCTGCTGGATTCGTGAAGCGATTGCTATGATCATGGCCCAACCGCTAGTATAATGAAACGTTATTTTCCGACTAAGCTTTAAACGCAACTCCTTGGGCAACTGGTTATGGAGCAGGACATACTAATTATTTAGCTACTTTACGAATGCTTTGCGTGGTGGAATTGGATGTTGAAGGGGAATATTAACGATGACTGCGCATATGCTGTGTATTATTGCATTNTTTTCTGATTAAGCTATAAACGCAACTCCTTGGGCAACTGGTTATGGAGCAGGACATACTAATTATTTAGCTACTTTACGAATGCTTTGCGTGGTGGAATTGGATGTTGAAGGGGAATATTAACGATGACTGCGCATATGCTGTGTATTATTGCATTTAATCTAAAAATCAAAGTCAGCAACGATCGAAGAATGTTGAAAATGCAATTTACATTTTATAGTAATCGCAAATTGATTTCCTCTAAGTTAAGAAGTGTTTTGCAATATTGCAAAATAAGAATATTGCAACTAGACTTTAAAAAGTTGGTGGAATATAAACACTTTGAGCTCACATCAGAGCAAATCTTCTTTCAAATTAGTCTAACATTATCTCTTAAAACAAATTTATAATTTAATCGCTGTTTCCTCTTCTTCTTCTGCAGAGCGAAAAACACGTCATTGTAGGATAGATCGTCCGGTATTGGCGGCATTCCCACCAACATCATCGACAGCAGGTACTGGTCAAACTGTTCTCATGGGCCACCGTGGCGGAAAATTGCCGCCGCGATGTCCACACTTACCAACAACGCCAATAATAATAATAATAACATCAACAAAAGCGCCAGTGGCAACACCACCAATATACAACAACAGCAGCAATTTTCGTCCCAAGGTGCACCAACTGCACCAACGACGACTTCTAGCAGTATCGTTGGTACATCAACTACGGCAACGAGCAACAGCTTCAACAACAACTTCCACGCATCCGATTGTATCCACATTATCAACAACAACCTCAACAGCGCCATCAGCCAAAGCCAACCGACGGCAACGACGACGGCTATCAATAACAGTAGTAGCGGTGGCGTCGTCAGTGGGATTCTCGGCGTGCAGGAATTTAGCGCCAAGCTGTTCCTACCGTTTTCACGCTCGAAGATGATGCACTCATCATCGATGAACACCTCGACAGATCCATCCACCATGCCGATGGATGGTCCAACGACTACGGCGGGTTCGTCGAAGGGTGCGACTGGAAATATTTTTACCTCCGCCACCATTGGCAGTTCTGGACCGGGTCGCAGTTCGTCCCTGGTCATACCGGAGGCGCTAAACGTGGTGCTGCATGGTTATCAGCGCAAGTTAAAGACGAACAAAAAGAAGTACTTTGTTGTGTACGGTGACCGGCCGGGATTACCTGCCCGGCTCGAGTACTTTGACAATGAGAAAAAATTTAAGCAGTCGTTCCTGAAGAGTGGTAACTGTGAGGGACCGACACCGAAGCGCAGCATCGCGCTGCGTTCCTGTTTCAACATCAATAAACGTCACGATACTAAGAAACACATCATCGCACTGTACACCAAGGACGATTGTTTCTGCATTGTGTTTGAAAGTGAGGACGAACTAAATCGGTGGCTACGGACGCTTTTACGATTGCAGCGCGGCGAAGAATCGGAAGGAGATCCTCCTAAGCCCACATTCGGTAAGTGATGTTTAACTGGTTTATGATCGTTATTTTTTAAGGAACAAGACTAGAACTATGTGAATCTGGTACGGATGCACGATTCTGAATTGAACCATTATACCGAATGATTGATTCTGAATCTTTGTGACGATCAATGATTCGTTGAAGATTAGTATGTCCAAAAAATAATAAATCTCCAAGGGGCNATGTTTAACTGGTTTATGATCGTTATTTTTTAAGGAACAAGACTAGAACTATGTGAATCTGGTACGGATGCACGATTCTGAATTGAACCATTATACCGAATGATTGATTCTGAATCTTTGTGACGATCAATGATTCGTTGAAGATTAGTTTGTCCAAAAAATAATAAATCTCCAAGGGGCTGTATTCCAAAAATGACAATCCTAAACATATTTCCGTATAAATGGTGGATTTCTCTAGCAGGTGTGTTATTTAGATTTCAAACACTACGTGCTATCTGAAATAAAGGGTGTTTTCAAAATGGAAAAATTATTTGTGTGACAGGTAAAAACAAATGCTAAATCAGAACGATCAAATATTTCCTTGTCAACAAGTTAGACGTGAAGCATGGAACGTCGTCATGAAGTTATCGAAGCAGCTTTCTTTGCGTCAATAAAAACAAACAAAGGCACATCATGACCCTAGCATGTTTCCTAAGCTTGAAACCATGGTTAAAACAGACTTTACCTGACCTGCTGTTTTATTCTTTTTTGCTGTGCTGCTGGTTGTTTTTCCTTGCGTGTTTGCATGTTGCCCTCGTTATAGCTTTCGCAGATGGTCGTTCAATGACGTAAACGGATTAATCTCATGTTGGTAAACATCATCATGGCGGAGGTAGGGATTTAATGCATCCATTCACGATCAGTACAGCATCCCATCTCGCACACAATGACAAGTTCCCATAGTTTGCTGCGTATTAACACGTGGAATTTGGAGGGAATGGGAAGGAAATGGTTTCAGTTCTTTTTGTTGGCGAAGGATGAGTTTGCATTTCGCGAAGGAAATCAGCAGCAAACCCACACACACACAGACTAGAGAAAAGGAGCAAATTTGTTGTTTATTCGCATTACTTAGACGAGTTTACGACGATATTTAATTTTTTTACCCCATTTGACGCAAAAAACAGAAGGAAAGCTTCGCTCAGGAGATGTTTCAGGAGCGAAAAGAGTTTCACAAATTATGATTTCTTCCTTCGATGTAGAATAGAAATAACAAAAAAAAGGTTTTTTTATTTTATTTTTACATTGCATGTTTGTTTTAAAGGCTTTTTTAAGTGTAGCCATTGTAAACACCTACCATGAAATGAAAAGTTATTTTCGAACTTATTGAACACTCTCTACATTCGAGACCATTCTATTAGAATGCCTTACTCTGCTTTCCGAGGGTGTACTCCCGAAATTTAGTGGTTCCCTGTTTTGCCCTTGTTTCTCTGTTGTTGGTAAGAATATTACCGTACAGTGTGTTTTTTTGTTGGTAGATTGTTTTTTTAATAAACGACGAAGTGTTCAAGTTCGCCTCTTAGCATGCGGGACTGGTTCTTGAGCGACTTTGGTGAAACGCATTGCGCGAATTCTGCGACGTTTCGTGTTCGTGACTTTCATGCATAACAAACAAGAGAGAACAGTAAAGAATCCGGTAAGGGGAGCACATATTTAAAAAAGAAAGATAAGATTTTTGAGGGACAATTTCGGATTCAATTTGAGGCTCAACTGCGCTAGGACCCAGAGCCGTGTATGTGTAAGTTTGTGTTTTTGTGTGTGGGATGTGATAGTAATGCAGGATGTTTAACATGAACTTCCGGCGTTTTTGGGTTTTTTTTACTTTTTCGGTCCCATCCGATGTGCGTCAATGTTCGTTCCTGAACCCTGGTAGAACCAATGTTCTGAGCACATAGCTTGGGAAAGAAACAGAATGTTAGGAGGACCACGTGCCGTCACGTGTTTGCACCAGGAGCGGATTAAGCGGAATGCAAACTAAGCTGATGCTTGGGGCCGCCTAGCACTCTGTCGTGCACCCCTCTAGAACAGCTAAATCATTTCAGAAACACCCGCCCCCCTAAAATAGCTAGAACATTTTAGAAACAACCCCCTGCCCTCCGGTTCTTCATTGTAGTTTTTTTTGGAATCACGAGGTGTGGCAGCTACGACGTCTAAAAAAAACCCCCGGGCAGTCCTTTGGAAATTTACCTCCTCGCGATCGCTCATAGTGAACTAATGCAAAATAAACCTCCCTAATTTAAGTTTGTCGTCAGTGCGACCATCTTTAGTTATGGGACCCAAATTACCATTCTGCTTAGGACCTCCGAGAAGCTTCATGCGCCACTGAAGTTTTGCACCGACGCATATTCAACATACGACCGGTGTTCTTTCTTTACTAGCACTGCGGAATTGTGGGAAGCGGAGAAAGATAGTCTGGGGAAGGCCATCTTTTTTCCCGTTCCCTATTAATCAATTATTCGTCTCATGGCGCATGGCCGTTCTTCTTTGTGTGTCTTCTTGTGTATCGAGGAACCACGATTTGGAGAATGTAGACGGTTTAATGTGTCAAAGGATTTGGTTTTACATTTTTTGTTTGTTGCAAAAGAGCATATGTATCATCTTTCAACGCATATTGTGTTGTTGGAGCGAACAGAAATATTTTTCAAATCTCAGGAATAGTTTTAAACATGTTTTTAAAATATGTACAATATAACTTTGAGTGCATTATTTTACATCTTCTTCTTCTTCTTGGCTTAACGACCTTACAGGTCACGCCGGCCATTTCTGGCTTACTAGACTTATTTTTACCACGTAGCCGGATAGTCAGTCCTTGCTACGGGGGAACGGTCCGGATGGGATTTGAACCCGGTCCGGTCGTGTGGACTAGCGCCGTTTATCACATGTACCACCGGACCGCCCATTCTCTTACATATAAACAAAATAAATTTGATTTTCTCTCTCTCTTTCTCTCTCTCTCTCTCTCTCTCTCTCTCTCTCTCTCTCTTCTTGGTTTAACGACCTTAGAGGTCGTGCCGGTCATTTATGGCTTACTAGACTTGTTTTACCAAGTAGCCGGATAGTCAGTCATTGCTACGGGGAGACATTACGGATGGGATTTGATACCCGGCATCACATATATGATGCCGCTGAATATGATACTAAACATGGTTTATTTATTCTACGAGCGGAAAGAACTAATCGTTTTGTGATGCTTACTGTTATGATGATATGTATTCAATTCCAACCAAAACGCACGGGTTTTTTTGTTTTCTATCTCTGCGTCCTGCGTTTATATTTGTATAGCAAACATTTATCCTGGATGGTGAGTGGAAGAATTAGACTACGTTCACTGAGCAGTGATTGACTGAAATTTCGCCGCTCCATGTAGTATTGTTTTGCATAAATGTAACAGGTAGTTAAAATTCTTTAAATTTAAATGACTGACACAACAGGAACAGTGGTTTAACCTCGCGTAGACTCACCTCGAGACCCACAAAAACTTCTAACTTTATTCCAAGGTCTACGGTTGCTTTTAAACAGTTCGTATTCTCCCCTCACTCTCACACACTACATCGGTTTCAATTCTTGTACAGCGGTGCGCTACAATATGCACTACACGGTCGTACCGAATGTGTTTGCGCGTGTATGTTGAAGCGTAAGTTGACCGATCTCTAGGGAGTTGTTTTCAATTCTTTGTGCTTTTTGCGAATGTAGTATGGGGACGAATATGTGAAAACTATACGAAGGAAAACCATGAAAAAAAGAACATTCTTCACTGGATGACGAATGGATCATCTGAATGTTGTGTTGATTTGATAAAACATTTTGTAACAACCAAGATGTTTATTTATATTTAATTATAACGGTATTTAGCCGTATTGTCAAACAATCAAGATCTGTTGCCTTGGTAACAGAATCCACGTTGATAGAGCCTATCCGCCGAACATTTTTTAATTGAATAAAGTGTATCTACGTAATGTTCCTAAATAAATATTAAACTTGAAAAATATCGTTTTATACTTTCGTTTCCCATTACTTGCATGCAAGTACCGATGGTTCAAAGGTCCTTTTCGCAATACGAATTGTTAGCATGTAATTAATTGCACATCGTTATTTAGGTCTCAATTTATCAAATTCAATAATTTAACGACAACAGCGAATGATGCATAGCCTACTTAGCAGAGTAAATTAAACGTTAATGGGAATTTATTTCGTGTGATCAACAAATTTGATCATCACCTTGCCTTGTTTTAAGGTATCGAAAAGCAAAAAAAAAAGAATTCGAACGATCGATCAAAAAGGCCCTCCAGCAATGCAGGCAATGTATGTACATCGTGTTTTCTTTAGAAACAGCCACCCGTTCAATCCAAATTTCCGAATTTTCCGCACAGCATCCCTAGAGCAAGAAAAAGGGGTAGAGGGAGGGTATGAGCTATGCGCCCATAAATGACGAGATAATTCAATCAATAGATTTCCATTATCTCTGGCTCGCTTTGTTTGATGCCGTGATCACCAACAACGATGTCTTTCGATGGTGACCATTATGCTGTCGTTCAGTGCTCTTCTTTTTGTACTGTACGCGTTCAGGTTTAGAGGTTTTATCTGCAATTTGTGTTATGTTCTCGTACTTCTTTTTCTTCAAATATTTATGTTCACATCGGCTGTCATTCGCTAGTTCTTGTCCATCTCCTGCCAGATCTGTAGCGGAACGGCGGAAAGGCGGAACGTCCCTACCGAACCGGCTGTTAACGTATATCCGTTACGGCGTGCCAAAAAGCATAATTGAGCCTGAAAAACAGCCTGTGCTGCCCGTTCACGGTGTTGTCATTTTCTAGTGATCTACCGTGTCATCAGGGTACCTCGCGCATTGAGAATGACTGACGGCAAGATGAAAAAAAAAGATTTACTGCCAGTGGAAATAAAGCCACGTGGGTGGAAGCTTTTACGTTATTTAATGCCTTTTATGTTTTTGTTCTCTTCCTTCGCTTGAGAACAGATTGAGGTGTTGATGGGACGTTTTTTGGTCGGTCATATCGATCTTAGGATTAAACAGCACCGTTGTTTTACAATTAGACACCGCGTAGCCTTAACTTTCTTATTTTTTCTGGATGAGAGTAGTGAGCATGGGATGCGTATAAGCTGTGGCGTTTTGAAATGCGACCCTTGACGGAGGGTATTAGTATATGTTTCAATTTATCGTTAAAATGCCATCGAAATGTCAGTATGTCGCGTGCCGTTTATGGGGTCTCATAAGGATAACATTCTTGACCCCAGTTGTACTGCAAGCTTACACCGTTTCTCGAGCTAGTTGGGATCAACCTCCGTTGAATTGGGATCACCATCAAGCGATTTGGGATTTTTCGCAGCGGATTTGGGATCTCGTTCTGCCGAAATGGGATAGCTCTCATGTTGTTGGGATCACCTTCACTTGAAATGGTCACTTTCTCATTCAAAATGGGCTAGTTTGACAGCACATGGAGTGCAAGCGTTTAATGGATGTTTTTATGTAAACAAACCAAATTTTAATAAAATAATTTACGTAATTCACATTCATTAGATGTATTTTATAGTTCAACAAGCAGTGCATTTATAAATTCTATTGTTAAAATTTCATTTGTTTACATAAAAACATCGATTGAACGTGTTTATAATCCACGCGCTGTCAAACCAGCCCATTTTGAATGAGAAAGTGACCATTTCAAGTGAAGGTGATCCCAACAACATGAGAGCTATCCCATTTCGGCAGCACGAGATCCCAAATCCGCTGCGAAAAATCCCAAATCGCTTGATGGTGATCCCAATTCAACGGAGGTTGATCCCAACTAGCTCGAGAAACGGTGTAAGNGACTGTCATTCGCTAGTTCTTGTCCATCTCCTGCCAGATCTGTAGCGGAACGGCGGAAAGGCGGAACGTCCCTACCGAACCGGCTGTTAACGTATATCCGTTACGGCGTGCCAAAAAGCATAATTGAGCCTGAAAAACAGCCTGTGCTGCCCGTTCACGGTGTTGTCATTTTCTAGTGATCTACCGTGTCATCAGGGTACCTCGCGCATTGAGAATGACTGACGGCAAGATGAAAAAAAAAGATTTACTGCCAGTAGAAATAAAGCCACGTGGGTGGAAGCTTTTACGTTATTTAATGCCTTTTATGTTTTTGTTCTCTTCCTTCGCTTGAGAACAGATTGAGGTGTTGATGGGACGTTTTTTGGTCGGTCATATCGATCTTAGGATTAAACAGCACCGTTGTTTTACAATTAGACACCGCGTAGCCTTAACTTTCTTATTTTTTCTGGATGAGAGTAGTGAGCATGGGATGCGTATAAGCTGTGGCGTTTTGAAATGCGACCCTTGACGGAGGGTATTAGTATATGTTTCAATTCATCGTTAAAATGCCATCGAAATGTCAGTATGTCGCGTGCCGTTTATGGGGTCTCATAAGGATAACATTCTTGACCCCAGTTGTACTGCAAGCTTATAGTGACTTTACCAGGGCGTATTTGATAATGTCATTTGCTAATCTCTTGCTAACAGAGGAAATGGCTGTCAGTGGTATCGTCTCGAGAATGTTGAAATAGTATTTAGTAATGTTCAGTTTCAATCGGCATTAAAATTATGCAAATGTGTCCTTAATATTTTAAACGTTTTACAACGCGATAGCGTTCCAATCCAAAAGTCGCCAAAAGTCATTTCGGTTAAAAACTGGTGTCAATCAAATTTGTTCAATCTAATAGGGTGCGCGATTGATGAAACTAATTTTGCACCTCAGCTAACATCGATCGCTATATTTCGTGCTGTGTTTCATTTTCAACGACCTGAAAGTTTGAACGACCCGGTTTGAATGCAGAAGGCTATGGCTTCCTCCAGGTTATAGTTTGCGGTTAGGTGGCCCGGTAGGCTTTATTCACCCGAATCGGTTAGCCAGCAAGTGCCGAAAACAAAATCCTATTACATTTGCGCGGCTTGCAACAGCTTTTCAGAACTCTCGCAGGTTCAGTCGCTTTTTTCCAGTGTTCAATCGCTCGCTACTATAGCGAAAGAGCTGAACGCGCGAATACACGAAAATCAAGCACATCTGGATCCGCCGCGAATAGATGTTAGCGATATTACAGGGTCGATTTTATTTAGGTGTTAAATCGGATCGTTTATAGCCATGCAGCGAAGCCATTGCACTGTTAGCGGGATTACGATCGGGAAAATGCGTTAACTATTCGGTTAAATGAGAGAAGGGCCCTTGGCCAGGACGATTCAGCGATTGACATACGAAATTTTATATTTATTACTTGGGCGGGACGACATATTAATTATTCGCTGTACGAAAAACTGTGCACGAAAGCTACGGTTCTGTGCGGCCACAAGTTGACAGTAATTAGGTGTTACCTGGAAGAGCCGAAGATGGAGGATTTTTGGCATGTGTATTCTACGAAAGATTTGTATTTGTATTTGTATAATCTATAATCGGATTTAACTATATGGAACGAATGATTGAAATTAAGACGCTAGCTTAAGAGCATTCGTAAATGCTGTGGAATAGAAATCGTGTGGGGTTAGCAATTATGGATTGATGGCATTACTATTGATTAACAATGGAGATCATAACGGGGCGCTCAGAGAAGCGATAATACGAAGCTTTTGGCAGCAGTATCATGCACTGTAATTAGTCTGTAACACTGTTTTATGTCATAATATTTTTCTTTTTTTGTTCGAAATATTTGTCATTATCATTTAATACTGTTTTATGTCATAGACATAATATTTTTTATTTCGTTACGAATGTATTTGCTTGATATCGGATGTTTTTAGATGCTATTGGGGAACACTATCATACCCATCATCAGGTATCATAAACCCCGTTATCAGCAAATGAATCTGAAGGCGAAAATGACACCACTTATAAAAAAAGAATAGCACATGTAATTGTCACTAAGATGTTTAGAATTTAGAGGAAGCATTCTTTTCGACATGATTGAAAAAATATCTTTTGCTCCATATGAAGGAAACTTCATAGGGTACATCCTGGAATTTGAGCATCACGTAGATCTGTTACGTAGCCCTGTAATCGGCTCGATTGACTAGTATTAAAACATTACAATGAAAAATAAATGGCAAAGAAAAATCTATCGTTTTCCATCGAAGTTTTCTAATTAGAATACTATTAAGTATCATCATCAGGATACAAAACAATAAACTAAAGACGTGCACATCATTCTCAATTCATTCGACATATTGGGTTCAACCATAAAAATCACCCAACATAGCAGTAGTAGTAAAAAATAAAACAAAAAAAAAATAGAAAATCCACGGCAACCACAACTCCCGGCAAGGATTTTGTATATTTCTTTTTCATAGTTGTTCTTTCTCAATTACCTTACGTGTTACGACAATGGAGAGAAACGTCTAGCGAAACACTAACTGACAACCGATGTCACACACCTTGTCAAACATAATCCGAGTCGACGGATTCCTTTTGTCGCATGTTTTGGGTTTGGGATGATGAATCGCCTCCGGATATTGTTCTGTCGCAGCGGTGATTAACGTTTAATGGTTAGAATAGTTTGTGTTGCATAATGTGTTTATAGTCCATTCGATAAACTTCGAAACAAGATTTTTAAGAAAATAATTTTTAAGAGCGAAAGAAGTACATGATAAAAAAAGAGATTTTTTTTTTAAATATTGTAAAGGCCGGTTGAAGTTTTGTAAAAATGTATTCCGGTTTGTAAAAATGTATGCCACAACGTTGTATATTAATCTCATTGGTATGAGCTACATGCTATCAATGTTCACCCAAATGTTTTTTGTTTTTGCTGATATCGTCTCTATGTGTCTTGTTTTTCTTTCTATCTGTGCCAATCGTTTCTTCTACACCAGAAGAAAAACTACCAACACAAACACATACACATGCGAAAGGCTGGTATAAGCATTATGGTAGTCTACGTTAAAATCTTTGATGAAACTAAACTCCGCGAGCCCTAGTACCAAGCGCCGTGTGTTTTGATTTGAGGTAAAATCGCGCAGAGTAAAATAACATTAAAAAACAAGCATTGGTCAAGATTGATAAAATCACCCAGCCTATAGAAAATTCTATGTGCCACTACACAACCCTCTATCTGTGGAGTGCTACCATCTTTTGATGTTTTAAGTCCAATAAATCCAAAAAATGTTATCCACATTTAGGAGTTGACGAAGGAGGTATAAAATAAGCAAGCATACACATAACTACACAGTATCATTTTCCCATGTCCTACACGCACTGCCGTTCCATTGCCATTGACGGAGGTGGCCAAAAACAACCGATGCGAAAGAAAACAGATTGGCAAAACTTAACCAATTTTCACTTTAGCCGCATAATCGCCATCATCATCATGAACGTCATCATATCGCTAACTTTATCGGTGTTGGACGGCAGCTTTCTTTCTGTGAACACTTGATTGCTAATTGCCGCGGTAAATAATGCCGGAAACGAACGGCAAGCAAAATTTAAAGGGGTGAAAAAAGCTACATAAACCCATTTTACACTGCGAATTTAAGATGCGGGTAGAATGCAACAAACCACCATTGCGACAATCAGAATTCTTATTTTTGCATGGTTGTATTTGGTTCTACAAACAGTTTTCTTAAATTCTTTTTAATTTTGTGTACAGCAGATACTAATTTACTTTACCTTTCTATCCATTTTCTATCCATTAATAGCATTGATATCTGCCATACGCAAATTTTATTAAATTTCATTACTTAATCATAGAAAAGCGTTTTCTACGTTTACCTAAAATAAATAAGTTTACATTGCATTGCAACTATTTTGTACAAACATATGACACAGATAACATACATTTTCAATTGCAAAAATTTAATTGGTTTGCATCACAGGAATCTTTTTACAATGCAATCGGCTCATACGGAAAATTCACGTGTCTGAGATCTCATCCACCCGTCTGATAAACCAGCACAACACACAACTACCACAAGAGTACCAACAGTAGGCTCATCGAAACAGTGTACAAACAAACAACGTCACGAATAATGCCAATGAAACATGTGCCAATGTGTTTTCTTCAAGTTTGCAAGGGTGTTATCATCTTCATCGTCTTTCAGACAGATAGCGAGCCCACCCTAAAGAAGAATGTAAGCATCGTGTTTCTTGTTGTTCCACACATTCCTATCCCTATACCCTGGCGTGACCCTTATTGTTCGTTCGTTAAGATATAGATCCACAATAGATTGGGGAAACACCGGCTCTCTACAAACCGGGGCTCTACATTTACTGGCGCACGATCATCGAATTGGATGAGCATAATTTCAGCAAATATACACGGTCGCCCCATCGTAGTAGTTCGTAGTACGGTAGCCGGTCAAAGTAAACTGACCAAAAGGGGATCACAAACGCGATTGCAAAATCCGCAAATAAAACCCCAATGGTGAGAGGTCATCTGGGTTGAGGTCACTGCTGGCGGATGATGTTCTTTTCTACTTTTTCTCTTTCTTTTTAATTTTTTCGCTTTTACTATATTCCTTGCACACGGGTACCGCAAAGCAAACAGCAACCAAAACATTCTCAGCAAAATAATCATGCACCACAAATCTACCTACAGATATGGTCTGGATTTTTGCGAATGGTTGGAGGCGTGATGTAGCGATGCTGTTTTTTTATTTACAAACTAGAGTACTGATTCACCGCATCTGTTTGCTGTGCCGATGCAGAACGGGATTAAAAGATCCAACTTTAAATGAAATATCAACAAGAAAACGATCGTGTTTGGGTTGATTCGTTTATATAAATCTGGTATACAGTTCTAGAGCAGTGAAATCATTTTAAAACCACGTATTTTTGACGTTCTAGGTAAAATACTTCACTTATATTCATTCAAACATTTTAAGCACTTTAATACAATTCGTAAAACAGATCTTCCTAGGCATCTCGAATTTTCGTGACGGCACTAGTAGCGTCAGTATACGAGAGATTGATTAAAAACAAAAAAAAACCTTACGAAACGATCAAAAATTTTTGCTCTAAGATCGAGTGTCTAACTCAATCAGAAATATTTGTATTGCATGTTTGTTGCACCGGGGGGCATGTGATAAACGGCGCCAGTCCACACGGCCGGACCGGGTTCATATCCCAGCCGGACCGTCCCGCCGTAGCAAGGACTGACTATCCGGGTACGTGGTAAAAATAAGTCTAGTAAGCCAGAAATGGCCGGCGTGACCTGTAAGGTCGTTAAAGCCAAGAAGATAGAGAGAGTTTGTTGTTTTAATGAAGAAGATACTCGTCGATGTCTCGTTCAGATTTTTGCAATTGTTGATTGCTTTTTGTTTTTTTATTTGTTTTTTTATATCTAAAAGAACGCTAGTATTTTAATTTAAAATAAAAAAATGGTTAACATAAAGACCACATCGATTGCTGAATTTTAGATGCATCGCATAAATATGCAAAAATGCATAAGACTTGTCATTTCAAATAAACAAACCGGTCCACTAACATCTGCCTATCTCTGTGCAGTATGTTAATTATTCATCAGTTTAGTGCGAATTATGCTTCTTTTCGGTATCTATAACCATAAAACCATAAAACTGACGTGGAAAATTTCTAATAGCTAACTACGAATGAGTAAAAAGGAAAAATAGACACACTGAAATGCTCACAATTGACCCGTGATGGCGTGGTACTACGCCAACAGTACACATTTGTTACGCTTCGCACACTTATTCGAACATTGGCACCCAGTGAACAAACAAAATCAAGCAAAAACAAAAACAAGATTTGTGGTTTTTGCATTCGAGGTAGATTTTGTCCAAATGAAAAAAAAAAATCAAAATAAATGGACCGTACCCCACCACATTAAGAAAATATCTACGAAGGAAAAGTAATACCTACATCCAAAGACACCCTTCCGATGACTGCCGAGCGTATCTGGCTCGAGGATTTGTTTGTGTTTGATTTTCGGGTTTTTTTCTATTCTTTATGTTATAAGTTCATACACGCACCGCTACCGAGATTCATAGAGTAGCAATAGTGATCGAACTAAAAACACACACACTGAAGCCTGTGCAACGTCCATGTTGTGTGTGTTTATTAAGATTTTTGCGGTTCTCCTACTCCACGCGTGCTGGGCGATTCTTCACATTCAGAAGGCGGAAATTAGCGAACCGTTTCCGCGCCAATCGCGAGACCTTGGTAGGCATGAGAAAGCATGGGCCAACGTTCGTTCAGCTGTGCGATTAAAAAAAAATCATGCAATCCGCAGCAAAGAGAAGAAGCTTGTGAGCGAACAAAGCTAGTTAGACCTCATTTGTTTCCCTAACTGACCTCGTCCAGTTGAAGCACTATTATTGCCGACATGTAAAAACAACTACATAAAAAGAGTGTAGGGTATTTAAAGAAAGGTATACCCCTAACCTGTCAAAACGTCATAAAAAATTGTAAAAGTGTACTGAATTATGAAGTAATATTGGTCTGATGAAAACAGGATTTTTCACGATAGCTGTAACTCTGTCTGGAAAAATTTCAGCAAGAGGACCCTAAAGTAAAGGCTTAGTACATGTTATTTTTACCACAAAGTTCGAATAGTGAATTCTTTACTAGGTATGACCAGTCCAGTTGAGATTTGATTCAACAAGTTAATCAGCGCGGTTACAGAGCTACTAACAGAATACAGAGTCTTACAGACACGGGCTACATAATGTGGCATGCATTGTCATATGAATTACAGAACATGGCAAATTGCTTCGAACAGCGGGTGTATTTATTTATGTTACATGATGGCGGCTTTAGCCGTATTGACAATCACAGAGGGTTGAAGTGATTACAAGTTTCACAAGGCATTTCCTCCTTGTCCTTTGCCATATCCCGGGCATAACATCGGGTGTATTTCATCTGTTTTTTTTATTCGTATAGAACGGTCTGGCCGTATTGATGTATTTCATCTGTTATAACCAGGTGCATATGATAAACGGCACCGGTCCACACGGCAGGACTGGATTCAAATCCTATCCGGACCGTTCCCCCGTAACAAGGACTGACTATCCGGCTACGTGATAAAATAAGTCTAGTAAGCTAGAAATTTCCGGTGTAATCTGTAAGGTCGTTAAAAGCCAAGAGAGAGAGAGAACCAAAGGAATAAAATAACCTTTTAACATTTTTTACCAAAATCGACAGGTTCCAAGCCCTTTACCGAGAGGTACTGAGATCCGATTTGAGAATGATTCGTTCTTTTTGCCATCGTGCCATCGTGGTTTGAAATTGCTTCTCTTCGACCATCTAAAATTTTTTATTTTACTACCCTTTTGCGCAACGGTCTAGGCTCTGTCAGAATTGCTCACAATGATTTCTCTACAGTCGCCAAAATTAGGAAAATTCAAAATTGGAAGAGTTTGATGAAAGATTAGGGTTAACGGCCAAACCCAGGCCAGGCCACGCGAAGGAGAGGCCTTCCTAGTCCCTAGTTTTACCGTAAAACAGTATAGTTGAGTTTCTGACCAAAAAGGGGTGACTGTCACCAATTGTTCATTGAACTTCCCGCCAGTGTTCTCGGTACGTGGGAACCATTGCTGCGAAAGTGGAACAATCCGATAATAGCAACTTTTCGGAAGGGTCAGAAGACACGGATGAGATTCAACGCAAAAGCCTAAGAAGAGATCAAAGAAATTCAACTGAAATCCAAGACGTTCTTAATTCAAGTTCGGAATTAAATCTAATTTTATTCACAAATTTCTTGAGCTTATATACTAATGTTTGAAAGTGTGTGTGTATTATTTATGCGTATACGCCTACGCATTGTGGTGGTATTAGTGAGTTAGATCGCGTTGGTCTTTTCCTATTTTCTTTGATGTTCATCCTAAATAAACACATGGCTAGGGATCTGTTTTGGTGTCTTGTCCTAAACATTTTAGTTTTATTTTTAGTTTATTTAGTTTTATTTTAGTTAGCACCCAACTAATTGAATGTTAACATCATTGAAAGTAGCTCATTGTGCTGCACATGAATTCCTTTCCCAAGCTGTTTATTGCACTTGAGTCGGTTGTTTTAGTTTCCCTTAGACCTTCTTCGCATGACCTACGCGATGCATGATTTATTTACCAATTCTTATCGATTCTTATCGGTTTCGTGAAACCGATCTTTCCAAAATTCTCTGTTTATTTCGGTCTAGCTCAACGATCCCATGCGATAAGTTACAATTTTTAAACAAATATTCAAATCTAACCCCTAATCTAATTTAATTTGAAATAATTCAAATCTAAACGCTTAGCAATTGTCGCGTTTGCGAACGCGATTCAGAAATTTTTTGCAAAACTCCATATAAAAAAAATTGTGAAAAGTCGCTATACGTGTATTTTCAGCGAAAAATCGCTGACAGTTTTCTGTAATAACAAGGTAAACATGACAATAACAAGGTAAACAAAATACAAATTAAAAAATTGAATCGTTTGAGTGTCATTAAATATTGTAAATTAAATTAAAAAATCGAGTGCTATTTATTTATTAAAAGTACGCACGTGTTGTATATAATTATTGTGAATGTCAATATTATTTTTAAAACAGAAAAATCGCTGTTAATGAAAAAAAATCCCATGTCGTGAACAAATGCATGGCTGCATTGTTTATGAATTTATTACTTGTATGTTGAACTTGCTTGAACAAGATAAATTAATCAATAAATTAATTAAATTAATTAATTAGAAAAAATATTAGAGTTAAAAAAATAGAGTTAAAAAAATATTAGATAGTCCACAGTACAGTGTTCGATCCCTTTTGGAAGCTTTGTTGGAATCGTGGTTATGAATACCTGTATATTGATGGTAGTTTGGAAGCTGTGTTGGAATCGTAGTTATGAATACCTGTATATTGATGGTAGTTTGGAAGCTGTGTTGGAATCGTGGTTATGAATACCTGTATGTTAAGGGTACGGTGACGGTCATGAAATGAGAAAAAAGCTGCACACGTTTGATTACCCGTATTCGAAGATTTTTACCTTTATGCTACTCGAAGTTGCTTCTAATTGGTGCTATTCGACTTCTAATATTCGATCACAATTGTATTTTGCCCGGTGTATGACGCGGTGGGCAAACACATCTTCGTTCACCTATTTATCTTGTTATAATTCCTTCTGGCTACCGGAAAAAATTATGACAAGATTTTCCAGCGTCAAACACACAAGAAAACAAAACGGACAAATCTGCGGTACTGTTAGCAACAGCCGTTATTTGTATCACAGGAGTCAGCAGCATCCTGCCACGAGCTTTCTTGATGGTCCATTGTTTTGAAACATCGTCACTGGGCTTAAAAAACTTGCCTTTCTCATCAACATCATCAACACAATAAATTTACTACTTATTATAATTTTCTTTGTTTAAATTAATTTAATTCAATTCGAAATTAATTTCCCGCTACCGGCCAGATTGAAAACATAAACAAACCTTGCACGAGAAAACTTAAACAACCTTGAATTCGCGCCGAAGTCGCAAAGTTTTTGTTGGGAAAACTGTGCTACAATTGTCGCGTTCGCAAACGCGAATTGAGGCGCACTGGGCGTCTCCTCAATCAGGGTTCCATGATTTAGGATCGATCACAGAAAAATAATATTTTCGGAGTGCATGACATGTATTCATTTTTCTACAACAAATAAAAAATAGTAACGTGTTGAATAAAATGTCTATGCAAATTCCAAAACTCCTTATCCTTTACCAACAACGAATGAGATCAATTTACTCCGTTAATGATTGTTTTCATTGTTTTACAAAATTGGCCCTATTTATTAATGGTCGATCGTGGTAATATTATTTCCACCTACACCAGCTTGTGCTTTGCTACTGGACGGGCATCATCTTTAATTGATTTCATTGTCCTTTTTTGTGGCACTACAATTTGAAGAGGTCTTGGCCAGCCAGTACTGGTTTACCTTGACTTTATTTATGCGTAGCGAGACATTCAGTCGTTCGTACGGTTGTTTGGCCTGGAAGGGATTTGATACACGGTCCTGTGATGTAGATATAGGCGCTACTATTATTCAGCAATTCCCGCTCATTTTAATATATTAAATCTTCCAGCAAATGCCTACAAATAATATTCTGGTGGTTAAATGTTATGGAGCCAAAAAGTAAACCTAAAACTGATGTGTCATTTGTCAGCAGTCATTATACTGTGAAATATCCTGAACTTTATGCCGCATTAAATCTTCTCCTCTGCGATTAGCGAAATCCAAACTACTACGCCGATTGTTACGCTGGTCAAGGTGTGTCCTCTTTTCCGTACACCATGCAACGATAATCAGTAACTGACGCACTTGATTTTTCATGCTACCGCCAAGATGGTAGTGGGGTGGATATTGAAAGGGATGAAAAATTATGATTCACTGCAAGATCACATCCAGTCACATTGGGAACATCGATGAAGCGTGTTTTGGCTCGAGTGTCTGGGATACAGACAACGAACTACTGTAACGGCCTGCGGATGCAAGTATTCAACTTTCTGGATTGGAATTTTTCCCACCGCTCCAGTTGCTGCCGTTGCTGTTTTGTCCGAGATCCAATTGCTGCTCGGTATGGCTCCGATATGATAGCAACCTACCCTACTTTCTGCCATGTAGTGTGTGTGTGTTTTTAATCAGGATAAATAAGTTCGTGCGGATTTTTTAGCGGATTACAACGCTTCTAAGATGATTTTGTAATGTCATTCACTTTTTTTCTAATGGCTTGGTGAGTTGACAAGAAGAACATATACGGTTTATTGCATAGCTATCATGAATATTCGGCCATATGTTGCACGACGTTTCGGAATATCGTAGTGAACCCATTTTTCTTCGCCAGTCACAATACGATGGCTTTGTGTGTATGTGTATTTTTTAAAAAAGGTTGAAACTTGCTTTAGTGTTTAATGTTCGAGTGTGCGTGCGTGTGTTTAAGAAAAGGATGACCCATGTTTTGCTTTAGTAGAATATTGCAGCAAATTACATAATAAGCAAGTACGTACTAAATCTGAAATAGAATAGCATTAGAAGCGCGTAGGCTTGTTTTGGTGTGCTTCTGTATATAGTATGAGCGGGGTTGGTGAAAAAGCCAAATTAAGCAAGTAGACAAAAGTGTCTCAAACTTCACAAGAGCTGAAGCGATCGCCGGAAACATTCATTCTCTTTGAACGTCTTTTTTGTTGGTGCTCTTTTTGTTTTATTCCAGATGTGTGTGTATTTTGTTTTCTTTTCGAATATATAGGAATACTTCTTCGTCCTAAATGCTGTTTGACCGCCGGCAGAAGTGTAAGCTCGGAGCACGCCAAAATCCCCAAGATTTGCATAAAAATTGGCTGGTGAATATTAATTGGGATATGTGCGCCTTCTCTTTGGTTTGATCGGTGAAACAACCAAAAGTCTGCTTGTATTGCCACTTGCCTAACCTTCGGTATCGTCTAGCCAGGGCGTAGCTGGCTGGTGGTTTAAGACCGAAGACAACCGATTCCGGGAACGCCCGGTACTGCCACGCAAGCACGTCGTCATCTGCGGACGTACTTTCCTTATTATTGGAAGTAAACGAGCAAAACAAAATCTACGTACCAAAACAGCAAAGGAATAAACAGGAAGGCTGGCAATAAAATCAGTAAGCTAAACAAATATAGTCTTTCTTCATTCTATGCTGCACAGATCTATGGAGGCGCGAACCAAGTATGCATAATATATCGTCGATATACGGCATATTACGAGACCTCTGGCGCCTTTTGTTTAACTCCAGACTGCCGTTTACGTACTTCCGGCAGCTGCGAATGAAGATCTGATGTCGCCTTATGACAGCGTAACCGGATTTGCTGATGAGTTCGGATTTAAACCGACCACAATGTCATATACATAGAGCTAAAGCTTTTTGTCAAAACGGTAGGAATCACCCCGTAGTAAAGGGGTTTCTGGCGCCTGGATATTGCTGAGGTCGCGAACGGAAGCGTTCACGGAAGTTGTTTTAGTTGAAATTTTATTTTTCATATTAGAAGACATGATCGAATTTTGTCAAGTGAATGCCGGTGGCACACGGCATTGTAACATGGTTTAACTATATTCGTGGATTTGGTAGCTCGACCAGCAACTTTTTATAAAATACTAGATTACCCGGCAAACCTAGCTTTGCCCTTAAACATGCCTTTTGTAATTAAAGCAAAGATTTTGAGTGTTCAATCTTGATTCGTGTGGTATTATTTGAGTGGCGATTAGAGTACATCGTTGATTATTTGAAAATTCTTAAATTATTGTATTTGCATTTTTATAACCAATATCGCACATGAAGGAAGGCTGCATATTTTTGTATGCGGAAAATAAATCTCTTAGGATAAAATGAGAAAAAAAGAAGCTTGCAACGCACCATACCAGGGTCAGCCGATCATTAAGAATCTTCTAACATTCTGGGCACGATAAAGAAAGACAAAACCGTCGTACACCATGCAAGTAAAATCACGGCCGCAATTTACTAAAAAATTTACTGCACGTTGTGCATTTGTCGGGATGAAATTCAAAAACACAACATTCTGCACGTTAGTTAGTGCAAATCAAAGTCAGATTTATGGTGTCGTAGGCCGCTTTGAGGTCAATGAAGAGCTGGTGCAAAGTGATCTGGTGCTCTCTGCACTTCCGGAAGATGTGGCGTAGAGTAAAGATTTAGGTCAGTTGTCGTTTTGCTGCCAACAAATCCAGCTTGGTAGCTTCCGACGAAATATGTTGCAAGGGGCGAAATTCTGTAGAAGAGCATTCGGGACAGAATCTTATAGGCAGCATTCAAGATTGTGATAGCTCAGAAGTTAGCACAGCCTAGCCTGTCGCCCTTTTTGTACACTGGGCCTACAAAACACCCAGTTTTCACTCGTCCAGTAGTTCTTTATGGTCCCAAAACCTTACGATCAACCGATGAATAATGGCGACAAGCCTCTCCGGAGTCCGGACCCATCTTGATTAGCTCGGACACCAAATTACCGCTGCCAGCTGACTTGTTGCATTTCAGCTGTTTGATTCTATAGAACTTACGAGTTTCCCGCGGCTGAGATAGCTGCCTTGTAGTAATATATAACATGTATAGGCCCAACAAGTCCCCCAAAAGTGAGTTGAGAGGAGATGTCGGAGAGCCCCTTAATGGCGTGACATCTTGGAAGAATTTTTGAGGTTTTTGAAAACCCAGACGAAGCCATGCCGATAATTAGTCGCAATGATCACAGGTCGTCACGATGCAATGGTCTTATTCGACATGCCCTTGTGCGCCTTCTGTTGCTTTTTTGTTCTGGTGGCAAAATGTTGTTCTCTTCTGTTGTTTTGGTGGAGACAGATGACTTATGGCCTCACAAGGAAAGGGAATTGATGTAAATTGTGTATTACAAAATAAAGTCAATTTTATAAGTTTCAAATGTTTGTCACATGAATAGTACAATATCCCAGGAAAACAATAGGAATAGTAATAGAGCATAACAGAGAAACAAAGAAAAGCCAGGAATTAAAATTTTATGGAAATTGCAAACAAACACGTATTTAAAACATGAATATATACACTTTAGAAGTAATCTTGTCGTTCAAGAAAATGTTATCTAAACGTGAACATGATGCACAAAGAACTTTAACAAATGTGAAAGCATTAAGACATAAAACAGTAAGTCAAAAAATGAAACACAACGATGAAATATCATCCTAAACGAATCAACAGTTGCTCTGATCGATAAACGAACCAGATAATCGATAGAATGCGATATTCTTTAAGTACAGCAAGATCGACTGAAGTCATCGAGCAGACAGAAACCCCAAGGAGAACAATGCATTGGAAAGGCAAAGTACAACAAAACAAGATTGAGAAAATTGCTCACAAGCCATCAATAATACTCACGCCAGTGATCAACCGTTGGGGCGTCCGAGTGCACGCTTTGCCGTTAGTTAGCTGGATTATTTTTAGAAGATTTAGATTTATAACTCCACGCCGCAGACAACTGATGAATATTTTTAGCAACATCCAGCTCCCAATATGTAATCGCGCTTACCTCAGAAGGTTTTTGTGTTCACGGATGACCCATCCCTTTCGGTGTCTTGTAGTAGAATATCCGTACGAACGTTTTTCGCAAAGTTTCGTGGTTTATCTTCACCCAAGCGCTACTGATCACTTTTTGATATTTATTTGAAGAGTTGGTGGAATATTAGATCGTGGCCAAATGAAATATTAGAACGTGGCCAAAAGAGAACATAGAATTGTAAAACCTAGACCTCAACCTAGGAATGCAAGAGCGAAAAAAACTAACCATATACTCGAATAAACAAAATCTGTTACAAAAGTGATCCACGTTAAAGATTACGGATGATGATTCTTTTCGTTCTGCTACCGGCGTGCATGGTTGAGTTTTATTGTTTTTTTTTTTTATTTCATTTAGTTTTTTGCTTGTTCCTATCTTGAATTCGGCAACGTGTAGCAACCGCGAAATTCGCAAACTGCGGCGCGAATTAATCGGATAGATTACATTGGTTAATTAATAAAAGTTGGATTTTTTTATGGTTTTATTTATTGACCCGTGCTTTCTATTTTTAGCGTCATGCTACGAAATGGTAAAGCCTGTGTGTGTGTTGTTTGTTCCTACTTTATGTTTATGTTTGCTTTATTTACGTGTTTTATTCTTCCGCATTTTTTGTCCCATACTAGAAATATGGCTTTACTGCGTTTTACTCAATTTTTGTTTTCTTGGAATGCTAGATAAACGAACATTTTTTTGTTTTGTGTTATTTGTTAGTTACTTATGATGGGTATTCAGACTAGAGACGATCGTTTTATTGGCAGTTTTTCCCTCGAAACTTAAAACCCTAATCGGTCGTTAGTGTCAATCAAAATTCGATAGCGGTTTTCTTGCACTTGTTGCACTTGTATGATGATTGAATCTTACCACAAACCAATGTTCGGTTGCAACGTTTATTGATGTCATCAATGATGTACTAATTTCGTATTGTTTTGCTGCGTTTTTTGAAGGCAACTAACCATGAGTGTTCAGTGTCACGAAAATAAGGATATTATTTTTCATCTTTCTTTGGTTTAATTTTAGGCACTGCTATTATTATTTCTACTTCTAATACAATAGGTCGCTCCATCTGCACCCATTCCATCTTAAGGCTTAGTGTGAGAACGACCTGTTTTAATGGTTTCTTATTGCAGTCCGCAATTCCTTCGCCGCAGTCATCAACGTCGTCAATCATCTTATTATATACAACCTTTCGAGTAGTTGTGTAAGTGCGGGGGATGTGTTGTGAATGTCTGCCGTTTCCGTGAATGAAATTCCTCTGCTATGAATGGTTGCAACAACACGGCCCGGCGAACACACACGTCGTCCGGGTACATTCCTACCTATTATAGGGTGTTTCCACAGGGTAGTGCGTTGCTGATTGACTATTGAGACTAGACGAGGTGTCTAGTGTGAATGAACCATCGCGCACAAACACGATCTTATGAAATGCATCTCCCACAACGATTATGAATGAACTGAAATTTGCACCAACAACGCTGCTGTCAAAATGCTCCTTTGTGCGACGCTAATTTGTCACACGTCATATTAGACCGCTGTTGCTTCTCTTAATGTAACAGGCGAATGAAATCTTTCTTGTTACGAGATAATTTTAGTGTTTTGCACGATACTTCCCGAATCTTTCAATAAATCACAACGCGTTAATTTTTTTTTGGTAATGTAATATATTTTTTATTTTGTTAAAGTTTTTACAATTATAATATTGATGATAAATGTATAATTCTTTTCATACGCAATTCGTGTTTATACCGCTGCATTCGTCAAATTTTTTGAAGCAAAGACGAAAAACGATTCACCATTTATGTCAGCCAGCAACAAGCTAAGAATTTTTTTTTTTATTGTTGGTGGTAGTACCATTCTTAAAGATGAAATTCATATTTGATATGTTTCTTAGGTTGCAAATAGACAAAGCGAGGTTTACACGGTGCGAGTAAAACGCGGCTAGTTTATACCAGGCTTAGTCCAGTTCAGGAGTCAAATACGGCTTGGCCGTATTGCTCTAAGTCGACGTGATACAGTTCAATAAAAAATAGTAAAAATACTTGTTCCTTAACTTTCTTTGGTTTTTATAATTATGTTATGCAATCAAAATATATAACAAAATCTATGTTGTATTGTTTTTTCGTGTGTATCGGTACGAAAAGAAAACCATAAAGTCTACCTCGTCCAAAGATTTTTACCTCACCGTCCTTGTGGATCATTAACAAAACTTCGTGTAATATCCGCTAGGATCGGTGCTGTTGGAAGGAAATTAAAACCAAAATGCGAAGTGAATGTTTTTATCGTTCAACTCTCACTTTAGTGTGAAGGCAATTTTATGCAGTTTTTCTTTAAGTCAGCGTGACAGGCCTGCAGAACAGGTTCAATTCCGAACAGTTAACGAGAATGACGTGTATACTTTCATCGCCCTTGTTGTTTTCGTTCCTTTCAAAACCCCCCTCCTCTCGGGATTTTCACACCCCAACGTCGATGTCGATGTGCAGTAGTGCGGGGCGGGTCGTTGATCATCTTAGTCATCCTTTTTTCATGTGAGATATAGGGTTTTCGAGGTAATAACTGCTATACTGTTTTGTTGAAAAAGTCAACTCCATCTTCTGTAAAGTTCAATAACTCGGTGGAAGATTCAAAATATATGTTAGAATAAAACAACAACTCGGTGAATATGTCGGTTATACCCTCGCCCTGTAAACGTTGAAAACCCTGTAAACGTTGGTTACGTTGCCGGTTTATGTAAAGGCGATGCAAAAATTCAGCGGATGCAAGAAAGCGNGTTCAATAACTCGGTGGAAGATTCAAAATATATGTTAGAATAAAACAACAACTCGGTGAATATGTCGGTTATACCCTCGCCCTGTAAACGTTGAAAACCCTGTAAACGTTGGTTACGTTGCCGGTTTATGTAAAGGCGATGCAAAAATTCAGCGGATGCAAGAAAGCGGAACAGTAAAAAACGATCCGTTACACGATATATGATTCTGTATGTTCCTGACAGGGAACTATCTACCCTCGTAGTTACTTTTTGGCTGGTAACGGATGCACTGTAGAAGTATGTGTTTGCGCTTATCGTTTACAAGACGATGAAAATAATAAAGTAAGTAACATTGGTGGACATTATGTGTTCTTTCGGTGTGTTTTTAAGCTTTATGGATGAAGCTGGTTTGTAAAGATGAACTACTGCTGTAATCGTAAGTTAGTTTGTTTAATGAATATGTGTTCCCTTTCTTAAGGAATAGTGTTGATGTTGGTGAAATTTATAGAAAAAATCTATTACATTACTGTACTATGTTTACATTACCGTGCAACATTGAACATAAAACAATGTCGTCGGCGATAAAAACGTTTGCGACATTTCTATCGTTGTATCGTCGTCATATTACGTGGTGATATTATAGGATTGTATAGTTAAAAAGTAAGCAATACGCAGGACTGAATATCCTGCTACTAGTAAATAAAGTGTAGGATAGCCAGTAATGGCAGGCCAAAACCTCTTGACGTTGTAGTACCACAAAAGAAGAACATAGTTTAAACGTGCCTAAATTTTAAGGCTTTTTGATGATATTTATATTAATATGTTTAATTTAATGCATTGTGTTTGCTATCGAAGTTTTGTGAATTTGTGTAATATTTAGCTGTGTTCTCCATGGAAAATTAATGGGAAACATGAAATGATGACGTATACAAAGAACATTTAAGGATTGTTACATGAATCACAGCATTGTTGTTTCTAATAATATGGATAACGTAATTTGCAAACAAACGTAGGATAAGAGTCCTTTTACTTGGACTAATGTTACTTAAAACAGATACAATTAAGGAAATTAAGCTAAGGGAATTGTCCGGAACGATAACTGTTTTTTTTCTGCAATTTTTACAATCCTAGGATAATATACCCTAGGGCACTCCATCTAGTGATCTAGTGATGAGCAAGTACCTTTGGACCTGGTGAATCGGAACCGTTACATTAAAGTAACGCACCTGTCTAAAAATTTGAAAAACTGCATTACATAATACATTTAATAACAATAATAACTCGTACATACAGGGTTCTTCTATTCAGTTTAGAATAGCCGCACACTTTTTCCTACTCGGCGCACTTGATTTTTGACGCAGGTAGGCAAACAAACATGCTGCTTGCTAAAAATCAAGTGCGCCGAGTAGGAAAAAGTGTGCGGCTAGTCTAAACTGAATAGAAAAACCCTGTAATAAGCTACATAATACCAAATGCAAAATTTCAAAAATAAATATGTACACTATTGATTTCAAGGCGACGACTAGGTCCAAAGTAAACAGGTACATGTACCTGATAAAATAACACGAAAAGTAACCAGGTCCAAAAGATACCAGGTTCGTATGGCGACGACCGGGTCCAAAGTAACCATGTATTTTTACAGCACCGGTAGCAAGTAGATTTTGCCCACTGTAGTCCGTTATCGAAAGCACATCACAAAAGCAAGCAAACGCTGCTTTAATTTCTGCTTCAGTGACGCACGGTGGAAGCTCATGGGCTTGACAGCCCTCAATGTCGCCGATATGGCATATGTTCGAATAAAGTTTTCACTCCATAACCTTAAAAAAAGGGAAAAATCCTACCGACTTCGACATCAACCAGTGAAAACTTAGAACAGTGTTCGGCGATACACGACGGGAGCCGTCTGATGCGATCGCATTCCATTGTATCTTGCTCCAGTTGCATAGCAATCGGAACACCGTTCACGATTAAGACTGCACTGTCACCGCCCGTGTGTGTGCTAGCCAATCGTTTTCACATCCTTTCCTACGCCACAGCCTACGAATGTGAGTAAAGAACTAATTGATTTTTTTTTCTCACATTCTATTTTCTCTACAGGTACGTACCAAACAGCGAAGAAAATGCCACAGGCGAACGCAATCCCGTGACCGTGAACTTAAGTGTAGATACGGGGTTTGTAATTTGCATATTCAGAATGCAAGTGACGGACGATGTGACGAAGGGGAATCCGGTGCATTTGTGCGTTGGTGTAGTTTACTGGTTGATGTTTTATACAGCTTAATGCGTAAATTATTTTTTTTCTGGCGTTTGGCTTTGATATGTGATATGCTTTAGCATTGATATTGGACATTTTTGAAATCATATTTTTATATTGTTAGATCTTCGATCTAAATGAGATTCGGTTCAAACAGTTTCATGATTTCACTTCTAATGGACAAAAGTAGATTTCATGGAACTTTAATCCAATAATATTGTTAATTGACCTTATCTATACAAAATAATACATAATGTTTTTAATTGTACGATGGTAATTTTTGACAGATACTTTACATGATGTTCGGGATAATTTGGACAGATATTCTGACTTCCGAAAACCATTTTTGGCTTTTCACAAAATGTTTAAATGGTATATAAATGAATAAAGGTTCAAACTATTAAATGAAGTATCGCGTGTGCATACATATTACGTACGGAAGACTTCTTCTTCTTGATATGTTACATGCGACGACCATGCAACGTTGCATTTTATAATGTAAAACAAAATGTATAATGCGTCGACCATGCCATATTCTAATGTAAAGCAAAACAATTTTAATTTCACTTTGACTGTGTCATACAGTCAACAATCAATACGATTGTTCAAATTGTGTTTCATTCAGAGAGCTAATTACGAATAAATTAAATTATCATAATACACTGATCGTAATTTTCTGTATGTGAAAAAGTTACCTAAATTCAGTAACATTTAGTGTTTAAAAGGTTTTCGCTCCAGCATTGGCTAAAATGCAAATACGATCCACCTGCATCGTATCGAAGCGCATCTATTTAATCCTATTTCTACTATTCCGCCAATTGGCGTCATTTGGAATGCACAACCAGATAGCATGGTAAACGGTGCTCAAATATATCATTGCAATTTCCCAAAAACAATGTTACCGAATGCATAGGCGGTAGAGTAAAATTTGTTGTTGGATGTTTGCGCTTGTAAACGGTTGGAATTCACAGGGTTTTTCTATTCAGTTTAGACTAGCCGCACACTTTTTCCTACTCGGCGCACTTGATTTTTGAACTTGAAGCACTTGAAGCAGCATGTTTGTTTGCCTACCTGTGTCAAAAATCAAGTGCGCCGAGTAGGAAAAAGTGTGCGGCTATTCTAAACTGAATAGAAGAACCCTGTATCGTTCCACGTAAATACATACGCATTATTGCAACGCGTTCGG
>CM028103.1:18268990-18295468 GCA_016170015.1 Anopheles longipalpis | reverse complement strand
TAGCAAGTAGATTTTGCCCACTGTAGTCCGTTATCGAAAGCACATCACAAAAGCAAGCAAACGCTGCTTTAATTTCTGCTTCAGTGACGCACGGTGGAAGCTCATGGGCTTGACAGCCCTCAATGTCGCCGATATGGCATATGTTCGAATAAAGTTTTCACTCCATAACCTTAAAAAAGGGAAAAATCCTACCGACTTCGACATCAACCAGTGAAAACTTAGAACAGTGTTCGGCGATACACGACGGGAGCCGTCTGATGCGATCGCATTCCATTGTATCTTGCTCCAGTTGCATAGCAATCGGAACACCGTTCACGATTAAGACTGCACTGTCACCGCCCGTGTGTGTGCTAGCCAATCGTTTTCACATCCTTTCCTACGCCACAGCCTACGAATGTGAGTAAAGAACTAATTGATTTTTTTTTCTCACATTCTATTTTCTCTACAGGTACGTACCAAACAGCGAAGAAAATGCCACAGGCGAACGCAATCCCGTGACCGTGAACTTAAGTGTAGATACGGGGTTTGTAATTTGCATATTCAGAATGCAAGTGACGGACGATGTGACGAAGGGGAATCCGGTGCATTTGTGCGTTGGTGTAGTTTACTGGTTGATGTTTTATACAGCTTAATGCGTAAATTATTTTTTTTCTGGCGTTTGGCTTTGATATGTGATATGCTTTAGCATTGATATTGGACATTTTTGAAATCATATTTTTATATTGTTAGATCTTCGATCTAAATGAGATTCGGTTCAAACAGTTTCATGATTTCACTTCTAATGGACAAAAGTAGATTTCATGGAACTTTAATCCAATAATATTGTTAATTGACCTTATCTATACAAAATAATACATAATGTTTTTAATTGTACGATGGTAATTTTTGACAGATACTTTACATGATGTTCGGGATAATTTGGACAGATATTCTGACTTCCGAAAACCATTTTTGGCTTTTCACAAAATGTTTAAATGGTATATAAATGAATAAAGGTTCAAACTATTAAATGAAGTATCGCGTGTGCATACATATTACGTACGGAAGACTTCTTCTTCTTGATATGTTACATGCGACGACCATGCAACGTTGCATTTTATAATGTAAAACAAAATGTATAATGCGTCGACCATGCCATATTCTAATGTAAAGCAAAACAATTTTAATTTCACTTTGACTGTGTCATACAGTCAACAATCAATACGATTGTTCAAATTGTGTTTCATTCAGAGAGCTAATTACGAATAAATTAAATTATCATAATACACTGATCGTAATTTTCTGTATGTGAAAAAGTTACCTAAATTCAGTAACATTTAGTGTTTAAAAGGTTTTCGCTCCAGCATTGGCTAAAATGCAAATACGATCCACCTGCATCGTATCGAAGCGCATCTATTTAATCCTATTTCTACTATTCCGCCAATTGGCGTCATTTGGAATGCACAACCAGATAGCATGGTAAACGGTGCTCAAATATATCATTGCAATTTCCCAAAAACAATGTTACCGAATGCATAGGCGGTAGAGTAAAATTTGTTGTTGGATGTTTGCGCTTGTAAACGGTTGGAATTCACAGGGTTTTTCTATTCAGTTTAGACTAGCCGCACACTTTTTCCTACTCGGCGCACTTGATTTTTGAACTTGAAGCACTTGAAGCAGCATGTTTGTTTGCCTACCTGTGTCAAAAATCAAGTGCGCCGAGTAGGAAAAAGTGTGCGGCTATTCTAAACTGAATAGAAGAACCCTGTATCGTTCCACGTAAATACATACGCATTATTGCAACGCGTTCGGGGAAAGGTTTAGTTGCAGAATACATACAAAAGTACAGTGGCATGACGAGATATGAGTTTAATCCGTTCGGTAACTTTGCTCTTATTTAAAATTCATCGTATTTCACATCAATTTTTTTCCATTAAAATACATTGAATTGTCGTTAAACCGTTTCAGCTCCCAAAATATCTCTAAATAATCACTTATTTTATCTATAAAAAAATATTACATGCTAATTTATTGTATCAAGTAACGTATCAAGTAAAATCCATGTAATCAAAAGAATTCAAATATATTTTATGCATCTTTAGTTGGCTGGATGTCTTATTCGCTGGTGACGAACATGTTGGGGTTGAATGCGGCTGTGTATTGTGCGTTTCTTAGTATATTTCGCGAAATATCTATTACCAACTTGTATACCAAAATACTCGCTTTTCAGGGCACTCGTATTTCGAGGTATCACTGTAGTTAGTTTTTCCAGTTGGAAAAATTCATTGATATGATGGACTCATGCATATCATCGATGATGAATGTTTTGTATCTCTGTCTTCTTGGCTTTTAACGACCTTACAGGTCACACGCCGGCCATTTCTGGCTTACTAGACTTATTTTTACCACGTAGCCAGGCAGTCCGTCCTTGCTACGGGGGGACGGTCAGGATGGGATTTGAACCCGGTCCCGCCGTGTGGACCGGCGTCGTTTATCACATGCACCACCGGGCCGCCCCGAACGTTTTGTATGCTTCGTCTAAATCAACCAAACTGCACAATAAATAGAAGGGTCTAGTGAACACTAACGTGTCGTTGGCATCTTTTGCGTTGTAAAAAAAGAATTAAATTAAAAAGACACATACACACACGATTCCAAAAACGGTTTTGTGTGAGTCAGTTGTTTTAATTTTCTCCCAGCACGTCTGGTAAGCGCTGTACTAACTGCATTCGACCCCGTTTGGTGACCATATTCAAACCGGTTTTTACCCGGTAGATCTGTTTGTCCTGCCGTCGTGCATGTGTTTGTATTACCAACCAACTCGCGCTTTTATCGTTTTCACGATCAAAGATTCCTATGCTACTTCCTACCACCCCTTAAGGAAAAGGGTCATATTTCTCAGTTGCATAAATTTATAACGATCTATATATGTACATATGTGTGCATGCGTTGTTGTTCAATGAGTTATAGAACTGTTGTATTTGTTCGGAATATAGACACGAGGAACGTGCCGTAATGTTTTTCGTCTTGCGAGCACAAACTTCACCCTGTGTCTAGGCATATGTTTGTGTAAAAGGGTGCTAGTGCATTACATTCATTTTAGATGAGGGTATTTCCGGTGCAGTCGCCCGTGGACGTTGGCCTAGCTTACGGTTTATTTACGGCCTCCCATTTGCGAGCGGCTCTCATCAAAACAAGCAACACGCAAATAGATTCTGACAGCAACACATAGTCACACATTCTTTGCCCTACCGTTCCCTTTTTATGCCACCATCTGCCGGATGTGTTTTTGTTGCTCTTATTGAAGTGCAACAGGTTCGGGATGCACATTCGAAAACATATTTATTGCATTAGAACCATTTCTTTGAGCTTAATCTGCGGTTGGAATTCTAGTTAAAAAATTATTAGCTCCCTCTGTTCGCTATGTCTCCGAGATGTCGAAATGTATGACGACTTAGTTCACATTGAATAAATTAACAAAATTAACAAAGCTATTAAAAACGACACCTTTGACACCTCCGAGCGATGCAATGTTAGGAATCATATCGAACATTGAAAACATGAAATTGAAACTACTTTAAACATACAACATTATTAAACAAATTTTCATGGAATTGCTCCCTCATTAATGTCAACCTGTCAAAATCACCTCCTGATTCTCTCATAGCAGAGTGAGTTGCAATTGAACCATCTAGAGTAATGTGAGATCTGTCGAGCTGACGACGGCATTCAACGATAACGTGTCCGTTTCGCAGTGGCAGATTCATTAAAAATCGCCCAAAGGCAGTCCCTCGGTTTCTCCGTTAATGGCTCGTATACAAATTCCACGCGCTGTACAATCACCTGTCAACAATTTTCTATTTCCTTTCTTTCATCCACCACCATCCTCTGGCCTTTATCTCCAAGGGTAGGAATGTTGTCGCACTCTGAGTTTCCCGTATGCATCTTGACCCGTTGTCCCTGCTTATGCGATGGAGCTGAACGTAAGGCTCAAAATCAACTGCATTGCGTTCGACCTCAGATTTAATGGACTTTTTTTTGTTGCATACAGTGCAGCTTAGGCGTCCTCTGCGCTGTCGCTATATTGTGTCTCGTGTGGATAACTACACTTAACTGTTAAACTGGCGCTGTAGAGCGTACGGTCTTCTCTTTTCGCTGATTTAAACAGATTCGGTGGACACGCGCGTTCAGTATTATCGTCACAGCGCTTTTGCTGATGCGTAAGCGGAAAAATTTAATGCATTGTTACATTCAACCGTAATCGGACATCAACGTCATTCATCCTTTTGGAAGTAGTGTGCTGTGCAATATAATGCCTAATAAAGTCTGTTCTGCATTTTGATGTGTTGTTCTTGTCGCTTTCGTTCTGGAACGCTCGCACAAAAGATTCGTCCATTACGATGTTATGTAACAGGTTGGCTGATAAGTCTCCGGTCTGACACATAGATGGCGCCGCTAGTATTAAATGCATATTATTTTTATATAGTACCAACCTTCAAATGATTCGTGTAAAAATTTGACGTGAGACAGAGCGTCTTTTGTCAAGCAACTTTTGTTATTGTGTGTGTGTTGTGTTGTTCCACCAAGATAACGCACCGTGCCACAAATCATTGAGAACGATGGCAAAAATTCATGAATTGGGCTTCGAATTGCTTCCCCACCCACCGTATTCTCCAGATCTGGCCCCCAGCGACTTTTTCTTGTTCTCAGACCTCAAAAGGATGCTCGCAGGGAAAATTTTTTTCTCCAGATCTGGCCCCCAGCGACTTTTTCTTGTTCTCAGACCTCAAAAGGATGCTCACAGGGAAAAAATTTGGCTGCAATGAAGAGGTGGTCGCCGAAACTGAGGCCAATTTGGAGGCAAAACCGAAGGAGGACTACCAAAATGGTATCAAAAAATTGGAAGGTCGTTATAATCGTTGTATCGCTCTTGAAGGGAACTATGTTGAATAATAAAAACGAATTTTGACAAAAAAATGTGTTTTTCTTTGTTAGACCGGGGACTTATCAGCCAACCTGTTACTGGCCGTCTCAATATGTTGAAGCAAAAACATTTTATTAATTAAAAAAGACTACATTTTTTATTTTAGACTACATTAGACTTCGTTTATAAAGATATGTTTTCAAACAAATATTTTTTAAATTGTTGTGTGGCGCACTGATACAGTTTCTTTTTTGTTGCTGTTTTGTTTTTTTTTATTTCTTGTTAAATGGTCTGAACATAATCTTGCCGATATATAGTCTAAAGAAATGAAAACAAATTATTTGTGTCCATTCAGGAGAAGACTGAGCAGGACGATTTTTTGAAGATATATTGTATTTTCTTGTTGATTTAATATTTTCATAATTCAGCGTAGGGTTGAATGAATATATAAAAAAATAATTTAAAGTAATTTGAATTCGGTGAACTCTAGATTGCATCCCTTTTAACGTTTGCAGCCAACTTCCGCTTACGTCATCATTGCCATACTTTTCTTATCATGTCTACAATCCTTACCAGCTTGCTTTATTTCTTGCCTTATTGCTTGCTCGCTTTCGTCCCCGAAACATTGGTTCCGGCCCCATTTTATCGATTCCAGTCCATCGGAATGCGTTAAATCGGTAGGATTTCCTTTCCTATTTTTCCACCCACAAACCCGTCCATGTTTGTTCAACCATAAGTGACTCCGACCTGTGGCTGCAGAGAGTTCGTGTCGGAACTACTGAAGTTATTTATATTTACGGATCAGAACTAACCCGCTGCAGAACCATGAAATGAATCGTATAACTCAGGGATGAGCAACCTTTAAGAGTTTCGGGTCACATTCAAAATCAAAAACTGGTTGGCGGGCCACATTGCAGGATGCATTGATCCGGACTTTTTCGGACTAGACGCATTGCTGTATTTTTGAAAAGTGCATAAGGATTAAAAGTCTTTTTTTTATTTTTGAGTTTGAGTGTATTAATCGGGTAATTTGCACTTTGCATTTGCAAATTAATCGGGTAATTTGCATTTTTAATAACATTTGATATAAAATTTGCTATTGGCTTGAAACTTTGAAGCTACATTCGCGGGCCGCATAAAAGCACCTCATCTCAGTTTCGGTACATTAGCTGCTGATCTTTGTTGTTTCTCAATTCGTCGTATTTTTTTCAAACCACTCATGTATGAAGATGTGGTGAAGTTTGTCCTCCTGCAGCAAATGCTTTGCTCTTCTTGGATTAACGACCTCTAAAGCAGGCATGAACAACCTGGGGCCCGCGGGCCGCATGCGGCCCTCGAGGTGGTTTTAGGATTCCCTCAAAACTCAGGATGAGGATTTCCTCAAAACTCAAAACCTCAGGAACTCATGAGTGATTTTGAGGGATTTGCGTTTTGAGGAAAACCTGGCCGATCAACAAAAACCTCAAAAATTTTTTGAGACTTTTTTTGAGGAACCGTTTTAACAGTTCCGATGACTCAGCTCAAAGTGAGTTGAGAGGAGGTGTCGTAAAAACCCTGTTTTGACAAATGGAAAGAAGTAGAAGACCAGCACCAGTTTGACGTTTACTTTACCGAATGGAATCAGCTGATTAGAAATTTGTACACGGTTAAATTAATTTTATCGTAAAATTTCAGCTTTCTAGGTGTTTAGGATCATACCAAAAGCAAATAAAATGCTTATCAAACTATTTCGCAAAAGGCAACGCAACGAAAACACAAGACAAACACTACGCATAGCAGGAGCCAAACGGTACCGGCAGAGGCATTTATTACATCCAGAAACACTCCTAATGTAGTTTTGTAGCACTATAGTTCACTTTATTCTCCTTTGCAACCAAATTTACACTGAAATAACTATGTTATATGTGTTTTTTCAAACATGACCAAAAGCTTGCTTGACCAAAGTTTGTTTACATTTCGCTCAAGTAAACATCAAAAATTCTTCCAAGATGGAACACTGTGAAAGGGCTATTACGACACATCCTCTCAACTCACTTTGCCAAAGCTGTTCAGAATGTGAACAAAACATATTTTTGTTTGCGGTTTTTTTCAATGAAAGTACAGTTTTCGTGTGTCATTGTTAATGCAAATACCTACTGAAGAACTACAATTCACATTAATTATAATTTACCACCTAATTTGTTAGTTTATATTTTTTGTTTTTGCGACTGTAAATTGTTCCTTTATTGCACAGTCTGTGGCACAATTTATGTATACGTTTTAATTTAAAAGCTAAACTTTTTATGCGAAATACTATGCTTGAATCTCGTTCATTGGATTGATAAAAATTTTGAATACATTCTTTTCCTTAAAACAACATTTTATTGACCATATTTTCCATTGTATTGTTCAAACAACACCTTTAAACAAAGTTTACAATTACATGAAATACGTAGTATTTGTCAAACACTGTTTGTTGTCGCTGACGAAAAGAGAGGCAGCATGAGTGATTGTTAGTGTGACCAAATTTGAGGCCAACCTCAAACGGCCACGGGAACATTGGTTTTGAGACGCCTTTTGAGGGAATTGAGTGACTGAGGAAGTTTGAGGGAAAGTCTCAACTGTCGTGGCTCCGCAGCTTTTGAGGTAGTATCTTTTTTATGGGGGGTGACCCCGTAATCAAATTCGCTATCATAATGGATTTATAATAGTGTATGTTTGCGCTTCCGAACAAGCGGTATTACAGCGTTTTACGATTGAACTCAACGCTTTTGCCATTGATCTCAACATTTTCGGTTTTGATGTCAACTCTATAGTGGACTTACTTACACACACAGCCACATTCTCAACACTTTGTGTGTGGATGTCAACTCATGCCGCTTCAATCTAATAGACGTCAAATTGGAGCCCGTTTGTTTTGATTTGTAAACAGTTTAGGTGAAACGGTTCAAAGCGGAACAGAAAAATTTACAAATTTAAATAGTCCCAAAAGTATCGATTGGAAAAAGAAGTAAATTTTGTATGAAATTTACATTTTACAAACATGTACAATAATGTAATGATTTTTGCATTCATGCCAAGCGGTAGCGAAGACGATTACAATTTGACGTCTATTAGATTGAAGCGGCATGAGTTGACATCCACACACAAGGTGTTGAGAATGTGGCTGTGTGTGTAAGTAAGTCCACTATAGAGTTGACATCAAAACCGAAAATGTTGAGATCAATGGCAAAAGCGTTGAGTTCAATCGTAAAACGCTGTANTACAGCGTTTTACGATTGAACTCAACGCTTTTGCCATTGATCTCAACATTTTCGGTTTTGATGTCAACTCTATAGTGGACTTACTTACACACACAGCCACATTCTCAACACCTTGTGTGTGGATGTCAACTCATGCCGCTTCAATCTAATAGACGTCAAATTGTAATCGTCTTCGCTACCGCTTGGCATGAATGCAAAAATCATTACATTATTGTACATGTTTGTAAAATGTAAATTTCATACAAAATTTACTTCTTTTTCCAATCGATACTGTTGGGACTATTTAAATTTGTAAATTTTTCTGTTCCGCTTTGAACCGTTTCACCTAAACTGTTTACAAATCAAAACAAACGGGCTCCAATTTGACGTCTATTAGATTGAAGCGGCATGAGTTGACATCCACACACAAAGTGTTGAGAATGTGGCTGTGTGTGTAAGTAAGTCCACTATAGAGTTGACATCAAAACCGAAAATGTTGAGATCAATGGCAAAAGCGTTGAGTTCAATCGTAAAACGCTGTATGTATCTGCTAGAGGATTCAAAGGCTGTCTCGTCTTTTTCCGTACGCGCGTTGCCTTTTCGGTGATAGGATACAGATAGGAGATGCGTCCTACCGTTGACCAAGCTTTCGGTTAGCCGTTTACTACTTAACCCGGACAATAAATCGCTTACTTTCTGTTTGGAGGTTGTATTTGTAAGTGAATGGAAATGATTTTTTCCGGTTTTATACCTTTACTCACCAGAGACAGCGTGTTATAAACTGTCGATAGTGTTGCGCAACGTAGTCGTTTAAAATGGTGTTTAAAATCAACTTAGAAAGCTACTTTATTGTAGTATGTTCAAAGTAATTTAAATAATCGGCATGGCCAAGCTTGAGATGTAAGAGCAGTTAGACACTTAACGTCGAAATTATTATTTTTACCTTACGCCTAATTCGATGGGTCCTCTAATAAGTCAAGTTGAATCATTCTCGTTCATCCCCATTTTCTACACAATGTCTGTACAACCGTCTGATAATGATCATCCTCTTCGTGTTTGCTCGTGCACTCCAGTTCTGAATTTAATTTCTTCCCATATTCAGCTTAATACGAGCGAATGATATTATGGTGCAACATTCGAAGAGGAATGAATCTTGCTGCCTGTGACCCCACTCGGTCCTTTGGTGATGGTGGTGCAGCTGCATTGTGGTGACTTCAACGCTCGTGCGTTCGTTCTTTGCAAAATCTGGTTGATTTATACTGCTGTTGCTGCTGGTAAATGTTGTCTTATTGTAGGCCTTTTCCAGCTACCACTTTCTTTCCCACCTCTTTAAAAAAACAGGAAGGTGGTTTGCTGTAGATCGACGATTTTTCGCAAAACCCTGCTAGCTCGGAAGGTTTACGGGAATTCTGCTACTTTTATCTTCTAGTCGTAAGTTTGATTTTAAAGTTAAGATTTTGTTTGATCGCGGCGTGGTCCGTTCCCAGGACGGGTCTTAAACTCTTCATCGGGCCCTCCTAACGATGTTTACCACGCGCATAGTATATTGGCGCGAATATGTTTTATGTTTTCGATTATGCCGACATTCCTTTCTCCCAGGTTCTTGTTCATATTGCTTGGGTTGTTCTGTGTTGATGTCGTGCTTATCTCGTTCATTCTCATCTTGTTTTCAACTTTTATTTTCCTGTTCACTCTCTGCCTCTCTCGATCTTCTTTTCTGTCTTTTTAGCTCAATCAGCTTAAGCTTCTGCCACGAAAATGGTGTTTTGTTATTTTATTTATTTCGCTGTTTACTTATTTATGGTGTGTCGCTCTTAAGGTCATTGCGATTGGCTTACCTTCCAATCAACTTGTCTATCCCCAATCCTTCTAGCCTCAGATTGGCTTTTACGTATCCGATCCGTATTCTCGTAACCGCACCTCCATTGCGGCAGGTATTTGTATTTCGGTTACCAGTTCTATATGGCGTTCTGAATGAATTTGTCGCCACAGTTCGGATGAGTCATTCGGCGGTAGGTGATGGTACAGAATGGGTTTGGTCGGGGTAGTCTGCCAATGCCTTTTTGGNTTTTATGTATCCGATCCGTATTCTCGTAGCCGCACCTCCATTGCGGCAGGTATTTGTATTTCGGTTACCAGTTCTATATGGCGTTCTGAATGAATTTGTCGCCACAGTTCGGATGAGTCATTCGGCGGTAGGTGATGGTACAGAATGGGTTTGGTCGGGGTAGTCTGCCAATGCCTTTTTGGTGTTTGTTTCTTTTTCTGCAGAGTAACACCAAATCAAGATACAAAATCCATTCCACCCATCGTTTCGTTCTTCTTTGTACGCTTAACGGACGTTCTCGGAGGTCGATTTTCTGAACCCACTCATTTCCTCATGGCTGTACGTAGAAGCTGCTCTTGGTTCGTGTACGTTTCTATCACTTTCAAACCTGTTTACTCTCTTTACGCTTTAGGCTCGGGTCTATGAAAATGTTGCGGCAGCATTTGTTCAATGGCAACAAAATGAGATGGTCTATGAATATCAAAAATGGAACATGCAACAAGGCACATTTTTATGTCAAAACGGCAGATGACATTTGTTTGAAATTTTTCTAATAAAATAATCGGAAAATAAATAATTACATTCAAAGTAAATTTGTCGAAATAGGGAGTGTATCATCCATTTTAAGTAATTTTGGGCGCTCGAAGAAGGATCTTCAACGTGCAAATACAATACTGAGTCTAGGCACGTAATACCAAGGTATATAGATTTGTTGCGGCAACATTCGAAGATGAAACAAATCGATTTGTTTCTTTTGCAACAAAATTGGGCTAAAGTCTGAAACACGACCCCCCCCGACTCACGGTCACTCATCTGCGTGTCAATTTTTCGTACAGGGTGGTTCGGAGACTATGCAATGTGGCCTGAATTTGATTTTTTTTTTACAATTACTATTAAATTGTAAGGAGGTTTTCGCATAGTGAAAAGTGATTTATTCATCGAGGAACCAAGTTACGCTGTTTGTGAAACCGTAAAATTTTCCTCATTTTTGGCCCAACTTTGCCCCATAGCTCCGCCAGTATCCAAGATATCGCCAAACTGTCTTCTGCCATTGGCTAGATGGCACTTGTGGCTACATTTCGTCCATGCACCACTAATCGCTACCATGTCTGTGGCCGGATCTATTCGCGAAAGCTCCAACGGATCGCCAATCTTTGACCTGTGGTCGATAGATGGCACCAATTGCTACATTTTCTTTTTCGTCGGCCATGCCCTCAGGTGTCTGTGTCTCGAAACATAATTAAAAAAACACGCAACCGATTTCGAACCACCCTGCACGAAAAAAAGTCACTCAAATGAGTGCCCGTGAGTGGGGGGGGTCGTGTTTCAGACTTTAGCCGGCTAAAGTCTGAAACAAGACCACCCCCCAACTCACGGTCACTCATCTGCGTGTCAATTTTTCGTACAGGGTGGTTTGAAGACTATGCAATGTGGCCTGAATTTGATTTTTTTTTACAATTACGATTAAATTGTAAGGAGGTTTTCGCATAGTGAAAAGTGATTTATTCATCGAGGAACCAAGTTCCATACCCTGTTTGTAAAACCGTAAAATTTTCCTCATTTTTGGCCCAACTTTGCCCCATAACTCAGGCGGTATTCAACGAATCTTTCTTCTAATATGGCTATATGGCACTTGTGCCTACATTTCGTCCATGCACCACTAATCGCTACCATGTCTGTGGCCGGAGCTATTCGCGAAAGCAACTGTTGCACTTTTTCGGGTTTTGGTGAAATTTGAATGAAACGGCCATGCCCTCAGGTGTCTGTGCCTCGAAACATAATTAAAAAAACACGCAACCGATTGCGAACCACCCTGCACGAAAAATAGTCACTCACGTGAGTTACCGTGAGAGGGGGGTCCTTATTTCAGACTTTAGCCGATATACAAAGAAATTTATGAATAACAAAAACTTTGTTGTTGACAGTTTTGTAAACATAGGTTAGTTATAACATTTCATGTATTCCTTATTATTTTAACTGATTAAATCATGAATTAAAATATTATGTTTATTCATATACTATTGGTTCGACTCTGAAACACTGAGGTATAAACGAAATTTAACCAAGAATTCGATGTACGCTAATAAATGTACGTGTAGTATGTGATAAACCCCAAGCGATACAAAACGTCGTGAGCAATTTTGGGGCAAGCACGGGGCCCCATTCTTGCCACGATATTTGCTCCGTAGTCAGAAACGAACGGGCCAAAATGAACACGCTTCAAAAGAAATATGACGTTTCCGTATTTGCAAGGTGAAAATTTAAAAAATATATATATTTTGATATCGGCGGTTCTTCTCTCTCCCTACATTGTGTATCCAATGTTTTTCTGCTGCTGTAATTTTGAATGAGGAAGAGATTCGAACTTATATTTATTTCAATTAGATAATTACCGTTGGATCCAATATGGCGGAACATCATTATGAGTGAGTTTTATTTTAGGCACACCGAAATACCTTGCAAGATTCTACAACATGCCCGGCCTGAGTTAAAATCTCAACGCAACCTATTTTTTTCTGTTGGTTATTCTGTTGTAGAATTGTTGGGGTTAGGGGTTGGTTTATTCAATTGTTGTTCCGCTGCGTCAGTAAGTACAATTACATGTAATTTGCAAATGTTTTGGGTTTGAAGATATACATCACTTCAAAAAATCTTTTCAATTATTGTTGATGCGTTAAAACCCATAAATCGCCACAATCATTTTGATTTTGACTTGGTAAATGTTAAGAAATCATGGCGCTTGAGCAAAAGGAATCACATATTTTGACTAGCGGAACACGCATACGTAAAAAGTATGTGCTACTGATCGCTGCAATCTTTGATGATCGATTTCTTCATCTCCGCAGCATCACTGTCGTCGGTTTAGCATTGCTTTCCTATGTTAAACCGTGCTTTCTTATTAACCTTCGGAATGGTTCGGTCTTGTTTTTGTATTTATAACGCGCTGTGCTTAAGCATGAAAATATTTCATGTTTGTTCGTACAACCCGTGAGTTGATAATTTTTCAAATGTCCGTAATGAAGGTCCTGGGTATTTTTTGGTAATACAAACATATGCATTTTTTATCCTATTTCCTTCAAACCGCTTAAAAGATCATGGAGCTACAGCTTGTATGGGAGAGAAATGAAATGTATTTGGTGATCGCGGGGGTATAGGTGAAAAAGCGATATGCAACCTGAATGGAGAACAGAAGGAAATTTGTTCAAAGCTTTGCATACACACACACAATGAAACCACCAATGAAGCAAATTTGGTCCTATCTATCTTCCATGTGAGTGCTAGCAAGAACGGAATAGGAGTGAAAACGAGAAGCATGACAACAAAATGAACAGAAGCCTAAATGTGTGAGGCCACAAAAAAAAATTCCATGAGTGCGAGCCGGCAAGACATGAAATTAGAGTAGGATACACGCTATTTTGTTAATTTTAGCCCACTCGGTTTGCTTGGGCAGTTCACACGGCAGGACCGGGGCTTAAATCTCATCCGGGCCGTCTCCCCGTAGCAAGGAGTGACTATCCGGCTACGCGGTAAAAATAAGTCTAGTAAGCCAGAAATGACCGGCGTGACCTTAGAGTTCGTTAAACCAACAAGAGGGAGATACATAGCATTTGTCACACTGTTTATGAGACCAAATTTGAGGTTTTCCTGAAATGGCCACGGAGACTTTTCTAAGCCTATGTATTTTTGTGCCGTAGTGTACTGTTTGACAGGTGTTTTCAGTCAAATTTTCAACACTAGTGTGCACTATCGATACGCTTCAGTGGACCCGCCATTGTAATTAGCACACCACGTTTTGCAGTCTGCAGTTGGGTAACAGCTCGTAAATCCCGTATTTGACAGGACGATCATATTTTCCGGTTCTGGCTGGCCACGTGTTGAACTTTCCAACCAGTAGAAGCGAGGAAGCAAATGGAGTAATACTAGCTTCGGCACTCGACGTCGCATCAAATCGTAAACAGACATTATTCGCTGACTAAGCAGAAGGCCGTAAATTATGAACTCTTCGATTCTTCCGAGCCCCCTTACCCCAACCAAAACACTCACCCAGATGACTTGATAGCTGTGTGACGGGCCACCGACTTCCGACATTCTCCCGAATGTCTGTCGGTTCCACCATTACACATGCCTGCTTCCGCCGAACCTTGTACGAGTGGATTGTGCGGTTTACCTCGACACGCTTCGGGACGTTGTGGCGTGTTCTAGCGGTGGGTGATCGCCACCAGGTTGGTGTATGGTTACGGCTGTTCCTGCAGTTGCTGCTTTACACGGTCGCTTCGAATAGTGCACCGCCTCGAGCAATATGGCAGGATGAAACGAGTAGCAGCATGGTTTCCGTAATCACTGATATGGTTCGGTGATGCTCAAAACCACACTCCAGACGCTAGACACTTCGTTGCTGGCCCGTTTCTGGTTGACTTGCCAGCTGTTGATTCTGAACCTTCCTTTTTTGCCAGTACATTGCTGTGCGACTGATAGAAAGCATATCGTTTTGCGAGACGAGCCGCCCAGAACGAACCGGAATGGGTTCTTCAACCCTTAAATTGTTTGCTTGTCTTAAACTGTGCTAAACAGTGCATCGGAAGAACGAAATAGGATACGGTTGTGATCTCTAGAGAACATTAAGCCTGTGTAGCCAGTTGAAGCGGATCAAAATATCGATTAAATCATCTTAATTCGATACATAAACATGGGAGGGCAAAAATAAAACGCCAGTCTCTTACCTCTTTCGTCAAACAAAAGAACACTTTTAAAGCCAATTGAGATGTTAAAACACGTGTGTCTTAGCTGACAAAATACAGCATAATATTCTATACCGTGCAGATTTTTACACGCTAAAATACGTAATATGTGTTCCTCTGTTTTATAAAAGTAAAGTTTCCTTCTTATAAACTATCGTTTAGCCGGGTAAGTTAAACACGTTCAATCAGAAATATCTGAATTAAGATTTTTACTAGAAGTAATTGATACGACAGTTTTTGACATCTGTGGGACATTAACACTTTTTGATTTTGAATATGGCTCGAAGCGCGAAGTTTGCTCATCTCTGGACTACACTAATATCAGTTGTAATGCAAGTGGGCACCTCGAGCCCATCTTATACGAGAGTAACGTTTCCAAACACGCCACAAACAAACTAGTTTTTAAGCAGAAAAGCAAGCACAGATTAAATAAAATGCATTGATCCTTCGCAGATGAACGTCTGTCGGTGGTTATTACCATGAGAAGCCAAACAATTCGAAATAATCAGAGTAGCCCAGGCCGTTAATCGTTTGTATCCCCTACTCGGTCAGAAAACTCTGAGATGAGTTTTCGTTTACTATGCAATAAGAGTAGCTTTGCCGGCAAAGGTGTGGCCCGTGGGTGCATCTGACATTTTTCTTCCGCCAATTTCGAGGCGCTTTTCGAAGCGACACTTTTCGAACGGTAACGCTTTTTCCTATGTCATTTGAAATGCGCGCTGCGTTAGGAACTGCGAGAGGAAGCGTTTCGCGCCGGTGGTTTCTAATTTTGAAAAATCCTATTTTGGAAACTAACTTGCGCGCATCTTATGCTTGTTTTATTTCTCTCTTCAAACTTCACATCATTCACGATCAATTGCCTTTTGTTTACCTTTCGGGTTTTTTATCTGTTAGCATCTCGGCATTATGTTACTGGCGTGAGAATGCATTTTTGCATCTGGCATTAGTGCACGGTGAGAATAAAAACAAACCCAAAACGCTTACCGATCCAGAGTACAAATAACAAATGTGTATGCGGTTGTTTTCTTCATCATTTGATTTTGATAAAATAAATTAAAACCAAAAACGAGGTTTTACTTCAGGTATAGTTTGTTTGAGTAAAATAAACATCCCTTGATCGCATTGCCAACCCACATAAGTGATGGGCGGGTCGACCCGGAACTACCGGGTCGGAGCCATCCGTAAACGACACGAACCGGTTAATGTCGACCTGTAGATACAAGTGGTTCATTACAAGCTCTACCATAAGCGACTCCGACCCGTGGTGCAACGAGTTCGAGTTGAGTTCGAGTTCGCGGTTCGAAGTAGGTGCAGCTATTTCGGTAGGTGCAAGCTACCGTAAGCGACTCCAACCCGTGATTTTAGCCATTCGGAGTCGGGTCGGAATTACTCAACCTATTTATATTTAAGGGCCGGCTTGCACCTGCATCCACGGGTCGGAGTTGATTCCGATTCTGCTGCACCCGACTCCGGGTCGAGCCATGAAATGAATCGTATGACCCATCATTACCTCACATATCCCGACTAGCAATGCCAGCACTTTTTACATGAAAACCCTGGGAAAATGAGTTTAAACTCGTGTACAAACACGAATCCATTGATTGTATGTGTAGGCTGACATCCAGCAATCATTGATAATGACGCTTTTTTGTGTATGCTAAGTCCGCGGTGGACGTGTTGTGGGAGTTAGAAAATATTATATTATTTTATGCGTGAATAGTGCGCGCAAGTTTGCATACATGCGCGTTGTTTTGTGCAGTGCGATGTGAAAACGAATGTTGTGCTTGTCTGTCCGTGCCATAAATGTGTGGTGTTAGTTTTTCTCCTGCTCTACGTGCTTGCTTTCGCAAGCACATTGAGTTTGTAGTGAGGATAAAAACTTTCGGTACATGTTGTGGAAATTGCTTCGTTTTTAACACACCGGTAAATACCATGGTGCTGTGCGTTGCGTGTGAAATTGTGATTTTTTTGTTGTTGGTCTTGTGTCGTAAAATCAACAAGCCGCAAATTTGTTTGTGAATTGATTTTAATCGTAAATTATATTAAAAATTTTGTACGCGTACGTAATACAATTAATTATACGCATTGTACGTGTACAGACGCCAACAATGTAGGATCGTGTTTCCTTTGTGTTCGTTTATTTATGCAACTTGGGAAGCTATGCATCTTGGGTGCAGACTGCTGTCTGCTGTCAATAGTACCAACATACCCGGGTAGCAATATCAACATACCTTCTCGTTCTGTCTTATGAACAATCAAACCTGCCAAAGCGAGAAAGCATGTTGGTTTGGCTGGTCGGGTAGCAAAAGGAAACAAGCATGCTGAATTTTTTGACACGACCCCACACGGTGTCCGTAGGGCGTGCTGTTGGGCCTCACGTACTGGTGTTGGGGTGCATACAAAAAAAACCGCTGTTTGTTACAAGGGATTGGTGTACGAGGGTGTATGTGTGTGCAGGTGTTTCGTGAGGAGCGACCAATAGTTAATGTGGTAGAGCTTAATCAAGAAATTGTCCAGAGTTGAGGTCTCGGCAATGTGTGCGCATTTATATAGTGTATTTTTCTTGTTCAGACGCCTTATTGCAAACCTAATCACTCATATGGTGTTGGAAATAATTGTTTGCGATGCGTATTTGCGTAAATTAGTTGCTCTTTAAGCAGTATTCATTTTTTCTTTTAAGTTTGCTATAGTTTTAGGCTTTCATTTCAAATTGATAAAAAGGGTATGTAACCTAATTTTTCGCTTTTAATCAGTGGGATAAATTTGTTTCCTTTTAATAAATTTGTTTTGATGTCTATTTTTTAACCTTTACTATTTAAGTGACTGCGTTTTCCATTGTTTGATTTCTAAAGTCTTTTCGAGTTTTATTATAAACTAAGTTTATTAGTAACTTATACAACTGGAAATCAAGCAATAATAGAATATCTTGAATCAGGGATGAGCAACCTTTTAGAGCTTCGGGCCACATTCAAAATCAAAAACTTTTTGGCGGGCCACATTGCAGGATTGAATAAATTGAATAATTGGAAATTGATATAATAATGAATGTAGTTGCGTCAGTCCTGCGTAGGTGGGTCGGTCCGGTTGGAATTTGACACCCGGTCCTGCCGTGTACAGACCAGCACCACTATCGCATACAACACGGCTTAGTTGATAAAACTATTTGAATAATGTGAATAAAGTGGGCGGTCCGGTGGTGCATGTGATAAACGGCGCCGGTCCACACGGCAGGACCGGGTTCAAATCCCATCCGGATCGTTCTCCCGTAGCAAGGACTGACTATCCGGCTACGTGGTAATATAAGTCTAGTAAGCCAGAAATGGCCGGCGTGACCTGTAAGGTCGTTAAGCCAAGAAGAAGAAGAAGAATAAAGTACACAACATTTCGCATATTTTTCCTGCTACCATAAAGTTTTCGAGCATTGAATTGATAATATTTTTACGGACCGAAAGGATAGAATGGTAAAATTCTTCTAACGATTGCAAGTTAGTTAATCGTTACACATTTCACATTCTTGCGCTGTTTAAATGACTGCTTTCATCTACTACTTTGTAACATACTGGGGTAGTTTAACATAACAAAATGTGACGTGACTAGCAACGGTTGTATGTTTTGGATTGAATTTCTATTCAACGTTTCCAACGAATTTCTACGTTAAATTATTAATTTGAATCTTATTCGCTAGTATTGCAATAACGTGTTTGTGCTTGGCGAGCAAGAAACTGCAGGGTACATCCTACGTAGCGGTAAAGATTCTGTTAAAACGGGACTAGCGTGAGTGACTAGTGTGTGAGGAGTATATTACATAAATTGTCCAACAACCGTATGACACCCTGGTTGTGGCGCATGGTATAACAAACGCGAGACTACCTAGCATATCTTCATTCCAATCATTCCAACTAAAGCTGGATAATATGAATGGTTTAACTGTTGCATCGTATTAATGTTGCTAAAGATTATCATTGGAACGACTTTATGGTTTTTTCGGGTTCCATTTCTGCTTGCTTTGGATATTATCGATTTGCATGGCGCACTCGAACAAGACAATCTATTCCTCCCTTTCCTTCCATATTAGTCGTGAGGTATATGTTTCGTCTTAAGTTTACATTTTAATTGCAAAATATTAGGATACAACGGCTTAAAAATACGATGTTTACATTTATTGGCTTCTAAAAGAAAATACAGAATCAACCTATTTTTTTAACACAATTGCATTGCAACTCCTGGACCATATGATAATGAGCCGTTATACTGGAATGAAATAAAAAATGCATTGCAACCCCATTTGCAAGTATCGTTTAATATGATGCAAGATCAACAATTAGCAAAAGTCTCACTCGAATCTCTCCAAACACACACAGCAAAGCGTTATTCTAATCAGTTGAACTTCAATCGCTCGTACCTGGCAACCACCGGTGGTCGTCCTGCCTACCGGTCTCAAGTAGGTTCATTATGTCAAGTAATTCGTTATGGACTGACAAAGTCAACAAAATATCAACATACGGAAAATCCGGCTAATGGGTTTTTGTGACGGGCTGAAAGATTTATTTTGCATCTGTACGGGTAGGTGGATTCGCCTCCATTTGTATATACCTTCGAGGCGACTATTCAGATTGAGAGAATGGAGAAAAATACCAATTAGGTGCATACGTTTGCAAAAATAGAAACTTCATCCGGCCAAGGTAAACCATACCGTGGCCCCGCGGGTTCGATTGAGATGTTTTCACGTGTTCATTTCAATGTTTCGCATAAACTGTTTGGTCTACTTGTTTCATTTTGTTTTTTTTCTTCTTTTATTTACAGGTAAGTCGATTGCAACACAGTGATTAATCGAAAGGATCACCAAGATGTAAATTATCGAGGAAACGGAGTTTCGTTTCATACAGATTCCAACCGGCGGCCGTGTGGTTTGTATTAGTGATGTGTAATCGGGAGTGGAATCGTGGATCTACTCCGACTCCGTGTATGAAAAAGTTGATTCCAACTCCGACTCCAGATGGTGGCGGAGTCGGGCCGATCCGACTCCAGTAAAATTTATAATCTACCCATCACTAGTGTGTATGTTAAACGGCGTAACTCCGACGAAAGGATCGACTATCCGTTTACGTGGTAAAAATAAGTTTAGTAAGACTGAAATGCCAGACATGATCTTAAAGGTCGTTAAGCCAAGAAGAGTGAGAGTTTTCAAAAGTTCAAAGACCCAAAAATCACATACCAAAACAACGCAGACAACCACCTGTTCTATCGAATTTGAAAGCCACCTTTCCATACTAGCAATCGTGTTGGGTTCTCATGTACTAGAATAACACAGCCGCAAAACCGTTTATATTAGTCACGATGATTGACATAATTGAATGGAATCGCGTCCCCGAAAGCGCTGTACTCCCGGTAATGGATTTTTCCTAACCTTCAAAATAGCGCACACCCAAAAAATGTCGTTCATGAATTCTTCAAATAACCTAATCACGAAGATGGAATGCATCGAAGCGTCAAACGCCATACACGCATGAAACGCTTATCCTACGACCGTAATAATTTTATTACCGTCCCAAACATACAGTAGCACGGTGAATTGATTCGGTAGGCGCAAGAATTGGTTAGAATCGGGGTAGTAAAGGACTCACTCAACATAATTTCGTAATTAATTTAATGACAACATATGCTGGTTGGGGCGGCCCGGTGGTGCATGTGATAAACGGCGCCGGTCCACACGGCAGGACTGGATTCAAATCCCATCCGGACCGTCCCCCCGTAGCAAGGACTGACTATCCGGCTACGTGGTAAAATAAGTCTAGTAAGCCAGAAATGGCCTGCGTGACCTGTAAGGTCGTTAAAGCCAAGAAGAAAAAGATATGCAGGCTGCCGTGCCCATTTGAGAAGGTTGTTTTTGGAAAAAATATAGCTCACCCGCAGAGTATCGTTCCATGGTGATGTCAAATACGGACCCTAACGACCATATCAGATTCGATAAATGTAGCGACAAAATATAGTCGGAGATGCCGAGTACTAATCGTACTGAATGGAATGATGTTGTACTTGGCGATGTTTTCACGTTCTCTGCAAGAAAAGCGCATACAAGGGTATGGTTACGTATTTAACAAACACAACGGAACTCTACTGAATGTTGCTTGATGTGTGAGAGTGCGTTTTCACATATCTTGACATCTTGATGATGACGACATCTTGCTTGAAGTTAAATCACTTAGATTTGAAGTAATCAGTAGTATATCAGTATTGCTTTCATTTGCTGTACCAAAATACGAATAGTACACTGGCCTTATCAAGATGAAAAATTGCTACCGAGGTTGTGTCCATCTAGGGATCACCATTTTTGAACGGACTATTTGCCGTTCAGATGAGAAATTGTTCAAAGGATTTTCTTTTGTCAAGAACGCAACAAAAACGATGCGTGTACGATTTCTCATAGACCATTTACTGCTTACTCTAAGATATACTGGAATGGTGACATTCCCACGACGGTGGAAAGCGGACACGTTCATGCATGAACATTTCAAAAATAAAACAATAACATGTAATGCAAATTGATTTGTCGCATTTTGCTGTTTCGTGTCTATTTTACCGGTCTATTTTACATGTAGGGTAGGATAAATCGAAAATCGATTAACAAATTTATTGTTCAATCAAGGCCTGTTTTGAAGGGTTGTCTAAATGCCGAAAAGTGGGAGCTTATAATGAATGAGCAACTATCGCATCTGCCGCGCTTTCTATAGTGCTCATTCTCAGTAACAAACGCCTTCCCAGAAGTCACGAAAATGTCACTTTGGTATTAAGTCTTAAATGTATACCAGCCATTATGCGTCACCTCGATAGGGTATATATTCAGTATTCATATCGACTGTTCCTGGTGGTGCACTGTTTTGGCGACCATGTCGTCTGCCCGGTTATATGAGAAAAATTATTATTTAACCTGTTGCCAGACAGTTGGACTAAGAGATTGTCTTCGATAGTTGATTGTTCCGACCACTACTTCATGACATGGCACGTGATACTAACGAGAGAAAAATCGTTAAAAAAGACTAGTTTTACTAGTCGTGTAATCTTGAGCTTTCAGATATCTGTATTCAGGTATTGAAAACACATTTTAAAATGTAAAATGATTTAAAATTTGCATGGTTTTGAATTTAGTATAATATGCATTTTTTTTAATAAAGCTTTATTTAGGCGCACAAAATCACAACCATCGTATACATTATACCAACTTCTAGAGCAACACATTCGCTTTTTGTCCCAGAGTGGTAAGGTTTAAAGTGGTGTAATCGCACTAAGGGTGAGCGTACTGTATCTGACCGGCAGAACCCAAAGAAATTGGAGACAGAAATAACAATCATAACAATCTAAAAATAACAAGATTGTCCGCATCGGATCATGCCACGAGACAGTAAACAACCTCAAAACAACATCATCATCGTCGTCGTCACCGTTGCATCGTTGGTGTTTGATCGCATACAACGAAAAGTATATCGGTTAGTTGGCCAATCTTAGTTCGCACATCGCCGCACGAGGTACTGATTTCGCAGTATTTCAAATTATTATGTCATTGCTTTGGGAAATTTTTATTGAAGAGAAATAGCCGTTGCTAAAGCTTTAATGTTTTATCAGCCCAATTGGCGATGTGAGCGGCATTATTTCCTGTTTTTCAGATGTATTACATTTTTCCCAACTTCCACTTCAAATATGTAAAGGATGATTCACTCCACTTGATTGCACTATAAGCAACGACACCTATGTGGGAGATCCTTTTGTGGTCGGTTAGTCTGGGTTAATATAATATACACGCGCATACGCATCATCAATGAAATGTTTGTTGTGTACTTAAAAAAAGTGGTGCGATGATCACACCATCCCAAATACTTTAGCGTTCAAAACATGTTCGGTGTGACGCGTATGGGAGCAGTAAAAGGTGTAAATACAAGGATTGTTATCGATCATTGAATTTACGACAATTGTTCAATCGATTGTCGCTAATGATGCATAGCAAATGGTGCAGTTAACGTCGCAGGCTCGTGATCAACGAGAATGAAAATCAACAGCCAGCGAGGAAAACCACAAGAGCATACATACTTGGCATCACACACAGTAACGCGGATTTTAATTCTGAACAACAAATAAATCCTATTTGTGGGTTCTATGATACCTTATGTTAGAAAGCTACAAATTTTAACCCGGATCTGTCACGATCTGCGCTGATTTGTGTGAAATTTTCGTTGAACATTCGTTCGATCACGAACGTATGAGAATAGGTTTAACGCTACTTTTCGTTTCGCTAAGTGACCTCTGGTCAATATTATGAGTTCTTTTTTGTTTTTCCTACGGGGGCTTTAACAGTTATTAGCACATCAAGGAACGTTACCCTTGACCTGCTCAAGAAATTTGGCTGGGACATCATCGATCACCCTCCCTATAGTCCCGACGTGGCCCCAAGTGACTACCACATGTTCCCCGCCCTGAAAAAACATCTCGGAGGGAAGAAGTTTGAAAGTGACGCGGAGGTTCAGAAAGAGGTCAACACCTGGCTGCGCGAGGCGGACGGAGAGTGGTATTCTGCCGGCATAGACAAGTTCATCGTGCGGATGCGCAAGGTGTTGGGAAAAAATGGCGATTATGTAGAAAAGTAGCCAAGACCTTGGCCTTTCCAACGGTGTATCGCTTTTTGTAAATAAATGTCATTTTCTATGAAAAAAAAAATTGGAGACCTTACTTTATTGTCAGCCCTCGTACATACAGTGTTCGACAAGGTAATAGGATCACCAATGCAAGGAAGTATAAATCTGAAGCAGTGGGAAGAATTTTCAGCCATCGAGCTCAATTAATCTTTCAACACAATTGACAGGACCTTAACTAATAGAAAACGTACCAGTTACAATTAGAGAACAAGATAAGATAAGAAGGTTTGCTGTGTGCTCATGTGTCCAAAATTGGGTAGACAAAATGTTAACAGCAGTCATAATTTTTGTAGGATTTTTTTTTAATTTTTTTTTGGCATTTCCTCCCATACTACAGCCTTATCTCGGGCTTACTAAGAAGTTTTTAGTACTTAGTACAAAGCATCTCCCATTCGCCATGTGGCAGCATCACAGTTTGAAATATTTCTGGGTAGCTGTGTTGGTTCATTATATGTTTAATCCATAAGATAGGACCAACACCATGCCACGAGAGGCTACTCCAAACCTTGATGCTGTCACCTCCGTATTAGATGGACGTCCGTTTTCTTCGGTTTCATTCGACTACAGTACATTGCGCCACTTGTTGAGGTTGTCCCCAGCCCAATCAAAGTGCTCCAGCGCAAATTTAATTCGCGATGGCAAGTGGCACCGTTTCAGCAACGGAATTTTGCGGGGACACCGACCGACTAGGTTGTTTTCAATCAGGCGACTCTGTACCGTTCGACTACTCACCGACAGTTCCAGATCGTCCCTGGAACGACTACCAAAATCTGTGTCCGTGGCGGCTCCAAGCCGGCTTGTAAAAAAGAACATACGTAAAAAACGGGAGCAAAACGGGCGTGTGGACAGGTTGATAGCTTTGAACATAGTGTAAGGGTTTGACTACTGCCTTATGTACCGGCCTGTCTGCATTCAAACTACAGACCAGTAAACCACGGTATTGGAAGAGGAGGCCTCCATAGTCTTTCTGCAGCATGAAATATGTCCCCATCTGTGTCTCTATCACGTTGTCTCTTCAGACAAGTGACTAAAAGCCACTATTTCCGAAAAATATGATGCAACAAGATGAGCGCATATTTCATACTTGTAGGATGCATCCGGTAAAATCCATTTTTTTAGATGGTGTGCATGCCGACGCTGTTGCATCGTCCGCCTAAAGCGTATTAACTTACATTTCAATTATATTTGATATAATGGAGCTATATGCTTGAAGCTTTAGGAATGTCTAGAAAAACATGTTTTCTATCTAAAACCCAGGATATTGCATTTTTCTCATTTCTTTACATTTAATATTTGATTTGTACCTCTTATTTCTTGCAAGTGTGCCACATGGGTTCGTTAGCCATCTAGCATCTTTGCAATTAAAAATCAAATACGCTTAAGGTGGCACACTTATCCCAATTTCCGTTACATTTATGTTTGACATTTTCTAATCTACTCGATCTTAAACGATCGCTTCACATTTAACGGCTATCAATTAATCAGGTTCGCGACACCAATGTCGTGCAGTTTTTAACGACTGTTAAGTTTTAACAACTTTCCTTCACGATGCCGGTTACTATCTGCGAGAGCTCGACACTGTTTCTTTTTTGAGAGCAAACGTGCGCACGATACTAAACCACACAGCGGAGAGATAGGTACTTAGTGTTTCGCTCTGAATAAAAAAATGCTCGCTGCTGTTTCCTCTCCGAGACCAGTACCGGAAAGTACACGAAAGAAGATACTAAACAACACTACGACGTGTTGGTATGCGCTGTTCGCATTTGTTCGCACAATTAAGCAAAGTATTTCGACCAGTAAAGTTATAATTTTTCCGTTGTTAAATGACATTTATTGCTTGATATTTTCATAAATCACTAGCTTACCCGGCCAAACCTAGCTTTGCCCTTAAACATGCCTTTTTTAATTAAAGCAAAAATTTTGAGTGTTCCATCTTGATTCGTGTGGTATCAAAAGAGTGGCGATTACAGAATATCGGTGATTAATTGAAAATTCTTAAATTATGACCATTCTTAATCCAAATCACATTCCCAATGAAAGCAATTTTTCTCCTTTCTTGTGGCTCTTTTTCCTCTTTTCTGCTTTTCTGCTTCTTTTTTGTTTCAGTAGTGTTCAACATTGTTCGTGTTGAAAAAATGGCTATGCCTACTTGATAACTCCCATATGAAAATTAGAAAAGAACTCATAATATTGGCCAGAGGTCACCAAGCGAAACGAAAAGTAGCGGTAAACCTATTCTCATACCTAACGAACGTTCAGCGAAAATTTCATACAAATCGGTGCAGCCGTTTCGGAGGAGTTTGCACACTAACATCGCGACACGATAATTTTATATATATAGATAGAAGATGTAGATAGATAGATAGATTAAACTGATCTTATCATACTGATGCATTAATATTGGAATTTTTTACGACTTCTTTTCGTATCTTTAGAATTCGATGATCAATCCACTAACTTTTCAAAGAACATTAAAGCCAACATTCGGCTGGTGCTTTCCTTAAGGTTTGATAATGTTTGAACCATTTTAAGTAACCAAATTTAACATTTGAACAAAAAAACAACCGGTGTTCCTATTGACGGACACTGTATAGGGTAGCAAACATCGACTCAGACCATTTCCTACATATTGTTAAGTTTACGCTCCACGCGCTGTCAAACTAGACCATTTTTAATGAGGAAGTGCCCATTTCAAGTACCAATTAGCTTAGACATTTTATTTAACAATCTACAATTTTTTTTGGTTGTAGAAAACGTAATACATATTATACGCTACGTAGAGAGACGCTTCTTTTCTAAGGCTTCCATCAAAATTTTCCAGTTTTGAAATTTCCCAATTTTGGCGATTGTAGTAGTATTATTGTGCGCAATTCTAACGGAGCAA
>CM028103.1:18249812-18268770 GCA_016170015.1 Anopheles longipalpis | reverse complement strand
TATCAAATAACAAATTGCAATCGGTGACAACTGATGGGCCAGGGGGATGAATGAAAAATCCTTCCTGGGATAAGAGAGAAAAAAATGCAGCACCTCGAGGACATGAGTGATCGAACGACAGGGAATCTCTTTCATAAGAATTTGGCTTCGATTCAAGTTACGATAGCGAACAATGGGCTACCTAAAAGAAAATACACAAGTAATAATTCACCACGGGCTAATTCACCACGAACTGCTGCGGAGAAGAAATTACAGCTGGCGACAGTCGTTACAACGTTAAAGTGTGGGGAATATATGCACTATTCCATAAATTTCCATTACGCATTGTATTATACGATAATCACACTATTAAAAGATTTCGTTTTAAAATAAAATCTACAACAATTAACCGTAGGATATCTTGAAACAAAATCATGTTTACACGAGCAGCTGAAGCAGCCTCCAAAACAACCGTACACATACAACTACACAACATCGTGTAGGGGCTTCGGGGAGAGTGTTTAAAAGCCATCTTCGCGCTTCACTCTGTTCGTCTTGTTGTTTTTATATAGCGAAATATATTTCCTTTATATACTCTTTGTGCAACTGTCAATACAATAATGAGCTAGACCGCAAAGACTACGCCACATATTCTTTCGCGACCATCGTTCTGTTACGTTCCATTTGACTGTGGCTTAGAAGATAAATCGCTTATCCTTATGCCTTCTCTTTATTACACATTAAGCATGTTGGAGGATTTTTATCATTCTATCGTTGACACGAAGTTGTTTTTTTCGTTCCTCTGTGTCCCGTCTGGATCGCATATTTGGCACAGATTTTGTTACCCTTTGATTTCGTTTTTCTACTCGATGCTCTATTGCTGCCGCAGGATCGTCACGAAAACCTTGGAGATAAGTGAGTTGCACGTGAAACGTATTTACCCATTGTGAGGTAAGGATGAAAAGTATTTACCCATTGTGAGGGGCGCCTCGGTGGTGCATATGATAAACGGCGCCGGTCCATACGGCAGGACCGGATTCAAATCCCATCCGGACCGTCCCCCCGTAGCAAGGACTGACTATCCGACTACGTGGTAAAATAAGGCTAGTCAACCAGAAATGGCCGGCGTGACCTGTAAGATCGTTAAAGCCAAGAAGAGAGAGAGAGAGAAAGGTGTGTATCCTTAATGAAGCGTTTCCTTTTAATGCTTTATCTTTCCTTAGTCCTGCTTTTGTGTCACTTTTACCTGCTTTTTTAGACGGCGACTTTTGCGCCTCGTACAACATTGCCATCTTAGGCAGCGCGCTGTCTGTTCTCGAAAAAGATCAACCAGACAAAAACACAAGAACAAACCCATGCAATCATATGGTTTGGTTTGTTAACAGTTTTTGTGGAACGGAGAATATCGAATTTCGTCACCAAAATTGGAATAAGATTGCTTTTAGTATTTAAAAAAAACATTAAGAAGTGTTGAATTTAAGAGAGATACAGTGCTATCCATTGAAATGACAGTTCTTCGCGACAATTGGCAGAGCACCTTTCGAACAGTGACGTGTTTGTCTGGTTTGTTTGACTGTTCGCAGCGCGCTGCCTTACGGTCAGCTAGAGACACCCATTATCCATGTTTTCACTGTTTCTTGTAACGACAACAATCACACAGAAAAGCCGGTTGGTCACGAAACCATCGTTTAGGCAATGAATAGCCCCTCCTCAGACTACGATAGTAGTATCTATATATTTCATAGTAGCATCTATTTATGAAATTTATATACAAAAGAATGCCATTAAACGTGCATTAAAACTGATAAATTGTATCCAAAGTTAATGTGTTTCACTGTGCTGCTAGCATTCGTGACGAGGTCGTACGTCGTTCCTCGCAGTATGAATTTAGTTTGCTTTTTTTTTCATTTTGCACATCTATTGCATTCGGCTTCAACCGTACAGAGGGAAACAGGGACACTGCGTCTCATTACTCCGCAATAAGACTGTTGGCGTAATACTAGCGTCGTTTGACGCAAGTTGTTGGCAAAGAAGTCGATCAAAGGGTACAGCGATGAGTACGAGACAGTACGCGCCATAAGACGCATGTCTTTATAAACGCATATGTATAAATGGAGAAAATATACTCATTCAATGCCAAGTTAAATCCACATTTGATCACTCCTGCCATCCTGCTTTACCGAACGCAAAACGCCCCATCCTTAATTCGGTTATTTATGTAACTGTGGATAACGAACTGAAAAGGGTATCGGGATTGGTTCCATCTTTTAATGTGAATAATAAATAATTAATCGCCTATAAATTTCCAATCGTCGCCATTGACGGTGTCGTTCGAAGTCTGTCTTTTGGTCAGTTGTCGTATGTTGTCATAGCAATACAAAAGAAAATAACATAACAAAAGAAAAAAAACTACGCATTTGAAGATTCGTTTCTTGCGACGCGAAAACAAGTACCTAATCGCTCGTGGGATCATCGTGCGTGCCGCCAGGCCGTCATATGATTGCATAAATGCAATCCTTCTAATGCGTCATAGTCACGAATGTATTCTGCAATGCGTTGGTCTACAGTCACTAAACATTCAACAAACATTCAATGAGCAAAACTGGACCTGGTCTACGCGCTCATTGAACAACGAGCAAGCCAACGAGCTTTCAAATCGATAGAATGGCGGTTGATATAGATTCAAAACAGCCGCAGAAGAAAATGGAAACTGCATCATCAATTTACGACCGTTTTGGTTGTTGGAGAGCACTTCCGCTGTTGAAATTGTTTCAAAAGAACCGGAAAAACACAATTGCTGGAAGAAAATTAAATAATTAATGATGATTAAACCTCTACAGTAGGAGTATTTTGACAGTTGCTATTCTTCTTTTCCTTTTTGTTTTCCATCTTCGAAATGTTCAATGAGCAAACCGAATCGAAACAAACTGGTTTGTTTTTCGTTGAGCAAAAATGTTTATCGAAAACATTTTCCATACGATTTGACACTGTTTGTTGAAAAGAACATTACTACACTACACATATGTATGTACATATATTCCTCCAAACTTACGTGGTGAAACGAATGACGTTTCCTTAATTCTACTCGGCCTCAGATTGAGGTAAAAGCGACAGATGCAACTGGGTGCAGACCCAGTTTCACCACGAGGCTAAGAGCATACAGGCGGAAATCCGAAATATTTTTACAGTTTGTTTGAGAATGGTTCGCACCAACGTGCCTCTATGTTCCGTCGTCGGGTCGTGATTAGTGTTGGGTAAAGTAGCACATTTTGGTGTGCTGTGCGCACACGAAAGCACACTGAGATGTGCTGTGCACACACCTAGCACAGTGCTAGCACACTCCTAGCACAGTGCTAGCACACTCCTAGCACTTCCCGAATAAACATACCTACACACCTATACCTACCTACACTGCAACTATTATGCAAGGAAAAAATCATCCTTGAGTGCGGTTTTCCGACTGTTCTATGAAAAAGGCAATCTAAAGTTTACCAAACAAATGTTAGGTGGTCTATTTAAAAAACTTTGTTAAACCTATTTAGAGATGTCAAATTGAAAGCTTTCTGTTGTTTACAAAATGATTCGAAAAAAATCGAACGATTGTACTATTAAAAATATAAAGAAGAGTGTTCAATCTAATTGCAGTACATGCTGGACTTTTGTACAGATATTTTTGATTCGATAGCACTAGTCGTAACGCTACGAAAAACAAAACTATTCATTACAAAGCTTTCGTGTAATTAAAGCAAGGCGATACCAAGGTGATGAAATACACATCGATTTTCATACACAAACGGAAATGTCTCAAGTCAAGTGAGCCAAGACAAACGGAAAATAGATTTGTATTATGAAACCATTCTTGTGACAAGACAAGATTCGTCAAAATTTTTGTTTCGTTAAAGCTGTATCAAAGCAACCATGGATGTGTCAAACTGTTCAAAATCAACACAAAAAACCGTTAACAACTCTCATNTATTCCAATAGTTTATGCACTAAAATGCAACAAAAATATGCCACGCGCTCCGAAATTGGCACCTTTCCGTGAGAAAAAGCTGACGGAAAGTTGTTTGAGAGTTTCGGGTTTCCGTTTGTGTATAAGGATGCAAATCTAGCCTGCTTGTTTGTAAACTTTCGTTTCGTTAAATTTGATTTTTCCAACAGATCACAAACTTGGCTGTCATAATACAAATCTTCCGTTTTTGACAACTTGTCTTTACAATTTGTGTGTGATAATTGAGGCTATAAGGTGTGACAAAAAGTTTGACAAACAAATTTTCGGCAAACAAATTATTTTGTTTGGCGTAGTTTGCCACAAAGAAATTTGACAGTTGGCAATACGATTTGTCACAGGAAGGATTTGTCACAAAGTGTTGTTTTGAAATCTAGTGTTTTCGAATATGTGAATGTAAGTTATGCAGCGCGTTGTCAGTTCTCGAACAAGAGAAACCAGACAAAAACACAAGAACAAATCCATGCAATCATATGGAAGTGCTCTGTCAACCTGCATAGAACAAGCCAGACAAACACGACATAGAACAAAACAGTTTGATTTCGTCTTGCACGACTGTCACCGAAGCGGTTTGTGTACACAAACGGAAGTCAAGTGAGCCAAGACAAACGCAAAATAGATTTGTATTATGAAACCATTCTTGTGAGAAGACAAGATTCGTCAAATTTTTTCTTTCGTTAAAGCTGTATCAAAGCAACCATGGATGTGTGAAACTGTTCAAAATCAAAATAAAAAACCGTTAACAATTCCCATTACTGTTATCTTGAGAAAAGATTGTGTATTAAATAAGCTGCAAGCGTTTATACACTTTCCTGAGTGCTGCAAAATTTGTCATCTAGATGTGTTTACCTTGTCATATAAAGCCATTGGAACAAAGTCTGTAGAGTAACGAGGTCTCGTAATATAGGGGTTTTGGCAGCTCTTGGAATAACAATGAAAAATAAAATGACAGATAGGTGTCCGAAGCCCCTACACGATGTTGTGTAGTTGTATGTGTACGGTTGTTTTGGAGGCTGCTTCAGCTGCTCGTGTAAACATGATTTTGTTTCAAGATATCCTACGGTTAATTGTTGTGGATTTTATTTTAAAACGAAATCTTTTAATAGTGTGATTATCGTATAATACAATGCGCAATGGAAATTTATGGAATAGTGCATATATTCCCCACACTTTAACGTTGTAACGACTGTCGCCAAAACTACGAGCGCTGAAATTTGCTCAGTAAACAATTCACCAATCATAGCCAAGGACGTCTAACTGTCAAAATGAAAATCCAAAATGGCAATGTCAACAAAGCCTATTCCGAGACCTCATTACTCTACAGACTTTGCATTGGAAGAAATGCTGATGACATTACAGAATCATCTGAGATACGCTGTAAACACGGATTGGAATTCACTAATTTCACCAACACATTCATCGGGCCACTTTGCGACCGGATCGGCAAACTCAATGCTAGTAGGAGCGCAGACTTATACTGTGTGTAAGATGAGATTATTTAAATTTAACAACCTTCCATATCGAGGTAGCAAAGTGCACCCGTTGGTGTAATAATTTGCCGTCCATGCTTAATTTGTTATTGCACTACGGTTTGCAATTACATGAGTCACTCATACACACCTAATTTAACACTATATCTACATATATGTTATGAACTATTTATTTCATTTCATATTTTTCTCCATATTTGTATGTTTGCTCGTGCCACCAACCACCCCTGGTCGGTCGTTAAGTTCTGCAGAACAAGTGCGTACTGATGCGCATCCACTGCCAATCGAACTATGACCACTTATGTCAAGGTGAAGGAGATGTCCGAGACGAAGAGAGTAGCACGAGCTACCTTTTATCCCTCACACCAACTACACCGCTATTCGCGTATACCAGTTGGGGCCTTCTTGGGGCACACTATCTTCTACGAATAGAAGCTACAAAAATCAGCGACGCAAAACACACATCAAATTGCCTTCTCGCCTTGCATCTCGTCCCCGAAGCCAGCGGTTGTGCATGCTAACATAAAGTGGCTAGCGTTTACTTTGGGCACCATCACGTGGAACTCATTAGTCGCTAATTGAATTGAATTAAGCTTGTAATTGAACGCGCGACTCGATCATTCTCCTCTTCTCGTACGCTGGAGGTTTTCTTACGTCCAAATGGTTACATCGTTTCTTATATTCGAAAAGAATATACTAGAAGGAAGGAATTAAACAAAGTGGCTTAGATGGAAAAGCATATTCGTTCCTTGTACTATCTATATGTGGTGTAAATATTTTTCCAGGTCCACCCGGATCCACGAGTTTATGAGGTTAGCGTGTTAATTAGACCCATGCTCGCGCCATGATCATTCAACATAAATACTTTTTTTTTGTTATATTGTAACATATGTTAGGGCTAAAGTCTGAAACAAGACCCCCCCACTCACGGGCACTCATTTGAGTGATTTTTTTTCGTCCAGGGTGGTTCGCAATCGGTTGCGTGTTTTTTTAATTATGTTTCGAGACACAGACACCTGAGGGCATGGCCGTCGAAGAAGAAAATGTAGCAATTGGTGCCATCTATCGACCACAGGTCAAAGATTGGTGATCCGTTGGATCTTTCGCGAATAGCTCCGGCCACAGACATGGTAGCGATTAGTGGTGCATGGACGAAATGTAGCCACAAGTGCCATCTAGCCAATGGCAGAAGACAGTTTGGCGATATCTTGGATACTGGCGGAGCTATGGGGCAAAGTTGGGCCAAAAATGAGGAAAATTTTACGGTTTCACAAACAGCGTACGGAACTTGGTTCCTCGATGAATAAATCACTTTTCACTATGCGAAAACCTCCTTACAATTTAACAGTAATTGTAAAAAAAAATCAAATTCAGGCCACATTGCATAGTCTCCGAACCACCCTGTACGAAAAATTGACACGCAGATGAGTGACCGTGAGTGGGGGGGTCGTGTTTCAGACTTTAGCCTTTCAGACTTTAGCCCTTGGTTCCTCGATGAATAAATCACTTTTCACTATGCGAAAACTTCCTTACAATTTAATCGTGATTGTACAAAAAAATCAAATTCAGGCCACATTGCATAGTCTCCGAACCACCCTGTACGAAAAATTGACACGCAGATGAGTGACCGTGAGTGGGGGGGGTCTTGTTTCAGACTTTAGCCTATGTTAGTTCCTTAGACTTGGTAACAATATTCCTCTATACTTGTTAACTGGGAAGCTGCGATGTTCTAGTCCCAGAGAAGGTGAAACACAAGGCATGTAATTCACTGTTGTAAATTATCGATTCATTGGATCGAAAATTAAATGAAACATCGGGTGGATATGCTTTTGGCTACGCTATTACTTATGCTCGTGCGTTTCTTTTTTTTATAGGTTGCCTATTAGCTCTACATACCATAATACCAAGAGCTCTTCTTCGTAAAAAATACGCGCAACATCGCTAAGGAGTTGCTACTTAATAACCGACCTTGCAAACACTGTCACTGGATTGGGAGTTAATTGTTATTTTTTCATTAATTAGGCTTGACGCGTGCACCGCAAGTCAGTCAGAAACCATTAAATCTAAAACACCTTACGGTAGTGGATATGGCAGGATCAGTGATTCTTCTTTCTAAAATGGCTTAAGCTTTGTTGATGCCGGGAGTGGAATATGGAGGGCAAGAAGACTAGTAAGAAGGTATGAATATGATGTCTATAATCCGGCGGAAGTGGCTTGGAAACATCAGCGTAAAGTGCACCGATGCACATCGAGTTTAGTTTCGAGTACCGCTTAGAACTCTCCCTCGAGTGGAGTGGCATTCACAACAGGAAATAAGCACTTATGTGAAACGGAAACTATATAATGTCTGTGATTTTTGTTCCTCAACATACTCATTCGCGATCCTCTTTGCGCCTCCGGCAAATGGCCGTCTCCATCAAGGGAAGCAAAACATAATTTATTTCTGTTTGTCATGTTAGTGACTCTTTGAACTAGACTGACGGATGATATTTCTGTTAAAGATAAGAGGGTACTAGTGGTAGGATCAAGCCTGCCAGTGGTGCTATGGTTGGAGAATTAGTGAGTTAACAAACTGCTAATGTGACAGTTTTTCTCATTTCGTAAGTACAGTGAAGTCTCTCTAAGATACACACCAACGGGACTGCCATCTTAGGGAGGATTCCAGCTTAGAGAATTTAACAAATAGTCAAATTCTGTTGCTGTGCGATATTTGTTTACTTGTTCGGATGTCAACTCAAGTCCTCAATCAATACTTATAAACTAAAATTACCGACTTAGAGAGTATTTGTGTGCAAATTGCATGTGCAGCTTGGAGAATCCCATCTTAGGGAGATTTTTCATCTTAGAGAGACATGAAATGTATGGAAAATGAAGGGACTGTCAAAAGTGTTCATCAGTGTAGAGAGACTTTCCATCTCAGGGAGGTGACAGCTTTGGGAGGTTTTACTGTATGCGATTACGGGAAGTCAACGAAATGTCAAACGCGCAGGCCTTTATAAACGTAACTGACCAGTTCTAAAGCGTAAAGTATTATTTTCTGATTAAAGGAAGAATTATAGAATTTAGTGTACTAACAGGTGGATAGATAAGTTGTAGTTATGATGTATAAATTATGGCACAAAAAATAGTTTTAAAGCTTTTGCCAGTTTTGTCCAATCTGGAAAACATACACGTATGTTGATGGCTGCATGTTGATTAGATTATGAGTTTGTGTTTTGGGTGGACTAATTTCTGTTATTGTGCAAAACGTGACCACATCGGATTTCATGTACTGAACCATTTTTGCTTTTTGATGGGAAAAACACTGTTCTCAACGCATTGGAAGCCCGAAAGAGGTTGTTTGGCCAGAAGATGTAAAAAAAAGTTTATAAAATGGTTTTGGATAACCGTAATACAACAGTGATCGAGATAGCAGAAGCTGTTGTTGAATAAAATAATATGTTGAATATAACTTTGATAAAAAAAGCAATTGAATTTGCCAAAAGATTTTTTTTTGCGTCATTAGGAATAATATTTATCTACCCATCTGCCGTTCTTCATATTTGAAAAAAATCTTTTCAAGAAAAATATTTGATAGCTACTATCATAGCAGGAAATTCATATAGTTTTATATAGCAGTAGTTATTCAATATTACTAATTTAAGTTATTAGTAGTTCACCGGTGCTGCGCGCTGGTATATGTGATAAACGTTTCCACACGACAAGAGCGGGTATCATATCCCATCTGCACCGTTTCCCCTTAGCAAGGATTGACTATCCGGCTACTTGGTAAAAATAAGTCTAGCAAACCATAAATCGCCGGGGTTACCATAAATGACGTTAAGCCACGAAGAAACATTTAATTATACTTTATGCTTAATATTATTCAAAACGAAAAACAATTATGGATTTACCACAAATGTTCACATTTTTTCATGCTTCACGTAACTATTTTGAAATTTAAGAAAAAAAAAATCGGTGATTTGAAATTGTTTAATTCATTCTTGTTTTCTACAAACGCAAACAAGAACAAACTTAACAAGAAAAAACTTTGCTCGTTTTAGTCATTAAGTAATTAATTTACAATGTTGCTCTCAAAAAGGAGTTTGTGATGGGTTTACCATCGGAGTCGTCCACTCACCGGGCCACAGAGTACAGAATAGGGCCGATAGAGAATCTGTTTATACTGAATACCGGTAACTCCCGATATACCGAGATACGGTAGACGTACATATGTCGGTCAATGGGAGGAAAAGAAACAGGGGTTAGGAAACACTATCGTGTTCTCGTCTAAATTATATTTTGCATCGATTGAAACGAGTCAGAAACAGCACCTACGTTCCACAGTTTATCACTTAACCCTTTTTTACTTTCATCTATATGTGAAAGGGTTTGAATTCCTATCCAAACCGTCCTCCCATAGGAAGGATTGATTATCCGGCTATGTGGTAAAAATAAGTCTAATAAGCCAGAAATGGCCGGCATTACATTGGGGCACATCACGGCTTAAGCTTTTTTTTGTATGCGTTTTGACGTTTCGAGGCTTATCCGCTGTCAGTTCCCATACAAATCGGCAGCCAAGTTCAGCCTAGGAAAAATGGATTAGAAAGCTTTCCTAATGAAAACTGCTCGATTAGCTCGATCAGCTGCTCGACAAATATGTAAACAAACCAATTTGCAAGCAGTTAAAAACAGGGTAAGGCCATGTTACCCATATAATATTATTATTTTATATAATATTTTTTACCACGTAGCCGGAGAGTCGTTCCTTGCCACGGGGATTTGGTCCGAATAGAATTTGAAATATGGATCTCAATGGTAAACGCAACGATGTTAATTGTATTAAAACGGTATTAAACGACACATGATATAAACTGTGCTTTCAAACTACGAACCTTTGCGCTACTGTATGCTACTGTTTTCTGCTACGTATATTTCAGAGGTGTTCTCATTCTTTATCATACAACAGCAGCATCCAATCCAACCTTTTGTGCATCATGCAGTACTTTACTTTGATTAATACCGTTGCGTTTACCATTCAGATCCAGATTTCAAACTCAAATTTATTTTCCTCATATTTTGGTTCAGTAAAAAATACCTTATGTTGTTCTTAATGATACAACCCGGTACCTTTTCATTGCTCGATATCTGCTCGATTATCTGACAGATGCCGGCTTACAGCTTAAGCTTTCTAACTTAAACCGTGATGTGCCCCATTAGTGGTCGTTAAGCCAACAAGACAGAGAGAGATGTGATAGAAATCTCGTTTTTATTGTGCAAGGTTTCGTACCTTTTCACCTCTTATGCACCTCTGTGGGAAACTCAGTAAATGAAAAATCCACTACGTTTCGTTGTTTTAATGAACAATAGGGACTATATCTAGACTAGTATGGGAAATGGAGCCGCAATGCGAGGATGGTTTTTTAAAGATGAAAATCATTTTTACGAGATCGACAATGCCGCATTCACAGGATATATTGCTCATTTATAGTGCAGAGGACAGCAACAACACAAAATAGTAGTAACAAGTAAAGTACAAGCAACATGGAGTTTGTTAACTTATCTTTTATTTGCGTCAGTAGTTAACGATTAATATTATACTCTACAAACTGTGTTTTTTTTGTTTACTTTTGTGTTTACAGAACACGTTTGGGATGTTTACGTGCAGCGCAAAGGTCTAGGCGACAGTTACGGCATTCTTGGCAACTATCGACTCTGCATTACCGACAAAATACTTTCATTGAACCGTATCGGATCGGAATTAACGCCGCACCAGGAGAAACGGGCCGAAGTGGTCGAGTTTTCGTTAGCATCCATACGACGGTAAGCGTCCGCGGTTCAAGCCATCCTTGAGGATTGATATGAAATGCCGAGCAACCAATTAAATCGTATCTGCTTTGGTTTACGTTTTGCAGATGTGGACATTCTCAGCGCTACTTTTACCTGGAGGTTGGTCGGAGCTCAAAAACAGGAGCGGGCGAAATATGGATGGAAGTACAGGATTCCATCATCGCGCAAAACATGTACACCACAATCATGAAGTAAGTATAGAACTGTTATGAATGTGATTTTTGGAGTCATCAACGCCTCGTAGACCATGAAGTAAAATCCAGTAAGCTTTCTAGCGAAATACAATCTCGTGTTTTTATATACCATTTATCTGGCATTAATGATTTTAACGATTCATTCGCTTTTGATTATTAATAATAATATATAATAGTCCGCGATCCTTCTAGTCCTTCTAGTTCAAATTACGTGAAAAACCAACTTTCTTATCAACTTTTTTTTTATTTCATAAACGTTCGTATACTATCCCTTTTGAATTCCCTTTATTTCGACAAGCACTATTCGTTAACCGTTCTTTTTGCTCAACGTTTCAAAGAGACGATTAACAAGATTGTCAGTAAATTTTTCCTGTTGAGTTTTGACGCACGAAAACAAATGGTATACTTTTCTTGAATAGTATACCTCCAAATGAAATTGTGATCCTCGAAAGCAACACAAAAATACTTGCTAAGAAACGACTGCTGCTTTCCCTGGACATACAAGCTGTCGTCCATCAGGAATACAGCTTCGACTTCAATGTTCGTTTTCCGTGTCTGGCTGGTCGTAGGTTTCCCTTTTCGTACGGTTTCCAGAATGGGCCATTTTCATTCTAGTATGCTCCTTAAATGAGGAAGGTCCTTCTGTTTTGTACTTTTTTCGTGCGACGTTTTAGAGCACAAGAAACAACACAGTAGTAAATTACGTCATTCCTACTCCGGTCTTCAGTGTTTAGTGTATTTTATTTTTTAGAAGGAACCTTTTTTTTCTTTTACTTCTTAAGAATGATTTACTTTTACCACGCCGTCGGATAGTCAGTCGCTACGGGCAGATGGTCCGAATGGGATTTGATACCCGGTCCTATCGTGTTGAACCGACGCCTTTCATCACATGCTCCACCGCGCCACCCTTTTAGAAGGAAGATATAAGCGTTAATTTATGTGTTATATCTTTGAGCAAAAGGCTCATAAAAAGTGGAATCAATACGTGCATAGACGCGTCGAATAGATATTAGCCTCGAATAGGGAAGATACTAGCTTAAATTTGCTTGACGATTGAAAGCAAATAGTTTTTAGAGTTCTGGGTGACTGTGACAACGTAGAACCGTGTAGCAATGCTAACTGTGAGTGTGTGTTACAATTGTTCAAACGAAAAAGAAAAAGCTGAGCAGGAAATAGCCATTATAGTGCACTACCGCAATGTTCCTAGCGACTCGCTCAAAATGCTCAAATTTTACACAAAATAAACATATTATCGATTTTTTACTTTAGGTCAGCGAAAAGTAAAGACGACAACCTTGGTCCAATGATACGAATACGATCATCTTCGGCAAACGCTGCCTCGAAACCCACCTCGATGCTGTTCCGCCGTCAAACGCACACCGGCCAGAAACCAATCAACTGCTCACCGTCGAGTGGTAAGTGTTCGACTACTTAGTGGGTTTGTTTTTAACGTACCTGCGGCTAATATTTAAACAACCGACCCATTGTTCCCTGTATCATTAGTTCCATGCGCTCCTAAAACCCAGGAAGTTATTGCGTATTTAGCCACAGGACGTAAAGGATATGTTTTTATACGTAATATGTTTATCCTACGACCCTTTACCCTTTTCCTTTGCCATTTATCTTAGAACCACCTTACTTATCACTCAAGCTAAACAGTCTTTGGAGTAACTTTCAAGCACGGGATATTTTTTTTGCTATCTAAGTAATACACTTTCTGATATGTGTTTCATTTACAATCTGTATCAAACGTATTGTATTCTTTTAAAGCAAATAACTTACTCTTGCAATCATCGCTCGTTCACGCGTAGTCAATTTATATTTGCTAGATATATTTTATTAGATACCTTTTTCTCATTTGCTACCTAATTCCTGTTCCTGTTTGTAAAAAAGTTTAACTAATTTTTCTTCATATTACTTTATTAACTCAAGTAATTTTTATCGTTTTTTCTAAAAAAAATTGAATGCATTTGTCTACTTTCCTCAAGAAATAATTTCCATTGTACTTTACTTTCTTCGTTAACCGTCTGATACTATAATTGTTTGTACTACAATTTAATTTGGTCTACATATTTTGCTTTTGGCAGTTTGGTTAAATACAAATACATCTTATCATTGCTTGTTTTGTAAACATTTAACCAAAGAATAGTAAAATGAACAAAACCAGAGTGATTAATAAATGTAGAATTTTGTGTTACATGTTCCTGTTTCTTTTTTACTTATCGAAATCGATAAATAAATAGTTTTCTAGTAACTTTTTCGATTGATGTTTGAGGTTGTTATATTGTAGAATGGTTTTGCTAGTAGTCGTTAGTAATGTGAGAGTTAATTTAATTTTAAATTATTTAAATCCCAGTTTGATCTACTGTCCAGTATTTCATTTAGAATTTGTTTTGTCCCTTCTCTGCAATTTTCTTAATCACACAGTTTTTGGGCTTTTTTACATATCAAGGCTAACAAAAAAAGAACCATATTCCGTTTATCTAATCTTGCAAATATGGATTGCAACTAAATCCCTACTAAAGCCAAGGATAAACATCTACACATGTTCATGTTGATCTGTTTCTCTAAAGAAGTTAACCAACGATTTTTGGATATTCTCTAAGGAAGTTAACTGACGATATTTGGATGAAAACCTGTACTTCATGTATTCTCACATATATTTTTGACGAGAAAAACATTTTATGTTTCCTATCTCTACAAGATCGGCTAAAAAGACGTTGCTTCGGTTTTCTGTTGTGTTATCATTTTACTTCGCTTTATTTATTTTTCCACAAAATAGACAAACTCGAAATACTTCTGATGTTGTATCGTTCCAAAATAAACTGAGATCTTCTGCAAGCTTTGGTCAAAGTTGTTTGATATATTTGTTTTGTCTACATTGTGTCCGCTTCATACCAGCAATACTGTCCGCTCTAATAGGCCCTATGTTATCTTGTTCAACATGATGGAATCCGACCCATTACGCTAATATTCAGATATTATTATATCCGATTATTATTCAGATATATTATACAATCGCAATATTACGATTCCTATAAATTTTCTCTCTTTCACATTACCATCTCTGTATCGTGCCATTTGCAATACCTGTTCATTTACCTCCTTTACATGCCCGTTCCTTTTTATCTTACTATCGCTATGACTCTGCTCTATGCATTTGACATTGAACGTACTCTTGTTCATCACCAACATCCTTCCAAAATACTCAACGAAAAAAGCCAATAAATTCACTATGTTGCATATTCCAGAGGATCACTCAAACAATGCTACGAACTCCGAATCCTCGTCGGCCGCCAGCATCAATACGGTCGTGCTGGTCGGTACGCCGCCCAAAGGGTCCGGAACAAATGATTCAAGTGCATCGAATTCGAAACCAAGATTAGTAGTACTAGAGAACCCTAACTTACCAGCCTGCCTGGAAAATTCTCTGCTCGGTTCGTGTGCTAGCTTTTCTTCCAAAAGCGCTACTGCTACTTCTGCTACTTCTACCATCAACGCTACTTCTATTACCACAACTGTTACTTCTATGACTACTGTCACTTCCTCTACTGTCACTGCTAGTATGGCGAACTCCATGTATACTACTACTCCCGATTCCTACCATGCGCCTATGATCGTTCCTTTTGCGGGTCACACACCTACCAACTCCTCGACAGCTGCTGTCTGCTCTACGTTCAGCACCACTCCTGCTGTCATGTTTATGTGTTCGCACAGCAGCACTTCGTCGCTAACGAGTATCAGTTCCTGTTCACCGAGCGATGCGTACGTTCCTCTTGTACCCGGTACTGGACTACTTGGGACCAGTCCCAATCAGCATCCTCTGTACGGTGTGGCGGCCGGTGGTGTTGGAGCTAGTGGGGCGACTATATCCGGTAGGGGTGGTTTGATGGGATCACCACGTCTAGGTGCGGCTGCTCAGTCCCAGAGTTATCGGCGAATATCCCTCAAGAAATCCACGCCCGATAGTTGTGTTGGTAGGACGGCGAAAATGGACTCTGCCATCTCTTCACCACTGTTATCGTCTAATCAACGGAGGGGTCACCAATCACGTCACTATCAACAGCAGCAGCAACATCTACTCAGCACTGGCATGCTTCCACCAAACGCTTCTCACCATCATAATCTACTTCAACATCCACATCCCAATCATCATCAACAGCCGTACCTTCACTGTGGCACACAACTACCGTCCTCAGTAGTAGCGTCCGGGGCAGTAGGGCACCCAAATACACCAAATTCGGTTGCTGGTTTGCATCACACAGTTACAGGGATCATTGGTGCTAGCAGCTGCAACAGCAGCAGGACCAGCAGCAGCAGCAGTAGCAGTACCAGCACCGTCGCCAGTACCAATGAGTTTGCGTCCTCCTCGACTGACCATGGTACGCCTATAATATGTTTCTTTTGTTGTTTTTTTTTCTTGTATTTCCCACAAACATATATACTGGTATTTCCCGATATACGCCATACTCGATATACGCGATTTCGTTATACGCGATTTTTTCGAAACTGACATTTAACTTCGTTAACAAAGGAGCAAAATTAAAAAAAAAAATTCTTCAAAGCCTGGCGTAACGAGTTTCTATCTAGCAGTAACAACTACTTAACAGTTATATGGAAAGAACATTATCGGAAATAGAACCAATGGACGAAGATGAAAAAATGTTCAGTAATGTAAGTCAGAATATCCGCAAAGAGATGGGGATATACAAAGAAATCTATTATCAAACCAAGAATTCGATATACGCTAATATTCGAGATACGCGATTGCCTCCGGTCCGCATTGATAGCGTATATCGGGGAATACCTGTATTGTTGTTAACTGCCTTCAACATGACAACTATCATTCCACGCTATGGCTATTTTCCAGAAATATCTTTAGCATTTCTACTTCAACAACAATTCCGTTTGATTCATTTGGTTTAAGGACGGAACATTATACATTATGTATTATATTTTTTACATTTGTTTTGTTTTGTTATTTGTTGGTTTGTTTTTTCTTTCTTCATTTTGCCATTTTTTTTAAATTTCTTTGATCTACTTTGAAACAGTCGCACCATTATCTACTTTAAATTCATCTACATTGGCTTATATGTACTAAAAATGGCTGCTAAAAAGAAGTGTAACACCATGTTGCTACAGCTCTCATTACTCCCGCATCCTGCCATCATAGTTTCGTTCAATGAATGAGAGCTTTCCAAGCAAACTTGTATATTACATTAGTATTTTATTTTATTTTCCTTTGAGGCTTTTGTTTTCATTTTTCTGTTCTGTCCTTCCTATCATTTACGTTCGTTTATGCGTTTATCCGTTCGCAATGACTCCGTGAGATTTTCATTTACATCTTTCACGACAATCCTGACTTTTATCCACCGATCGGTGTCTCTTTCACTCATGATTTCCCTCCAACTATAATTTCGTTTCCAACTTGCACTTCAGCAATATCGATGAAGCGTGTTTTTATGGTCAAAATTGTTTGCAATTTAAAATTTCAAACTTCTTCAATACTTTGCCTTTACCGACAGGAACTCCAAAGCAATGTCCAACGTTTCGGTTTGTCGTTGTTGTCCATTGTTTTGTGCTGTGCTAAAGTATATGATATTCCCAACTAGAATTCATGCTTTAGTTATTTTTATTTATTTTTTCTAGTTACAAAAAGTTATTCAAATTCATTTCGGGAGCAGATCAAATATGCCAAGCACATTGCCAAAAAGACCATAGCATTCCGAAAAGCCTGACTGGTAATATGTGTTTTTTACTCATGATGCGCATTTCGGCTTCCAAATCAGGACTCTGTTTGCACCCTTAGGGAATACTGGGGGACGATAGATTTAGATGTTTGCCGGTGTTTATTTATTACATTGAATTACTCTTAAATATAACATACTGCGTCCTCTAAGATCATGTTGCCATTGCCGCGTCGATAACCGTATAGTCTATGATAAACTGTACAAAAGTCATGCGCATTTTTTTTAATTTAGGTTGATCATACTACATTAATTGTCTCATATAAAAAAATATGTTTAATATTTGCCATATATATTTTTGGTCCAGCTAGCATACTTCTGTTTGGTTTGTGTTAATCACGTGAATTAAAGGGTGGCTAATTGACCGTCGTGCATACAGTTTTAAGATAGGCAAAGCGAGGCAACGAAAAGATTCAATTTGCTATCTAGCTTAATTACTTCACAACCATGATGAAGCAATTGGACAAGATAATGATGAAAAAGCGCTCTCAAAAATGAAAAAAAAAACACAATGAACGCACTTACTTATTGTTAACTTTCGTACTTGGGCAGCCTGCTTGGTAGTAGCACGAATTATTGACGTGTTAGAAATTGCTGTATATTATGCAAATCTGATAGTTTTTATTCGTTCCCCTTTGTTATTCATATGAACCAGATAAAAACACAGTTGAGATAAACATTAGTTTATCGTAAAGTATGAAACATGTAGTAAGTTAAGACATGGAATAGATTATCATCTGGTAGATGAAAATTTTAATATCAAACAGTTAATGTAAAAAATGCCCTTCAGCCCCTCGACAACATCTGTTTGATGGGAGCTCAGCAATGAATGGGTGCTGCATTGTATTGAGCTTGTTCTTTTCGCTAGTGGTTTATTTTTACACTATGAATGTGTCCATTTTATTTGTCGTGAGTAAAGGATTGATAAGGTTGTTGATATTCTTCATGATAAATGTAAAAGATATACTTTTGGGTGATTGTTTGTATATCTAATGATAATGTAGGAGTCGAAAAATCATCAACGGGCGTTTGTTTCTCTACTAATAGAAATCATATTAACAACACCTCGCATAAAGTCGGCAACATTATTATACACTGCGTACGGATGTGTTATTCTATCATTGCGACGTTTAACTATGATTGTATCCATACTCCGCCTCTTCATACTTTCACAAGGATATCGTCACAGTTTCGATGTTCAGTTTAGATTCGTTCGCTTACAGGCGTTTGGTTCACTTTATATTTGATTTGCATGTGGTTCTCAATTAATCTGGACTGTCCTTTGAATGTAACAAATCCCGTGCTTTTTAATCCACTGCACAAGCGTCAGATTACATAGATATTGCATGCATACTTACAACTTCACACAAAATGGACAGATTTGCATGCAAACCTTCAAACACTATACATTTATACAAACACTATACAACACTATACATTATATATATATATATATATATATATATATATATATATATATATATATATATACAAATACATATAAGTATTTTTTATTTAAACTTAGTACGTATTTCCTGCTATCACTTTCTCCGAATTGTTTGTCGCTTTTCAAGCTTGCGTACTCATGAACAAAATCATATTTATATCATCTTTATCTCTGCCGACAATTGATCGCAGTAAAGTGTGCAACCAACAATGATCTTACAATAGACAACCAATACAAATATTATTTATTATTATTTATATAAA
>CM028103.1:18182445-18249575 GCA_016170015.1 Anopheles longipalpis | reverse complement strand
TGCTTATATGTATATATGTGTAACATATATACACATTATCGATATAATGGATCAATATAAATTATATATATTGATATATAACGTTATATAAAACGAAACATTTCAAGCTATCGATATTCTTCTCAAAACAGTGTCGAACGATGTATCTGTATCAAGCGCAAAAAGATATCAATACGGTCAGGCCGTTCTACACGAATAAAAAAAACTCAAAAATATCAACTCAAAATACATTCAGTTCAACAGTATATACATTGCAGTTCTAGTTCTAGTTGTACGAGTGTCTGTTTGCCGCACAAACCGTTTTCTCTGTGCCGTTTAGGTAAAGCAACACATTTCTCATGAACGTTCATGTAATCAAAATTGCACACGTTTCAGTTTACAATAAGCCGTCGTTGTTTTAATTATAACATTCGGCAAACTGGTTATGGGGCGTAGTTTCTATGATGTCAACAAAAAAAATCCCTCAATGAGCTTTAACTTAATTAAAAGAAACATGTTCGCAAATTATTTTTTAAATTTACATTTTTTCATCTTCATCCACATGATAGAAGTATACTATTTTATCGAAATTATAAAATACAAATACGAATGTAATGAGAAAATGTTTGCTGTTTTTCTCTTTCTATTCCACAAACAACAACGAACCGAACAATACGATGTTGTAACACGTACACCTTCACTTGCCGTGTGTTCTTTAATAATCCTGTTAAATATAAAAATAACGTATGCCTGCCTCAAAATTCCGATCCCATCCTTTAGTAGAGTCTATCATTTCTACGGTCAATACGTCCACTGTGAAGACGATGGCCACATCGATGACAGCGGCAATAATGCTGCCACCATCGCCCTGCGCGTCCATGAGTAAATTTCACCATTATGCTAGTGCACGGCAAGGAGGCCGAGAGGAACCGGTTAGCGTTGGCGGTATCACCTTCAGCAATCTGTTGGCCACCATCACCAACTCAATTGTTGAAAGTAGTGGTGGTAGTAATGGTATGAATGGAAGTGGAAGCGGTGAAGTTGGACCTGGTGGCGGAGGTATTGGGAGTTCTTCCGGTTGTAGCTTTTCGAACTTTTCTACGTCCAAGTATGCGTCTTGCTGCTCTTCGACGGTAAGCATACAAACCGTGTCAATCCCGTCAATGGGACCAGCTGCTCCTCCCCCACTGCCACCGCCACCGGCCATTCGAGGGGTACGACGCCATAAGCGCAGCCTGAGTCACCATTCGGCCAATACGATCTACCTCACTAGTGCAAAACAACTGCGACGATTGCGCAGCACGTTGCGACGCCATTCCGTATCAGGTACGGCTAACGCATATTTTGCTGTTTTGTTTCGTTTTTAGTCTATAGTTTGAATATTTGATATTTTGTTTTCCAACATTTTGTTATGGCAACATATTTTTCAAGATTTATACCACAGCTAATGTTGTATCTAGCTTGAAACACGTTTTGTTCAATTTCCAACAATACCTTCATCAAATTCAATCTCAAGTGATTGTTGAGGGTGAATGTGATTCAATGTATGTGATTCAAATTATATAATTTTATCTCCGTACTGTAAAAAATATCATTTGTGTTCCCTTTTATTTTAACCCTATAGATGTATTAGATTAGATTGCGAAAAATGTACTTCTTCAGCTTCAGAGGCTGACAATACGGCCGAAGCCGTAATAATTAATTATAAATAAATAAAGATGTATTAGATTGAAGTTTTATTTGAATCTTAACAGCAAAGCTAATAGCATCCAAATTTTCACTACATAAGATAACTTTAAAATTGGTAGCATTTCTTATGACTTCTCCATCCGACCATCCATCCGAGTAATTTGTTACTATACTTCAAATTATGGTTTCCGTTATGGTGTGCATCTTGGTACCAATTGGAAGGAACCGTTTTTAATACAAGTAATTACCAAAAAACGGTCAAATGTGTTGCCAAATAATAAAAATGGTCAACACTGGTCCAAATGGTATCGAAAAAAAGATTCACTCTCCCCTGTTCACCAGATGATTATGAATAATATGGGGATGAAGTAATTTTTTTTCTCCTGTCGTAGACACGGTCATCATCGATTGCAAGGGACGAACATAATAAAAATTAATTCAACTTTTAAACAAAACCGCAATCAGTTATTAGTTTAACACATGTGCAAGCTGTCTCGCTTTCGAAAAAGAGAGAGCATTTATCTTATCTTGCCCGGGTTTACCGCTTTTGTTATTATACAAAGCTGTTTATCTGTACAGAAGTTGATTGAACGAGTTAAGTGTATGCTCGTGTTGAGTAACGCAGCAAACATGACTTTCTTTTTTTCATACTTGTTTTAAGGAGTGGTGACCATACTATGTAAGTGTAACATGCAAATGTGGAAAAAGAAAATAAAATCCTTTTTCGCCTCCTTACTCCAATCTGATGGAAGAATCGCAATTAATGATCGTAAGAAAGTACTTAAGAACGAAATTTTCTTTGGCTATCGGACCGGTATGGAATGCATTCCCCATGCATTTACTGATCAGTTTTTCAGAAAATAAAACTCCTTTCACAAAATTTACAACATATTGCTCTTACGAGAAAGCAAGTAGATGGACATGAATAAATGAACAAAAAAAACTCAAAAAATTGTGTATTTTAAATTAAACAACTAATTTATTCAATTAATTTTTTAATATATTTTATATTATCACGGATTTCGCCATTGTATCAGCGCACCGCTTCTGCTATAGTCACAATAGACACAATGCATTTCCTCCTATAAAACTAATTCGAATGGATATTCTTCCGTACACAAATTGTAGAAAATAAGAACTAATCTAGAATCATCAGCGTTGTAAAGACTGGTCGGCTGCAAATTGGGAAGGTGTTGAAGGGAACATATCAAATTGGAGTAATAGTGTCTTCTAACATGCGTGCTTCTTTATTGTAACTCTCTTGTAGTATGACATGTTTAGTACCTGTCATTCGGTGGACTAATAATGTAGCCATGTTATTAATAATATAGCGTAAAGACAACGCGACGCCCACCGATAAAGCACGATGGAAATGGATGTAATTAAATATTGTAGCTCAAAGTTAACGTCTACGAACAGGCAGACCGGGTGGATAGTTTTATTTACCGACGAGAAGACCATCATGTTTACCCCTCTACAATGGAAACGTGTACGGAGGATCGGACTAAGAAACTATACACGGACCAGGGCAAATGTCGAACATATTGTAGTGGGCTGAATTACGAACCTCTTTAAGATTATTAATGGGAACCAGGACTTCCAAGCATACGCATCAATTAATTAAACTTTAGTGGAAGAGAGCTGGAAACTGCCGTTGCACTGATGCAACTAATGAAAACAAAAATGGAAAAAGATAATCGCGACCACACCATCTACGCGATTGCCCACAATCCGATGGCGCCTTCACACAGTATCAAAAACACACATACCAACAGAGAGCAGTAAAATGAGAATAGAAAAATAAAAGGAAAAAAACATGGCTCACGTCTATAAGCAAGGAACCGCTAACGATAATCGTAAATTTCATACTAAGCACTTCTGTTGACTACACTAATTAGAGTAGAGATAATTAGATCGGAAGGGGGGGGGGATGTATGTGATAAACAGCGTCGGTTCCACACGACAGGACCGTGTATGAAATCCTATCCGAACCGTTCCCCCGTAGCAAGGACTGTCTATCCAGATACGTGGTAAAAATAATTCCAATAAGCCATAAATGCTCGGCACCGGTATTGTCTTAGAAGTCACTAAGCCAAGAAGAAAAAGAGAGAGACAGAGAGATAATCAGAAAGTCTAATCATATAATCTTATGTGGTCTGGATGTGGATCTTGTGTGTTAACACCAGAGAAGAGTGTAATGTTTCGGTGCATAAGGTAATGCGAAGTCAAGAAAGCATGATGAAATGATGAAGGACCTTGTTCTACAATATATTGACAGGAGATAAGGATATCTTGTCAGCGACGAGAAGTGTGACTGTAAAATAGCTACCGTAAGAAACAAACATCAACCGTTGAATCTGTTCGTAAAATCGCTACCGTAAACCCAAATAAACAAGCTGCTTTATTGAGACTTGTACGCCAATACTAGGTCCACTAAGAAATACCGATGTTCGCTACTACTACGCATTGTATAAAGCTTCTGCATAGAGTTAAGAATAATCACTAGTTTTAGACCCAGTTGGCAGCAGCTCATTAAATATCATAAACCCTGTTCACTTTGTCCTCAAACTAACTTCTTGAATTAAACTTCCTGTTGATTCCGCTTCCGCTTGTAGTAATAACGTTCTCTAACCATAATAAATGCTGAACAGTTATAATGCACGGACATAAAACGCTCAATATCGTAGCTACAAGAAAAAAAGGTTTAAGTATACCGCGTAACAATTAGTGGTACTCAGAACATTTTAGTGATGTCAAAAATGAGTATTTTACATACGTAATTTAAACTGACGAATGAACTGACGCATAAACTTCCTTAATACGAATAAATCATTTTAAACTGCTATTTTTGCCACAAAAAACGGATATGGCTAAATATTTCACATTTTGAAGTATGGTACAAAATTTCCAAAATGCTTCCTACATGTACCATAAAACGTCCAACATTATGCGATATACATTAAAAATCCTTCATTTGCGGCTAATAAGTCTATTTACAAATCTAGTATTTAGTATTGTTCCTATTTGGTAAACTATCTTAAATGTTATGATCAACACAGCATAATTGATAATGTGTATATATTTCTGTCACAATTGCTACTGTCTTACTGCAAGGACGACTTTACTACAACGCTCTTAACGAAGAACTCCCGTAACACCCCAAAGACACAACGGTTTAGACTATGTATAGCTGCACGTCAACACTGCTGAAGCGCGTGGAGCATAATACACTTCTATATTGCCCACATTTTGTACGTGTCCATTTTTTGGGTACTTTCCGAAACTAATTGCGTTGTTCTACCGGCGACTTAGTTCCTTCACAACATACACAAACAAGCATTCATATACGTCTACACTGCATACAGAAAATTCAAAAACACGCCCAGTAAAACACCCGTGTGTATTACTTTCTTTTTACCCTTGTTTGTCTCTATCCGCAGTTACATCCGCATCCTCCACAGCCGGAGTGTTCCATCAAAGAGCTTTATCATTGCCAAGCGCTCCCATGTTAGGCCATTCTCTCCATAGCAATACGAATCATTTGAATGCCCTCCATGCTACCGGTAGTAGTGTCCGGTCCTCCTCGCAAAGCAGCGTTGCTGCGACAAGTTCTGGGCAGGGTTCGGGCACATGTTCGGGCCCAACTAGCAGCACCTGTGGGCAGCAGCATATTGTCACGCTGTCGGCATCTCAGTCATCATCTTCTACATCTTCCACCGGCACGATTCAACCGGTTCACTACCGTACCCGTTCATTGCCCCTGACAGAAGAGTCGGCTATTCGCGTCGCGAACGAACGAACGATAGGCCAGGGTGGATGGTTGCAGCAGCAGCAACCGCAGCACTATAACCATCACCACCACAACCATCTCCCGTATCCCCAGCAGCAGCACTACTCTTCATCGTATTCCTTCACCGGTGCAACAAGTCATCATCGGAAGTCATCGTCGGCCTATTTACTCACACCGACGCTCGCCACCGGCGGTGGGCTCATGTGTTCTCTGCATGGTACAGCGAACAGTGGAGGTGGATGGTCACCGCCAGTGTCGGACTTGCTGTGTGTATCGCCACACCGCCAACAACATGAATTTTCCCCGGATACAGGTAGTACGCCTTTCGCAAGCGTCGTACCGTCTCGTAGCTCGATGGAAAGTATTATTGAAGACCAGCGGTATCTTCCGATGGATCTGAAGAAACTACCATCACAGTCCTCAGTTGGCCAGAACGAGGAAATACCGTGTCCGGAGAGTGGTCAGGCAGGTCAGCTACCGCTAATCAGTCGCCTGTTACGCAGCAGCAATTTGCAGCAACCTTCCGTTTCATCTTCGTCACCATCGCCGTCGTCGTTGTCCACCGGCAAGATAGGTCTGCTTGGGCTAAAGATGGCTATGATGGCGGATGGTGGCCGTTTGATGGGTGGTGGTTTGGCTGGGTCCACCTCGAACAGCTACACCGCTAACGGTGGCTGTAGTTGTAGTAGTCCTTCGTCACAATGCAGTAGCAGTAGCAATTGCAATCACGCCATTAGTAGCAATACCACTTCCAATAAAAGCACGAACGGTACCTCACCGGGAGCACTGCGTCGCCCGAGCATTGGCCGCACTGCCAGCGGTACGATCAGCAGGAGTATGTATTTTGTGTTTCATGATTTGCATTTTGTTTCCTTTCTTTATCGTATCATCTTTTATTATTTTTTTTGTGTTCGTTATTATCTTATTCTATATCTTACTTGAATTTGTTGATTCAACGTCTTGTGCATTTTAAGTATCTTATTTTTCTTATTATCTGCTTCTTTCAACTACTATACTACGTTTATTTACATACCACACAGTACATTATACACCATTATACACTGAAAAAACAAGTAAAGTACAGTGGAACGTCGATTATCCGGGGTGCTCGGGACCGGACTGATGCCGGTTAATCGATTTCCACGGATAATAGTCACTTAAATATCAAGGTCATTTATATATCTAGATAAAGCGTATATAGTATCTATGTATATACTATACTTTTGATGCTAAAAATGATTCTGTATCAAGGAAATTATTATCAAAAAAACTATCACAATTTAGAACGTAAACCAAAATCATTTCAAATATATCACTTGGTGACGATTTTCATAATTTTAACCAACCTGACATCAGTACAAATGTTCACCACGGCTGTCAATTTTCGGTGCACAATTAATTCGCCCCGGGATAATCCACGTTCTACTGTATATTTGAATGCTGTTGAGTTAGTAGTATCTTGTTTTATTTATTTGAACTTTGATTTTATCTATGCAATTTATAAAATCATTTCTCAATTATTTCAATCAATTATTTCTTTACATTTACGTTCTTTCATCGGTACAAGTAATGAAGCATTTTTGTTTGTAATGATATAATTCACTAGATGATCTATTTTGTTTTTTCTTTCTATTCATTCATAATTTTGAACATGACACAGTCGATACCGTGAAACGATTTCCTTATAGGAAAAAGCCTTTTTTCGCCACACCGTTTTATCTAACTATTGTGAGCTCGCTCGTCGTTCCTAATCGGATCATAGCGCCCTCTATAAAATTCCAATTGTTAATATAAACCTGAGGAAAAGAATTGAACTTATCTCCCTTGATAATCGATTTGACACATTGTAACATAAATTCAATTATGCTCTACAAAATCCGAACCAAAGCGCCTGGATTGTCAGAAAGGAGCGCATTAGAAAATAAACAATTTGTTGACTGGTCCTCCAGGCTATTGTAATCAAATTAAGGCACTTTGATCACGGGGTAAGTGTGAGGGTGAGAAGGTAGCCTAATGAGTTGTCATATTGACCACAGAAACAACAGTTTTGCTATATACACGATACATCGTTACGAAGTAAACGCTTTGCGAAAACGACAGATTGCTTTGGAATGTTCGATCATATATGTAAATAACATAATCGCACCGTATCACTCAATCACCGTATCAGTCAAAACAGCGTCATTTGGCTTTATCATCATCCGTAGACATCCTTATCAACAAAATCTGCTACCGCTATGTTGAATTTGTTTGAGAATGAGTTTAAAGCACCAGAGGGACCCAAAACAAACAAATGCTTCGCAACTGCACACCAAGAATATTTCTTTTGATCGTATACCTTTTTGCATGACAGCACGTTCTATCCTTTTGCTCACGCGACGATTGACAAATTTAGTACTATAAGGAGAATAGAATAAGTTTGCTTTATTTTCTTCTTCGGCTACAATAATTTTGACAGAAACAACTGGCTACCAAAGGGGAGACCAATTTTATTTCAAATCCTACCGAATTTTATTTCATTACAAGGAACTGGAACAAATTTCAAGCAACTTCATGAAGACGTACTAATTAATTGTTTATTTATATCTTTTATTCGTGCCTTTTTCGACGAACTTCTTCCGAATCTTAGGTGTTGCCATTGCGCGTGATCGCTGCGACAGTCTTCCATCGCGAAATCGAACGACTAGCGAAACGATGCCACATCAACAGCAGCAACAACACCACCAACTTCAGAATCCGCAGCAGCATCATCAGCTGTTGTCAAACAGTGGTGGAATGCCACCGCCTCGCATGATCCCGAGCAACAATCGACCACACTCGGTACACATCAGCCATAGCCACAGTCCGCCAGTCAATTCGTCCCCACTTAGCCCGCCTCCACCTGTCACCTACTCGACCGGATCGGATGGGTCGTCTCTCAGCATCGATGAGTCGACAGACAGCTTCATCACCGGCTCATTTACACCGGACGAAGGCAATGGCTACCCTAAGGTCATTAAGTGAGTGGCTACAAAGAACAAATGAAAATAAAAATATAAACAAACATCCGCTTCCCCAGCCTACCAGCTGAACCATTTCTAAAGCGATGTAAACATCTTCTCCATTTGACCCCTCATCCCCTTCCATTCATTTCATTTTTCTTTGCAGTCAACTCAATTCCGGCTGCTCGATACCGGAGGAAAACTCAGAAGAGTTTATCAAAGACTATGGCCATATTGATTTGCGTGCCGGTTGTGGCCTTCCACAACACGACGACTTCACGCTTCCCGTAAGTATCCTGCTTGTTATAGTGTGTGTGCGTGAGTGAGAGTGCCGTTGCTTACGATTGTCGTAAGATTCCCGTCCGTTCACGAGCTCTATACAAACGTACCAGAATGAACGGCAAGCGACAGTCATTTTGGAAGAATAATTCTCCAACAATTCGAATGTATTGTAAACACATCATACAAACGAAGCATTTGTGCTATCATCTCCCACTGCCGCGATCGTTTCTCTCCCGCTCAAATATCCTCCGTTCCGATGAAATAGGAACATATCGAAAACCCATTCATCAATATTTTTCCCGTTCATTGCTGGCAACTATCGGACATTAACTATTATCTCCTTTTGTAACCGTCATACCATTCCCAACACAACCATTCTTATACGATATATGTAGATGTATGTAGCACAATCATCACTTAGCTACTAGTAGTAGCTCAAGCAAACATGGCCACTACCATCATAATTCCCTCTGGCTTCCCATATCACAGGCGACACGAAGAGGAGGTAGCCCCGCCCCTTCGTCCACTGTCGGTTCCGTCGAGGGTAGTGCATACATGGAGATGTGTAGCCCGAGTGGTAGCTCGCCCGGCGATCCATCCGGTAGTTGCTACATGGCAATGTCACCAGTGGCAGACTTTTCGCGAGGGTAAGTAATTTCCTTCCTTTTATTCTTATGTAATGAGCTGCTGAGCTAGCTCGAGCAATCAGATCATTAAATGAGCTGCCGGTGAGCTAGCTTGAAGCCGAGCTCACTTAAATTGAGTGTTTGTAATCAGGCTCTTCGCCGTGAAAAGATGTGCTCGTGCAGCTTACCCAAATAATCTGTTTGACATCATTGGCAAGAATCATTTGGTGAAGAGTAATTTATCCTTTCCCTGTTGCAGGTTATGTTCCAGCTCTAGTGCACACAGTCGCGCTTCTAGTCTCGCGGAAGATATGGTCGATGGTGCAGGGTATGTGCCAATGACCATGTCGCGTACTGCACCTGCAACTGAAGAGTACGTCCTGATGGATCCAGCTCTTATTGGTGGCGCCAGCAGTCGACTTTCGAACGCAACCAGTGTTGGAGGATCGGGTAATAATGGTGGCAGTGGAATTGGCGGTGGCGGTATGTCTTCGGCTGCATCGAGCTGTAGCATTACCTCCGGGACACCCTCGACTGATCTGCGCCTTTCGTTAGAGAAAGTTCCAGCATACATTGGGCAGAATGACGATCACGAGGTGAACGATCGACCATTCCGGACGTACTCGGTGGGCAGTCGGCCGGAACTCATAAAGCGTAAGCTGCGCGTTGAAATGCTCAGCTCCGGCGAGAGCTCTGTAGGTGGATCGAGTGGTGCTGCCAGTTCGCGGCAGCGCGCTTTTTCCGTCGGTTCCCGTGCTAAGGTGCCGCGCTGTTCGGACATGTACAAGGGATACTCAGCGGCACCGGTTATCGTCTCATTTGCATCAACCAGCTCCCAGGGTAGTATGCTGACGAGCAGCAACAATAATAGCTCGAGCAGTACAAGCAGCATTTCTCATGCAGGCAGCTTTGGTGCCTCGATTGGAGAGAATCTACCACTGGACGAGCTAGCACCCGATACCATGGGTAGGAACTCGGCCAGTGGATCTCTTTTACCCGACGGTGGCGGAAAACCACCGTCGCACGGTTCGCATGCTCGGATGAGTGATTTGATGGAGATCGACTACTCGTCACCTCGCCAGGTAAAACCTTCCACGAGAATCAGCGAACCACTTGGCATGGAGGACTATCTCGATATGTCCGGCAATGTTAATAACAACGAGGAGGATCGTCGACCACATGCTTCCGTGTCCGGTTACGTTGAAATGCGCCCCGGTCGCGTAAACTCAAAGTCAGAGGAGAACGACTATTTGAACATGACATCGGGCGGCGTTAACGCTGCTATCTCAAGTAATGATGCTGACGAACTAGATAGTCCGGCGGGTGTTGGTCGTACATCCACCAAGTCTACCAGTACCCCTATACAGATAACTACGTCGCGAGAAGTCGCCGGTCCCGCAGACACGACGAACAGTGGAAGTAGTGCCGGACAGAACAATAACTACCTCGAGATGTACCCCCGCGTGCTTGCAAAAGATACGAACCAGGACAGTGCCACCGTTACGAAAATACCTTCGGAAGATTACCTGAACATGGCCCCACTGATGATCAGTTCGCTTGGGGAGGCCAGTGAAAGCGAAGAGAAAATGAACACACATCAGCACGGTGCTGAGGACGTGTTGCTTGAGGCATCGAGCGAACCCGACGGTTATATGGAGATGTCTTGGAACCATGGCGTTGGGACCATCGGACCTTCATCTTGCTCTTCAAACCGTGCGGATAGACTTGCGCCAATGAACGGGGACGACTATATGAACATGTCTTGTGGTTCACAGCTGGAAGATGCATCACGAGCATACTCCGCACCCATCACCATTCAACCGAGCGCTGGCAAATGTCGACTCGACCTAAGCGGTGAATCGAAGGTGGAAGCGAATACAAACATCCCCAATTATCTACCTCTTGGACAACATCCGGACGCACGGAAGTCCGTGCACCATTCGCACGTTGCACCGGCAACCATTGTTGCTTTGCAGCAACACCTACCACTGACCGTGCAAAGACCTATCCAGACAACCACCGGTCAGCAGAGCGGTTCGATCGGATTTAGTCCCTCGAAGTCGGCGGGAATGCCCGAAAGGTCACGCTGTGATTCACGTGATAGTGGCATCGTTACGCCATCGGGCAGTCAACCTACTATCTTTCCCTTCAGTCCGGCTAGTCCCACGAAACCGTTTGCACCGATAACGAATCAAGTGCCAGACGAATTTAAGGTGGAGCCGCTAGAGGATCTAAGTCAAAATTATGCCGAACTAAGTCTCGGGCGACAACAGCTCCAGCAGCAGCAGCAACAGCAGGCAGACTTGCCATCGACCGCGACACGAAAATTTTCCATTGAGAGCAGAGGGACCGAATCGTCCAGCAAGCTTCAAATAATGCCAAACACTAGCTACGGGCAACCAGACTACGTCAATTATTGTCCGACCGCTACGCCTACTGATGGCATGAATGTGCAACTAAACGTTCAACCGCCATGGCGAAAACGCTTCGAGGAGGATAGTGCTGGAGATTATGCACTGATGAATCCGGCAAGCACACGGAAGCTTTCCACCACTTCGATGGGTTTGGGAACTTCTGGCGTATGCACGTCCTCTCTAACCACTACGAGTCTTGGTACCGGAAGCTCCTCCAGCCTAACGGACAACGTCTCGCCACCGATGCTGGTGGCGCGAAAATCCACACTACTACTCTCCAGCCCACACATGGGCTTCAAACCAATTACCTCGTCAGAGGACGCGGAATTACTGATACACAGCAAGCTACCGATTGCTTCAGCCAATTCACCGAAAGCAGTCAACCTCACACGGCGCACGGGTGATGTGACCTTCACCTTTACCGAGCATCAACCGCAGCAGCGCCCGTTGCAACGCAGCGTCTCTACTGGGACGCGTCCGAACAGTGTTAACAGTGAGCTGATTGGTAAGGTTGGTTCGACAACACCCGTTCCAACTGGTGGCACCACTCCTACAAGTGCCGGTGTTAGCACCCGCCCAAACTCGGCCAACAGCGAACGGCTTCCCGTTATATCAGCTACCTCATCATCCGCGTCGTCCACATCGACGTTGTGCGAAAGCAAAAACCAAAGTCCTACCGCGTCGAGTACAGCCCTCGCTATGGTGGGTACGTCCTCCACCACTATCAGCTCAAGTGTGGCCGAATCCCGGTCGGATTGTGTCACCTCCATCACCGATCCTAATATCGTTTCTCGGCCTCCCTCGGTCAGCTCGGAGCGTGAGCTACATTACGCTAGTCTCGATCTGCCACCCTGCAGCAAACATCCACCGGGCGCTTCACAGTACGCCCCTGGTACGTTGATGATGTTAGCAGGAAATGCTAGTAGTAACAACAACAACGCCACCAGCATCAGCAGTAGTGCCGGTGGCGTTACCAAAATGGACGTAGACGAACCGTTGCCTGGATCTAACGAGTCGCGCAGCTCGATCGACGTGATTAATTCTTCCAGCCCTAGTCCCAGTTCGAGCGGTTGTAATCTGCATCAACAACAGCAACAGCAACCAGTGCGATGTGCCGCCTTCACCTACGCTAAGATTGATTTTGTGCGATCACAGGCACAGAAGCAACATCAACCACAGGGTGGTCAGGGGTCAGCAGGTACTACCGGAAGCGGGGGGACCAGTACACCCCAATCGTCTCAAGCGTAAGCGTAGTAGTAAAGAAGATGATAGATGTTTATAGAGAAAGAGATATAGAAATAGGGGAGGGTGGTGAGAGAGAGAGAGAGAGAGAGAGAGAGAGAATGCGCATCTTTATCATTATGTGCCACGTTGTTTCTTAATTGCTTGTTTTGTCGGTTTAAGTTAAAAAAACGGATTTTTCCTAAACGCTAGTGTAAACGTAGGGTCCTTGAGTAAATTTGTTTTCCTTCTTTCTGATTTAGGAATTTAGCTTATGCAACATGCTTATTCGCTCTTCCGAAATGAAGTCTCGGAGGATGTTGGTGTAGATTTATTGTAACATAATATAATACAACATGTAGAATAAGAGAAAAAAGAGGAAAATGCATGTTAAGGGAAAACTGTTCGGTTATAAAAGTAAGACTTACACAAGGGACCAGTGGCGGATCTAACAGTAGAGGTGGAGTAGATTGCCTGTCAGGAAGTCCCCGAGAAACGGAAATGGTTATGAATTTTGCTAGCATAAAAAAAACCTTTCTTCCAGCCACGGTTCACTGGCCAACAAGTGGAATCGAAAAGAGGCCGCTTTTTTGTTACATGATCAAACCAAAACCCCTTTAAAGCTTTTTCCTTCTAATCGAAACAGATACCAACCCCTCAGCCCGACACCAATTACCCCCCCCCCCCCCCCCCCCCCCCCCCCCCCCCCCCCCTCCCTCCATTATTCCCTACCCTTTGTGCTTCGCTCCGTGCCTCTGCATGAAAACTACCTCTGAAAAAATCAGTATCCCTTTCAAAAGTGGTTGTCAGTGTTTTGCTGCTAATCTTTCCTTTTGATATATTTTTTTCTTCGGAGGCTACCAATTCGGTTGTTTCGAATTGTTTCCATCCCGCACTATTTTGTATTACAACGTTCTTGCTCCAGCGTTAAATTCGACGAGTAGGCTGTGGGCTAAGCCGTAGTATAACCGTGCAAATGTTAGCAAATGTTCGCATAATCGCGCTAACCTAAGAAATAATGGTACATTCTAATGTGTGCTAAGAGTGATCGTTGTTAAGCGATAACAAGATTTTTCCATCTCGCGTTTACCTACGCAGGCAAAGTACGTTCTTGTATTCTTACTCCAATTTTAAAGTAATCATTGTGGTTAGTGCAGTTTTCTGTACGCTAACGCCGGAGGGTACGTGTGTGAGGTTAAAAAAATTTGCAATCAGTGCGTATACTATGCGTGTACTAAGCTTGCAAATGAAATGGATTTGTTGTGCAGTGCATTTTACCAAAGAGTTTTTTTTGTTTTATGTTGTTAAGAAGTGTTTATATGCTTACATTATCCATGCCACAAATGTAAGAACGGATTTGATCCAGAGGAGCGAAGGGTTGTTAAATTATTTTTACGAGGCCTTTTCATTCCCCTTTCAAGAGGGAAAAGTGCGAGAAGTTGAGAGCAGCCGCTTAGCCGATTATCCTTAAGGATCTTATTCCATATACTAAATTGTTAGTATTTCATTTCGTGTGATGTTATGTTAAAAAGTGATTTTTTTTTGCACGTGTACAAATTGTTGCCAGCTTGGTTGGTTGGCTTGGTTTGTCAGCGTATGCTCTCGTGATACTTGTTCATTTCGATCGAGTGTGGTGTTTTTAATGCACCAAATCGTAAAATGTGTAAGTAGAAGAAGAATGCAACTGTGTAAAAGTTGAGGGGCTCAAAATTCACAAACAGTACTGTCTTCCGAAGCAAATGCTTTCGGGAATCTCAATTTTTATCCCTCATTGTATTTTAATCTAGCGATCTAGGTCCAGTTTTACAGCCGGCCCAGTTGACTGGCCACTAAGCTAGTGCGGTCGTGGTGTGTAAGTTTAATAAGGATCCTATCTCGCGCTAACGTGCTAACGGCTTTGGTACTTGTTTCAACGCAGCGTATCGCAACGCATTGCGTTCTGTTCGAAGCGTTCTGCCAGTATTTGTCCAAAACATTTGGGCAAAACGCAAAGTATTGCGTCAGAACAAGTACTGCCCTCCAGAGACGAGTGTGGGATTAAGGAATTTTACAATCAATGCTTGTACGATGCGTAGAAGCGTGCAAATGCATTTGCAATTTGTGTTGTGCAGTGCATTTTGCAAACGAGTTTTATGTTATTTAGGCTTGAATTCGTGTAGTGAAAGAAAAGGAGCAGTACTGTCTTCCGAAGTATATGATTTCCTCTGTTTTATGAAACTAAAATATCCTGCGTATAAACTATCGCTTAGACGGGTAAGTTAACAACATTCATTCAGAAATATCGAAAGTAAGATTTTTCCAAGGGGTTTGATCCGCCATTTCAAGGGTCTATCACACTACAGACCATAGGAAAATTGATCGAAAACTGCCAATAAATTGAAGAAAAAACTAACAAAAGAAAACCACAGAGAAGAAAACGAATGATAACATTCACAATTGCATAAAACATATTCTATTGATGAACACTACATCAAATCTGTATAAATTTTATACACGATAAAGGCTCCATAACGTAACATACATAAGTATGTATGAGGGTGCGGGATGGAGGAGGGGCAGAAATAGGGAGATAGAAATAGATAAAAAGAGAGGAAGATAGAGAGAGATAGAGAGAGAGAGAGAGAGAGAGAGAGAACAGGGTATTCGAAACATGCATGGATGATACATTTCAAGTTTTCTACACTGCATGACAGCGAAAACACCAACCAAACCAGACAGCATGGATGATACATTTCAAGTTTTCTACACTGCATGACAGCGAAAACACCTCCCTCTCTTTCAATGATTTGTTAGCATGAACAGCCATACTCTTTTATCATTGGAGTTGTGGGAGTTTTGCATTGAAGACGGCAACATAACCTCAAATACAACAGACTTAATACGAGCAGTGAGTGCACACTTTTATAGCACAGCCGAATGGAACTATCTTGAGAAGCAGCATGCAATGGAAGGGAATGGTACCTGTTACCAAACGAAGTAGATGCAACTTTATAGGCAAGGTATAGGGCAAGTGTAGCAAAAACCAGACAGCAACAGTTAACCAGTAGATGCATATTGTAGATCATCAACTTTGTAGAACAGAAGCTGCAGTACATATTGCCACTGTATAGCTGCAAAGGCAACAGCAACTACTATTATTCCCTACTATTGCTAAACCATTACTTCTACTATTCGAGAAAAAGATATAGCGGGAGTAATGAGGTTACGAGCAAGGTCTCTCTATCTCAATCTCTGTTACCATTGGAGGCCTCTTCTTTTTGTTGTATGAATATTACAAACAAAAAATGAACGAGGACCACGAAGAAGGAAAGTGAATCATGAAAGTGAATGGAGCGTAAAAACATAAACATAAATAAATTAATAATATCACTAATACTGTTACTCAGGCAAGTGTTAGGAGTACAATACAACCAAGACCCAGCTCTTCTGGACCTGGCTGCATTTGTTGTTTTAATATTTTTCTGTTTGCCTAGATATTGCTGTAAAGATGGCAAGCAAACGTGAAGGTTGATTTAATGTCACCTGAGCGATCACAAGAAATACGAGTTAGAAAAAATTAAGGAAGTGAAAAAATTATTAGAAAATGAGAGAAAAAAATATTACAGGTTACGAGGAAAATGAAGAAAAAACGACTTAAAAACATGCAATTTATAAGAATATATACCACAAATCAGCTGATAATAGAGATTTAAGCAGCTTCTTTAGAACGAAGGCATCATTCGTTATAATGGGTAAACAACACATCAAAATACACGCTACATCCAACATGAAATGAAAATTTATTCCATAACATGTAGAAAACTGGTTGAATGTGGAACGAAGTAATGTTAAACAAAGCAAAAAAGGAAATGATGCTAAATATTCAACTGTAAACTACACATTAAAACAAAAAGTAAGAATAAAACGAGAAGAGATTAGTTGATATGCTCTAAGCTAGTATTAGTCAGAAATACATATAGCAAAAATAATACTAGGCTGTAAATAGTGACGAAAGGTACGCTAACCATAAACAAATCAGTAAATTCACTTTAAATCCAATCACCCTACGTTAGTAGCCAAGGAGAGAACTGCATATATAAAAACAAGAACGTCTGAATAATTGATGTAAAGAGAATATGAAATGCCAAAATAAGCTTTACTTGAACGTTATTTTTCTACTTTGTTTTATGCTATAAAAAGAAGCAAAAAGTGGAGACAAAACTAAACGGATAAAAGAGGCAAATAAACACATACAGATAGCTGGTAACCTATAAACCCCCTGCTAGTTTTCGCTTCGTTCGTCTTTTTATAAGTATATATTTTTTAAACAACATAAACAAAACAAAAATGTTAGAAATAATGTTGAAGCGATGTTGCAAAATGTAGGTTTAAACAAAACTTCCCCAAATGAAAGTACACCATACATACACGCCGACAAATATACATAGAGAAGAAAACAGAAATATATAAAAAAGGCGCATGGAAAAGAATAGGGTAAAAATACAAGAAAAAAAGCCAACAATGTTACATTTTGTTTAACTTTCGCTGCTAAGCACAGAAGACAAGATTTACTTCTGTTGTTACATCGCATTGCTCCCTTATTTTTCTCCCGGATTGTATTGAATTAGTCAGTTCATTGACAGAAAAAAAACTTGTTACCTGAATAATCAAAATTCAGACCATCGAAGCAAACAACCACACGTGTGCATTCGTCACAAATACAACACAAAACCTAGACGGTTTACAGAGAGAAAAAGAACTAGAGCGAAGAAAAAATCTACCTTTTTCCTAAAAATCGTATTGGCGCAGCATAAAAGAAACATAGTGGACCTAGTGAAAAAATAAAGAGGCAAAGTAATGAAAGAAAAAGCAGTTGAAACTACCTAAAAAGATAAGTGAAACATTAAATTAAAAAAAAACTCATTACTGCAAAAGTGCGGAACAGTGAATGAAATATGTAACGTACATGAAAGCATACTGACGAAAAAAATCAAAAAGCAAAAAAAGTTATTCACATGGAAAGAAATGAGGAAGTTAGTAACATCGAGTAAATAAAGGAAAAATATAAAAAAGAAAGGAAAATACGGAACTAGCTGAAATCAAATAAGAGAAAATAATTAGAAAAGTATACTTTTTTTCTAATTATGGAAAGACACACGTTAACACACATACATGCAGTAGAGTTTCAGAAAAAGTTAAATAAAATTGCGATACAAAAACTTGTTCTCTAATATCAATTTCAGCCAATGTAGAGTAAAAGCAGTTAGGTGAAAGCTGTGTAAGGAGAAAAAAAGAAAAAGTAACAAAGCTAGAAGCAGCAAAAAGCATAGTGTACAACCTGTTATTATTGCTAAATAATATAGCTATGATTATTTACTGCTGCACTTAAAATCCTACTAATATTACTAACTATCTTTACTTACTTCTACCTACTTCCTACTTACCTACCTAATTCACCGGTTTCTCTTCTTTGTTATTTAGTTTTTCATGTTCTGTTTTTTACTTACATTTAAAGTAAGTAAAATAAAATTTATTTGCATATTATTGTTTCTTTTTTTATAAAACACCAAATTGTTTTGCTTTAGGTTTGCCACTTTTTTGTGGTACAAGTGAGAGAAACATGTTTTTCGTAAACTCTATAAGTCTCGTAATATGGTGTATAACATAGAACTCGTTGGTTTGTTCATATAATGTCTCTTAGCACACGGATTGGACACTTAGCTTACATTTATGTTCATAAATTTCATTATAATTTTGTTTTTGCTTTTTTCTCTAGCGAAATCTTGTTACTATTAATATAGAATCCGTTTTTATAAATAAATTTTACCAAACCTTTTGAAGACAATGTTAAGTTAGCCAAATTTGCTCATGCACTAGGAACAGAAATGGAGAATGCAGGAAACAATGCTGATACGGTACGGGGAAATGCAAGAGGCGTTTTCACATTTTGTTTGAATACAATTCCAGTTCCTTGTACACTTACCTAAAACAAAACAAAAAATAAACGAAGGGTCGATCCCTTTCCTTCCAGTAAATGAAATGTAAATGTCACTGCCTCGTATAAGGACTTGTAGGAAACTTTTTTGTTTGTTTGTTAGTTTTGATCTAGGATCCAACCATTAAACTAGACTGTCGATGATCCGAAACATGGATACAGTCAAATTAAATGCGCATAAAAAAACGTGTAGACAAATTAACCAAAAAACAACACCGCACTATCACTAGCCTACGAGGAAGCGTGTTGTTTTGTATAAATATCATACTATATTTACTACATGCTACCGTTTCAAGTATGTGTATCCTGCTTTTCAGATTTCTCACCTTCGTTCCTTTACATAAAAATATCCTCGCCTGTTCGAGTATTAGCAAAAATGATAAACAAAACAAATAGAAGTTTCCTTTTTATTTACGGAGCCTTACATGTGAGTGTGCTTACGTATGTGTGTTGTTTGGTCATGTGTGAATAATGGCTTCGAAGGATATATTGTTATAGGATAGACAGCCCACAGCTAACAGTAACAAGCAGTCATGAAAAGAGAAAAAGGATGAGCAGCAACAAAATAATGCTTGTAAGCCTTAAAAGAATAACAACAACAGCAGTCATCAAACCGTCATTTTACACAGTTTTTTAATACATGCGATACGGGTTATCGCTACCCATAGCTGGAGAAATAATGAAGGCTAAAAGTAACGATGATGAATTCTCTAAAACTTAATCGAAATCATGTATAAAATTCATGCATATAGAACAAATCAGGAAATGAAGCAGAAATAAAAACAGAAAAATAAGCAAAACATAAATAAATAAAATGATACCTAGAAAAATAGAGTAACATTCCCAAACCAAGTTAGGTGAGTGGAAGTAGAAGAGCTAAATGAGTGAAAGCAGCATAAATTTAGCAGCAGCAAAAAATAGCAAACTCAAAAAAAACACACGAAACCAAACAACAACATGTGAGAACAAGAGAATTAAACCGGAAACACTGTGTTCAATTTACGATTCTGAATTCATACATGGATATTGAACAGCTTTACTTTTTATTGTAGCGTTTAAGTGGCCATGGGATAACATGGATAAGGATGGCAAAATCCCGCGACCTTTTGTGTAGTAAAATAAAAACAGATAAAGCATAATGTAAGGGATAAACTTAAACTAGGGAAGATGCAAATATAAGAAAGCGTAAAAATTACAGAAAAATTTAAAAAACTCACACACATATAAACAGACGAAAAGAATGTAATGATAATATTATTAATTATTATAGTGAGGATGATAAGTAAACCGAAAAGTCAGAAAGATGAAAAAACCCAAAAAAAAATGCACAGAAAATTGAAAATGATAATGTTTATGTTTATGTTTATCGGTGAACAAATTTTGACACCGATCGTTTTTTTTTAATCCGTTTGGTTTCATGATTTATGTTTAGTTTCACTCAGTGAAACATGATTTAATAGTGATATTATTGAAAGAAAGCATTAATTTCGTTGCTCCGTGTTTCTTTTACCAAAAGTACATCCATCATAATTATCACCACTTATCTCGAATAATTCATAGTAGAAAAGTATCGTGCGTCTTTTTCCTTTCGTAAACTTCGCCACGATCGTCCGGTAAAAAACTCCAGAACTTCCTTCCTTCCTTCTGGCGTTGCTCTTCTTCCTTCCTTTTAGCAAAAATTAACCTGGCTTTTGGTACGGACAAGCCACCGTTTTTATACTGTGCTGGACGTGTTCCTAACCGTTTCTTCTATTTTTTCTTGTTCTTCATTGCCCTTTGTTCGTCGGGTTGGTATCCTGTCTGGGAACATCTGGAAACAAGGACCTTATTGTTCTCGCCCTGTTCTACCTAAAAGGAAACCTTTGTTTTTTATGTTTTTCGTCCTAGGTAGCGCTTTGCCACATGTTCGTGTCCTTGCTAACTAGTCCGCTCTGGTCGCCACATATTCTTCGACACCAAGAGAACGTACACGTAAGAGGTAACATTGAATATAAATTATTGCCTCTTTGTGGGATGCTCTCTTGGTATTTTAAATGATGCAACTGATCGTTTTCTGCAGCAAAATACTAAGAAAGTGACCAGTGCAAAATAACAAGAGAGCATCCTACAAAGAGGTAACATTAACTACCGTTCGGTTTTGCCTCAAGCGACAGGTAAAAACCTTTAAAAACGATTCTTCAACATTAAGAGAACATCCACGGAGGAGGTACGCCTGGCTGAATCGGTTCGAAAAGAGCAGACAGATTGGGTACGGCAAGGTACGGATTCATCCCATGTCACTATCTTTTAAACCAGCAACAACGCTTCCCATTGCTCCTCCTGCCCCACCTTTCATACCGGAAGATGACGATTTGACCGCTGATGATGATCCGTGGAGGAACTATCTGTACCACTACCGCTCAGCATACCAAGATTTAGTGCTGTGTTCCCATTCGTGCCCCCTCCGGATCGTGTAGCTGATTGCGCACCGGCTGATTCTTTCAGGCATGGAACGAGAAATACATCTGAATTACAATCTCTTTATAAGGACTCATTTCAGATGGTAATGAAACAGAAAAACGCCGATGAATCTTGCGATCACACATAAAATACTATCAATGCATTTATTGTTATTCTTCTAATACTTAAGTCGCTCCAACAGATGGTTGCTGAAATTGGTGACAAGGGTGGAATTCCATTGGAACGAAATCTCACAGGCTCGCAACATGCAATTAAAGATTATGGTTAAAGTATCATCCTAGCACTTTACCTAGCGCTGATATACGATGGTTCCATATACGATGGAGAGCGTACGCTACTATTTGTCAAGCTAGGCGAGCCATTTTTTCTCTTACCTAATATATTTGTGTATCCTTTTATGTGACCCTTGAAGGGACTACTTATCTGTAATGTTTACTCTGTACTACTGTTTCGTTAAGTTTTTCGTTTGCCATTTTTTCAAAATTAATCGAACACATTTCCGAACACTACACGGCATACATCCATTTTTTTGCATATTGTGTGTGTGTGTGTGTGTGTGTGTGTGTGTGTGTGTGTGTAATATCTTTTTACTTATGCATGTACTTACTCATCGATTGAAATTTCTTCATGATGAGAATCATGTAGAGTAACACATTTCCGTTTCCTCAAGCTAATTATTGTTTCTATTAAATGATGTGAATCTAACCATCCATCTGATCATCCTGATCCACCCTAACCACCGTTCCTAACGACGTTACAGACAATCTGACGCTATGAACGTGGTAGCATCTCTTCTAATGATATACATATCCAACTGCTTTTTCATTTCATCCTTCATCACACGTTCGTCTCTGGGTAAAAAATATTAAGTAAAATAAGTCATACCCAATCTCCTGTCTTGCCTTCCAATATGGGTAATAAATAGTGCTTTTAAGAGAAGCGGTAAATGTGCGGCTGCCAGACTCCTTCAATTATCCTTCAATTTGAAGCAGGTTTTTGCACCAATCAAGTTTTTCCTTCCTGATTGCAGATAAACGCTGTTCATTTTTCATTGACCCCCAATCATGGATCCAGATTCTCAGTTGACATTTTCGGCATTTTTGCAGGTGGCGCTGCGACAAGATCCGCGATTGATGCGAACTCCATACGCTTCTTGTAAGGTGGTTGTATTATACTTCCACTTACGCTGCCAGGTGGTGTCGTTTCCGTTCCGCTACCCGTCGTTGTTCCCGCGATGGCTGGGGATGATCGTGACATATCGATCGGCGGTGTTTGGGAAGATGATTTCTTCGAAAGATCAGCTGCTGCAGCGCCGAGTGGTGAGCTGGTTGCTAGTGGTACGACACTCGAAACGGCCAGATCAACGGCAGAGAAATTGTACTTTGAATTTTGACCGCTTCCACCAGTGCTGAGGGATGGACTTTCACGACTGCTGGCTGACTTGGTTAGTGTTAACCCTGAACCGGGTGAGGGAATGAGGGAAGCTACTGTTCCTTGCCCCGTTGATGGCAGTGGTGGAGTTTCGATTTTACCTGCCGAAGAAGCAGTCGACGAGGCTGACGATTTCGGGGGTTTCATCAGCATCGAGTTGAACGCATCCTGGTGCAATTTAAGAAGCGATGCGGACGGGGCCAAATACATGTTGTTTGCCTCAAGCGTTGCTTTCGACAGTGGGTCTGGTATTTCGTATTTATCCTGCGCGAACAGCGCAGACATTTCGGGCATTTTGGTTGCAGCCGCTGAGAAGTTCGGGAACATAGAAAGATAGTCCAGACCGGCCGCTGCAGCTGCTGCCGCGGCTGCTGAAGCAGATTTTGCACCCGCATTAGTTCCACCGGAACCACCCGTTCCAACTGTTCCCATTTGTCCCGCTGTTCCTGAGCTACCGCCTCCCGGCGAAGATGTAGCTGAATTGGAGCTTGAAATTCCGGCACCACTACCACCACAACCGAACAATAAGTTCAAATCTGGTACTCCCTTACCACCCGCTACGGCGGCTGCTGCGGCCGCCTGACTGTAGAGCAATGCGTTCATGTCCGCCGCACTTGGTTGTGCGCCTCCAGCTGCTCCAACTGCCGATGCGAACAAACTGTTAAGCATATCGGCCGGATTGGTGAGAGAGCCTACGCTAACAGCTGCTGCCGCTGCGGCTGCTGCTGCAGCAGCTGCCTTCGACGCTTTATCGCTCTTGCCGCCTGGTTTACCACCACCCGAACTGCCCATGCGCTGAATCGGTTCGAAAAGGGCAGACAGATTGGGTACGGCAAGGTACGGATTTATCGCGGCTGCTGCTGCGGCCGCTGCTGTCATATCACCATCTTTTAAACCAGCAGCAACGCTTCCCATTGCTCCTCCTGCCCCACCTTTCATACCGGAAGACGACGATTTGACCGATGATGATGGTCCGTCGGAGGAACAACCTGTACTACCACCGCCCAGCATACCAAGATTTAGTGCTGTGTTCCCATTCGTGCCCGAACCTCCTCCGGATCCTCCACCGTTGTGTCCTAAAAAGGCAGCAAAATCGAGCTGATTGTTAGAGAGCGATTGTGCCTTGAGGAGCACTTGAATGTCGTCCACGTTGCCAGAGTTAAGAATTTGTTGCACCACTGGATGCTTTTGTGATTGTTCCACAAGCAGATTGATATCGGCCGTAGTCGGTACGGGCGGTAAATATGCGTCCGTAGAGAAAATAGTCCGAAGCTTTCCGATTAGTTCATTGGCCGTTGCTTCCTTTTTTACGCTTGAATTTGAACTCGACATCGATGAACCACCAGACGAACCCGTACCCATCTGACTTCCTGTTTGATCTTTCGAATTGGAATTGCTCTTTGACGAGCCCGACGATGGTTTCTTGATGATGGAAATTTCACTACCAAGATTCCCAAGCGCTTGAGCTTGTTGCAACAACATTTGGGAGTATTCAGGCGATTTCATTAAATCGGCCAGCTTTCCCTGGTCAAATTTGGAAGAGAAATCGGCATACTCCATCATCGACTGGTGCTGCAAAAGTGCTTGCTGTGCTTGCTGTAGTTGCTGTTGGGCGGCTACTGCTGCTGCCGCTGCTGCCTGTTGTTGCTGTTGCAGTTGATTCGCTTTCGAGCGAGATTTGCCACCGGTACGGCCCAATTTGCCAGTGCTAGGACTTCCACCGGATCCAGTTCCAGTGCTAGTATTTGCACCGGGAGTACTAGGACCGCCGGAAGTTATTCCGGCCATGCCGACCAGCGGATTACCGTATTGCGATTGCATAAAAAGACTGAGATTGCCTTTCTCGAGCTGCTGCATAAATTCTTTCATGTTCGGTATAGGTGGCAATACAGAGGAAGAATTAGCACCTACCGCACCGCCGAGCATGGCTGTCGACACCGATGAGTTGCTGTTAGACGTGATGGTGGAGGCCGCCTGCGCAGCAGATGATGTAACACTGGAACCACCCGCTTTTGACGATATACTACGATTTAAGCTATGCAGCAACGTTTCGTTGATCTGCGAATTAGACAGACCGGACGCTGCAGCTACCTGTGCTAGTGCCGTCAATGCGGATAGTCCGTATTCGTCTCCACGTTGCGTCTTGCCACCTTGCTGTCCACCCGAAACCTGTCCAAATAGTACGGCATAGTCCTGAGGCAACAAATTGGAAGGAAGTGCACTACCGAGCGAGGCGAATGTAGCTGCATATAGATCGTGAATGTTACCAGCACTACCTGTGCCGCTAACAGATCCCCCGGAGCCACCAGCCGGTCCGATAAGTGAACTAAGGGTAGGGCTTCCTCGATTACCTCCGGAAGAGGCCGCACTACCGAGGATATCACCAATCGATAGTTTACCCGGGCTCGGTGCGGGAGAATTACGGGTGCGGCTGCGACACGACGAAGTGTCCGATTTTGCTGGGGACGGACTAGCTCGGACGGGCATTTCAAATTTGGCTGGACTTGCCGAGTTTGAAGGTATCGTAATGGGGCTATCGCGTGGCGATGAAGTGTTAGTGGTGTTCAGAGAATTTGAAGCTCCTATCGGAAGCATATGTCCTGGCTGCCCAGACGGTTGCTGCTGATGCAAATGATTGTTGGCTATTCCGGCACCCGCACCACTGTTCATGCTAATATTGGTAGAGATAGTTTGGGTTGCATGCGATCCACCATTATTGCCCGTTTGATTGATATTTGTTGGGAGCACCACAAGTGAGCTGGACAGTGGCGAGGGTGTCATATTCAAACCAGACGGGCGTTTCAATTGAGCTTGCAAACTCGGTACGGCGATAGAAGGTCCGGTAGGTTTGCCATCATCGTCTTTTAGCGAGATCACATCGGAATCGCCCATTTCGGACGCACCATCGAAATCGTCGTCGTTTTTCGTTTCTGTGGTAATGCTGCTTTCCTCCGCACTGTGCACCAAGTTAACTACTACTGGTTGGATCTGATTGGAGGCGGGAGTTGTAGAGACAATCGTCACATCGTCGTTTCCTTTCGAACCATCCGGATGGTGCTGTTCCGACAAGGAAACTGGCGGAGGTGGTGGCGGATCCGGTATGATGACCACCTCTGGGATATCCTCCGCTTCAAGCCCAAGCAACTCTCGGATCCAATTCCAAAAATGACCCGAAGTGGAATCGCGTGGTAAACGAGGTGTGAGGGATTTTCGTAACTTTTCGATGTATGAGACATCATTGATGTAGATAGACTGGAAGTTAATCAGCTCACGTTTGAATTGTTTGTAGTAATCGACGGTAAGCATCATCTCTTCCTTTACGTCCTCGGAAAGAGTTTCGTCCTGTACAAGCGTGTAAGACATCAGCATCGGACGACCGTACTCTGCCGGGCGATTCTCAGGAGGCGGCATTACCCAAAACGACATAACATTCGACTCTAGGGCAATGTTCTGATCATCATAGGGAGCTGCGAATGACAAGAGCAAGTAACATGAATAAGCTTGATTATTTGGGTCGCTCATTACTACCACTTACAACAGATAAATCCGATACAGGGAATGTAAGATGCTTCGGTGGGTCCACGCATCCGTATCTGATAATCTAGCTGGGCGTCACAATCGCGCAGCGTTGGTTGCACCGGGAAGCGTGGATGTGAATGATACCAACCGACCAGATTGATGTTTTTCTTTATCATTAGCTTCTGTATTTGTAATTCACAAAGAGCAGCCTTGTCACGATCATGTCGCGTGTTCCGACATGGGAAGGCATGGGTAATAGATAGGTTGTGCGCATTTATGTCCCAAGTACCCCCGAGATATCCGCACACTTCGTAGTTAGTTAGATGGCAATGAAAATCCATTACGAGCAACGTTGAAGTGCTCACTGTCACTAGAAACGGTTGCATCTTACCGATTGCAGTGAATGGAACCGCCTCGATGAGTGTATTTGAATCACTGTTAGGGAAAAACACGAGTGCAATGATTCAGTGTAAAATCAACATTTAGGAAGTAAAAGAACACACTTACTGCATGATATTGCGATTGCTGATTGCGTTATGCGAAACCATGTTTCGTCTAGCCGGTGGTGGTTCCATGAACGTTTTATCTTCTTCTAACTCCTCTACTGGGTCTGTAAGTAAAATATTGAAACCACCCGTTTAGACCGTATGTTACCATACACTAATCCACTTCACTATTACCTTCACTCGGTAATTCATCTTTCTGATCGCGTTCCTTCTGCTGTTTCTTATAGTACGCTGCCTTGTACGCGTCCAGCTTGCGACCCTTGTACTTGACCGAAGCCCATCCACAGCCAGACTTTTTGTCCGGGTTGATTATACGCTTGCAGTAGATGGCCCAAGCGCTCGGCGAACAGAAAATGGTTTCGGTTTCTTGGGATTTGATTTTTCCGTCCGCCAATAAATCACCGACGAACTTTTGGCCCTGTAAATAAAATAAAACAACATTCGTATAAGAGAGGCATTTCCCCCAAGCATTAGTGGAGGCATTGAAGATCATTGCAATAGAATCAAATTTCGTACCAGATATTCAATCGTCATGGCACCTTTGCCGGGCTGCAGAACGTTCGCGCCTAACAACATTTGCAGTGTGATCGTTTTGCCCGGAAAGTATCCTAATTTGTCTGCATCCTGTGGAGGAACGACCAACAGAAAGAATTAGCACTGCTGAATTCGATGTGGATCTGGTGCAACGGTGTGAATACAAACTTCATCGATAAACTCGTCCGGAATATCACCCTCATCCAGATGGGAGGACGATTCCTCCTCATTAGCTTTTGTTGACATGGTTGTTGCTGCAACCTTCCTTGTTTCACTCCTTCTCTCCGTATTAACACAAGTACACGATTTATGAACGGTTTTAATTTATTTTCTCTCTAGTAAGTTCGAATGTTACCGTAAAGCACCACAGACGGACTATTGTGTACAATTGTAAACGCTTACCCTTCCTAAACGTAATATTTCCCTTTCTTTGCACCAATTTTTATCGTAGCATCAACTACGCGCGGCAGCGGCGATAGCAGTGATGCTTCTCTGGGATACGTTCTTATCTTGAACCGATGCTTAACTTTTATGTGTTGCGCTTTTTTGCCTGCACACTTGTATGTCCTCTCGCACCAAAGACGGGGGGGAACTAAAAAGAAAAACCGAAGATTACGCGAATCCAATCGCAATTAACAAGGAAAATTCTGCATCCAAAAGAACAAGCTTTCTTGTGTTGTACTTTTTTTGTATTACTGTGTTGACAGTGTATAGGGATGGGCAAACCAAAGTGTTCTTGCAAAATGTCACACATTGAGAATTAGAATTAGAAATCAATCAAAATATCAGCGTAAACAGCACGGCAACGAAGTTCCCTCCATCTAGTTATTCAGAGGGAGTGATTTTTAAGGATAAGTTTGGCCATCAGAAGAACAAGAAACCCAATTGATAGGATTTTTGAGGAAAATAATCGAAAAGTTTGGAAATAAATGCTGCGTGGGTTAAACGCCATGGTTAAATGCTGCGTGGGTTTGACCACTGTTGCCAGGACGCCGCATCATGACGTTTGTTTTTCGCCAGAACTATTTTCGCCTGAATGAAAAATTCGCTTTGCCCTGAATAAAAAACTATGAATATATCTATGCTTAAAGGGAAGTTTCGAGATACTCAAACCAATTGATTGTACAGTTAAAATAATTTGCTTGTTAGCTTTCAAAATTTGTTAAAAACAGATCGATTTCATATTCCTATACTGCCGTATTCAACTGGCCGTCGGAACGAAGCGTTGTTGCATGGATTTAGTTTGACATTTACTGTCAAAATCGAAACGCTTTTCGCTACAATAAACAAACAATTAAAATTGTCTCAAGGTTCTGGTGAAATTCTTTGTAATTAATCTTAAATAAAAAAATAACTGCACAGAAATGCTCTCGGAAAAGATAGGACAATTAATCCTATTATTAGAGAAACACGAGCTAGAGGTACATATTCGGGCTGCCGAATGGATATCACCATACATGACACTGATGTTTCCTTTCCTGTAGGCACCCGGCGGAATCGTATCCGTTCAGCTGTATTCGGAACTATTTGCTGCTTACCTTTACCAGAATGATCTGCAAGTATCCAAATCATCGCTAGCCAACCCGTTAATAATTTCATATCCTATTTCGGTTGCAGTGCAAGTGCTCGGTTTTTATGGAAACGGATCCCACAAAACATGAAAACAGGAAATTTGGAACTCGACCAGATGTACAAAGTGTATGTTGCGCTGTGGAACAACAATACGGCAGGATTTTATAAAGCCATGAATCATGACTGGTCCAAACACGTGTCGGAATTGATGTTTGAGCTTAAAGAAAAATTTCAACAGGAAACGATCACACTTGTTGGACGAGCGTACAGTTCCATCTTCGAGAATGTGTTTGCTGAAATGACCAATCAAACGTCGGACATGGTCGAGGACACTTGCAAATCTCTCAACTGGGAAATAACTCCCGGACCATATCCACGATTAATAATACCGAAGCGAACCATCGATGAGAAGCCGATTGTTGTTGGCTCGGAAGCGCAGCTGCACAGATTAACCGACTTTGTGTCCTTCCTCGAGAACTGAATGAAATGATTACGTGTTTGTATGCTTAAGCAAACCACTTATTTAGTAGCAAATCAACACTTTTTTTGTACTAAATAAAATTATGTGTCATCGTACATCAGTTACGTGATGTGTTTTCTTCGTGAAATATATCCGTGACATCGAATTTTAAACAAGTAAGATTGTATTTACTTTCTGATGACCTTGTAGGTCCCTGGAATGCAACGTCGAGTGTATCAGAAGACCGGGAAATTTTCTACAAATGTTCAGTGGCGGATTTACACCTTCGGGGCCCTAACCGGATGTGTGAGTCCATAAGCGGTAGACAACGGAGCCCCTGCGGAATGCTTGGTTATAGTTCTGACTTTCGAATAGAAGAGTTCAGATTTAGAAAATAGTTCTGATTTTATACACTTGCGAGTACGGTTGGAGGGGCCCCGAAAGACGACAGAACATTTCATACATAACGGAGCCCGAGCAGAAGTCAACCCCGCCCCCTCCTCCCTCCCATCGACTGCCTGCTCGAACTCGAACACTAGAGGCCCCTGAACGAACGTTTTCCAAAGAATCATATGGATAGCCGGGGCCCCCAGATTATGACAATGTGATTTTGTTTACTCTACCATCAAGCTTCTGTGGTGGTTTAGCGCACAAAGGCGGTGACGAAAGGACGAGGTTGTGAATTTTTAGACTATCTCGCTTAATCGTACAGAGCAGCCAGGGGCCCGAGAACGAACGTTTTTCCAAGGAATGATACAGGCAGCCGAGGCCCCAGCATTACCAATGGGTTTGTTTTTCCTTAAAAACTATATGCACAGATTTGCGAGTGATATTTGGCTAGCGGTATTTCACTGAGAAACCCTACCCCCCTCCTACCGTCTGCGTAGTTGAAGGGGCCCCGAGCAGGTACATTGGGGCCTCCAAAAATGACCCCACCCCATCGGACAGCACTTTTGAAAACTTTCAGTTCAGTTTATCGACAGTGCGACCATACTTTTGGGGCCTCAATCGGTCGCAAACTGCTAGCAAATTCCTGCATCGAATCATGCCAGCACACCACGAGAAAATACGGTCATTTCCTAATGCTTTCCGTGTGCGTACTTACCAGACCAATCCCCAACGCATCTACGGAAAAACAACACATTATCGGTCGCTTACTGCTAGCAGATTCATGCACCGATTCACACCAGCATACCACGAGAAAATACGGCCATTTCCTAATGCTTTCCGTGTGCGTATTTGCCAGATCAATCCCCAACGCATCTACGGAAAAACAATACATTATCGGTTGCTAACTGCTAGCAGACTACTGCACCGATTTATGCCAGCATACCTACCACGAGAAAATACGGCCATTTCCTAATGCTTTCCGTGTGCGTATTTGCCAGACCGATCCCCAACGCATCTATGGAAAAACCACACATTATCGGTAGCTTACTGCTAGCAGATTCCTGCACCGATTCATGCCAGCATACCACGAGAAAATACGGCCATTTCCTAATGCTTTCAGTGTGCGTATTTGCAAAACCGATCCCCAACGCATCTACCGAAAAACATTTCCTAATGTTTCCGTGTGCGTATTTGCCAGACCAATCCCCAACGCATCTACCGAAAAACAACACAATATCGGTCTCTTACTGCTAGCAAATTCCTGCACCGATCCATACCAGCATACCACGAGAAAATACGGACATTTCCTAATGCTTTCCATCTGCGTATTTACCAGACCAATCCCCAACGCATCTACGGAAAAAAAACACATTATCGGTCGCTTACTGCTAGCAGATTCATGCACCGATTCATACCAGCATACCACGAGAAAATACGGCCATTTCCTAATGCTTTCCGTGTGCGTATTTGCCAGATCAATCCCCAACGCATCTACGGAAAAACAATACATTATCGGTTGCTTACTGCTAGNCACACGGCCGGACCGGGTTCAAATCCCATCCGGACCGTCCCCCCGTAGCAAGGACTGACTATCCGGCTACGTGGTAAAAATAAGTCTAGTAAGCCAGAAATGGCCGGCGTGACCTGTTGTAAGGTCGTTAAGCCAAGGAGAAGAAGGAGAAATATTAAATTGGCAACCTGATGATTACTCTGATTAGACATAATCAGAATTGTGTTTCGGCAAGGTTTTGAAAGAGTTTATTACTTGCTACTAATACTAAGCAAATCAAGCTAGTGAACTAGAAATTGTAAATCAGTGTTGTTTAGTGAAAGCTTCAACGTCACACAATCTATTAAATTTAGACCTGCCAAATGGGTTTTATTTTTGTAAACGGCTTAAAAGGACTCTAGCTTAAGTGGAGTTCGGCATCCTTCTCATGAGCGAAAAAAACTCGTTTATGTTGAATCTAATCTAAGTGCGTTTCACAAAACATTGAAATACCTACCAAAGCTCATCCTTACCTCAGCGGCTTTAACAGTATTTTTTAATTTATTTTTTTAATATTTAATATTTAACAGTATTCTTATTTCAAGAAACCTGTTCGAATATTTGTAGAATACCTCATAAATCTTCTTCTTTTGTGGCACTACAACCTCTTGGCCTGACCCGATCCTGTCGTGTAGAGACCGTCGCCGCTACCATCTCCACCACCAGAAAGGGTGGACACCTTTTTTAAGCACTACGCATGTAGAAGTATTTTTTTGTATGTAGGTCAATGCTTCTTTTGATCACTGGAATGACATTAGCTAGCCGATAAGTTCGTCGATTAGGTATAACATTCTTTCCGCTTATTATCTGACAGTATGTGACGTTGATTAAAATTGGGATTTTTGAAGACTTTCAATTTTTATGATTCATTCAAATTAGATCAAACCCGTCACGAAATCTGAAGTTATAAAACTGCAAGTTGTTGTATACAGCAGACATTAGTTACACGAAAAGGCATTAACTAAAACTAAATTAACAGTGTGTCTTGATAAAGTTTTTTTTTATTCTGGTAGAACGGTCTGGCCGTATTGATGTCTTGATAAAGTTTATGTTGTCAAAAATCTTCACAAAAGAAACCATTAAACAGAAAAAAGTTTTAAAAAATGAAAGATCCCATGTAACAAATTACAAACACCAAAAAAACACAATTGAAAGTTTCCTGTTTTCGAAGGTGCTTTTTTTGCTAATTTGATTAACAAAAAATAGCCATTAAACATGCACGCGTATGTTGCTGTTTTTATTTCCATCGTTGATTACTTTGAAGCGCAGAGAAGCGAACGGGACTACCTCAACATGCAAAGTTACTTATCCCGGTGATGCTCGAACACGGTTAAAATTCGCGGCCACGGCCTTATCAAAATTTGACAAAAATAACTCAACAGCGGACCACACAAGAACGTAATAGTTTATTACCTCCTTTTTCTGAAACAACGCTTTTTATACTTTGTTTCGCTCAGAATTGGTGATAATATTGTGAAGTTTACTAATAATGGGGTGTCATGGTAATTGATTACTACTAATTTGTTCCTTACCAACCGACCGAAGAAATATGTTTGAGATTTGGTTTATTTTTAGAAAGAAAAGAATGTCTTTGGATTATCAAATACTCTAGTAAATCTAATAGCAAAATGATTTAATCAAATGCACATTATGAACATTGTGATGTTCTGCGATGCTTCAGAAGAAGTACCTTTTTTATGTTCAAGTTTGCGTATATGGTTACAGCAACTAAATAGCATGTTGAAAAGATGAAAAGAATATGAGTTAGACTGGGAAACATCAAAGGACTACAGAAACATTCTTTTTTACACAGTAAATTCATGTCTACTTAGGAAAGTACAACTATGGATCTTAAAGAATGTAAATGATATTTTTTCGCCTCAAGTTGTGTTTGACAAATTTCACCTAAGTTCCTACATATGGGTCTACGATACAGTCAGACATTCGAGCAAATGATTGGGCAATAACATCGTTGTAATTTTGTAATTTGCAGCAGTAAATCAAACAGGAATAAATTCAAGACTGCATTGGATGAGTCAGTAAGTGGTCATCCGACACGTCATGATGACCATTTTAATCATATTTGAGTCTATCATACTGATTTTAAGAATGCCTCAAAACTCAAAACTTGCCTCGGTAATTAGCAGCGATCGTCTTTTTCGCAACGTAATGATCAGGTCGTACCGGCCATTGTCGTACCGGCTTTACGTAGCCAAATCGGCTGGCTTTGGTCCGGGAGAACTGGTGCGGATTTCGGAATTGCGGAAAATTTCGTGCGGATGTTTAGTTACTTTTCAGACGTAGGTCCTGGCTCGTGATGGCTAGAAACCGCTCACGGACCAGCTGCCATTTTATGGTTACCAAAATTCAATAAAGGGTCCTTTTGTTTTAAGATATGTCCTATAGTTTCAGATTATGCAACCAATAAAGGTTACTGAAAGCTGTGCGTGACATCATCAAAACATTGGAAACTGTTTTTCGATTAGTCGTCGAACATCGTGTTATATAAAACGGTGATGATTAAGAATTCAACTTTCAACTTAATTGAATAATTTGTGTTAATCATTTGTTTTATGAAAGAGTTACACAACTTAGAATGAAATCCTGTTAAAGCCAGACACTTTCACCGCATGTCTTGGTTGGAAAATCCTCATGATTCAAAATTCATCAACGTATTCCATCTACCGCAGCACGACTGTGGCCACAGCTACTGCAACTTATCAATACGCCTCCACCCATCGTGCGACGGATCGTACCGGGTGTACAGTGTGACCGGCCATGCACACCTGATGGACCACCGTTAATATGCCACTTTCACTGGAAGTTGGAAAATTTCGCCACCATGGGATCGTAAGTAAGCCAATACCGATAGTCCCCGTATGTTGGACTTCAAATGCTTCCAGTCGGTTATCGGTCCACTTTCCCATCGTTACGCACAGTTCCTGCCGGCACTGTCGGCTCGGCTATCGAAAGCACTGCTTCTACCGACAGTGCATCACGGCAAACGGGTTGGAGCGTGGCGTTTTCACCATCAACCGACGCATTCCGGGGCCGGCAATTCACGTCTGCAAGCACGATACCATCGTGGTGGACGTTGAGAACCAGCTCGAAGGACTCGGTTCGACGATCCACTGGCACGGTTTCCATCAGAAGGACAGTCCCTGGATGGACGGTGTGCCGATGGTAACTCAATGCCCGATAGATCAGGATACGGCTTTTCGCTATCGCTTTACGGCGGTGGAAGCCGGCACACAGTTTTACCACTCGCACACCGGTAAGTGACACCGAACAGGACCTTCCTTCCAATTTGTTATAATTATTTTTCGCAAAACGCGCCTTCCATTGCAGGTTTTCAGAAGGCGAACGGACACTACGGTATGGTGGTCGTTCGCGACCCGAGCGATCTCAATCGGGGCCACTATGACTACGATTTGTCCGACCATCGAATTATCATCGCGGACTGGACGCTGGACATGGTGGAAAAGTGGGTACCGGGCATCCAAACCGATTCGATGCGCGTCGACTCCATCCTCATCAATGGCCGCGGGCGGTACTTTAATGTATGAATAATGAATTTACACCTCCACGCTGCACAATGCTGCACTTTCCGCTACGGTGGAAGGGTGTTGTAAATTAAAATTTATCGAAAATTATCCTCACCACTCTGTTACACCTTTACCGTCCACTACTCAAGCAAACGACCGGTACGCGAACGAATGCCCCGTTGACCGTGTTCCAGGTGGTATATGGCAAACGGTACCGTTTTCGACTGATCAGCAGCGGTAGCCAGTACTGTCCATTTCAGCTGCAGGTATGTGCTCCAAGTTGGTTGGGAAAAGTAGTTCAAATATTATAATTATGTTACGTGCTTTACGTCCACACACTTCCACCGTACTGTTTCACGCTCCATCATGGAAAAATACCATTTGCGATTCCATACCGTTTGGGTCATTCTGCTTCACAGTGCAGTTGCAATTTCAATTGCAAACACGCGCGCCGAGGCTCCAATTTGGGAATGAACAATGTTTCTCAATTACTCAGAGCGTATGAATGGGAATTTATTGCTAACCTATATGCTATTTGGTACAGCGATTGCCATTACATGCATGATGGCTTATAAAAATGTAACACAAGGTTGTTTTAATTCGTTTGCTTGCTCAATGAAAGTGTTCTGTTCGGTTGATGCAATAAGATGGAAACGAAGAACTTTTTTTAAGAACAAGTTTTAATCAGGTATATTGAAAAACTCCTGATTGAAACTGAAAAACTCCGATTTATATGACGATATTGGTAGAAGTTGCATCTTAAACCTTAAATATAACTATTCAAGGATGTGGGTGGCCCGGTGGTTTATTTTAACACATACACCGCCAGTTCCACACGACAGTAGCGGGTATCAAATCCCATCCTGACCGCGTCCCCCCGTAGCAAGGACTGACTATCCGGCTGTGTGCTAAAACAAGTCTAGTTAGCCAGAAATGGCCGGCGTGACCTTAGAGGTCGTTAAGCGAAGAAAGAAGTAAGAACTATTCTAGGATATTCCTGATATATTATTGGTTCGTAAGCAAAAATTGAAAACAAAACCCCAGAATAATGTTTTTGTTAGCTTTTAATCTGTATTCCTTTTTTATCCTGCTTTCCTTTTCCATATCATATCATATTGCTCTAAAAAATTTAACCAAAGAGGAAATAAATTCATTCATGCATCGAATCCCACAATACTTTATCATGGAAGATAATTTCATTATAGATACTAAATCTTTCTTTATATTAATTATTTCATAGTATGCATATATACACCTCATTCTCAAAACAAATATGTCGGCTTTTGTATTCTCTTAAAACACAAGATCTCAGAAGTATGTGGCATAAATATCATATCAGTTTACACGCACATAACTAAATGAAACCCCAATGCAAAATGTTAAATGTTTAAACTCATTTTTCACATAGGAACGTTTTGCAAATTGGTACCCAAAAGTTCTCAAAAACCTGACATCTTCACAACCCTTTTCAAACTTCTTTGTGTCCACTTCATGAACTACAAGAATATTTTTCCGAATGTTTAATAAACATTTTATTAGTACGATAAATGAGCTCTTCCTAATTGGCATATACCAAGTACGTTTAGGACATTTATGTTGAAATACTTGAAGTCATTTTTTAATATCAATCGTTCTAAATTTTATTAAAAAAAATGATAAAGAAATAATTTACTCCACTGTATAGAGGTCATAAAAATGTTCCGACGTAACGAACTTTTAATCAATGTAAATTTATTTTAATTTCCAATACTTGCACTAGGAAATACATTTTGCTATTCCGACTTTCTAACAAGGGAATCTTGGTTGCAACACTTATACCAAATGAGTTAATAGACAAAATTGTTAGGAAATTAGATTCAATGTTAAGAATCTGTTGATACTTTCTTATGGCACTGCTGTATCAGACGAGTAAAAGTTGATCAAACTATGGTTAATTGAAAATGTTTCATTGCACATGGACAGTTCCTTGTACGAATTTATATTTATGGCTATGTGTTAGAATGTTAATAGATAATTAGTAATACTTTGTCCTTTGAGAAGAAAAAGCTTCATTTTCCTGATAACAAAACAATTGCGTTTGATAGATACAAAATCACAGTATGTTAATCATCTCCACCGATGGAGGAACGGTACAACCCCAGTACACGGTGGATACGCTGGTGTCCATCTCCGGCGAACGATACGATTTTGTGCTGACAGCCAACCAACCTCCGGGTGAGCATTCCAGCTATCTTACGTAGCTTTACTCTACGAACTCAAGCGTTCACTTTACAGGCAATTACTGGGTACGTGTCCGGGCGATCGGTTTCTGCGATCCAATGCACGTTGAAGATTTTGCCATCCTGTCCTACCGCACACTGGAAACGTCCATCCCGGACAGTGGACTTACGGTGGAACAAACGTTGGCCTACCCGAAGGTACCGTTGCCGGCGTACGACGAACCATATTCGGAAGGTATCGTGTTTAACCACCAAACCGCACCCTGCTACACCCCCAACGATACCTACATCTGCGCAGCGGATCTGGAATCGTACGAGGTGTTCCGGGACAATGCACTCATCGACGTCGTGCCAGATCATACGTTTTTCCTTGGATTTAATGTTATCAAAGCGAATAATAGTCTACTGTTCTCGGATCGTGGTTTCAGTCATTTTGCAAGTAAGTATATCGCGGTCAGCACGGATAAATGCTGGCAAAAAGACCAACCCTTGGGAAGTCGTTGTGTACATAGCATCATCACATCATAATTGCAGATAGCTTAAAAGCTATGAAGACCATGTTTGGAAGTTATTTAATTTATAACATACTTCCATCACCTTACCATTCCGGAAAGTGTACACTTTGCACTTCTTCACTGTGTGTAAGAGAATCATTGCCCTAAGAGCTATGAGAAAATATGCAAGACTTAATGAAGATGCTGTCACTAATTAAATGAGTTATGGTGTAGCTCTTGGAAAAGCCTCCGGTAGGATGAAGCTAAAGGTGATTATTTGTACCAAGGCTGCCATACCACTCTCGTACCAAGAAATGGCACTGAAATACGACCAGCCATAATCGGAGCTTTGCTGACGGTTCGAGAAAACAAGCTCAGTAATTAAATGGAATGCATCCTTACGCTTGCAGCCGTCACAGATGACTTCAACACGATCGGTGCAACGAACATGATCAGCTTCGTGCCACCATCCTTCCCATTGCTGATCCAACCCGAGCTGATAGTCAACGAGAGTGCACAATTTTGCAATGTTAGCCACAAACCGGCCCATTGCACCGATGACCATTTGTGCTTCTGCACTCACCGCATGAAGGTGAAACACAACGATGTCATCGAGATCGTACTGTACGATACGGCCAAGGGTAAGCTACAGCTGGACAGTGACAGTGGAATTGCATCCGGAGCACTGTATACCACCATTGGGATTGATATCACCATGTATTACCTCTTCTTGCCATTTTGCAGTGCGACAAAAGTTCTACCATCCATTTCATCTCCACGGTCATCGATTTATAGTGACCGATACTGGCCGCTTTCCGAGCGACATCCTTACGGATCAGATAGCATACCTGCGGAATCTGGAAACCATTCGGCGTCCAAACGCGCACTGTCCACCGTACAAGGATACGATGTCCATACCGAACCGGGGCTACGTACGGGTACGGTTCCGTGCGGACAATCCGGGTAGGTAGCATGTGCAAACCAAAGCAGCATTCTCCTGTTCAAGTTGACCATTTCTTTGGAAGCGAATTTCTTCACCTTGCTTTGTTTGCAGGCTTCTGGTTAGTGCACTGTCACTTTGAATGGCATCTTGCCAACGGTATGGGGCTGGTGCTGCAGATTGGTGAACCGGATGAAATGCTCAAACCGCCAGCTGACTTCCCCCGGTGTGGTAGCTATCAACCACCGCTAGAGACTGTTAGTGAGCAAGGCAATAGTGCGGTACCCTAATGCGATGTGATCCTTAATTTATCGCCAAAAGCTAATGTTTGAGCGTGTTCCTAGGCTAGGAATAAATTTTGAATTTATCTTCAAACAAACGTTTCTCCGTCTTGAAGCATTTTGTGGTGCGTTCGATAGGTTAATGTCTTTGACCTGTACCACGATTAAGAGAGATGTCTTTATATTGATATGATTGGCATGGGGGAGAAATGTGAAATATTGTAAATACGCAGGCATTTGTTAATATTGCTAATCAAATCATTTGATCAGCGAATTACAGGTAATGTAAGAGATGTTGTGCTACACAAAAGAAGGGAAAAAAATTACCAAAACTAACACAGGTTTCCACAACGTATTCGTTTTGTTGTACCTTTAAACCTTTAAAAGATATAGGTATTCGGCAATTTTGATGTGTTTAAAAAGAAGAGCCAAACCTCAATCCCAAAAATCATTCATTCTGGGCTTGTCGTACTACGGCCCTATTTGCGATTTCATGCTTCAACTGGCTTGTTTGCATCTTCTAGGCTCTAGAAATTCGTTAGGATTTATTTGATGCTGTTTGCCTGAACGTTTCCCTCTGCATCTTGTTGGTCACGATTTCTACTCTTAGGATGATGAGTTGGTGTTTGTTTAAACAACATCTTGAGTAACAGCAGCAGCAATTGCTTTTTAATCGAAAGAAATTTATTTGCATTATACTGTGTACAAATGTGTTTCTGTTAGTTTTAACATTGAGAATTGCACCTTTATCCTTATGGTTGTTATAGTTATTAAATGATGACAATCCTAATGAAATGAATAATATTTTATCGATAGCATACTGTTACGTTTTGTTGTACCATTCACGGTTACAACCTGACACATCAAATTAGTGTCTGATAAAATCACTCTAACCATACCGCAACCCAATACAATCCAAGGCCACATACCCGTGTCGAATTCGACACATGCTTCTGAAACATGATATGTACGTAAATGAACTGTTCTATGTTCTATCAACGTTCAGCCATTTATCGATTTCATACTCCATCGCTATCGATCAGACAGTTATTACTGGCAGCTTAATCGGCACATCACGCAATTACATCGCTCAATCACACAACCACTCATCGACGGAAATCCTCACCCCATTAACGAAGGCTCTATTATGGAGCGTACCGGTGAAGGACGACAATGTATTAACAACGTGCCAATTATTAGTATCATTGTGAATTATATTTACAGCATATGGAGGAGTTTGTACTCAATGAAACAATGCAAATTACGCCACTTAACCACATGTGATAGAAGCTTATCACATGTTGATTTATTTCGTACACATTTTTTGAGCAATCCGTTAAGCGCCTAAAAGGTATGCAATGAGTTGTTTTCCTTGAAGCAATTTCTAATTTAGTACAACTTAGAACAAAAACGTATTGAACATGTGTTTATAAAATATCTTGCTTTAATTGAACATTTATAGGTCTTTTTCTCAAAAAGCAACGGTATACTACAAATAAAACAGTTTTTTGTATCTCCTTTTACTTTAACTTATTAATTTCTTTTAGCAAACAAGCATATCAGTGTAAAAAATGAGCCACGTTTCAGTTATTTTGCATCGATATTTCCATGCGGATCTGAACACTTACCCTTTTCCTTTTTAATTAAAAACATGAACACGACATTTTACTATACACAGCAAATTCAATGCAAACACACACACACACACGTATAAATGCACCAATACAATCCATCAAGACATCACCACCTGACACAGCTACTAACGATCAACACCTTGCCTCAGTTCAAATTGCTAATCAACCGAAACTGATTGACATATCGTGACCTTTTTTGCATGACAGCAAACATGATTGTATCGTACAATGCGGCCAGGTTGTTCCTTATGAATAAAAAATAATGTCGATTTACCATTCTACATATATTGTTAGTGGGATGTAGAACAAGGAAAGGAAAAAAAATTGTAACCATGAGCTAGGTTAAAGCCATTACTTGAATGTAAGCTGAACATGATAATATACAAGAAATAATTAATGTTTATTTCCTATCCCAAAACATGTTTATTAAATGCATGGTTGTAGTATTACGTTTCCCATTTTTTTTTCATTTAAACACCCAACAATAGTTAAAAATGGGGAACCAAAATCTGAATATGATCGCCTTACTTCTTCTGGCTACTGAAAAAAAACGAAAGTCATTACAGATTGCAGAACACGATAAATAATACAAATTTCTTCAATACGCTTTAGCCTTCACGCAACCTGCCACATTATTTAGCAGATGTTATTTGACGTCCGGGCACGGGGTAAAGTCAGATGTCTATGCATTAACCTTTCGCACAAACAACTGTTGCCCTAAACGGTGGAAAGCAACCCGTACAAATGTCTTAGCCACTCGTCATAACCCATTCCGAGCTGGTTCACCCCATGGTTACGATTCACAAACGGTAAGCTGATGTAATTTGCCTAATTGGCTCTCAGCAGTAGTGGTACCGCAGGATGTTTTAGATCAATTTGCCATTCGTGTGTAGGGGTCTGGTGAAACCGAAGGGTAGCAGTGTGTTTGTAGAGCAATTTAACGACTTACACCTTCGGGTTATGGGCAGAAAAATCAACGTCCTACGCAACCGACGCTATGGCCTTTTGAGGATACGTAATCAACGGTCGGAATCCAGCATAGATTTCAGTACCAATCCTAGGGTACCAGCCCAGAGTAAAGGGATCGAGTAGGATTACACCGACATGAATATAGTTTTCCTGGAGAACAAATATTTGCATTTCACCGAGGGAAACTGTTTACTTTGGACGTGCGTTTCACAAGAAATGTACGCAAAAGAGAGGGCAGAAATTATCATACGCATCGTTCCAGCTTCTGCAGGAAAATGTCTCAGAGCTCTTTTAGCATTTGAAACAGATTTTGCTGTTAGAATTTTAAAGTGTCTTTGTGATGTGGAACTTTCATATGAAAAGGACAAAATAGTGTGAAAAGCACATCGAGGGGACTATTTTTTTTATTTTTTTTTCAAATTTTAAAAGAGAAATATGGACAATATTGGTTCATTTTTGCTGATTGCATGAGGACCGAATGAATGCTTCTTATCAGCTACGCGCTGTAAACCCATAACGAATTACAAATTTTGCAAACGTTTTACAGACAACATGCTGCTATTTTTCAAACATTCCCTACAACACGGTTGTTTGGTGGGTACGTTATTGCCCCTCAGAAGGCAATAAATCGCTACGATGAACAATTTTGCTTCATGATTGTCACGATTAAAATCGTTACTTACTTTAGATGATGAGGAAAAAAAAGCAGGGCAATAGTCGCATTTTCTGTTCTAACAAGCATTTGCACTAACGATGCCAGGGATGGGCAACCTTTTGTATTAAAGTTTTTTTTCGAATAAAGTATGATCGTTCATTTAAACTAATTTATTATTGTTTGAATTATTATAAACGTTTGCTAATCTCTAAGCGTGACTGAATATAAAATACTGTATTTTCAAGTGCACTGATTTGCATTTCATTAGTACTAAGTACAAAGACTTCATGAAATACTAAAATATGAATGTTAAATATGTTATATAAATTCAATGTTTATAATGGTATTGCTATTGATTCATGGCTTGAAATTATCGATCGGAATTGTTTTTGATTGCACACTGATATTCCGGTAGTCCTGTACGGGTACGAGTCCTGGACTATGCTAACGGAGGACGCCAATGCACTCGCTTATTTTCGAATGACGGGTGCTACGGACTATCTTTGGCGGTATGTGCGAACAGGGCGTGTGAAGAAGGAGAATGAACCACGAGCGGGCTGAGCTATTTAACGTTGCAGATATTCTGACGTTTGTCAAAACGGAAAGGATACGATGACTGGGGCACATGATAACATGGTACATGGCTCGTCAGCTGGATCAGTGGAGTCCAACTTGTCGGAGATCGGATGCAGGAACTGTAACCTTAGACCGAGTTTCCTTGAAAATGATTGAAACGGAATCCTGGGCAGCCCAAGAAGAAGAAGAATCCTTTTGAACAATATACATAATTCATCATATACTTTGCTGAAAGCGTAATTTTCATAAAGGTTTAATTATTTTTTTTTAATTGTACAATTGAATTGATTTGCTCAGATTGACTGTTAAAATGGCCGTTTGTTTTTCGTATACTGTAGATTATTTCATAAGTTTAAGAATTACTTATAGGTGATAGTAAATCAATAAATGTGAATTTTATCCTAGTTTAAAGCTCCAATTATTATATACAATACGACCTGATCATTTTCTTATAGAAAAAAATAAATAATGTATGTGATAGGAATGGCCGGGGCGGCCCGGTGGTGCATGTGATAAACGGCGCCAGTCCACACGGCCGGACCGGGTTCAAATCCCATCGGGACCGTCCCCCCGTAGCAAGGACTGACTATCCGGCTACGTGGTAAAAATAAGTCTAGTAAGCCAGACATGGCCGGCGTGACCTTGTAACGTCGTTAAAGCCAAGAAGAAGATGTGATAGGAATAAAACTTAAAATATTTTTTAGAGATTGATTATTTTATTACAATGTATTCCGGTACATCACAACCAAATAGTTTATTTATTTACTTATTTATTTATTATTACATAAATCTGCCATTAGGCTTAACAATGACCATATCCTATTTTAACCTAAAACTAATACAAAGAATAAAAATGAAATTTAACAAAACTAATGAAAGCTCAAAGCGGCAGTGAGGGAAAAAGAAAAAGCAAGAGACAAGGATAACATTAAGTTATTGAAGTCAAATTTGAAGAAATGTTTTCGTTATCGTATAGCAGAAAAAATACAGTAAAACTTATTTGAATTAAAAACACCAAAAAGTATTTCAGATTTTTTTTTTTGGAATCACTCATCAAAAGGTTGTTCTACACTGGATCAACTTTCGTCCAACCAGACGTGTTTCATCAAGAAGAGGGTAAAACGGAGCGAATTACAACGAATCTTAGAAAGTGCATAAAACAAATCATAATTCTTCCCCGAGGGCGGGAGTTCTTTCCCGTTCGCTCAATGGTCTCAATTTGTGAAACACTTCATCGTACATTATCCATCTGTGCGGCCACGATACTCTACTTACCCTTCGACCCGTCGACGATGCCTCCTTACGTATAAATGTACAACAGTCGGTCACAGATTTTAATCGAATCAGGCCCCGGAACTAATTTACACAGAACTTCGCCTCTTACACACGATTGCCGGGGAAGGGATCTTTCCTTCTTCTGGGGTGTCTGCGAGTGGTGGAAAGAATCACCACAAAACATCATCCCTTAATCTTGTAACAAGCGGTGGACCAACAACACAGACGCGCGTACTAACTAGGGGAAATACACTTTTTACTATCCAACCCCGATTCCCAAAGGAGAGCAGAACAAAACAAAACAACCGAATTCTGATTTCCATCCTGTCTCACCAACAAGCGCGCCCACACAAACCCAACTAATCAAATACACAAAGCTTCATTTCGATGCAAAAAGGAAAAAAGGTAAATCCACAGCCTGCTGTTTTTACCATCATTTTTGGGATTTACTTTGCGAGCGGAGTTGACACTCACCCAAGCAACCAGATGGCTTCGATGGCACGAACAGAAAAGAAAACTGAAGAAAATTTGCGGAAACGAAAGAAAATAGCATGTGTTAATTGCGTATGCCACACGCTGGCGGCGGTTTTGGCGTCGCGTATCTGTTTGTTGAAATATTTAGCGTGCGGCTTCAAACTTCAGCGTAAACGATAATGCATTCGGTAAACATGCCTTCGCACCATGATTATCCTTCGAGAGTTTAACACGCGCTTCTTTTTTGTGCCTAAAACTCCCCTCCAAACGAAGAGCGGATGGTTTGCCTAAAACTTCTCTCCAAAACGCTCTGAGATGATTGTCATTTCAAAAGGAGGTTCCCGGTAGGGTTTAGCCATAGAACCACTTTCGCTGGAACTTGGTAATGAATTCCTTCGAAACATTGGAAATATCCACCAGTATATCCGGCTGTACGGTGTGATGATATTACTGCACGATGTATTCGAATCTCTTTGAAGCGTACCAAGGGCACGTGGTTAGAATTTTTGTCTAAGATGTGTAAAATTCAAATTCATATCAAGTCCTTTTTGGCTCACGATAACCAAGCACGAAGGAAGAAAGCAACAGAACCGAGGGGAAAAAATATAACACACGTTCCGGAAGCGATAGACAAGAAGGAGCGATAGAATCGTCTCTTTTTGCGGCCTTTTTTGCACAGCGGTCCGCACATGCCGGTGTGTGCCGAGCAAACAAATCATCGAACAGCGGAACCGGATGGAATGAGACCCCGTTGAAGGTGAATAGAACCATCTTTCTAGAACATGGAATGGAAATATTGTCCTGCTGAGGTGTGAGAATGGAGAAGAAAAAAACATTTCTTGAGAAGAATGTACAAACACCGAAAAACTACCCTGCAGCATGATTGTATGCTTTTGCGTGAACGCGTTATTTCTTTTTCTTTTTTTTCTTACAAACATAAAAAATCATGATTCTTGCGCAAAGGGAAAAGGCAACTGGAAAAAGCAAAGAAACACGCTAATGTTCTAAAAACGAAAGAATGAAAAAGAAAACCAATTCCTGGCCATGTTTTAGGTCACAACTTAAAACTTTTCAACGCATCTACCCCGTTCGTGGTCGTTGAAGAAATTAATTAAAGAACCATGTACCATGTTTGTCGACTACTGCTGCTGTTGCTTGCTCTTTGCTACACTGATATGGTTGAGCGTCTTTTGGCCAGAACCTACAGCAACATATGTGCTGTTGGTACCGATAGGGCGCGATAGTGAAACGAAACAAACCTGCTTTGTTTTTCTTTTATTGTTGTTCGTTCCACTTCTTTTGCTTCATATGTATGTAGGTCTTATTCTGCACCACCAGGAGACAACAGATTAGGTAAAGATGTTGTAATTTGGAAGTTTTCTGTTCGAACGGAATCTTCACGCTTGATCGCAAAGGTTTCAACGTCACGATAGAGTGTGGTGTGTTATTTATTGATTTTTCACTTAATTCTTTGCCACAGCTATCGTTACAAAAGTCGTATGAAATGTTGAACTGTAATACAATACGCCTGAAGTATTTTATTTTTTATCACATATTTCAAACTTAAATTTAATTGTGTGTGCCTTAAAATGCTGTGATTGGATAATAATTTGTTTTTGAGAAGTTAAGGAAGGCCTGAACTTTGCCAGTCGATTTGACACACAAGATTTGAAGATCAAATCACATTAAAATCACACTAGAAAAATCATTTTAAAAAATTGTCTAAAAAGGAAATAACATTTTTTCCAAGCTATAAAACACTTAAAAATATAGTGGTAGTGATTTTTTTTTATTCATAAGGAACGCCCTGGCCGTATTGCTAGTGGTAGTGAAATTTATATTCATGAAATCCGCATCTCGTTTGATTCGAACTTTCGTTTTTTTATCTCAAAATGAAACCTGGCTATTACAATTGTGTTGTACGGATTACGCAAAATTATTACTCGCCCATAAAATAAAATAAATGCTGAATAAATTATCATTACGGTTAAATATCAGTAAAAAGATGACAATACACAACAAGAAATGTTAAAAACTTACATAAAACAAAAATAAAATTTAATTTGTAAATGCTAGTTCAACAAATGTTTAACATTTCCATACCCACTCACATTTTTATGTATTTGTGTTTGATAAACCTTTGAAGTGATTTTGTACCCGCTCTTTCGTGTTAAAGAAAGGCTATTACTATCACCAAACCACTAGTCAAGCCCAAATGCCGTAAAATGTCAGGTATGACCTTTTCTACCATGTTATTGGTCTACTACTGATAATTGCTAACTGTTCAACGTTCTTACTAAAAGTGCTTTTGTTTTTGTTTATTTTCATGTTGCCTTATTATTTTTAACCTTTTTTTACAATAAAACTACAAACAGATACGCTCCAGACGATTCTTTTTTATACCATCATAGTATGCATGTTGTTCTTCGGAATAATTAACAAATTTAATCAACTCCCAGTCTGTTACTAACGACGTCACTTCCATGTCTGGAACATGGCAAATCTTCCCAATTAAAACATTGTCCCATGAATGGGTTTTCTTTTCCTTCTTTTTGGTACCACATTTTTCACATTCTTCCCTTTTGAAATTTCTTCTTATCACCTTAAACCAGAGGCTCAAATCAATGCTCATTAAGGAAGCAACGGAGCCGGTTGAGCTCTTAATAAATCACACGAACACACCGCAATCCACACGCGTGATGCTGGGTCAGTTCCGAGTTCCAATCACGATGCTGTGCCGTAGTGATGTAACAGCACAATTGATTAAACGTGTAATCCCGACAAGGAAGATGATAACGGCTGCTAAAATTTCGACAATCACTGCGCCCGAAATTTACCGCCAAGCGTACCGGTGGTCAGTACGTGTGGGCCGCTTGCTGTGAAAGGATGGAGCACAAATGTAGCTACCTTCCCATCTGGTTGCTAGTGATGGCCGTGTGTGTGGTGTTTCTGGTTCGACATACGACCTACCCGAATGCGGGTGAGTTTAACCTGTTGCGAACTAGTGGTTTTAGAATAGAATTAGCATTCCAGGGTGTGTGATTTTTTGTTGTTGTCTGTGATAGTTCTTCCTTCCATCGGCAAGTTTATGGCGGGTCCGCGACTTTTGCATACGGTTAGATTAGCAAAGGACCGACCAATTCCCTTACGTCTTGCGGAGTTTCATGATGGTGCCGGGTGTGATCGTGTTTGTACGGAGCAGGAAGCACCCCGGGTGTGCTATTTCCGTTGGTTCGCGGAACAATATGCCGCGATGGGATCGTAAGTATCGTTCTCGTTTACTCCAGCACAAGAGTTTGTCTTACATGGTGCATGGCACATCGTGTTCCACCTCGACAGGGCGTGTGGTGACTGTCGTTGGGGTAACCGGAGCCACTGCTTTCACCCACAGTGCATCACGGCGGACGGTATGGAACGTGGCGTGTTGGCACTTAACCGACGCATTCCCGGACCCTCGATACACGTCTGCCGGAACGATCTGGTCGTGGTGGATTTGATTAATCACATGGAGGGGCTTGAAACTACGATTCACTGGCACGGTGCACACCAGTACGATACACCCTGGATGGATGGGGTGCCAATGATTACACAGTGTCCAATCCCTCACGGCACTGGCTTTCGGTACGCGTTTAATGCTTCCGAACCGGGCACCCAGTTTTACCACTCACACGCTGGCCATCAAAAGGCAAACGGACACTACGGCTTGTTCGTGGTTCGATCGCCTAACGACATCAATGGGCAGCTGTACGATTACGATCAAAGTGACCATCACATCGTGATTTCGGACTGGACGCTCGATCTGGTGGAGAAATTTGTGCCAGGACTGCAGAGCAGTACGGTGCGGATGGACTCGATACTTATAAATGGTCGCGGGCGCCATTTCGATGTAAGCAAAAGGAGACTGTGTGCAAGTGTAACAGTGCCACTGGCGTGATCTCAATTGAATCCTTATTTATTCTGCAGGAAGAGGAACAGGAACTGCAAGTGCAAGCACCATTAACAGTGTATCGAGTGAAGAAAGGTTTTCGCTATCGTTTTCGATTGATCAGCAGTGGCAGTCAATTTTGTCCCTTCCAGCTACAGGTATGTAATGTGAAAATAGTTTACAAAATCGAGGAAACTAGTGGAAATTACATAATTATTTGAATAAAAAATACCTACCTTTTTTTTAAAGCATTTCAACAACTATATTATGAAATTACCTAAAAATGTGTTTCTTTCGGTGGAAAATTGAACTTAGCATAAAAAATGAACTGATATTGATTTTCATTAACATAAAACCTGCATCTAATTTAATTTGAACCCTGCTTCTTGGAAGCTTTAGAATTAATCTTAGCTAGAAGCAAACATATTGTGCTTGATGCACAAAGTCTGTACTTTCCCCATAGAAATTATTTGTGCCGAATTAATTATCCACGAATGAATAATTCAAACTTTGGTCGAAAAACCAGACGTCAATATGAGATGATAATATTTTCTTTATAGTTTAAAAAAAAAAACTACAAGTGCAGCTCGTTATATTAAAGTTTTATTATATTTCGAACAAAACAAAACATTAATTTTTGCTTCTTAAGACCGGCCGTATGGACGCTTATTTTTATCACGTAGTCCTTCTATGGCGGGACGGTAAGGATGAGATTTGATACCCGATCCTGTCGTGTTAAACCGGCACTGTTCATCACATGCACCACCAGGCGGCATGTGCAAAACTCCAAACAAAAATCCAAATTATTTTTAAAAGACTTTTAAGCAATTACGTGACTAGATATGATGTTTGATCAACCAAAAGAACAATTAAAAACATGTTTTATAAATTAACGTTGAGTAATTTTAGATATTCTTTTACGAGCAACTCATTCTAATGCTTTTGCTGTTCCTCACATTTTCCTTTGCACTCGCCACTTCATTATCTGCATTGATTTGACTCCCATTGATAAATGCTAACAACCTCCGAACATTTCAGATTGAAAACCATCGAATGCAGCTAATTGCCACGGATGGAGGTGCCGTGAAGCCCACCACGATCGATACGCTCATCTCCACCTCGGGCGAACGGTACGACTTTGTCCTGTCGGCAAATCAGAAACCAGGTACCAGGCTACATCATTCCCGTTCCCATGCTCCCACGAATCATTAACTTTTAACCATATTCCACCAACCTTCTCCACCGTCCGCTCCGTGCAGGTAACTACTGGGTGCGAGTCCGTGCCATCGGCTTTTGTAACGTCGAGCGAAGGGAAGAGTTTGCCGTCCTGTCGTACATCGATGAAGCGGACAGCGTGCCGGAAGAGGAACTAGCCTACCCGAAGCGCACGCCACCTGGCTGGGACGAACGATTCCCTACGGGGACGGTAAGTGAACGTCTAATCGTCACCCACGCGCGCCACCCGAATAGCTTCCAGCGAATTGGCAGGCGTGGAACGTGTCAACGTATCTGTTGGACCGTGTAGCACCCACAGCATCTACGTTCTAGCCCACGATGAAAAGGACTATTCGCAAAGTAAACGAAACGATCTAGCTGGTTAACATATACCCGGGGAATAGCCGTTACGTCTTCCACTGCTAACCGAAACAAACGACGTTCATTACGCGTTTATTTTGTTTTGCTTTTTTTGCCCCATCTAATGCTTTTCTTTTTTTTTCCCTGTTTCATCGTTTAATCATTATCGCCCACTTATCTCCTTGGCCAAGCGGTTAGTGGACTGCTCGCATTACTTTTCCGGGGTTTTTATTTTTTGCTTTCCGTTAGATCGTTTCTGTTTCTTTTTTATTCCATTTCTAACGCGATCGGTAAATAGCTTCATTTATTTGAATAAACAACTTCATTTAGCTCTTGCTGTAGGTGTATAATTTAGTGCAGTGAAAAATGTGCGCATTATCTTCGGTGAAAAAAGCTGTTTCGTGCTTCGTAACGAGACGGTGCCTTGCTTGTATATTACGTTTCAAAGAACTGATGTGTTTAGTAACTCAATTCATTTTCTTCAAAACTTACTTTACAGTACTTTCCCTATTTTTTTCTAACTGTTACTTTTTTTTCCTTTTTATTGCTTTCTTATTGTTATTGGAGCATTTTGTTTGCCTGTTCTTAGTTATTCATAGTTGGCTAACTTTCTGCGAAAACACAAGCTAAAGCCAACTTTACAACAATGGAACTTTAATTAATCAATTTTTACTCGTTTTTTTATGTCAAATTTTTGTTTTTTTCTAAGTCTTCTTCTTCTTCTTCTCTCTGCGAGGTGCTTGGGTGATATTATAGAGGAATCCAGCTTCCTGGGCCTTTCCCCATTACTCCACCGTGTTGTGCTTATGCTCCAAAGCCTCAAAGTTTTCCCGGACAGGCAACATAGGCCATATGTCCCTTTTTCTAATAAATAACAAACAAAAAATAACAAATAACAAAATAACAAAAAAATCGATTTTTTTAAAAATATTCGACCATTTTCAAACGAATAAAACCTGAAATACACCAGAAAAGTACTAAAAGAGCTTAGCTACAACACATCGTTAAATCAACCAATAATTTTCATACTAAAGAACCATAATATTTAGGACGATATTAGCTAGGAATGGTTACGCATTTATTGCTCTGAGGTTCACCAAAAATGTCCTACTTTTATACAATTTTGATCGTATCCTCGGATCAAACAGTAAGCCCTTGTTGGGCTATCAGCCGAGCAGCCCATTCATTAGCAAAAGTCCCCCTACGGATAAAAGTCGAACCACTCGACGTGCTCCGTTTCGAGTGGCCAAACACTACGTAACAGCTTACTAAGAAAAGCTTTCCTTCATCCAGCCGCATTACCTGTATGTAACACATCAAGTTTAATAACATCACAAACAAAACAACAAAAAACGAGTGTGGCAAAAATAGTCATTACTAATAACGGTCCACTTGCCCGGCACGGCATCATTGAGCAAAGCGTGATGTAACACTGGCGTACTGCTTCCGTTCCGTTCCGTCACGCCAGGTACTCAACAATCCAAACGCCACGTGCTACGTACCGGACGATGCCGACCTGTGTGCGGCCGATCTGGAATCGCACGAGGTCCACCGGGACGATGCACTGATCGATGCGGCCCCGGACAAAACGTTCCGCATCCTGTTCAACACGTTCACCGCCGACCCGGGCATTCTGTTCACCGACCAAGGTTACGTCCGGTACATGAGTAAGTGTTGCGCCCGCTCAGTGACACCGAAATAGCGACACGCCGGAACAGCGTGTCGTAACGTTGGCTTTGTCCATTTTGGTTACAATTTTTGCTCTGTTTGTGTGTGTTTGTTTGTGTATTTTCCCAGCCGTCGTACTCACGCTCAACAACATTGGCGTCACGAACAACATCAGCATGGTGTTCCCGGACTTTCCGCTGCTCACGCAACCGGAACTGATTGGCGGCGACGGGATGTTCTGCAACAACACGCACCGGCCCGAGCGCTGCAAACCGCACCACGCCTGCTTCTGTCTGCACCGGCTGAAGGTGGCCCTCAATGACGTGGTCGAGATGTCGCTGATCGACGACGCGGAAGGTACCGATATTGGGGCTTCTAGCACGCTACTACTACTATTGTGCGCCAACCGTACCGTCTCTAATCTGACCATTTCTCTTGCTTTGCTGCTCCATTGAATAGTCGTCCGCGATCTGTACCATCCGTTTCATCTGCACGGTCACCGTTTCATCGTAACCGGGATGGGTCAACTGCCACAGTTCCGGACGCAGAGTGAAAAGGTGGACTTTGTCGAGCGGAGTCACCGGCATGCCCGCACGATGCCCAGTGACCATAACCCACCTTACAAGGATACCGTATCGGTACCATCGCGTGGCTACACTCGCATCCGCTTCCGGGCGGACAATCCAGGTAAATGGGAGGGCACGGGAATGGGGAACGTTTGTTCGTACCATTTTAATTTTACACCCATCATCTACATTTTTTTGCTGTTTGTTTGCTTTCTCTCTGTTTCTCTCTCTCTCTCTCTCTGTCTCGTCAGGATTTTGGCTGGTACACTGTCACTTCGAGTGGCATCTCGGTATCGGGATGAGCTTTGTGCTGCAAGTGGGCGAGGTAGAACAGATGAAAAAGCCCCCGAGGGACTTTCCACGATGTGGCAGTTACAAACCGGACATCTACTCACAGCACTAGAGGGACGTGTGTGTGCGTTAATAATGGTTGATTTTTTTTATTGTTGTACGAAGGAAGAAGCCCAACCTTCATGGAATTCGCAACCATACGATCAGATTGTCATGCGTGGTGCTCAACCTACAAGCTACCCATGCATGCGTATGCTTCAGTGAACAGCTTAATACAAATAGCAAATCTAAAATCATGCGACCAAGCGTACAGATTGGTCATGTGGTTGTTATCTTTATGGTTTTTTTTGTGTAATTTATGGAATGGTGGTAGTTGATAGCAGTGTGACAAAGTGAAATGTATTATTATATTTGTGACGTAAGAATAGATGAATTGGTTAACGTTATCTTACCATAAATGGTNTTGGTCATGTGGTTGTAATTTTTATGTTTTTTTCGTGTAATTTATGGAATGGTGGTAGTTGATAGCAGTGTGACAAAGTGAAATGTATTATTATATTTGTGACGTAAGAATAGATGAATTGGTTAACGTTATCTTACCATAAATGGTTAATAGTTGTTGTAGTAATCAATAATGCTGATTTTAGGATATGTGAATTTTCATTTAAACTGTAAATTTTCATACTGCGACCAGTAAGCTTTAATAAAAATGAAATAAACATTTTCAAGAGAATGTATGCTCGAGATGTATGTTTGAGTATGCTTGAGAATGTATTTCAATCAATTGTAGTGGCATTAGGACAATTTTCCAATTTCATGTGCGTTTACATTAAGTCTACCCTATAAAATTAAATCCAATTAATGAAAAATTAATTATTTATCCAAATTGTGAAACATTTACAAGGGTTCTGATTCTGCTGATCCAGTTATCATACTTTTCCTTCCTTGATTTGTACAGCCATTGACATGAGATTCGTGTGAACTTTAAAAGCAATATTTTAATTATTGCATGGTTGCGAACTAATTTTTCTCTATGTCGTTTTTCCAGTGGAAAATATTGTGCGTCCAATTGAAATGTTTTTCTGAACTCTACTTTACATCACATGCAATTATTATATTTGAGGGAGAGAGAGAGAAAAAAAAAGCATTCGATTCACAATCAGTTGGCGAACATTTATTTCTCCACTGTGACAAAAGTAACGAGAATATCTACCGGAAAATTTTAGGAAATGGTACTTGACTTTTTAGAGACACTCAACATGCCCAATAAATCGATTTACCATGATTTAATTTTATTATTTGTAATGAATTTTTCATCATAATGATGTACCATTCCATTCTGTCATGGATGGAACGATTTGATTTTTTCCTGGATTCAAGATGGGTTCGTTTATCGCTGGAATGTTTATGATTTTTTTTACGAATTTTTTACGTATTTCGTTTTTTCAAATTTTGTTCATCCGGTCCAGTTTGATCAGAAAAACTTATAATGAAAATATTCAGCTTCTAACAATAATAAATAAATTCTGCGATGCTGAGCCCAGATACCACGCCGGAAAGTATGCTAAATTTGTTATCATTATTCAGCAATCTAAAGCAGAATTTAGATAATCTGAATAACTGACTGATTCTCAAAAATTAATTATTAAATTATAAAACTGATATTCCTATACGAAATAAATTGTCAATATGAAATAGTTTTTCTGAGCCCAATCCAAGGGCTCAACGATTTGGGTAAGTAAGTGGCAAAAGTGTAGAAACCGAAACCAAAAATTTGTCCAAAATAAATTATTAAAGTTTTTCCTTATTAAAGTTGCAAAATAGGCAAATTTTACGAATTTATGTAAGGTTAAAAATTTGATTTACCGAAATAACTGGACTAAATGTTGTCGTCCGTAAAACGTCAAGGATTCTGCTACTTCTTCGCTTCATTTGTCACTGTTTATTTTGTTCCTCTTTTTAATACTATTCTCGAAACTTAGTTCAACATTTCATACCTTTGTTCCGAACAACAAACCCTTACTCGATCTTCAAATTTAAATCAAAACTAAACAGAATTCCACTTTGCACAAACGAATGAAGATTACTTAGCGACAGCAAACAGCTCAGCTGTATAAATGATACGAAAGATAAAGATAACTTCATTGGAAACACAAACAGCAGTGCACAACTAACGTCACACTGTCCCACAGGGCGTTTACGATTGCCTTTACAACCAAGGGGAACAACTTGTACTTCTGCATGCGAACCGCAAATCGCTAATACCTTTCGTCATCATTTCTGTGTCTCTGCATCCCATTTGGCGTACATACTTAGCACCTGAGATTGCAATCGGGATGCGCTTGTTTTGCGTTCCAGTGAGGAAGAGCTGCCGACTCGAGAAATTGCGGTGGAAGATGGCGTCTGATTCCGTGAGCGGTAGTGACGATGGGATTCTCAAGGTGGGAAAATGTGTGATGCTATTGCTGCACCGCTAAGACTGCCATATCACGATGTATCTTTCCAGGAATCGATCTCTTGGGAAGGTAACGCTGGTAGTTACTAGCACTAGGATTATACATTATGTATGTTTATCACACACAACCAAAGTACTTCGAAAGGGGTTTTGAAGATCTTTTAGACAAACTCTTAGCTGCACGTTGTTTGATCTTAGGAAATTACAACCAGGTTTACCTATTTCTTGCTAAAAGTATTCTACAAGCGAGCTTGTCTATGGCAACAATGTTACATCGTTGCAAATGGATTTTAATCTTTGATAACGAAACTTTACACTTCCTGGTATCGTTTTCCCCGAAACGGGGAAGGGAAATTGATAGGATTTCCTTATTAATTTCTAATCGCTTTGTTGTGACGCGATAACCTCTCGCCACATAATAATGATACAGTTAGCTCTCTGTCCACTTGTTCTACCAATGCTACTGTACTGTACTACTTTACAACTTCCTCAACAAAGCTGCATTTCTATTTCAAGAGCATCACGATCCTGATATGCGCTTAAAACCGGTAGCTTTCAAGCTACTTCACCGATGGGTAGGGATGAAAATAAAAATTATTGCGACATAGAACTCCGATTTCGTGAAATGGACACCAGACCCGTGGGGGTCTGTGCTCTAATCGGGCGTGGGATTTCCCTGCAACAAAACCAGCGAAAGCAGTAAAGTGAAGCAGGTAGAAGGAGTGCAGGACGTCACAAATCTTATCTCGAAAGCACTAAAGCTGTAAGTAAAGCCCCACGGCTTATACTATGCACGGTCTCTCGAGAACCTTGTACGTACCAGTGTCGACGAGACATTCCGTTATAAATAATTTCATCCCATTAACCGACAGGTCAGTGTTACAGTGAGTTCCAATTGCAGTGCACGGTCTCCCACTGTTCTGGGTTGCATCGTTTGAATATTTCGAATAAAAGCATCTTTCAAACATTTGTGTGTTTGGTCGGAATTGTAGTTTAGAATCAGGATCAGTGCGATGATGATTCTGCGATCGGCAACGTTAGTGATTCTTACTGTGATAGTCGTGTGTGCCACGAGTGCAACTGCTGCCCAGAGCTGGCTGCAAGCGTTACTTAAATCAACGAACGGTACGCTCGATGTACGCGCCTTTCCGGGCGAACAATGTTTACGCCAGTGTGACGAAACACAGCCACGGATCTGCTACTTTTCCTGGACGATGGAACACTACCACGTGATGGGACCGTAAGTCTGAACATCATAAAATTTGCGTTGAATGATTTACATACGGTTGCAACTGACGTACCACGCTGCTATAAAGCACACATGTAACGGAATATGGTAGCTGTGTTCTTAGTGATAGAATCCATCATCCGTCCAGACAGCTGAAAGATATTACACCGTACAAACGTCGCGTGAAGTTCAATGCTAGACACTGTTCGTTGCGTATGCCGTAAAACACAACACTGATGTACATCGATGACTAACGAAAGTGTGCCATAAAAGCGCCAACTACTGCATTTCCCAAAAACTTCCTCCACTTTTGTTTCAAGATTTTTAGTACGATGCACTTAGGCAGCTAATGAATCATGTAAACTATTTGAACAAAAAAAAAACAGTAAAAAGACACAGGTACTCCATCGATGACTATTAGATTGTTAGTATGCGCGCGCTTAAAGCTCTAACGCAAACAGTACGTGAAGTGCGTCGACCGTCAGAAGTGTTGCTTCTGTATCTCTAAAGCTTCGTTTATATTTAGTATGCAACTCAGAAATGCGAATATCACAAGGATTTTGTAATACCTAATTTGAGCCACCTAAAGTGTGTACACCACTTGTTGTGTCTTACAGACATTCCAACAAATCGCTAGATCTCCTGAAGTGCCTTTGTCATCAGCATGTGCCAGAATAGATTACCCTGCTAAGAGATGGATTTTAGCTCTAAAGCTCAAAAGGAAATGATAAGCTAGGATAGTCACGCATACGAACCAGTTTGAATCTGAATTACTTAATCACACGTTATCGGATTAAAATTAATTTTCTATCACATCCTTTGCCATCTCCTCCAGTGCTTGCCGTAATTGTGCGAAGGGTAATCATACCGACTGTTACCATCCTGCTTGCATAACAGCGGACGGTGTCGAACGTGGTGTGATGAGCCTGAACCGCAACATTCCCGGACCATCGATCAACGTTTGTCATAACGATCTGATCGTCGTTGATATGACGAATGGAATGGCAGGCACATCGGCGTCCATCCATTGGCATGGTCTTCATCAGCGTGCTACACCATACATGGACGGTGTGCCCTTCATTACCCAGTGTCCGATTGGGTTTGGAAATACCTTTCGGTACGCATTCCTAGCCACAGAACCTGGAACACAGTTTTATCATTCACACTCCGGTCACCACAAGGTGAACGGACACTACGGAGCACTGATTGTACGTGAGCCTCGAAAAGCTGACCCTAATGGTGATCTTTACCACTACGACACACCGGCACACGTGATAGTGGGTTCCGATTGGATGCATATCGATGGGGAGATGTTTATGCCGGGATTACCATCCGCTGGTGGCATCATGCCCATCAATCTTCTTATAAACGGTCGCGGTCAATTCTACGATCGCAAGAAGAACGAAACCACTGATGTCCCGCTGGAGGTGTATACAGTGCGCCGTGGAGCAAGGTTCCGATTCCGTTTCATCAATGCGGCTAGCCACGTTTGTCCACTGCAGCTACAGATCGAAGATCACATCATGGAAGTGATCGCTAGTGATTCGTTCCATCTGCAGCCCCGGAAAGTCGATACGTTGATCTCTACGTCTGGTGAACGATACGATTTCGTGTTGGAGGCAAACGGACCAAAAGGTATGATCATCTCTAGAGACTTACACCGAAGAATTGTTGCTTGACAGGAATTCAAATTTATTATTAACAGACACCTATTGGGTACGTTTGCGAGCTCTTGGGCCCTGTGCTGATCTAGAGCTGGAACAATTCGCCGTACTACGATACACCAGTGGACCGAAGGAAAACGATGCCTTCCCTAAAACTTCACCGCCGCCATACGAACAGCAATTTCCTAACGTTGCCACGGCTAACCACCCAAATGCGACTTGCGGACGGCCAGAGTTTGGTGATTATTGTATTACCGACTTTCAAGCATACGACACAGACGAGAATGTCATCAACGGGACGCCAGATCATCAGCTTACATTCGGTTTCATTAACAGCCTTGTGACCTTTCAAAATATGTTCGAGACACATCCGTACGAGCATTTTATGAGTAAGTGATGATTCCACTTGATTTGATCGTTTGTATTTGCATTTTCTAACTCTCTCTCTCTCTATTACTGAACAGATATCCATGGCTCGGTGATGCTACAAGGTGCCATTAACAACCTTAGTTTATCGTACCCACCATTCCCACTGCTTACCCAACCCGAGCAAATCGATGAGAGCATGTTCTGTGATGAAAACACCCGTCCGGCTCGGTGTGCCGATCGAAAGCTCTGCACTTGCACCCATCGTGTCAAGATCGAACTGGGCGATCTCGTTGAACTGTACATTCTCGATCTAACACCTTCCGTCAACGATCTTAACCATCCTTTCCACCTTCACGGCTACCAAATGTTTGTGATGGAGCTGGGACAGGATCGACGGGTGCCAGTAACGTTCGAGATCGCACAACAAATTGCACGACAGCGCTTACTTCAGCGCAACACGGTCCTTCTTCCGCCACGGAAGGACACGGTCTCGATACCGAGCCGTGGATATGCACGCGTACGCTTCCGTGCAAACAATCCCGGCTTTTGGCTCATGCACTGCCACTACGAATGGCATACCGCCGTCGGTATGGCACTAGTACTGCAAGTAGGCGAAACAACCGACATGGTTAAGCCACCGGCAGGCTTCCCGAAGTGTAACAGCTACACACCCCCGGTAGATCAGCTGCTTCAGGAAGCTTTGTGAAAAGTCGTCGAATTTCAGTGTGGACTAGCGTTGTGATAACATATACATACATAAAACACTATTTATTCTAGCTACTTGATATGGACTCTGGATGAGTCCGCTTATCGATCGCTGCTCAGCTGCATTGATCTAGTGTAATAAATTATTTGAAGCATCCTCAAGCACCCCGTGCACACTTTATTTCAACCTTTGTTTGAAGAGGTTGAGATTCCAAACATAGACCACTAAAAAAAACACGGTTAGAAAGTAGCTCGAATATTTATTTAGTGCAATGTGAGAGATGTACTAAGCAGGGGTGTACTATGGTCAGTGATGTCTGGACTAATGTTATTGTTGTATAGGTAGAATTATATCTCAATAAACTAGTCATATTTTATCAGTAAAATTGATAAGAGTTTATGTTTTTTTACATCGCTCATTAACCTACTTACTTATTTAGTAGCCACTACAAATACTTTCATGATATGGATCTCAAGTACCTCAAAAGCTCTTATTATGAAGCACTGCCATTTACAAGTCGGTAGTACTCTTATGCTTTCTGATAAGCCATCTTAACTTGGAAACTTTATTATTATTGGAAGGTAAACATTCGGTTACATTTTCATGACGTCATCAAATCTCCCGAAGGTTCCATATCATAAACATTTTCAAAGATGAATTCAGCTAACTAAACTTTATTACTTAACAAGCTGTTCTGCTGAACCATTTATTTATGCCTTTCTTTATCATCATGATCATCGCATTTTAGTATCTGAGAATCTACTTATCCAGATTCATCTTTTATGAACCTTACATTTTGTATTGCTGAATTTAATTTTTAGCTGTAATTCCATGATTAGCGATACTTTGTTCTTCCAAAGAATGATTTTCATTCGGCTCTCTTTAATGCAAAGTTCGCAGTAACATTGATCAATTTCATTTTCTAAAGAACACATTAATCCCACTTCGTCAGGAATTTTGATTGGTTGTGGTCAGAATCATTGAATCAAAGCGGAAAATTACATTGAATTACCATTCCCAAGTTACATATTTGCTATTTATTTCCGAGAATATTATCTAAAAATACTCTTATTCTGTGTTATACGAACACAGAACTATTGACGTAGCCAAAATATTGAGGGCAAATTTATCTTAAAACAAATTGTTTTAAAAATTTGCCCTCACTCCAACAAAACTCTCTGTTAGTATTAGTGTCTTAGTATTTTGTGAAAAATAGCTTTTAATAACAACCTACCTGGTGTTACTATCTCAATTTAATTTCGATACCGGAGTTTGTGTTTGAACAGCACAAAAATTGTTTTATTTCTTGAGAAAATTACCAGATGTGCTGCTTCAACTTCTGAATGAATAATTCCTATGCTCATACCTGTGATATAATGCTTATACTAAGAAGAGAACACTCACATCGAAAGTAAGGACACTGAATTATTTACCATAGACAGTTTTTTTTAATAGCTGTCCAAGTACACCCCAGATGCAATTTTCACATCCCGGGTTCTTTGTTGTCTCGGCACGGTACACGTTCAGAGATTACATCTCAAAACTCTATTCTTATCCAAACAAAATCACGGCGCGTTCAAACCCCGTTCTCCAGAAGCACTTATTGAGACACCATCACTCCTGCCGTTAGGCTAATAATGGTACTTGACTATCGAACCTTTGGCCCGCGTCTGTCTGGTTCCTCTCGTGCAAACAGTCCTTTGACCCTTTAACACTCCCGGCATCAACACAAACCGCCAGTAAGAGTCAACGATCTGTGAAGCCCGGATACGATTATCGTTTATGCTGATACGGTAAGCAATCAGGACTCGCATTCAAACGAGCCTGCTGGCAACAAGATAAAGAAGTGAGAGGAGAGAATAAGAGAGAGAGAAAAAAACCACCCACCGGAAGAAAACTCATTCCTGCAGATACACTGCACCGTGTATCTCTGTTAAAACGGAAGTTACCCTCACCTCAGGGAACCCTCGACCAAACTTAGCAGAAGTGGGAGTAGGGACACTGTTCGGATAAGTGCTCCTACAATGAGCACTCAAATGGATCGAGACGAAGTGACATAAACGGAGAGAAAGAAGGGAACCAAAACTTGGCAAGCATTTCTTCATCCTGGTTGCACCAAACGTTCCCCGGAGCAGAAACAGACACTCGAGTGACACAGACCCCTTGCACACACACACACACACATTATCAGGGGTAGGAAAATTCGTGTAGCAGAGAAAGGTTTTAAATTTCAATTACATTGCACACTCGGTTGCTTCATCAGCACTCACTACAAACGCGAGATTGTTACGATAGCGATGTACTTCCTGAGGACGTAAAGGCGCACGTCACCGCGTGTACGCGTTACCAGTACGCGCCATTGTGCACCCGGTAAACCGTTTATCAGCAACAAATTGACACACACACACTCGCGCACGCGAGCGAGGGTGAGTGCTTGAAAAGCACCGGAAACGCTTATCTGCTTTCGTCACCGATCTTTCCATCGAGGAGGTTCGCGTTTTCCTCTCTCTCTCTATCTATCTCTTTCACCACATGTGCTTTTATCCTCGAAAAGCGTCAAGATGGGTAAACTGGTAGTCAGGTGGTATCAGGTGGTTTGATGCGAGATGGAAAACCCGATGAAAGCGAATTCGTGCAGCGATCAGTGCAAAAGTGTGTAATCCTTCTGCCGTTACATGCATTAGAGATTCTTGCCAGGGTGTGTGGAACTCCATTGTCAATAAAATCTCACGAAGTAGCGAACTTTAAGGTTGAAGAGATTGAAAGCGATAAGACTTCGGTGGGGAATGAACGAGCCAAGCCAGTCCATTAATCACGTTCATGCCCTAGCATCGGCTGTGTGGAGAAGATTTCTTAGTAAATTAAAATGCTCCACCAGATGAAGGTGCTTAATGATAATTATCTTTCTACTATTGACACGAGTAAGCTGTAAGCCGGCAGTTAGTGAACTTGCTAGCTGGTAGGAATTTGTGCGATAATGAACAAAACCCCGCTAACAACTGGATAGAAATTAAAATCCTAATGAACCATTGGTTCGAAAGCTTCAATGTAACCACAGCATGGGTTAAGCCTCATGTTCTTTAGAAAGTTCTACTAACATCCGTACAGCGGCATAATAGTACATGTAGTACATAGCTGAGCACAAACTCTCACACACTTTCCCATTATTCACGCCCCGTACAAAATGGATCTATAATTCACCGCAAACATACACCGACCCAAACGTCCCTGCCCTACCATTCTGCCATCTTCGTCCGGATCTCCATTACAGCGTACCATCACCGTATCGCCGGAACATGGCATCATAAATCCTTTTGCTGTGGGATATACGGTGTAGTGCATAAATAAAATATTTCCAGCCTTAGCCTAAAGATGTGGCGCGGTACCGTTAACCGTACGGATGATCTACTACCTACCGAAAAAGGATCAGAGAGGAGAAGAAAAAAAACTCCCACCCTCCCGAGCACGTCAAAGGAATTCCTGTTCCATCCCGAAAACGTTGACCAGCTCCACGGGAGAAGTATTTCACGCTTCAAAGAGCCTGCGGACTTTGTTGGTTTGGAAATTTTAACAGACACATTCAAACCGTAAAGGTGTTGAATGGGAACCAGGGGTAGTAGTACAACATACGCTTCTGCTGGTTGGGCTATAGTGGGCAAGGATAATTTGGTGTTTGCAATTCGGTGCTATGAGTTTCGTTCGTTTTTTTTTCTTCTTTTTTTTGGGAACAATCTTATCCATCTTACACTTTTGGTTTTTGGTTTCTTTTTGGGAGTTTAAGGCAACATCTTTATGGACGTGCTAAATATGTTTACCAACGAGGCAGACACCACTCTTTCGGCACGGTTAAGTTCCAGTAGGAGGAAAGATAACATGAAGCCCAGCTAGACGAGTACTTGTTGATCCTTAGTGAAGCTATTTTGGAGCTTCATCCATTTTTTAATACTTTCAACAGGCACTTCCGAAAGGCGAACGGTGCTACGTTGTGACGATGCATCTCCTATCACCATTTCAACATCTTTACCGGAACAGTAGTGTTTAAGAATTAAAGTCAATCTAGATCTTCATCTCTATTCTGATCCGCATCGTTATGATGCGACTTGATAATAGTATATCCTCTTTCGTTTCATTACAGACACAATTAGATTGTGCACACTTTCAGGCATTGCATCAACTTCAGCACTAGAATCAACTTTAAAAGATCACGTTTCTGTGGTTTCGCTTAACAATTGCATGCTTAAAGAAATATTGAATACGGTTCGAAATGACTCATTCAAATGCATATGGCAACGGGTTGTCCACACCATTATAATGCATTCAAATTTATCGAATCCTTCTCAAATCCCGTTGACCGTATGGGTTGGTATGGTACGTGTTATAAACGGCAACATCCCAGCACCATTAGCACAATTGGGCACTATTGAAGGCGTTGCAGGAAGATAGCTGAAAATAGAACCCTCCCTTTTCGTCCGTAGCGCATCCGTAAGCGAAGGTTATTCGGATAGCCTTTCGCCAGGAAATACCATTTACCAGGGGGATACGATACGACGGAACGATGTTCGAGATACGCGTAGATAATGTTTGAGAACGTAGGAAAAATAGTCGTTCCCTCATCAAATACTGCTGCTACTCCTCGCATGGACCTTTCCCACTAACGTGATTACATCCGAGCGACAAACGACGATGACGATGAACGCAACCGAAGCAGCTTACCCGTGCAGTAAGTGCAGAACGGTTAACCACATTGAATTACAACCCATTTGTCGTATGTGCGGTCAAAACGACAAGATTCGAGCCGGGTTGGATAGGTTAGAGCGGTCTGTACGTGGTGAAAAGAAACCCCATCCGGATGTCATAAAATTACCGTAAGAGCATTTATCGAGAAAATAGCTTTTTGCAGCAGAAAAATGACGAAGGAAAAACATGCACCAGCGAGAAAGTCCGCCTCGCAGGTATGGAGCACTGTGTTCTTCTCGTACCATGTGTAGCTAGAGTGTAAGTGGGAGGAATGCTGTTTCTTAGAAATTATTCCCGAACAATTTTCATGTAATTGTTTCCTGTGTTCCTGTGGAGGTTGAAAGTACTTTCCGCGTGTAAAAGGGGGTAATGGTGGAGATGTTTAAACCGAACTGGCAAATGAAAAGACAGTATGAGGAGTATGGAATGCTAATTGGTTTACCATTGACCTTGACACTGAGATACTGGGACAGATATTCCACTGTCTGAATGGCTTGGTCAGATATTCCACTGTCTGAATGGCTTGATCTGGATGGTCTTAATATGAAGTAAATTTAACCAGCAAGATTGCATTAAAATATTAAACGTAATTAAATTCAAATCAATCGAATTGGTACATATTTCATCACAAGATGTTTGTTTTATCTTTACATGATGTAAAGACCGCCGTTACAAAAACTCATTTACTCACACCACGCTTTCATTTTCCAACGGAATGCATATCGAATTTAAATTTAAATAATCGTTTAGTACAGTTTTAGTACAAATCTCATCTGTAGAATTCAACTACCGACATCAAAACCAATTTGATGTACTCTGCACAGTGTGACAAAATAATAGAACATGTTGATTTTTTCGTAATATATTGTAAACATTATTTACCTAAATATCTGTTCATCAGGCGATGGATTTGTTTCAAATAACAGTAAAATTTGTATGCTAATTTTTCACGGTGTTTGAAATACTTTTATACTCTTGGTATGAAGGGTTTCCTTTTAATTGTTTTAAATGACAAAAACATTTTACATTTGTATGACCCGCGCTATGCCACTGTGCTACGTAAGCGCATTTGATTGTTTTGTTTTGGCTATCCAAAGCTAGGCAAGCAATAAAAACGTGACAAAAGTGCTGTTTTCGCCAATTTTTTATTGCTTTATTGTTAGAACACAGTGCCTGTTCCGTTCAACATTCAACAGGTGGAATGTTATTTGTTTTGTAGTACTAAAGCACTTCGCATATTCATGGTTCACAATTTTCTTCACAGCCAGTTTGCAGCTGATCATGTCATCTCGGCCACAAGTTTATTTAACACGGAAGGAATGTTTCAGCGCATGCCACCGGTTGCATAGGTTAGTTACCGGTACAATATGGTAATGCTATAATATAGTAATTCTTTTGAACTATATCCATTCCTTCCACTGTAGTCCCTTCCTGAGTGAGGAAGTGAACCGACAGGTGTACGGCAAGTGTAACAATCCTAACGGGCATGGACACAACTATACCGGTACGAACTAACGGTATGCCGAACCTTGAAGCATGTTTTCTACCCTTTCGCTCTTTGTTTCCAGTGGAGGTCACGGTACGTGGCCCAGTCGATAGCAAGACGGGCATGGTCATGAACATAACCGATCTTAAGGAGTACATGGATCAAGCAATCATGAAAAAATTAGATCATCTGAACCTCGATAAAGACGTGCCATACTTTAAGAATCTGGCCAGTACCACAGAGAATGTGGCCATCTTCATTTGGGACAGCTTGAAGCTAATCATGAGCAAACCAGAGCTCTTGTACGAGATAAAGATATACGAGACGGACAAAAACTCGGTCATTTATCGGGGTGAAAAGCATTCGGTTGGGCATCATCATCACCATGACACGGTAAAACATTCCCGCGTTACAAACTCATCGGAAAACTCGTCGAATCTTTCGTCCGATTCGGACGGTTAGATACGTTTTCGAAGCTGTGACCAGTATTGCATACAATCAATGCCTAGATCTGAAACGCCTACATCCCATGACCAGACGATTCCTGTGCAAGTATATTTTTTTCGGACCTTGACAAAAGAATGAACTCGCCACCAGTACTTTTAGGAGCTAATAAAAATGTTTCCATTTAGCACTGCTTTATTAAAACTGCTGCATGTACCAATCGATGTTAAACCGAATGATAATTTAAATAATTTAATTAGCTTTTTTCTATCACACTGTCGCCTAAAGCAACGATTAAAATCATAGTTCTAGTATCACTCTTCGTTGTTGAACTCAATACCCTATGTATGGTACGGTTTCTATGTACACGTTTATCAACAAACGGTTGCGTGGCGGATGGAACGAAACCGTTGTAAGCAAATTCTACTACAATTCCTTTCCGCTCTTTGCTGTGATAAAACCTCGTGTGTGTGTGTTGTGTGTAAAGCGTTCTGTTATCTTTTTTTTGGTACGTTTACAAAACTTCTTACTATTCCTGCGTACGATGGATGGCTAAACCATGTGCTACGTAATGAATGTACGAAGTGCATTATTTTGGCATGCTTAGAGAGAGAGAGAGACGAGAAGAAATTTCCTAGACAAATTTAAACTACACCCAACTCGAATCAACGTCTAAATAGGATCATCGAACTTTTTGTCGTAATTGATCGACACGTACGGTATGCCGAGTTCGAAATCGTTCCGAGGCCAGTACTTTAGTGTGGGACGACTTTCGGGACGTTCGTCGTTGACGAAAAAGTAGGCAAACAGTACACAGGCCGGATAGGCGGAGATGAAGATGAGAATGTGCCAGAATCCGTGCAGGTACGGAAAGTTCATCGATGACCAGGCATCACAAAACATGCGATCATTAATCCAGCAAACGATGGCCATAATCAGGATGGTGGTATTGCGTACACCGAGCCGATACACACGCTGATCTTGCACGCTGCAAAATTATGTAGGTCATTACAAGGTTTAACTGCACATTTTTGTGTGGTTTGCTGTAGTTTGGCACTTACATTTTTAGCTCCTGGTAAAGCAAATAGGTGGCGGGTATGGCCAGGAACATGAGCGCGAACGCATTTATCGCGGGATGACAAAATGAAAGTGCTGTTGCTGCAATCGAAAATACTGTCATCGACAAGCAGAATCGTTTTCTGTAAAACAAAAAGGTTAATATGTTATTTTTCTGTTCTACCAACATGGCGATAAACATGCTTTACCTCGAACGCTTGAAAATTCTGGGGAAATGGCGCCTTGGACAGAACAGACTTAACGTAGCCATAAATACCCATAGTATGGTCAGCTCGTCCAGCAATTGACCGAGCAGGCTGAGCGTCGCGTGGAAGTATGCCGAGGACAGACCGACCACTATCAGGAGCACCCAGATCAGATGAATGGCCGGTTGAATGAACTTACCGTAGTCCTTAAACAGATAGATGAGAAACGGAGGACCAAGCAGGAACAGAACATTGCTTATCTGAGAAACAGGAAAGCTTGTATCGATTAGGAAATACAAAACTGGTGGATAAAAC
>CM028103.1:18164257-18182431 GCA_016170015.1 Anopheles longipalpis | reverse complement strand
GAACTTGCCGTAGTCCTTAAACAGATAGATGAGAAACGGAGGACCAAGCAGGAACAGAACATTGCTTATCTGAGAAACAGGAAAGCTTGTATCGATTAGGAAATACAAAACTGGTGGATAAAACGTGTTACACGAGCAAATTCAACTTTCATTTACGCATTGCAATTGTGGAATGCGGGCAATTGCGCACATGGCGGTAGAAGGGATGTGTAATTACATAATGCAATAGACGAGCGTTTCGCCATCGCTGCCAATGCCACGCAGAACACACTTTAGCGAACGGTCAACTGAGATTTCCGCTCAGATTGTAGCACCAACGCGTTTTTTAATACGTACCGTATTAACAAATTCGGCAATATCTGGCGATACGAGATAGTTGCCCTCGCACCAATCCACTGGTGAGCTTCCTCGTTCTAGATGTTCCCAAGTCATGGTGCCACATAAATGATCTGAGCTTCGAAACAAATTACAACCCTTTGCTAGTTTTTCACTAGTGTACACAGAAGTTTTGCGAGTGATACGTATGTTCAGCCTGATCAGCAGCAATTCCGTACCAAGTTTGTTGTTGATTTGCGCTACTATTGCTTCTTCTTTGCATTCAGTCCGATGATTTTCCGAAGCTAGCTTGCCGTTTGCCGAAGTTTGACAAACCGTTGCATGCTGTCAAAACTGACAGCACGTCCAATTTCTTCGGATCCTTGCGTGCCAGTGGTGTTTCCCGTGTGCATTGTGATTGATTTTGTACTTTATTATTTAATTTACACAGAAAGTTAGCCAGTTTCTTCATTTGCTAGGTGCGTAAAGATTGCGTAAAGTGATGTATACTATCATTTTCCATAATACAACGATTTTGACGCCCTACAACCATGCCTGTCCCCATTTGCGATTTCGTCACATAGAGCAATGATATCGTTTTTATCATCCCCAGTCATTCGCTGCCTAGACGCGTAATTGTCTGTGTAGAACCAACCGTCTGGTAGCTAGCTTTGCCGGCTCGCGGGTGCCCGAGGGTATACACCTCGCGGCCACCATGGCAACGAGCGACGGAAGTGCGGCTGCGGGCAGCAGTGGCAGCAGCAGCTTCGATGACTTCATCTCCCAGTTCAATGCTCGGGTCCAAATACAGCAGCAACTGCAATACCTCCGATCGAATCCCACCACTACCAATACCAACCAGCTGCAGGAATCGCAACAACCAACAACGTTTCAGTATTATGGCTTTACCTCCAATTTGACCCCAACTGCAGCCGAGTTTATCCCTCGCAAGTACCAAACGGATGCGAACGATGGCGTTCCGCAAGCGACCGTTTCGATGGCAACCACCACACTAGCGCCTGCTGCTGAGATGGATGACGATGATGATGCAGATGATAGGGAAAATATACGTGCAGGGTCGTCGAATCACTACGGTGCCGGAAGATCTGCAAGCCGTCCGCGTAGAAACGAAACCCTGAAACCACGCAACGGATGGCATACGAGAGACGACCGTCCCGTGGGTCGTCAGGGAAAGTGGAAATCCAACCAATCTACTGCCGGTAGTGGAAGGCTTCGGATGCACGAGGATGATTATGCGGGCGATTGTCCTCCTTCACGCAATGGTGAAAACTCTTCACGACGTGCCGGAGCAAGACAGTGGGGTAATCGCACGATACAAACCGAAACCGACGAACGGCGTTCGAATGGTTCATCGTCGAAAACGGAAGCTAAACCACCGCCACCGGAATCACCAACAATAAAGCCACTGTCGAAGTGTTCCCAGCGCGAGAAGCTTATGCGCGAGATCGAATGCTATCGGCTGGAGTGTTTAGTGTGCTGTGAAATAGTCAAACCGATGCAATCGATCTGGTCGTGTGGGAACTGCTACCACATACTGCATCTTGCTTGCGTTACCAAGTGGGCCACGAGTTCACAGGCAGAGGATGGATCCGGCTGGCGCTGTCCGGCCTGCCAGCACGTCACGAAGAAGATTCCACGGGAGTACTTTTGTTTCTGCGGCAAGAAGAAAAATCCCACGTACAATCGGGAAGATTTAGCACACACCTGTGGGGAGCTGTGCGGACGCCGTGAGCTTTGTGAGCACGCGTGCACACTGTTATGCCATCCCGGACCGTGCCCACCGTGTCAGGCATCGGTACAGCGAATGTGCGGTTGTGGACGATTGGCAAAGTTGGTCCTGTGCTGCATGAAAGAGGAGCTGCTGTGTGATTCCGTGTGCGACAAACCACTGAACTGTGCGCTTCATCGTTGCGTGAAACGCTGCCACGCAGCAGCGTGCGAAATGTGTGCGGAACAGGTCCAACATAACTGTCACTGCGGCAAAAGTGAACGGATGGTCGTATGTAGTGTGGAAAATCTGGAACAGATGAACTATGGATGTGGGAAAACGTGTGGTCTTCCGTTGGACTGTGGGAACCATCAGTGCCAACGGTTGTGTCACGAGGGTGAGTGTGATCCGTGCGCAGATGCGCCCGAGCGCGTCCTCAGTTGTCCGTGCGGACGGGAAGTGATCGAACCGGGTAGCCGCAAATCGTGCCTCGATCCCATACCAACCTGTGCCGGCAGCTGTGGCCGTAAACTGACGTGCGGTCCACCCGGTGCCAACCATTGCTGCGAGGCGCAGTGTCATCGGGGCGATTGTCCAACATGCAAAAAGTCGACCACCGTGAAGTGCCGTTGCGGGAACATGGATCAGCCGATGAAGTGCAAAGACCTGACGACACGTGCCGACGATGCCCGGTGCAAGAAGCGCTGTGTACGAAGGCGCAGCTGCGCGAAGCACAAATGTAATCAGGTGTGCTGTATCGATATTGATCACATCTGTCCGAAAACCTGCTCGTTGCCGCTGTCCTGTGGACGCCACCGCTGTGATAAACCGTGCCACAAGGGTAACTGTCGGCCTTGCCATCGCGTTTCGTTCGACGAGCTGACCTGCGACTGTGGCGCTAACATAATCTATCCGCCCGTACCTTGCGGGACGAAAAAACCGGCCTGCGAACGGCCTTGCAATCGGAGGCATGCGTGCGACCATCCGGCCCTGCACAATTGTCACGCCGAACCGGAATGTCCACCGTGCGTCGTGCTGACGACGAAGTCATGTTACGGTAAGCACGAACAGCGTAAAACCATCCCGTGCTATCAGGAATCGTTTAGCTGCGGTATGCCTTGCGGGAAACCGCTCGCCTGTGGTCGACACAAATGTATCCGAGCATGCCATGAAGATGAATGCATGCAGGAGGGAACCGTTTGCAAACAGAACTGTACGAAAATGCGGGAAGCGTGCGTGCACGCGTGTAACGCACCTTGCCACGAGGACGAATGTCCCGATGTTCCGTGCAAGATTGTGGTGGAGGTGACCTGCGACTGTGGCAACCGTAAGCAGCAACGGACGTGTCACGATTTCTCCAAAGAGTACCGTCGTATAGCAACGTCGCAGCTTGCCTCGTCCGTGCAGGAAATGCAACGTGGCGGATCGGTCGAACTGAGCGACATTTTGGGACCCATTCGACCGAAAAATAATAAAACGTAAGTAGGATTTATTGCGATCTGGAATCGAAAGAATTAATCGCCCCATTCTCTCAACAGACTCGAGTGTAATGAAGAATGCAGACTGCTTGAACGTAACCGCCGCATTGCGATAGCGCTACAGATACGCAATCCCGATCTACCGTCGAAATTGCAACCGAATTACTCTGAAACGTTGCGTGCGTATGCAAAGAAAGATCCCGCCCTGGTGCAGATGATACACGAAAAGCTAACCGAGCTGGTGAAGCTTGCGAAGGAAAGCAAACAAAAGTCACGCTCCTACTCGTTCCCGGTGATGAACCGCGAGAAGCGTGCCGTGGTGCACGAAATGTGTCACATGTTTGGTGTCGAATCGGTTGCATACGATGCGGAACCGAATCGGAATGTCGTCGCAACGGCAGATCGCTTTACGGTAGGTGGAATTAAGGATGTTCATTCTCTTTTCTGTTACTAAGTTGTGGATTTTGCTTTACAACTTTTAGTCGTGGTTACCGAGCATGAGCCTGATGGAGGTACTGCAGCGAGAAAATGGCCAGCGCCGTATCATCGTACCGAGTCTGAATGCATGGGGTAGAACAAACTACGCTGGGGCAGCAAGTTCGAGCAGCAAATGAACGGGAAAAGATAGTTTCACTCGTCCTGTAACGAGAAATAACGTTCGATGTCTTATTCTTTTATTTGAAATTGTTTTTAATTTTCTTTTTTGCTAAATATTGCTTTAACGAATTTTTTATTACTTGCCTTCAAGGAGGTAGCTGTCCATCGTGTATTTCTTAGTTTTCTAATTGTAATCGTATATGTAATTTATTAAATGCCAATAAATCAAGTCAGTCCAGTGAGTGGAACATGACACAAGGCACACAAGTCACAGGAGATTAATTTGATGAGGATAATTTTTTCGTATCTCTATCGTATAAAAATTTAGACGTACAGAGCCAACTGTTATAGTGGAATATCAACGATGAATTCTTTTCCCTAAATATGCGCGCACATGAGCAGAATTGTTGCTACATCATAGCATTATATAAGACCAACGTTATGAACGTCCCACAAGACAGACAAAGAACCATCCTCAAAGAACAAACTCTTTTTTTAAGGCGAGTAAATAGTAATCACCTTCTTAAAGAACTTAAAAAAAAAACAATTTTCACTACCTTCGATCGACACCAATAAAAAAGGACCACATAAAGTACCCTAGAGGCGACACTGATATTTATTTGCTCAACAAGCGCTCACAGAACAACAAGCTGCGAACCATGTACGATCACGGAATTTAATTACTTTCACAACAGCCCACAGCGGTGCATGCGCCTGTCCGGACTGGCGACGCTTTACTTCCACTTGTTGTTGTCGTAGTCCCACTTCGAGGACACACCATGGATTGGGTTGATGTTCAGGTCAAGCATACGCTTAAGCTGTGCCTTCTGGTGCTCTTCATCGAACGTTTCCGGGATCGGGTCGTACACGAATGCCTTCAGCAGCAACATGCCAATCAAGCTCATGGACGTCGCAATCAGGGCGGCACCAAGGCAGGCTTTCCATTCACCGGTCGGGTGCTTCATCTCGGCGAAGGTTTGGCAGAACGATGCACGGTACAGGGCTTTCTTTTCTTGCACCGACAGCTTCTTCCAGTCACCCTTCTCCTTCTCGCGCAGAGCCTAACGGGGAGGAAAACAAACGAATGTCCGGTTAAAAAGGCACATTTAAGATAGTATGGTGTATGCAAAAAAACAACACTTACCAGGACATCACGAGTGTTTTCCTTGAAGCGGATGGCCGGCATCGGGTAGTCGACACGATCAGCATAAACTGCCATACCGTTCCAGCCGTGACCGACCACTTCCCGTTTGCCAATCTTCTGCGAAATCATGTCATGGGCCTGACGGGTGCCCATCTTCGTACGCAGCGCATTTCGCAGCACCACCGACGCAAGGTTTACGTTGGCCATCGTACCTATCGTAAAGGATATGTGCGATAACCGCGAGAAACGATTAAATATTGCACTCGAGACTGAAGTCAACACAGGGCGATGTGAAGGTTAGACGACCGTTTGTTCAAGGAACATATGACTGCTTTGATTGGGGATGGCGCACAGAGACAGTCAGAAGAAGAAAAAAGTACACAGCATTATGTAACCCTTCATATATCCCATTTTCTGCAACCAGGGTACCATGCAATCGTGCACGGGCTGTAGAACTCACGCAAACCATCGCATCACCGATAAGAAAATGCATTAGCGTTGGAATGTGCATCCGCCACATCCTTGTTTAACTAAATTTCACCATCTTTCTCCGATTACGAAATCATAACCCCAAAAACAACACTACTTTTCCCGATAATCAAAAAGAACTTGCGTTCCTGCTGCTATGATCGAAACATTCTTGGTACTACACTACCGGCAATTTGTGATGGGATGTCGTGAAAATGTACCACCAATCCCTTTTCCGAAAGGTTTTTGCTCAGCACCAAATAACACTCACCTCCAGTGAATTTCGAACCGACCGAGAATCGAAGAAGTTTTTTCACTACGCCTGTGTTTAGAAAAAAAGAGGTGCAAGTTTTATCGAACTGTCAGCAAACCACTGTGGTGAAGGCCTCGGTCACCGTCAGAGACAATTTGCAAGCTTCGATCACATTTTACTGTACAGTGCTGCCCTCTAGTGAGGAATAGAAATAAACAGTGCTGCCAGGTTTTTTAAATGTAAACCGGTTCGACGGTTTAAAAAATCAAGTTTGTAGTATTTAGATTACATCAATTCCATAAACTTCTCAAAACTTCGTAAAACTACGAAACATTTAACAAATACCTACCCATTTGTATAATAATCCATTTGTTTCGATCAAAATAACAAAACTACACACAGATTCCGTTTATGCTGAAGTACTTTTTTTCTTTATTTACTTTTCGTACATCGTGTATTCACGTATTTGGGACAGGCTTTTCCTCTCTCCACAACGAAACCATGTGCATGTGCAACACTTATTGATCAATTCGCGTGATAGTGTCTGATTATCTGTCCCGTTTTTTTCTTTTCTGCGATAAACTTTATTCTATAGGATAATATTTTGATTTGAGTAAACGATCGTGAATATGTACATCTGCTCGAGGAAGTTAGCCCGCACTGTACTGGCATCATACTTTCTTTTGGAGGGAAATTATGTGTGTGTTTTTTTTATTAGACCCACACAGTTTTCCAGTTACAGGGAGATTTGCTTTATGTCACAGCTACAACAAATTACACCTAGAAATGGAACGACCGGGCACATTGTTCGCTTCCTATTCCACCTCCCCACTAGGGCCAGTAAGAACCGTGTGAACAATAGGACGTTTAGATAAGGTATTTACACTGATTTATCAACAGTAATGATACACTGTTTTGAACCTGAAAAGGTTCAGCAGCAACCGAAAGTTCCTTGGGCCATTAGCTGATGATGATGATGATACTATTACCACTTACGCGCATATATTCACTAACAACTTGCGATTCTATCTAATGAAAAGAATGAAAGATGACCATCTCCAGAGAGAAGATAATTTCACATGATTTATCTTTTCCATCTTACATACCCACTCTATCCCCCTCTCTCTTGCTCCTTTTTGCTACTATAATTTTCGATTATTATTCGAGCATAATTTTACATATTTTATATAGACAATTTTCGTTAGATGAAAAAGTGAAGAAAACTAAACATAAAACAAAGAAAATGGTATTTGCACTGGGATATTGGTACCGCTGGTACCGACGTACTCTTTTGCAAACGAGAACCAGCATCATACATTATAGCCATCTAATATGTATATCGAGTAGATCCTTTAAAACATCGCTTTATGCGTTGTCTTCGACACACGACTTTTATGTGTGTGTTTCTCTCACGCATTTCAGTGTTTGGTTTCCATTTTTGTAAACATTCACATTTGGATTGTTTTTTTTTCTTTTGTTCTCTATTATTTTGAGCAGTTTTAGAGCTTTACTTCTTTACTTTTGTTTCATCCATTCCATTCTAGTGTGTCCATCCAGTTGGTGGCACTTTAGCGCAATTTGATTTCCATTCTCGGACGTACTTTCGGAAATGTGCCACAACACATCCACACCTCGGATAGGGGAGGATTTGCATAAAATAATTTACATCTAACATAGCGCTGGCACTATAAACAATAATAAATACTGGCTGCCAAAAACCATTGCCGCCTCCTACCATCGACCCGTGTACTATATTTTTACCCCCGTTTTTGAGCGATAAGTAACCGGAAACCGGAAGCCATTAGTGAAACGTGTCGCTCTCGCATCATCTCTCTCTCTCTCTCTCTCTCTTTCATCAGCTTGTCTTGTCTTTTGGTTTTTTTGGTGTTTGGCTTTACGGCAAAAGGGTTGCTGTTTCGGCAGATATATGTCGCTTTCGCGCATTCTAATCGGCAATCACGGGCCACGACGTGTAAGAAGTGNTCTCTCTCTCTCTCTCTCTTTCATCAGCTTGTCTTGTCTTTTGGTTTTTTTGGTGTTTGGCTTTACGGCAAAAGGGTTGCTGTTTCGGCAGATATATGTCGCTTTCGCGCATTCTAATCGGCAATCACGGGCCACGACGTGTAAGAAGTGGCAAAGTTTTCATAAGAAACCCATCTCCAGTGCGGTATGCAATGATCTGATGTCACTGTGGCTGGATATCCGCCAGAAGGGAAAGTTAAGATTTTTGGCCGCATTCTCCTCATCCTGCCCATCGCCTACCACGACGTATGTGCTTTTGCGTCCGAATCGCGTTACAATCCGTTCGAAGCACTGTTCCTTGCCTGGGAAGTACAACGAAAAAAAAACGAATGAATAAGAACATCTTTTCATAGTACATCGTCTACTAAACTAATTCTTACCAATTTTGTTCGCACTGTACACGTTCTCTACCGGGAATACCTGCCCCAAGCCGTACAGCAGAATCTTGGCAAGGGCCGGTACAAGCTGCGTTGTGGTTACGAGCACATTGACACAGTTTTCTCGCTGCGCAATCATGTTTAAGCACTTCAGCGTTAGACTGTGCCAGCTGTCCGTCTCGAGCTCGATGTCTGAACGTACCTGCAACCAGTGGTCACGCTTCTGCGGTCCTAGCAAACCACCAACACTACAATAGAAAGCGGATCCTTAGTAACAACACCAACGCGATCCCGCCCGACTAATACTTACTTATTCCGGTACGTGTTGTACGTGTCCTTAATTTTCCGATAGCGAAACGCGAGCTTTCGCATCCAGTCGACGCCACCACGCACACCATTCGGTAGACAAACATTGGGTGGAGCTCCTGCTGAACGAGAAAAGTGAAGAGAGAACGCTCTGTAGACACACACTCTGTTGTTGATTTAGGATGCGCACTCCCGGTGACTCCCGGTCGATGTGATGTTTACCTTGCGGTGTGGCATTGTGGAACCCATCGGCTGCAAAGTTGTAGTTGTTGAGATCCTGCCCGTTGTCATCGGACGCAACGTCGTCGATATGTATCTGATCGCACTCTTCCAGATCGTTGAAGAAGAAATATGCATCGGCCATGTTGAAGATCAGCTCTTCCATCCGGTAGCCAAGCTGCACCTGGTGATCGCGGTTCTGCACGAAATAGAAAAAACACCGCACATTGAGACCTTTAATTTGTTCCTTCTACCGCATCTCGCTGATACCGCTTACCTTATTGTATCGCCCAGCATAAGACCCAGTAAGGAGAGAATGGAAGATGATGATCGTTTCGTCGAGATCCCATACGAAGATACGTTCGGGAGCCTTTTCACTAATACCCGGCTCACTGGTAGAGCTGCGCGTTGGACTTGGATGTGCGTGACGTCTTCCGCGGGCCCGTCCCGATTTCCCGGTCGGTGTTGTTTTGTTACCGCCGCCCGAACCGCCCACACCGGGAACCGCTCCGATCCCGGCCGTAGGTGAAATCGAGATCGGTGACTGGGGCGAATGTGAATGGGCGAGCATGTTCGGTGTGGTGGCGTGCGCCTCGGACGGACTGTCCGCCGATAAGCCGGCCGCCACGTGGAACCCAGCCTGACTACCGCTCGAGCCGGGCGAGCTGACGTAGGGCGAGTAGCTGGCGGTGTTCGCATAGTACGGGCTGTACTGATCGTTGTAATAGCTGTATCCATCCTGCTGCCCCGCACCGAACTGACCGAACGATGAGTTGTACCCGTAGGAGGAGTAAAGCTGGGCGGAGTTGTTGTTGCTGGCAGCAGCTGCTGCCGCGTACGGTGAAGTCAGATACGTGTTCGGGGACGGTATCTTCGTGGATGCCGTTCGTGCACCGTACGCCGTCGCACCGTAGGCGGACGAGTAGAATGCGGGTGTGTACTGCTGCATACTGTTGTAGTAATTGTAATAGTCCGACTTGTGGTCGTACACGTTCGAGGCCGCTGCCGTTTGGCTCTGGAGTGCGTCCAGTGTGGCGGCGGCGCTAGAGCCGGGATTGGCACAGAACAGACCGGTCCCGTCAAGGTGGGCGCTGGTCGTGGAACCGAGTGGCAGATTGGTAGCCGACGCCGCCAGATTCGCGTCCAGTCCGGGGCTGCGCAGTTCCGACTTGACCGTACCGTCACTAAGCCAGTGCGACATTCCCAACTCGGCAGAATTCCCTCCGGTCGTTAGCAGACCTACACCTACACTGCTGTTGCTGTTGCTGCTGCTGCCACTGCTGCTAGTGCCACCAGTGGCCAGCGTTGCCAATCCATCCACCAGCCCTCCGGTGCTGGATCCCGCCGAACTTCCACCGGAACCAGTGCCCGAAGTGATGGTGGTGGATGCACTACCACCACTGCTTCCGCTGCTACTGCTGCTGCCCGCACTGCTGTTTAGCCGACTGGCAAGCGATCCAGGACTTGCTGTGCCTGGGCCGTTTGACAGTGGTCCGTAGCTTAAGTTAAGCCCGTTGTTGTGCAAAGCGAGCGAACCGCCGGACGAATTGCCACCCACACGATAGGAACTGGCGGACAATGTACTGCCTCCAATGGCAGTTGTTGCTGTGTTGGCGGAAGTGGCGTGATTGAACACCGCGTGCTCACTGTTGACTCCACTGCTGGGGCCGCCACTGTGGTGCGTGTGCGCTGACAGCGGAACAGGTGGATAGTGGAACGGTGTCCCCAAGGCTAAAGCCGAACCACTTCCGATACTGTCCAGCGCTGGTACCGTCGTTGCTGTCCCTAGTGGTGACGACTCCACGAGATTACTGTAGATACTGCAAAAGAGCGAGATGCGAAAAAGAAAAAGATTAGTGGACGTTGTACAACTTTCAGCACGTAGCACGATTATGTACAGAGTAAGGTAAATAATGTTGTAACAAGGGCCTCTCACATCAAGTATTAACTATTCCCGGCCTTCCTTTTAGTTCAGATTTCAACCATTACTCAACGATGGCGGCTGGTCCTGTACTATCCTGCGCCTGGTGAACACGACCACCGGAAGGCACATAAATCACAAACCATTTTAAAGTGAAACTGAATTACCGAGTTTTCATCTTCGCTTTCACTCGCCTGTGGTTTTGGTTATGATCTTCATTAACCCTTAATGTAACGACGGTTGAGAGGAGAGCTCATTTTTTATCCTTCCACCCGTATAGGTACCCGTACGAAAGTAAATCATCCTGCACACATATTGCTCATTCCAGTCCAAGAAAAAGACAAAGTAGGCCCTGAGTGTTGCACGGGGGTTGATTTATGTGGGTCGAGACGTGTCAAAGCGCAAAACAATGCCTACTACTACTACTACAACCATCATTATTATGACGCATCAAAACCCAAAAACCCGTCCGTCGCATGAATTTCTTTTTTCGTGTTGTTGCTTGTGGTTTTCCAGTTTTTGGTGGACTTGTATCGGTATTTATTTTGGTTTGTCCCCGCCAACCAACGAACGCACCAACAATAAACAACACGATAAAAGGCTAGTAATAATAATAATAACAATAATAACGATACCAATACAAATATTAATGTTGATCAGAGCACACAGTGAAACCGGTACACGCACAACGCTTGTGCATATAAGAGGATCGGTTTTCCACCGNTTCGACCTGTAGACAAAACGTGAGTAAAACATCGAGCAGTCGACAACTTTGTCGACAATTGGTATCGCCAACACTACATTTCGATCGAAATCGTTTCGATGAGGAGAAGACCTGTCGAAAGCTAGGAGAAGCTTTGTTTTTGAATCTGTTTGTTTGTAGTTTCAGTTCAGTTTTATACCAATTTATTTCAATTATGTATAACAACGGTCAGGAAGTCGGGCAAAAAATATAAATATAAAAAAATCCGCATTTAGAATAAAAAATAGTCTACATCGTTGATTAATTAAACAACGTGTAATTAATTCATCCAATCATAATAAGTGTGACTGTGCATGCAGAGTTGTAGTTAACATATTAACCGCTGCGTTTAGTTTGCATTGCTGTTCTTTCTGCCAACAATTCTTTGTACATCGACGGCGAGCGAGCTGCGCCTACACGATCGAACGATGTCATTCCGTAATTTTCGGCGATATTTAACTAGATCTACAGTATTGTCACTATAATTACCACTAAACAGTAAAATTCAAGCAATCATCGTTGTAAATACACTTATTCCGGATCGCAACACAGCTGCTAGTAGCAAGCACAAATGTAAACAACCGTGGATTTGACAGATACAAAACTGCTTGACAAGTCGACCGCGCGTGTCGTCTCGATCGAAATCGTAAACCCGTATGCGATACCAATTTCGAGTCGCTTTCGATTTCGATCGACAATTCTGATTCTATAGAAATCGAATCGAGTTTTCTTATACGATTCCACCCATTGCTAAGCATGTAGGCACGGGGTAACATGCGACAAGTTATGCCCTAATATGGAAATAAACCTTTAATGCGTTAATTATTAGGAGCGATGCGCATGTAAGACGTAATTGCAGACAGAAGCATTTTGATCACCAAGGACACCAGTGCCAAATTTTTTAAAAGTGTGCGGATCTGAAAATTGTGCGAATTTGAAAGTTGTTCAAATTTAATCTAGATATACTATTCTATGCAATATATACGGTGAAGTTCGATCTCAAACGTCACGCATAAAAGAAATTGACTATTTATAATTTTTTTGCTGTCAATAGTAGCGGGAAGAAAAGTTCTCAAGAAACGCGGGTCTGTAATAAATCTTATGGACCTAGTGCGAGCTTGCCAAATTGAGAACAAGAACGAAGATACTTTCGCTAGAAACCATAAGCGAAGCATAACCACAAAGGGTATCGCAGCCGTGACGTATGGATCGAGGAGGGAAAATGGCAACAATTGGAACAAGGGAGGCTCTTCGCCATCTTACCCATTACAAGTCGATACTCCGCGTCTCGTCGCGTCGCGTTTCCACACAATTGTTTTGCAATTAATATTTTAGCGCAATTTCACAAAATTCAGCGAAATTATTGAGAGCTCCGAATTGTCTTTCCTTGACTCATCATTTTCTGGTGGTTGTGGTGAATAAATCTAATGGGTCTATTGTTAAAGCCGCCTTCGCTTTATGTTGTCCTATTTCCAAACTACACTCTTCCCCTCCTTGGTATGATCGAACCCTACTGTTAAGTACTGAACTAAGTAGGCTAAAGCGAAGTCTAAACTAGAATTGATAGCAAACCAACACATAAAGGATGGAATCGAAAGTATAAGCACAATTTCTATATAACGCTACTTAATAGCGGATGATGTAAAACAGCTGGTTGTTAGTGTGAAAGATTGTTTACATTGTAAACTACTAGTTTGTTCGACGAAATTAAATTTTTTCAACGCTTCCATCAAAATGTGAAATATTTCCCCGGAAAAACATAAAAGCGTTTTGCACAAATGGTGCTCTATTCTAAACATCTCACCAAGTTAATTTGGCGAATTCGAAAGGTTTGACTATATGACATCTGAAGGTTTCGCGAGGCATCCAGTTTTGAGGATGAACAAAAAATTCGGTAAAAAGGCGATCGTGAGACAAACCATTTGCGAATGCGTAATGTGGACAGAACCATCTGTGATGACAGCGGCAATTAAGACCACTAAATACATTCAAAATTATTTAAATCGCTGTTTGTTACTAATAATCCGGTAATATTATGGCCCAAGGTTGTTTTGGCCGAATTTGGCATCTGTACATTATGTTAATATGGGGGACGGCTAAGTGGTAAAAACAAGTCTAGTAAGCCAGAAATGGCCGGCGTGACCTGTAATGTCGTTAAAGTCAAGCAGAGAGAGAGAGAGGTACGATAGTAGAAAAAAATAGGCTTTAACAAATACATTGAACACATAAAAAACAAAGTAATCGAAAGACCTAACATATTCAAAATTTTAATCACAAACTCAAACAGTATCTCTCCACAAAATGCCAGAACACTGTATAGAGCGACAATAAGAAACCAATTAGAAAGGGGATCATCATTAACCTTAAACAACAGCATTTCAAATAGTAACAAACTAAACACAGTCACCCAGGATGCACAAAAACCACACCAACCAATTCACTACACGCAGTTAACGCAGATATACCGCCCAAAATAAGAAGAGAATACATAGCATTAAAATAAAAAGCAAATGCGTACACATTTAGCCCCGAAGTAAGAAAACAGATAAAAGAAATAACAAAAAACAATTAAAAAAAGGAAAACAAAACAAGAGGAACTAATGAAAGAACACAAAAAAATATTGGATAAAATTGGATATCAATAGCAAAAACAAATAATATTGAAAAATACACAAATATAAATACTAAAATTAAGGACAAAATAGAAAGCAAAAACACAACAAACAAAGCTGTGATAAAACAAATTAAATTAGAAATAATAGAAAGCAACTAAAAAAATAAACCAAATATTTACACGGTTGGAAGCGCAATTAAAGAAAATATGGGAATAGGAATATACATACAAGATAAAAACAAAAGATGGTACTATAACTTTAAAATAATAAATAAGACATCACTAACAACAATTGAAATAACAGCTATTGAGAATGCAATAGAAATAGCAGTAGATTTAGGAATTCAACACCCAATAATTTATACTGATAGCTTAAGTAGTTGCATCATCCTAAAAAATGCCAAAAAAAAACACAAATAGAAGGAATGCTAAAAAATATCTATGAATTAGGAAAAAAGACAAAGGCTGAAATATGGTGGATACCCGCACATGTGGGCATTCTAGGGAACGAATGGGCTGACCGTCTGGCCAAACAGGGAAAGACAGCGAACTAACTGTAAGAAAAAGGATTAGATACATAGATGTCCACAAAGTATTACAACAAAAGATGATCAAAGAAGCAAAAAGCTGGTATAAAAAAGAAAGTGAAAACAAGGGGAAGAAATTCCTCAAATTTCAAACGGAGTTCGAAACAGTGCCATGGGAAAATGAGATTAGCATAACAACGACAGAAATCAGACTAGCAAACAAAATATTAATAGGACATGATCTTTCGCCATTTTGATTGAACAAAATGAGAATAAAAGAATCAGGGACCTGCGATACTTGTGACGTACCAGATACGGGAAGACACAGAAAATTCGAATGCAAAAAATACGAAGAACATAGGAACGATCTGAAAATAGAAAAACTAAAAGAAAAATGGAAAGACAAAACAGGAGAAATGTGGAAAAAATAGCAACATTTAAAAAACAAACAAAATAGAAATGTAGATCGTATAGTAAGAAAAGAAGCAAAGAACATAAACCAAAGAGACAGTACCAAAAGAAACATGAAATCCGTTTTGACATAGATTGTCTGGAAGAGAAGGCCTTGAGCTAGAGCGAGTAAGCCTCTGAGTGTGTTCTCAATCGACTGGTCGGTTGTTGACATAAGAGGATACAGTCTCGTTCGCACAAGAAGAAGAAGAAGAAGAACTTTGTCTTGCCCTCCTATCTTGTAGAAATTCTGCGCCTGGTGTAGAACAGATCAGTAACCAACTGATATTAAATCTACCGAATATGGCAAAGAAGCTTCTATTGAGACTATTCAATAGGATGCTACAATACAATATCGTTCCGCCAGACTGGAGGGATAACCATCTTGAAACCGGGCAAACCGGCATCAGATCATCGGTCTTATCGACCGATAGCATTGCTCTCATGCCTTCGAAAACTCTTCGAAAAGATGATTCTTCTGCGTTTAGAGAAATGCCTATGATCTATCAACCTCTCAAGTACCCAATATAGTTTTCGTAAAGGCAAAGGTACGAACAACTGCTTAGCGCTGCTAGTTAGAGAAATCGAACTGGCACATGCACAAAAACAGAATATGACTGCCGTATTCTTAGATATACAGGGGGCTTTTGACTCAGTATCTCCTCATATACTGTGTCATAAGCTAGAAAATGCTGGAATTAGCCCGAAGTTAAATAACGTACTATTTAACCTTATATCAGAAAAGGCAATGAACTTGATAACGGACACGTTCAACTGAAGCGGACCAGCTTTCACGGACTAGCACAAGGGTCCGGCTTGAGCCCCCTGTTATACAACTTTTACGTCAATGACATAAACTGCTGTCTTACGCCTAACTGCAGTCTTAGACAACTAGCTGATGACGGCCTTTTATCAGTCGCTAGCAGGGACGCCGATGAAATTAAAAACTCTTTACAAACAACGCTGAACAATCCAGAATGGTCCCAAAACCTAGGTATCGATTTTTCAGCAGAAAAAACTAAAATGATAACATTTTCCTTCTTTAGCGACACTGCGAAAAAAAGACAGAAAAGATTGTATAAACCCGATATTGACATCTTTCTCTATGGTAAAAAGATAGACATTGCCGAAGATTTTAGATACCTAGGAGTTTGGTTTAATTCTAGGCTTAACTGGAATAAGCACATACGATACTAAGTGCAAAAATGCACCAGAAGAGTCAACTTTTTAAGAATCATCACTGGATTCTGGTGGGGAGCACATCCAGTGGATATGCTACGTTTATATAAAACCACGATACGATCCGTTTTAGAATATGAAAGTATGTGTTTCCATTGGGCATCTAAAACGCATCTAATAACATTAGAAACAATCCGGTATCGATGCTTGAGAATCACCATGGGCAGTATGAAATCAACTCGTGACATGTCCTTGGAAGTGATGTCTGGAGTGATGCCCCTAAAACTACGATTTTTGTACCTTTCGCTCCGACTTCTTATCCGTTTTTCCGTATCAAATCCCTTGGTGATAGAGAACTTCAAATCATTACTAGAGACACAATCCAAAAGCAAAATCATGGAGTTATACCATGATTTTGTTTCATTACAGGCACACCCTAGCGCTTTAACAACATCTAATCGTGTCGCGCTTCTTGATACCTACAGTTTCCTTTTAACGATCGATTCCTCGATGACGGAGAAAAATAGGACTGTCCCGCATAGTCTTCGCTGGATGACAATCCCCAGCACTTTCGTGGGCAAGTACGGCCATTTAGATAACCACAAACCGTACTACACTGATGGCTCGTCGTCAGAGAACGGCATAGCAGTATCGGTGTATATAACACAACCATCGAAATTTTTCACAAACTGAGACAACCGTGCTCTATCTATATTGCTGAGCTAGCAGCCATATTTTACGCACTACTACTTATTAGTGCCAGACCTCCAGATGAGTATTTTGTCTTTACAGACAGTCTAAGCGCTGTGGAAACACTCAAAACGGTGAAGTCTGTTAAGAGCTCAGACTATTTTGTAAAAAAAATTCTAGAGGTCCTAAGCTCCTTGTTTGAAAAGGCGTTTCGCATTTCGCTTGTATGGATTCCCTCTCATTCTGGTATTACTGGCAATGAAAAAGCGGATAATTTGGCAAAAAGAGGTGCTTCTGAAGTTGATTTGTATGATAGGCCCATCCTCTGTCACGAGTATGCCCATTCTCTCAAGGAATTCTGTCTAGCACGTTGGCAGAATCTATGGGAAGCAGATGGTCTCGGGAGATTTCTCTACTCGATATCACCAAAAGTCTCCTTACGACCCTGGTTTGACGGGCTCCCTGAGGAAAGAGCGTTCATCCGCATGATGTCTAGGCTCAGATCTAACCATTTTGCACTGGGCGCTCACCTTTAGCGTATAAACCTGGCTCCAACGAAGGTTTGCGATTGCAGTACAGGACATCACGACATAGAACACCTTCTGTGGTCTTGTAAACATTTTGATGATGTCAGAGGATCACTGTTGGCAGCAATAGCGGCAATCAACAGGGATCCGGATGTCCCAATTAGAGACATAATAGCCACAGGAGACGTGGCATACATGAAACGTTTCGCTACTCCTAGTAAACAAGTAGTAAGTGTTGCTTCGTCTGTTTGTCTTTATAGTAGTGAGTAGTGCTAATCCTGGTGCACATGTTGCTGCACTATTTGCTATCTCCTTCTCCTAACTACGCTGTCCGCTTCTATCGGTGCAAAAAAGGTATATATAAACAGCAGTGCTGCAAAATGTCATGACCATCACGTGATGATCACAACTGAAAACAAAGAACATCTCGACGGTAAGTGATGTTCATTACTGATAGTCATTGAAAACATGTCATGACTTGCCGAAAATGACAGGTGACTACTTGAGTCAAATGTGATACTCTGACTGACAAGCTGACCTTAATGCCAGCGCAAGCATTATCATGACTTTTTTTAACTGTCAACAATGCTGCAAAATGTCACTGTTATTGTCACCA
>CM028103.1:18148830-18164122 GCA_016170015.1 Anopheles longipalpis | reverse complement strand
GCATGAATTTCTTTTTTCGTGTTGTTGCTTGTGGTTTTCAGTTTTTGGTGGACTTGTATCGGTATTTATTTTGGTTTGTCCCCGCCAACCAACGAACGCACCAACAATAAACAACACGATAAAAGGCTAGTAATAATAATAATAACAATAATAACGATACCAATACAAATATTAATGTTGATCAGAGCACACAGTGAAACCGGTACACACACAACGCTTGTGCATATAGAGGATCGGTTTTCCACCGCGCTCGCGCGCACGTGCGCCACGCTGTTCTCCTTTCTTACTTCACGTTGCGTTTACTCACGCAGTGTCGTCGTGCATTAATTTTATTGTAATTTCACACTTTCTTTCTAATTGGGAAAAACTCACCGACATATGGTGGTGAGGCAACGAAAGGTGTGTGTAATAGGATCGTGCAATCGTTGGCAGAAACGACGATTTTTTGGGACGATTTGAAATGAGCGCATGTACAGACCCCAGAATGAGAATCGGTTCTCATTATGCTTCTGTTCACAAATGACAATGGAAATCGATCGATCAGCAATTTCATTTAAGGCGTAAATTATTTCACTGCATGTATTATGAATTTGTGTCAGCATAAAACTGGAACTAAGTTGACGGTAGAAAATACAGTCCTTTTAGGCCGCTCGGAACTGTTCGATTTTATTTAAAAAAAACAGGTGTCAAGTTGAAGTCCTTTTCATTGCAAAAAAAAAGCAAGCAATAGCTTTGGAATTATTAAGTGAATTTCCTGCTAAATTGGATTCTAAATTTATTGTAACAAACATTTTCTTTTGAGAAAAACTGCTAGTATAATCAACTTTAAAACTAAGTTTTCTTTTAATAATATAGTTCCACGTTTTTTTAATTATTTTTCAATTGGTTGAGAAAATGAAATTGGAATCCTCATTCATATTGTTAGGAAAAATGTTAAGAATGTAACAATTATAGCATAAAAGCTTCATTAAATCTGAAGTAAGGTTAAAGCCATCCTGAAGGAAAGTTTCGGGAAAATAGTATAAAAAAGAAATAAAGAAGCACCTAAATGTTATTGAACATAAAGTTAAACATTTAATTTGCTTTTAAAAGATGACAAAAAATAGAAAACTAATCGGAATAGAAAAGAACTATTAACACACATTTTTTTTTTATTTTGTCTGAAAAAAAATCGCTTTAAACATTTTAAAGAAAAACCACAAAAACATATCACTTCGAAACTGGAGAAAAGATGTATAAAAGATTAAATAGATACAGTAAAGTAACACATTTTATTTCATTTGTAAACAAAAAAACATTTGAAGCAACCTCTATACCATCTTGAAACCGATACAGCACATCAAAAATCAAGGCCAACGATGAGACGTCTGTATGCTTTAAAACAAAAAGTCAGCATTGTCTCGCAGGCAAGGTGCATTTGTGTGTTTTCCTCTGCTAGACGAGCCACCGGCCATATGCGCGGTGCCTACCGCATAGCGGCCAACATTCCAAGTGCGATTCATACGTAGTAATACGATCCACCCCATCGTACGAGTGCCGTTCCTGCTTCTTCCGGGAGGTGACCTTTGCTTAGGTTGTCGAGGACCGGGCGCGTGTGGATTCTGTCCCCGTTACTGGGTTTTCCCCCCTTTTGTTCTACACCCCGAAGAGACGCGTCCGACGGGTCTCTTTCACTGGTGCTCTCAAATTTCTGCCAACCGACGCAGATCGCTACTGTCTGTGGGGCTGACGATTTGTGCGAACCCCCGTTTTCCCAACGTTTTGCAGGCTAATGTGTCAAACAATTGGGGCTACAGTTTAGAAACAAAGCGATGGACTCCCCTCTTATAGCTGGAGGATCCGGTTGAGTTTTGAGTCGCCCCGATCGCGATCCACATCGGGGCCTCGGAATGTGCTGACACTTCTCATCTGGGAACAGCAATATCCAGGGACACATACTGGAAGTGTCAATTTCTGGAACAACTCCTAGAGAGTACACAGTAAAACTTCGCAGTGGATCGTATCCGTACATCCGTGTGACAGAAACGATAGTCAGCACAGCATATGAATAAGAAATAGGGGGCAAAAAGTGGCCAAAGTTTCACTGCAAATTTTCCAAGTAGCCTCAAGTGCAGCCCAATCGACATATTCGCAATGTAAATGCTTATACCACAAACAAACAACCAAATCGTTTCGAAGCATTCATACCTGGTTCGGTTGTTGTTTCTTTTTATGCCAATAAGCTTGTTTCAAATTTATGAAAATTTAAAATTTTTTCAGTTTTTTTTTGTTCTTTCTTTTTTTTTGTTATTTGCTATCTTCAACTTGCCAAATATTTACCGTTTTTCGGCAATAGATAAATCGTTCGGTATTAAACGACACATAGAAAGAGAGGAGGAAAAAAAAGAAGGAATAACTCAAAACGAGAAAGGTAAGCAAAACAACAATAAACAAATAATGTACAAAACGCACCGGCAAGCTGAAGCACGATTTTTGTCGATCACTGCTAAAGCGACGGAGTGTGAGAAAATTTTTATGCTTTCCCGGCAAATCTTCATTCCCTTGGTGAGAGCAGAAGCGTGGAGTTGCACCGGTTTAAGGGGTGGCGGCGGCGGCTGCCGTATGTCGGGATGATCACGTTTTTTGAATGAATTTTTCTGTTTAGACATTTATTTGTTTGCATGTTTTGTTTGTAAAGATCAGCATACAGAGCAACTTTTGTATGTTTGTGCTGGTTAAAATGTTTCTTTGGAAATGATCGAAAATGGAGCGTTATGATAAAAACAAAATTGTACCATAATTCAAATCGTCCATGTTAATAACTATATTAATACATCAATTGACTTAAACATTGCTTTCCTGTTTCAATGACTGCTCAAATAAAAGGGACTCGAAAGTATTGAAGAATATGTATAAAAGACAATTGAACATTCCGTCAAAAGTCCTAAATATTTAAAGAAAATATTACGATACAGTCCGAGCTATCTGTTTTGAGAACATAATAAAAGAGGAAAAAGTGAGAATATAACAAAAGATGCAGTTTTTAACTAAGCGATTATTTTGATATTTTATGTTATGATTTTAAATAACTAAATGTCATCATAAATGCTAAATGAGCGATTTTTGTTTAATATATGAATAAATAAATAAAAAAATACAATGACAAAAATACAAAATATTTGCCAATTTTTTGTTTTATTGCATTAGTTGACCCATAAGACGCACCATTCAAAAAAAAAGTTTTTCAACTTTGAATTAATATTCACTTTTTGTTTTTTGAAATAGTGACATCATCTCACTTCTAAATGAGTTGAATAAATACCATTTTACCATTAAAACACAGTGTTAAATATTTGACAATTACGATCTATATGTAAAAACCTTCAATTGATTCTTTTGTTTTTTTATGCAAACTTGTGATGCTAAAATTTACAAGCGAAAAAAATAAAGAAGCTCATCAAAATGATTAACTAATAATGCATTCTTATCATCCAATACTGCGTCGTATAAAACAAAAAAACATGTTTTTTGAATAAACTTTCCGTTAAAAGTGTAACAAAAGTGAATCATAATAATTCAAAGCATATTCTGTGTTTTATCACGTTTCTCATTCGCAGCAATGAACACGTCTGTCCACGTCCAGATTCCCCATGACCACACACATGTAACACTCATTCCGTCACTACTGAACAAGACAAAACCATCCTCATCTAAATGGCACTTCGACTGGGGTGGTCATCATATGTCTTTCCCAAAAAAAAACCTTCCATCCCAACGAAAGCCAACCGATTCATCTTCATCCGGTATACCGTCTCTAGTTCTACGAGTGCGGGAGCGACCGCCGACTAGTTAATTTAAACAGTCTAACCACCGGGATGGCGACAGTATGGTCAGTGGTTGACATCGAGCTAGACTGGCTGGACCGTACTACTCATCATTGGTGGGAATTGGAGCGTTTCCGTTCTATAATTTTCCCACCATTTTGCAGCGTTATATTAGTTTTTGTGTGTGGTAGGTGGGTGTTAGGATGATCTAGGATGACGAAATTCCCATGTAATCTAATCTCATGACCACCTTCACAATGGTAACGTATCGCAGGCTGATGGTTTTTAGCCATTTACAGGTGGTTAAATTAATTATACATTAGAACAATGTACTAATAATAATATAATGATTTACTAAAACGTATTTCTTGACAAAAGAAAGTGTTAAAAAGTTACGAAAAAAGGATAAAAAGGTAAATAAATTAGGCTTAAAGATAAGTTATAAAACTATTCTCTTAAGCAATATTATCACAAAGCTAACAAATTTTTTCATATCTAAATCACATTGAACCATAAAGTATATTACATTTCTAACGACATTGACTAAAACACACGAAAAGTACGCAGAAAAAAAAATCATGTCGAGCTTACCGAACGGAAGATCTTGGCTGTAATGATCATGCTTGACGATCGTGTTGTACACGCTATAAATTAACCACAACTCATAGATTTGTTCCAATTTCTAGACATTTCCACTGGCCGAGGTTTACGAGCGAGAAGCAATCAAAATGAAACATCTTAATTTTAACACCATCTAATAAATTCCATTATTCGTAGACCCTTCTCCATTCCTCCAGTCAACGATAGGAAGTGACAAACATCACAAATAAATCGAGGAAATGGTTCAACATAAACTGTAGCACGTGTTGTCCATAAAATAAAACACTCATACGATCGCGCGCGATCTGACCACAAACGGGACACAAATGATGGGTTGTGAATCGTACGTCCACGATAAACATTCCTCCTCGACGACCCTTACCGGTGTCTGTGTGTGTGTGTGTCCCCTCGCCGGTGTGGTGGCAATCATAATAATCCGTTCCTAATCCAATTGACCGAATGTCTTCATTCGGAGCGTGTCCATTCGTTTCGCTTCCGATACCACCAACGGAGAGCAGTTTCCACGTACTGCGAAAGCCCAAGACCTCACCGTTTGATTTATGATCCCGATATGTTTTGCCTTTCTAGGCCTGCTTTCATGCCATGGAGAAGAAGATGGGTTTAATTTTATTTTAGTTTTCATTTTGCCTCTCACAACATCGTTTATGCACGCCAGAGATTGATTTTAATTCATTCTAAGAAGCACACTAACAATCACAAATCTCAGAAAGAAACGATTCGTACGTATGTTGAAGCATGAAAAGGACCAACTATTCCAAAGCACTTTAACTGTGCCTCTCATCAAATACCATTTGAAGCATATTAATTGCTTATATTGAATGGAACGATAGATCTGACTATACCTATTTATTGTTGAAAATTTCCCGATTTTTATACCAACGAAATGCTGCTGTTTTAACGTACATCCCCCTTAAGCTGGCCCTCTGGGCGGTGATGACATTCATCTTATGTTGCCCATTATCGCACCCTTAAAACTTCTATTGGAAAATATTGCAAAGAGCAAAGCACATGCACACAAACGCGGAAATGTAGCGCCTGGGAAAACGGGAAAGTTTTTTTTTCGCTTTTTTCTTCTCTTTAGTCTAAAGTAATAGAAAGTTGTTTTTCTTTTCTTTGATACCGAAAAGCCTTTCCTCCCATCATAGAAACATGATATTTCACTCCCCCTTCAAACGACGAAACAACATGCTCATCATCAATGTAGCCGTCGCCATAGTAATGACGATGCGTTCTGACGTTGGGCATTCAAATCCTTCACATCGTGCGGAGTAAACGTCCAACAGGCAGACAGGAAAATTTTGGGGCGGAAAATCGATCAGAAGCATATACAGTCAGTCTAATGGTGTTGGTGAAATAAAGGTTTTTCTACGAAGCATTACCGAGGTCTTCGAATTTTCTCTCACCCGGTTGGATGGTTTTTCCCCCCAGGAAGGTAACGTTTTCCCCCATCATTGTGGATATTATTTGAAGAAAAAAAATACGGAATAAAGTATCTTTATTTGCTGCGTCTGTCTGTCTATCTGTGTGTGTGTGTACGAATAAACACACCAACAGGAGGGGGAGGTTTTGCCTCGAAACGATGTGATTGGTGCGTATTTTCACACTTTCGTCACTCGGGGGGTGAGTTTTTCCCAATTTGTTGATTTTGTCGATTTTCTTTCGTTTTTCATGCTCCTTTCATGGTGTTGGAAAATATGCTAGGCGAACATCAACGAATGTGGAGTTGTATTACGCACAACAAACGTAAGGCTAACGATCGAAAACAGGAGTGTTGCCATGGCAAGGTGGATGAAAAATCGATAAAGGGAAATTATTTCTCCACGGATGGTGTGAGATCAAAAAACGTTATTTTTCTTTTTAGAGGTTATTTCTTGCTTTGTTTGTGTCATAATTAACCGATGCTGAATATACAGTTTTGCTTAAGAGATAACGATTCGAATTAAATTCCGTACCGGGCCGGTCGTGTGGAAACTTCAAGCCTATCATCTACAAACAGTGTCCGAAAAGCAAATCTGAATGCATAGAAATTGAACGAAAATTAAACATTGAAGGGAATGTATACGGTCTTGGAATGTACATCCATGATTTACCATTTCTCTTACTAAAACTGTCCATAATTAATTAACAAAAACAAATAACCGTCTTAAAATCAGTTATAAATGCTGGGATATATGTAGAACATTGCACCTTTCACCAAACATTTTGTATCGTCGTCAACGCACGAATTCAAATCTTACTTTTTGTATTTTTCTTTGTTGTTAAAAGCATATGCCGAAGACCGTGGAGGCCATACTCACATTACAGTAATAGTATAATAACTATCGACTATCCAAAGCTGTTACAAAAGACGTTGGTTTTAATTTTAATATAAAAACCGACGCCATTATTGCTACAATTTGTACCGAAATGAGCAATTCATATATTTTAATCCCAAATTTGTTTTGTTTCAATTTATTTTGTTGAGTATTTTATCTCTCTCTTCTTGGCTAAATGATCCTCGAGGTCATGACGGCCATTTGTGGCTTACTAGACTTGTTTTACTAGTCAGTCCTTGCTACAGGGGGAACGGTTGAGATGAGTTTTGATACGTACAAAGTTTAATATTTTATTGGGTACATGATTGTGAATTAAAATTTTTCATTCTAATTTCTTTGATTTGTTAAGCAGTTTCCCTTTTTTATTTTAATTCTACTGAACTGTTTTCACCCATTTTTATTGCCCTCAAAACTTATCGCCTTCAAAGATGAGTACAAAAAATGATTTACAAAAAATACCATTTTTCGCTCTGTCTGGAGTTCTTTGGGTTTGTGAAAAGCCTGGATTTGTGTTTAAGACATTGATTCTAAAAGTATTCTAAAGACGAATTTGTCTACAATTACAACGTTCTCTTCTCTATATTTTTTTTACCAAATTACTGGAATAAAAAATTATTCAATATATTTGCCAACGAAGCACACATTATAAGACAAATCTTAAAATACTTAAATACCGATGCATTGTCCATCTATTTTTGTTCATCCGCCCGGAGAAGCGTTTGTTTTTAGCTCTCCGGGTGTTATAACTTGTCTGTTACACGCATATCGGGCACCAGGAATTGTAGACCGGCGGTAACAGTAGCATCGGTGACAAAAAAGTATCGAATTTAATATCCCTCGTCCCGTGCGGACATCCACAACAAATGGGGTGCGCCCATGTGCGTGTGTGTGCAATAAATGTTTGCCGCCCTACACGCTGATACATAGAACCTAAACTAAACAATTAAAAAAAAAACACACACACACAACATCTAAACCCCACAATGCGACCATTTCTTCTTCCTATGGCACGGCGTGATGCGGATATGCATTACTGCTGGATGCACTCGGGATGCATAGTTGCATCCGGTTTTTTGGGTACGCTATGGACAGCTCATAGTCTAGATTAAATTGATTGCCACCGAGTGGGGTTGCCCGGTAGCTCCACCAGGGATGCTGTGTGTGCCGTTTAAAGGGCGAATGAATTAAAACCTATTTATAGGATAGGAGAATGAATAGGCGTGGGTCGGATCGGTTTCAAACGCATGCCGGAACGTGATGTAATAATGCTAGAATTACATAATAATTACAGCTCATTGTCGCGTTCTGTGGCGACAGTTGGACGTTCTACACCGAACACAACCGAGGAGTAGTCAAGTAGGCAAATTACGCAATGTAATTAATAAAAAAGCGCCACTCGACTAAATGTATGACAGGTCGATCGTTGATCAGCGGTTCTGAAAGTTTATCATACAAAAACAAATCCCTCTGTTGTAGTCTGTTGTCTTTAAAAAAGAAAAGTAACGTTTGTTTAGATTATCATTATCGTTAAACTTGTTAAAACATACTGCTACTTATGTTATGTTTAAACTCCAAGAATCTCGACGCCTTATAGGGTGCGCTTGTTGTATTTGATTAGAACCGCGCGCCCAACCCCGTCATCGTCAGAAGAATTTTGTAAGTGTCGATGAAATTTGAAACAAGCATAAACAAAAGCGTCGCGCACCAAACCAAACGGAAGCATCTAATAAAATGATGTTTTTTTATAGTGCATTAGACTTAAAGGAAAAAGAAAGAAACACGTCTAAACAAGCTAGCTGCAAGTGGATAAATGTTTGAACGCAAGGAAATGCCTGTAAGAAGTGCTTCAATTTTATTATTAATAAAAACATGCTTTTACACGTTTGTTTCGTCGTTTATACATCCAGGCGAAGAACAATCATTCTCTCTGTCCTGATAGAAGAACGAATTTTCTTCCATTTGAGGAAGAATCGTGTGCAAATGCAAAGATTGATGAGAAGAATTCATTCTTACGCGACGCTTGACAAATGTTTTGTTGTCTTACACGCGACCAAACATACGGTTTTGCATGTGAAATATTAACGATTTTGCTGCTTTAACTTCTCTTTACCACGTGCGAGACATTTTTTCAAAAATTACAAATCCATGCAAACGACGGACTAGTTCATGATGATGCGTTTCCGATGCGAAAAGATTCGAAGGAAGAAAAAGGAGAACTCAGCCCGATCCTTTTCGGTGCCACTTGAGGAAAAAATGGTTAAAACTTGCTGTTTGCTCAGAGTTCTTAAGCAAAGCCAGCTGGCACATCTATACTATAGCTTGCAAAACCATTTTCAACCCATCTTTTCGGACTCTTGAAGGAAGATCTTTCTTGTGTGCTAAAATTTGAATGTAGCCGGGCGAAGAAAAAAAAACAAACTGTCTGCTGTCTCTTCTGGGACAGTTCCGAAAGCACCCAAAAACCCATCGTCGGGAACCGTCGGCCTAAAACAAACCAATTGTTGGTTCTTTCTTAGTTCCCTACTTTTCCATGAACCACTTGTTCCTTGTACTATTGTCAATGCGTTTCGTGCCTCACCAGAACGGTGCATTATGCGGGCGCATTTGTGCAACACATGTGCATCCTTGCGCCCTGCTCGCAACCATCATCCTTTCTCGCCCCGCAACCGTTAAATAAATCTAACGAGCAGAAAACCAAAAGGGTCCTGGACACATTCCGATGCGCCAAATGCGCCCTCGAACTTGGGACTGCATGTGTGGGAAGGAACAAGCCAAGTGTCAACGAAAAGGACTTAGAACACACACACACAATTACGATGTCCTGCAACTCTAAGGGTGAAACTTGTTCCGCTTTATTTTACTACTATTTTTCCACGATTTGTTCACTTTGGGCGACATTTTTGGGACACATTTTATAACGGTACGGAATAGAACAATCCTCGAAGCTTTCGAAGGGTATAGAGTTTGTGATTTATCGACCGTGCCACGACAATTATCCACACTTTTCAAGTGTTTCGGGTACGCGATGAGGCATAACTTCTCGTGCAGTGGATACGGTGTAAGGTTGACATAGTTTTGCAACGCCTCGTAAGTGGCCAATCGTGCATGCGTTCCATGTGTTGGGTTATTGCTTTTGTAGTTTTTTTTTGGACGAAGTTTCAAATTCCAAAACACCGTTCATAAGACTTAATTGTATTTGCTATTAAAAAGCTGTAGTTGAATGATGTCTTTGGCCTTGTTTCTGTCATAAAAATCCTGATTTCAGTGAGTTTTTGTTTATTTTTTTTTCCTTTGAAATCATATTGTCAGATCATTAATTTGTTTTTTTTTTATCTGTTCTGCATACACGAGAAGTTTTTATATGTTGTATTTCCTTTTTTCCTTTTTGGCAAACTTCAAAAGGAGGGAATTTCTTTTTTTAATAAATTTAGTTCATTATTGATTTAAAAACGGTTATAATGATGACAAACGGAACTATTTTTAACGTACATAATATTCCTTTTCTGAAAATAAATCTTGTAGATAATATCACTTAATTTATCAAGTAGTTTATTCCACTGAATAGCCATAAGTTTGTGCTGTAAAATGAAAATTGTACTACAAATTAATTTTTATAATACAATTCCTGTGTTAAGTACATACTGCTTGTAATGGAAAAATTTAAAAAACTTTATTTTATGTTACGAAAAACCACATTTTGCTATTATTATTATTGGTACGGGATTAGTGATCAAATAGGATTTTAATCCACTACTCTATCACGTTTCTATCACACCATACAAGCTACAGGTGTTCTTGTACAATTTGTAGAAAAAAGGGGAGGCAATGCTTATGCGATCCTTTTGTCCCATACGTGCTCACTTCGGGTTCCCCCTCATGCCCAGCCCAGTACACTGGGTTAACTGTTCTTTTCAACGTCCTGCATGGACCATACAGTTTTGCTGCACTCTTGACGAGGGCACAAAGTACTCGGCAGTGTAGCAGCAGGGAGCCACAGCTTCCATCAGGGTTCGCGACCATACGCACACGGATTGAAATTTGAGATTTTTCAAAGCGCTGCAATTTTCGAGAGGAAGCATAAAAAAGGAGCGCTATTATGTGCGCACTGTTCCGCTCCCAGGCCCTTCGAAATCCCGACCGCTCATCCTTGCACCGGAATATGCTGGTTTTATGATCGCGGTAGTTACAATAAAAAAAGGGAAACTCAACGGAAAAAACGAAGGAAAAAAAAGATAAATACGTAAACACATTGCTCTTTTTTCCCTTCTTTTCATAGCAATAGAATTGTTTGAAAAACCGCCAGCCTGCCTCTCTCTCTCTTTCTTATGCCAACATTTCCACATACTTGATCTTGCGTACTAACAGAGCGTCGATCGAGCACCGTCGCCGTCGTCGGTTCGAGAGTATTTCAAATGTTCATTTCCTCGTTGTAAAAACGTGTCCCCCCACTGGCTATGATGAACGATTTCAGCATGTTTGCGATGCTAATTGTTTTGTAAGGGCGAAGCGAGCGGTTTCCCTTTTTCCTTCGCACACACGAAATGGCCCAACACTGCGCTTAATGTGCTGAAAATTGTCGCCTTTCCGGCCGATTCCGTGTGCATGAAAAGCGTTCCAAATCATGGCACAGCCAAAACCCCAAGCCAGAGGATGGTGAATTTAACGATTACGCGTCAGGAAGATCGTTTTATCATCACGCCACGAATCTGTTGAGTTCTACTTGACTTCTACTTGAGAGTAGAACTGTGTGAATGGTTTGTGTTTATTTTGCAACCACGCATCAAGAGGGAAATTCCAGCAGCGTAACATTGCCGAGCGCGCGCGCGCGTATGCGAGTTTGGCTAATTGGGAAGGCATTTTCTAGTGGCGCATCCTGTAAGACATGCTCCGCTGCATTCATTATTAATGATACTTTGCACCACCGGTGGCACGAACTTCATAAATCAGAGCTAGTGATGCGTAGCTAATATTTGTTGCAAAAGAAACAACAAACAAAACATGAAATAAAAACAAGAAAGACAATACTTTTTTGTGCATTAGAAATTGAATGATAAAAAAGGATGAACGTTAAGAGATGAATAAAAATACAATTCTTTAATGCATAAAATAATTCAGTTTTAACACTAAATTGGCCTTACCAGTCATTTTGACCAGTTCTCATTATTTTTTGGGGTTAAACAGTCCTTAGGTAGTTAAACATATATATTCTATAGTACGATCAATAATAAACAATAAAATATACTCCAACTCTTCGAAATTGTTTAAAAATTAATCACGAACGAAAATCGCTTAAAACGCTTGGTGCTCTAGTGTTAAATATAAAAACAGACACTTGACATGTTGACTTTGTTTGTGGATAAAAAATTAACCTTTGCTAAAGCATGATTTTTATACATCTATTCTACAGTAGGAAAAAAAATATTATCCAACTTTTCAAAATTATTTCATTCCAATAAAACAAAGCTTTCAACGCTTCGTAGTTCTGGTTACATCTAGGCATCAACGTTTTCTTTTTTCAAATTTCAACAAGTTAGAAATTCGTGAAACACATTTTTGTATATCCATCATTTAAAACCACTGCCATATTACTTGTAATTAATCTTGAATAGCTTAAAAGTGAAAATATATTATTCACCAAAAAAACAATAAAATACATTTATGACATTCAAATATAAATTAAACAGCTTGAACATAACGAACGCTTTAAACTAAAAGCTTTAATCATGAAAAATAAAATACAAAGTTGAACATACAACAGCATAAGTGGTGTTGGCAATGGACAAGCAACAAATCTTTATAATATACTCTAAATCGAATTGCAACACTTGCAACAGAATACTAAAACACGAAAACTTATTGGTTTTGTTTTTGGCTCGTTTAAATAGAACATTACAAAACATGCATTGGTCCGTAAATTTTAGACAAGAAAATCAATACGCTGCATCTTGCTGGCATTCGCATTCTCACTATCGCTTTCATCGGCATAGAAAAAATACATAAACTTAGATGTATAATATTCGAGGGCATCGTTAAATTCGATACGCCAACCAACGCCATTCAAAAGTGTGACACACACGCATCCAGCCAAACCAATCAGTCGATCGATTTACACACTTCCGAGTGGAAGGCAGCAGGGTAGATGCTTCTCAGGTGGGGAGATCGGTCGATCGATCGAGCCAGTGCTTGGTGTGAATTTAATTTTCCCATTCCCATTGGCACTCGCGCTTTCCGGTGCCTGGGACCACCCACCGACCGCTGTGTTGTTTGTTCAGTGGTCCATTATGTGCTCTCCCGTTACATACGCCACCGGCCCCAACCCAACCGAACTCGCCAAGGCGCCGTATCTACGGTTTGACACCGGGGACGACACTGCAGCGGAGTCGTCCTCGAGTCGATATCTCTTTCCCCGACGGCGAATGTCTTAAATCATAATCTTTATCTTCATCATCGCTGTGTCTTTTCCTGCGTATATCTTATTTTTTGAACTCCCTTTCCCAACCCGAACTGCTCTAAAGAACCCCCCGAACCCCATCTTATGCGATGGGTTTCTTTATCTCTCTGTTTCTGTCCTATCGCACCTAAAGATTCTTTGTTTTGAATTCGCGCCCGTTACCGAACGTCCGTTTGCATTAAACTCGCGTGTCCATACGAACCATCGGTAGTCCGTCTGGAGACACTATTTGCGTTCCTACTATTCGCTTCTTTCTTCTTCAACATCACCAGGCAACATCATTATTTTGCATTCTTCCTCCCTTTCCGCTACCCTATCACTTTGCCCCATGCATCTCGCGAACGAACAAAAAAAAACTCACAACCTCACATAAGATTTGCCTGTGGAGGCACTCGTCGCGGATTGTTCCGTCACACTAACTCAATGCGACATCAATACCGTTCCTAACAAATCGTCGTCAATTTATTGACAAACGGAACGGAAAGGATGAAGGAAACAAAAAACCGGGGGGTAGTAAAACGAAACAATTCGCAACACCGTAAGGGACAATAATTTAAACGTTCGGAAGATATGCTGCTTGAGAGTATATTTATCATAGCCCCCAACGAATGATCGAGTGACGTCCTAACTTCTCATCGAGCGATGAGAACATAGAACGAGGTAACGAATTAATTCTACCCCAGGCCCTTTCACTTCCTCAAACGCTTAATCAAGATTTTCGCAAATTACCACCGATTACTAACGAGATCGCAAACGATCGAAACCGTAATCCGGACCTGCTGACGACGAGTGCGCGATCCTCATCACTAGCGACACAAACAGTGACGTTCGCTAAACTACGCTCGGCAAACTTTTCGAGACATGAGTCTCAATTGGGCGGAATTGGGCAACGGCGGTAAGCGATCTTCTAGCAATTTACTTGCCACAAAACCCGAGCCGTTGCTACCGCGCACGAGAGAGATGTATTAATAATAATCTAATTAGACGAAAACTAGCAGTCCATCAAACGCCGCTCGGTTCGGGCGGCCTGTCTGGCGAAAATGTGCTGCCGTACGACACATAACGCAGATCCAGAAACGGACAGACACACACGACCAACCATGCGGTACACAGACCATACGCTAATCTGTCCGACTCCCGGCGGCATCGGTGGCTTTTATCTTTTCGGATGATCTGACAGGGCTGCACGTTTTAAAAAGGGATTGTTTTTTTTGTCTTTATTTTTTGTTGATCGTGAAGTTTTGTCGAGTGGACAAGCAATGATGGACATGTTCATCAGCTGAAGGTGAACTGATAGTTTGAAGGGAACGGCGTGCTTGAATGTTTTGTGATGATGTGAAATTCCTGTTTATCTTGAATGCATCATACAGATGGAATGTCTGATGCATGAATGATAAAACAAAAGTGCAGCAACAATGAAGATGAAGAATTGGTCCTTGAAGTAAATTGCAATCAAAAGTGACAGAATTTAATGTCATATTATTTTAAATAAAAAAATAAATGCCGCTACGTATGTTTTACTCGAATAATTAACATTAGTATCATTGTTACGAAGAGATTTGACAGCACTTACACAGCTCAGTACTGCAAGAGTATACATGTAAACGGTGCGAGTTTACGGTAGTAGGTCGAAATCCCATCACAACCGAATCGGAAGAAGGTATAAATAGGAGTGAAGGGATAAAATCGCGGACATTGTTTGGTTGTGCACTGTTTAACATTTTAATTTTGGATTCAATAAATTCACTAATTGTTTCCTAAAGTCGTGCTTAACATGATTTAACAATCATGTTTTCGAGCAAACTGCTTTGACGGACAATCAATCCATCGAACGTATGTGTATAGGCAGCTCAGAGTAATGAACACCCGCATATCTAATAAATGAATTAGTGACCAGTAGTGATACACCTTATCACAATCATACCTAACCAACGTAGCGGAACATTTCCATAAATAATTCAAAAATTGCAAAGACATTTGAAAGTTTAAGTTTTGCTGGCAGTAAATAATTGATCTTACATTAACGCAATCAAGCAGCTTCCAAACCCGTAGACACACATTCCATTCCGGTGACTAAGCCCATGACTTTCGACACTTTCCGT
>CM028103.1:18023346-18148821 GCA_016170015.1 Anopheles longipalpis | reverse complement strand
ACATTTGAAAATTTAAGTTTTGCTGGCAGTAAATAATTGATCTTACATTAACGCAATCAAGCAGCTTCCAAACCCGTAGACACACATTCCATTCCGGTGACTAAGCCCATGACTTTCGACACTTTCCGTTCCGTTGTCACCTTCTCGATCGATCGGGTTCGATCAACGCGACAACCGAACGCCGTTAATCGATAATCGATCGCAACGAAACGGCAGCACCGATACCGTTCGCCACAAGCGGATGACGATTCGTGCCGGACGACTGCTATCTAAATATTTCGACCATTTGGTGATACTTTATCGCGAGTTCTTCTCCAGTGGTGTTAGGGGAAGATTTTTCTCATCAAGGGGCCAACCATTTCATCTGCATACAGATGAGCTTCCCATAGGTCTCGAGCCACGGCTACAGTGCGCTTGTCAACGATCCATTGTCACAGCTTGGTTGTTTGTTTTATTTTGGCTTTATTTTAAGGTTTCAGCATTTTGCTTCGCACTTCACCATTCCGTAGGACCCCCACCTCGAAGCGGGTCTCGCAGTCGGTCGATCGCTGCGATTAGTTTATGTTTTATTCATGTTCATTCTGCGACTAGAAAATTTGTCGAACGCTCCGATATTTGTTCGGCTGCAGCCGGCAAATGGTACGAACCGGACGGGTACGGGAGCGTCGTAAATTAGCGTCCATTTTCCTGCCCGGTGTGCCCTGGTCAACACATTCGATTTAACGGCCATCGGTCTATGATTTAACGCCGTCGATCGCACCAGGTAGCACACTCTCCCGGTTCGGAGCAGGAGGTGAAATTGTTCTAGCGATAAGCTTGAAATCATGTATCCTTATCGAATCGATGATCGTGTTGGTTAGTAACGTATGATACATAAATCTTTTCAAACAGATTAAGAAGCAACAAAAAAAGGAACAATTTTCCAAATTATGGTTCTTTTTTGGAAAACAATTGTTTTAGACATTTTGCCCTGATAATAAATCAAAAGGTTCGCAACACTCTCTTTATTATAGCCCATTAGTTAATAAACACTTTCAAACAGATAAGTTAATAGAAATATATTAGTTTATGATTTGTTTTACCCTTCTATTGGTAAAAGAAAGAACTTAAATTTTAATCAGCGACTAAGTGTATAGTACGAACTCTGAAACAGAGGTATCTAATGCGCATTTGAATTTAAGCTTTTTATATAAAATAAACAAAAAAAAATGAGAAATTGAGTGCCCAGAGGTTGTTTGGAATTGATGATATACAATTTAAAAATTATTTGTTCATAAATTTACTTTCAAAAATTTTAATAATGATTAAATCATGAAAAAATATTGCGAATTTAACAAGATTCTGTAGACTAATCCACTTTATAAAACTATTTTAAAACCCTGTCATTAATTTACCGGCAGCAGCAACATTCGCACATCATGCAAATGTCTTTATCATCGTGTAATAATTCTTCCCCTCTAGTACCGACAGATAGCAACATTTATTATTAGGTACAGTTTCTGCAAATTGATTTTTGTAGCGCATGCCATAATAAAACAGCGAGTAACCAAGAGTTCATAAATCCATGCGAGCCGTAAAATGTTTTCACACTCGCATTACTAACCGACGCAGTTCCGTTTACGACGGACGTGAACACTTCGATTTACGATCGACTATATACTGCCAAGTGCATCAAAACGGCTACAAAACCTGCGTGGCAATTCTGTACATAAAGCTGACATTTAACAGCGTACGCCAAATGCGGAGCAACTGGCCGTTCCCCGGCTGAACAAAACTCTACTTACCGCGAACGTTCCGTCGTATCTGGTCCTTCGGTGCGCGATCGTTTTCCCTGCGAGAAACGAGAAAAGAAGGAAACCAAACGTTACATCTTTTGCGTGATTTTTTTTTCTCACCCATTTCGCCTAGCGTAGAAACGCCGTGTGAAAGTTTCCAATTGCCCCGCCATGCACCAACCGATCGGAAACAAATCATTCCGTCTGTCCCAATATTTTAACAACCGAAGCTCATACGGTACAACAACTACTAACCAGCCACCTATCACACTACTACTTAGCGATCCGTGATTTATCAGCAACCGCCTCGTTGCTCGTCGGTGAGCTCGTAATTTATCTTCACCTTGTTTCCTGGATTCCCTCTCTTCGTTCCTTCCGTATCGCGTATTTTCCCACCAACACACTGCCCCGCCGGGAGAGTTTCCCTCAAAAAAAAAAAAAACTCCCCACCAATAAAACGCTAAACGGGAACAAATTATTTAAACGCTTCCCAAAAATGCGCGATAAGATGTCCCTTGGGGAACACGGATTGAAGGAGAACACTATCCGACCGGGAACGAACGTGCATAGAGAAGGAGAAGAAAAGACGCAGCAAACCCGCGTATCGTTTCCTTGCCGTGGCCGCTTCGTAGGGCTTCTCCCGGGTGTCAGTGCATCTCGTATTTTATGCATCGCATGGGAAAGATATTCACTTGACTGATTTAAGGGCTTCCTTCTCTCGCGGGGTCTCGTTGATTCTTTCGTAGAATAGAGAAACCCAAAGAGTGGAGCAAAATACAAAAAAAACAACGAAAAATAACTACAAAATCGAGAAAAAAACGCATATTCAAAATCGAATGAAAAGTCATAAAAATAAAAAAGGCGACAACTGATGGGTGTCAACAAGGCACAAGGCCTCCGCGGTCGAAGGAACAACAGCGCGTGTGTAAAAAAATTGAACACGAAAAAAAAACCCTCGATCGACGTTTTGTGGCGTCTTTAGAGGGAAAAAAATCCCAGTGACAAGTAGTGTGAGGCATGCCGATCTGGTGAGGGCATGTGTTGACAACAGGACTAGAGTTTTTTTTAATTATTAAACCTAATATGATCCTTGGAAACCAAGAAATATCCCATATTTAAGCTTTTTTATGCATAAAAAATTGATCGATTGTACACATTGAAATGTGTCTTCGGGATGATTAGTGTTCGAGTTTGAACCTTGCACAATCTTTGTTTCGATTTAAAGCAGATATAAGAACAAACTTCGAAGCTGTGTAAAACAGAGTACCCTCTCGGCATAATCTTTGATCTCCTTCCAAGAAGCCTTATCACAACGTTTAGTCCACCCAGCAACGCTTGTTACCGTTCCAGCTTCCCAGTGCTACAGCCGCGAGCAAGAACAACCAACGAGAACCATGCATCATGTTGACGGACGATCATCACCCAAGTCCAGATCCGAGCATCGGTTGCTTCTTGTCACATTAAACCCAACCAGGACGTACATCGAAACGAAAACGAACTAGAACGAAGAAACAAACAAAAACTAACAAACCAACCGAGAAAAGTGGGAGGAAAACACATCTTTATCGAGCGTTTATCGTGTTTTTGCTCGCCCGGAACACGATTTTTATATCGCTACGATAATTGCCTTCACGTTTTTTGGGGGGCTGCGCGATTTGATGCTGGTTGGATGGTTTGTCAAAGGGATTTGGGACTGATCGTTTAAAAATCCAGAAACGGATCCAACATATCCATCCATCCATCCGTAGAGCGAATCACCGGCAAACGGCATGCCTTTCGTTTTTGCTGTGTGTCGCTGTGTCGGATAGGGTGAGAAAAAAAACACACGAAATAAACAAGACGAATTTCATCAACCGAACTTATGCGTACGAAATGGACGAGCGGGCTCTCTCGTAGAGCCGTTTTTCGAATGGTGCTTGAAGGTGATAAAATTATACCGGTCGTGTCCGAGGCAACGGTGATTTGGCCCCCAGGTAGGTTTCCCGCTGAAAATCTTCAATCTTAGGACATTTTCAAAACTTTCTACCGTCAGCTGAGAAAGAGTGGCTGCTTGTTTAGGAACTGTTTCTAAGTGACAAACAATTTTCGGCCCCACCGTACCACCAGAGGACAACCATCGGGTCAATCTTTAGATGGAGAGCTGATTTTCTTTTCTATCCCTCATTCGCCGAGACGGAATCACCATCGTACTGTTACTGCTGGCCAAGCATACCCACTTGCCTATAAATAATGTTCATAAATAATATCCATAAAAACCAAATTAATGGGTGAAGAATTATGTTGTTGAGGTTTCTTCTCCTTAATTTTTATTGGCAACCACCACCGTTCGAATACCCATCAAGCATCTCGAGCCTGTGGAAGGTTTGGTTTTGTTCGATGTATGGTGTTTATTTGTTTTTATGGATCGATATTATTTTATTTGTTTTTAATTTTTATCTCCTTAAACTTTGTCGTTAAACAAAACCACAGGAAAATACGAAGGCCTGTAGCCACTAAAAAAATGCCACCGTCTTGATTCAATCGTTTGATCAATCGTAATGTTTCTCTCGCTTGTGCACGGAATCTGAAGAAGCGCGTATCGATTTACCGCTTATTACGATCAGTGGTCCCGTTGGTTTGATGTCCAGTTTCGCAACCGAGTGTGTCCCATACCATGAGAGTGTACCATACAAATTTGCCCACTTTGAAGCGTGTTAACAACGGCCACAACTACGGCCACGAGCGGTAATGTTGTATGTCTCAAAAAAAAAACACACACAAAACGATATCGACCGGGCGAACATTGGAGCCGCAGTTTGGCTGGTGAAATATGGCCAACATAATCATTTGTGAGTCGTTTTTTGCATGTCGAATCACCCAGGGTAACAGTGGACTTTCGTGCCGGCCACAAAGCACACCAAGAGTGGGAAAAGAAACCAACACCGCTTAAGGGAGATCCCAAGCCCATGAACAAGCATGCAAAGAACCACACAGCAAAAAAAAAGTTGGGAAAGGTGTAAGCATAAAATGTGCAGCTGCATGTCCAAAACCCCTTTTTGGGAGGTCTTGCAGAGGGCTTTGGGTGTATGGTTGATATGCTCGATGGAGGAGTTGTTCTCCTCGACGACGGGAGACAAACATTTATCACGCCTAAAACATGTGTCCTCTCGTTGGGAAAGACAAAGGGAAGGCAATCCTGCGGGAATGGGTGGTAAACAAGCGTGTCCTGGAAAGGTGCCTTTATGCACACTACAAATGGCATGTCAAGTGGCTAAAGCCAACCCATTACAAGGGTCAAACCGAGCATAATCCAGTGCCAAGAGAGCATGAGCGCGAAGAAAACTGCAGTCAGCAAATTGCGCCTTAAGAACCTTCCATGCCACCCAGACCAGGAATTTCCCGGGGCCACTCTTTGGGCAAGAGACACCGCGACAAAGCGACTAATCAACACCCCGTCACCGTGTGCAGTGTTCACGTTACGGGGGGAAGGGACGATCTATCTAATAAATCTACTTGAAAAGTGACCAAAAGCTGGTAAAAATATTAGTTGAAAGATTTTCCAAGAATTTCTCCTCCTGTCGGGGAGGCTGTTTGTACGCTCTTCGCTTTTTTTCGTCGTGTCGCTCCGTTCACATTATTATTCGTTTCGCTTAATCATGGACACCCTAACCTATCGTGTGTGCGGACTATATCGTTCCGATCGTTAGCGACCCTGATGTCTTCCAGTTTTGCCCGGCGGGGTTTGGTATGGAAATGGGTTTAAAAACAGCAACAAGCCACCAAAAAAAACCCCTCCCTCCGGACCCATGTGTGTGCGGAGTGTGTGCCCGTAGCATAATTTGAAACATAATTAATTTTATATTATTATTTAATTTATCTTCCACGCAAGTTCCGCGCATTCACGCTGTTTATTTGTTTAAGCTACAGTTTCTCTTTTCTTGTTGTGTACTACTTCACACTATAAACGTATGTTTGTTTTGATTTAATCCGTCATGTGTCATCGGAGGACACAACATCTTATGGGCGGCGATTAATTTTGAAGACAAAATATACTACATCGATCCCTTTTTTTTGGTGGTTGTTTCATTAGAAGGAAGACACGAAAACTTGCTCTAGCTTGAAATGTTCGCTTCAATTGATTAAGATTGATTGAGTAAAATGGTCCTTTATTGTAGTTTTTGACATGCATTTCTAAACCATGCTTTTTTGAGTACTAGATGTTTAAAATTAACTAAATCATTCTTTAATACTATGTGTTAAAATATAAACATACAAAAATTTTAAATATATGTATCTAAATTACTACAAATCAAAAATACACATGTTCTGTAGTTAGTAATAAAATTTTAGTAAAATAAATCAGATTGTAAGTAAAATTTTGATACAAACGATTTTATCTTGATTCCTGGATTTGTAATAAAATATAAAAATCTTTGTTTTTTTTGTAAGAGCGGAAGAACATCCAAAAATACACACCGACACTAACAAGTGCATCGGTGCATCATGACAAATAAATGAAAAGCAAGCAAAAGCAAAACTCACAACAAAAAAAACCAACAACGAAACATTGGCTATGAACCACGGAACCATCACGTTGGAATCCCACCGGGTATTTGAATGATCAAGGTAAATTAAATTAATAAACAAAAAGACACAACATTAACACGGCATATTTTAGCAGCCTCCACAAAGCGAGGATCGATGGGGAAGGAGAATTGGGGGGATAAAAGGAAAACGGAGTGAGAGAGAGAAAGATTTTCAGATGCAGATAGTGTGGAGCACGTAAGAAAGGAAGAATTATGGTTGTGACCGGTACGGGAATGGGCCGGGTGCGTATGAGAAATGATCGGACAAATGAAATTTGAAAAATAACCATAAACCAATGCGTTGTATGTTTGAGAAAGGGGCAGTGGTGGGAATAGAGGAAAGGTGTTGGGAATGCAAATATTATGCGCTTGCAGAACAGTACAATAATTAATGCGGGAAAATATGGGCTTTTTAAATGTCTTGGTAGAAAATTGGTAATTGTTTCGCAAACCGTTCTTATTTGATTTCAAATAAAAGTATATTTTTATAGGAACAAAACAACAAAAGAAATAAATATTCCCACTGCCAACACGCTTCGAACCCTTGCTTGTGCTCCTCAGCTTGATTCATTCTACACCTCATCAACCGTTGTTCATCGATTTGAAAAGATTGCATCGTTGGCACGGGTACAACAAATGGGTAAATAATTTGTATCCCTAAACAGTCATAAAACTAAATAAATTTATTGTCTCCATGTCCACCGCAGCATAAAGGCTAGAAACACATTAGAAACACACCACCACCCAGCAGCAGAAAAGTGATAAAGGTAGCAAGAAACGGATTAGAAAAAACAGGTGAAGCACAACGATGTCTTTAAAATGGGAAGGATCTAAAGATAAGATGGGTGCAGAACACCTAGCAGAACGCGCTCTAGGCAACGCTTGTTNAAGGCTAGAAACACATTAGAAACACACCACCACCCAGCAGCAGAAAAGTGATAAAGGTAGCAAGAAACGGATTAGAAAAAACAGGTGAAGCACAACGATGTCTTTAAAATGGGAAGGATCTAAAGATAAGATGGGTGCAGAACACCTAGCAGAACGCGCTCTAGGCAACGCTTGTTAGTGAGTTGAAGACTAACACACCCGTACGGGGGTAACCCGTAAACGTATCGATACTAGGCTATATGGGCTATTGGTTTATGGGTGTACCTTTGGTTCTATCTCTATCATTTTATCAATGATGGAGATCCGGGGGGCAGATATATAGCTACAAGGCATTAGTGTCACCATTTCATACGATTTTTCACATCAAGAATCGACAGAAACACACGCAGGCACACACACACACTCACGCACACACAAACACGCACGATCACCGTCGCAAGTGTGCACAAAGTTCACGAACGGGGTACACTTACATGCACCGAGGTGGCTTAACAAAAATTGAACTCTCAACGTGAGATCAGTCGTTGCTAGTAGCAGCGATCGGTGTCAGTAGAAGCAACAGCAGCGGAGTAGTAGCAGTAGTAGTAGTAGAAGTAGTAGTAGCAGCAGAGATGGTTGAAGTAATAACGCTAGTAATCGTTGCGTTATAAGATTACCCTCGATCGTCGTTCAACACACACACACACAAGTTCCAGCTCACGAACTATTTTTTTTATTTACTTAATCAGATGACGTTTGTTTGACGTTTGGTTTTGGACATACACACACACTCACACAAACACACAAAGTACGGTTGAGTAGTACTACTTCACTAGTTGCTACGGCTCATTTATCACGACTTCAAACGACGTACTATGGGTTCACCGACGGCCAACGCAATGCACACAAAACGACACACAATCGTTGCACAAACACACACTTCCACATGCACTACACACGGCACACAAGGGCGCGATGCAATTTGTCCATTCGGCTTGTCAATTGCCCGTGGATGACGATCCGCTGACGTCCCCGATGGAAGGATGCTGCACCAGTTGTCTAGAAAGAAGCGAGTAGGTTTTGGGTTTACTTTAATGTGATTTGGAGTTTGTATTGCTTGTTTCTTTTAGTGACTAAAATGGTTCCCCCCTTACCCTCCCTTTCCTCCCCCGGTGAAGGTTTTATTGCTTTTACATTATTGTTATTATTATTATTACTCCAATGTCTGGGCCTAGTGAAGTGGACCTCCCGCCGGGCTACGTTTTATGCTCGACCATTCCCCCCACCTTCCTATCCCGTTTTTACTTCTACCCGCACATTTAAGATAAAGATCTTCGATGATCTTCGTCCACTACTACTACGCTGCGGCGGCCCAGCATCATCATCGGGATCACCTGTCCCGGTGTGTCGTTCGGCGCATGTTTAGCATTTTTGTACTGCATATAAACAAACACAGCCACACATCCTGGGCACAGTGGTGGCGTAAGGTGCCGACGATGTATCATTCCAAATTTATGATCACGACGAAGGGTTCTCACGTTTTTCGGTAGAAAAAAACCAGAAATTTGCCTTTTGCCCAATCGATAAATGGCAAACAAAAATACAAACAAAACACACAAAAAGAGTTTTCTGCAGACAGACGTTCATATGAGTGTCTTTTTCTATCAACACACCGGATCTCCGATCATCGTATTGCGGATCTGCGGTACGATACCCGTCGATGATCATGACGTTCCGGTACTTCAACATTCAACCATGCTTCCGGACCCTGAATCGGAAATTGTTTCAGTTGTTCAAACGTCCCAGACGACGGAGTGTACAGGCAAGCATTAGAGATTCAACTGTAGCTACTCTTCATGATCATGTTTTATAACGGGAATAATATATTAATTCTACACACGGTGCGTGTTTGTATCAATGTACATAATTGCCTTTATCTTAGAAGTGTTCCAACCAAATTCCTATGATCTGTGTGTATCTGCATCTCAAGATAAGGCTAGGCAACAGAACAACAAAAAAAAGCTTCACCGAAACATTCAAATCAATCTGTCGTCGTCATTGTCACTGACGTTTATCGATCCGAGTCCTCCCGTCAACGTGTTGCTCCGGTACGCAGCACATTTGACAACCGTACCTACCGGGTAGAAGACAGGCTTGATTTTTCGTTTCTCCTTTTTGCGCCTAAGACTCCGAAACAAAAAAAGGGTAAGATCCTCGATCAAAACCGGGACAGATCTATGGTTCGACCCTCGGGGCCCAATCCACCCGCGGTTTGTGACAGTTTCTTCGAACTCAGACGAAGGCCACGCGTGTTCCTGCCTGGAAAGGGTTTTGCTGCGACACATCGCGATGAAAGACCGGTCTGTGTCTCGAAACATTCGCTTCCTACTTTCTGCCACGTTCTTCCATCGGTTGCTTGCATTCCCGCTGTCTGGTTTTTTTTTTGGTGGACAAATTGAAACCTGTTGATGAAAATTATCATCAAATAATTGATTTCCAGTTGATTAACATCGAGACGAAAATCAAACAAATGAAAAATGGGACCCAATTCCACGAAGCCCGTCCCGCCGCCTGATCCCTCCAAACCTTCTTTTCCCATACCGAGCATCTACTCTTGAAGGTGTGGAGCAAATTAATATGCACCATACATCAGCGTGACAATGTTTGAAGGGGATGAAAGTAACCAAAAAAAAATAAGCATCTTGCAAAAAAAAAGATAAATAACAAAACAGGAAAATAATTTTGCGCAAAAAAAATCCAACACAATCCTCACGCTATCAAACGACGATGGAGACTCGATCGATCGCGATCAGCGAGAATCATTCGTCATCGAGGGGATGACACTCCGTCGGGGGTGTTGTTGAAATAATAAATTTGCCCGCTGACAGTTCCCTACCGGAGGGAATCTTTTTCGTTGCAGTGCACGACGTAAAAGATCCTTCCGGTGCGATAGTGTACGAACCCGGGGGGAAACGCGTTTCCTATGACTCACGAATTTGTCTTCGTTGCTGGTAAGGGACAAGGCACATTATGAACAATTGCATTTGGCGGGTGGTTCCCATCATCAGTGGAACCGAGCACATTCGCACTAATTTGTCAGTTCACCGATGCCGATGGAATGAAGATACGTGAACGATGAGGTGCCTTTGTGCAACGATCAGCAACGTTCATTTATTTCTAGTGAGCCAACCGTTGTAGAGAAACGGTTTGGAAGGATGATATTTTTATCATTTTCCATACGACAAAGATGTTATCATGTGTAAACGATATTTTAAACGATTTCAAAATATTTCCTGATTTATGTATGGATGCAGTTTCATGTGCGTAATACTTGCAGTTACTTTTTTAAGTGAAATTAAAAAAAAAAATTGTATTCGAATTCTGATTGCATTTATCGCATACGGACAATCCATTTTGAATTAGTTCAATCCAAGAACGAAAGAACGAACGAACGGCGGAAGAATTTTTTTTAAGGTAAAATGTCATAACCCTTATAAATGTAAAATAAAACAATCTTAAATTATAATATATTTTGGAATTATAATGCCTTGCAGCTAAATAAAATAAGTCCGATTTAAACTTTTGTTTCTGTNCGAACGAACGGCGGAAGAATTTTTTTTAAGGTAAAATGTCATAACCCTTATAAATGTAAAATAAAACAATCTTAAATTATAATATATTTTGGAATTATAATGCCTTGTAGCTAAATAAAATAAGTCCGATTTAAACTTTTGTTTCTGTTAATCTTATTTCAATTGAATTGTTTTATCCCTTATAAATTTCCTTCTAATAATTATAAAAAAATTATAAAACGCGATAAATTATGAGTTCCATTTCAACTTAAATTAAAATGAAAATGTATTAAAGAAATTCCGATTTAGAATCTCATTTTACTAATAAAATTGTAATGTACAAACTCTGCATCAGTGTTGATAGCATCCGCACGCAAGAAACACGCAACACCGTGAAACATCAAAGCACCATCAACCCGGTTACCATCTCCATCGATCGGGCAATTAGGGCACCGTAATGAAAATGTTTGACATTCTTATCCATCATTACTACGGCGGCATCCTGTGCTCCAGACGAGTGGCAAATGTGGGAAATTTGTTCCGTACGCGGTACACCAACGCGCGAGGTGACGAAAATGCACCTCCCATCGTACGTTCGCGCCGTGTGTTGCCCGGGAACTGGGCGCGTGCAACTCCAATTACAAGCAAACTTTGCTTTGAAATGTGAACCGTGAAATTTCACTAGCAGCCCGAGCTCAAGTTCACCAACGGGACTGGCCGGGGAGTGGCAAGGTAGTTTACCCTTGCGTGGTGGCAAGAAGAGGAAGGATTTGCGCTAGACAGTGTGGGTAACAGTAAGGAACGTCAGGAATGTCGGACACTTCAGTCGATCAGACTTTATCTCGATCGGTCACCACATTCCAACCTTCGGCACCGGATCATCTGCGGGCTTGCCATCCATCGGCATCCGTCTCCGATGCGCGTACGGTTGCCGTGTCTGGCATGTTGGCTCAACGGGATCGAAAAAGGATTAGACAGGTAGCTACCGTTTCCATTCCTTTCCGTTTCTTTTCAGTTCGAAAGGTTTCGGAACCATTGATTCATAAAATCTGATTTGCTTACCCAGCATTGTTCCGAACAACCGTTCCCGGGCATATACAGAATGGGCCGATTTCTTGAAGATTCTAGTGAGATTAAACACGGTACAGCGGCATTTATGGTACAATATTGGTAAACATAAGGGCTGGTAAAGCCGGCTTCTGGAGTTGCAAAGAGGATCACAGTCCGGTTGCGTTGAGTGCATGTACTTTAGATAAATCCATCCAAATGCTACGTGGTTCCGTCTGTCCCGACGGTTTGCGAGGCGCCTTTTTGTTTTCGGACGGCGTATTTGCTTTCCATTTTCAGGAAAATTTAATTGAGCTAACTAAAATGTATTTCCTAAACAATTGCTATTTTAATAAGTTGGATTTTTCTCTTTCTAAAGAGATGAGTCTGTTTAAAAAATTGAAAATAAACAGCCAGTTTATTCATACCCTAAGGGGCGTATTCAGTTACAAACACCAGATACTTCTGCTGTTTAAGATAAGAGACTTTCCTGTCAAAAGGTTTCATAAACCGCTTCATATACCGTTCAACATATGCTAAAATTACTTTTGGTCGAACATTTGAATGCAATACACCCAGAGCCATGTATAAATATAATTTGTAAATGTCTATAAATTGTTTGCCCGAAACGTGTGAGAGCTAAGAAAGAAATAGACATTAACGCTAGAAGTACCAAGCGTTTTAAGCGTTTTTCGTTCCTGGTTAATTATTAAACAATTTCGAAGAGTTGGAGTATATTTTATTGTTCATTGGTGATCGTACTATAGAATATATATGTAAAACTCATGTTTCAACTACCTTAGGGTTGTTTAATCCCAAAAAATAATGTGACGAAAATGAAGCGTTCCAGTCAAAATGACTTTTACGGTAAATCTAGTGTTAATAGATACTTAGAGCTTTCAAAAGTTGGTTTGGTTTATTGCAGTAACCGATTTAAATTAAAAGTATTTTGATGTTTTCCTATCTTGTTGGTAAATTAGTTTCCTAACGAAATAAGACGAAATAGGTTAGTATATTTATAATTTCTAAAACAGAATAAAAAATGGAAGACGTTCATTTTCCACGTTTCATGGTGTGACCTAAACGCGTGGTAAACAATAAACCAGTTGCTTGTGTTGCTTTTCTTAGCGCAACTCAAATTTCCCTTAACCAAATCGGATTGTCAATTATTGCTCATCTGTGCAACTTGCTTGATAGCTCGTGTAAATTACAGATAACTGAAAAAGACATCCAATTATTAAAAACGTTTAAATTTGTGAGAAAAAAAATATCAATCATGTTTCAGTCGTGGCGTGATCGTTATCTCATAAAACATCGACCAAACTATTTATTTATGTAGTCCCTTAAATTACGAGTTACAGGGTGATATAAATATAAATGTACAAAAAGTAAATTGGGTACCTCGTTCAATTTTGATTTCGTCAAGTCTAAAATGAAAGGGAATAGTATTGGGGCACCCTATAATCCGACCAATAGCATTGGGTATATCCTTATAGTCCGAACTTGACATCCAATCGTAAATATTTCATTTTTTCACATTCAAACGCATGTTGAGTGAAAAGGAAAAATCCTTTTGTTAAAGGTATAATGAGTCAAAATCGATCAATTTGGCATATATTAAAAAAAAGTCTTGAGATTCACGCTAAATTAATGAATTTCTTTAAACCCAACCGAATTTTTTTTTTTACAATAAGAATTTAAAAAAAAAACAAAAAACATTGCTATCCTTTAATATTTGAATGCATCATTGGACATTTGAAAAAAGCTTCTGTACAGTTGTCAAAAACAATGTTAGTCATTTTTATCAAACTAGAGTCTGGACTGAGCTGCAATTGCAAATGTTAATTAAAATTGGTGTAAAATCAACACAAAATTTAAAATTTCTCGTTCTAATTTTTATGTAGTTTTAATTATGACACCCAAGTCGTTTTCAAAACATTTTGTAAACTTTCATGTTGACAAACATGGTAAGCCTTACATAAAACAAAAAACAATGTTGTGGTCTTGGCAAGTGTGGGTGATGATGTTCCACTTCGCGATAATGCAACGAATTGCAACAGTTGATAAACCACGTCACGTTCTACTCAATCTTTTCCTTGTCTTTGTTTTTTCATTTAGTTCCGTGCGTTCCAGTCTCTTGTTAATTTATTTGCTTTATTTAAACTGCATCAAGAGCAACAAAAAAAAAGCATCCAAAATGCATAATTTTTTGTGCAACAGAACGTGCCCGTGGTAGCGGCTTGCTAATTGTTGAACTAAGACAACCATTTATCCACGGATTACTGTCACCCGCATTGTTAGGGGCCACACGCTGCCAACACGCACCGTCGTTTTGCAGTTTGCCGACGGATTTGCAAAAGAAAAACAACGGCTCGCGCGTCCACAGTGAAAGGTTTGACGATAATTGTCCCACCAAGCTTCTAAAACCTTTGCGAAGCCTTTTACCGGGGCTTTGCCAGGTCAGGTGAAAGGGTTCCCAGTAGGGCTTCGTCGCCAAGTGGAAAACGATTTGTCGTGGAAAGCGCAGCTACTTACTGCGGCTTGTATGAATAATTCGCGAACACGAATCCATTCACACCTATTCGATGCAGATGCTTTTAGCAATGGGACAATTTTTATATTAAAGGGATTAAGTGCGTTTGTTGTATTATAGCGTCTAATGCAAGCAAACATACAATTAAGCGAAAATCCACCACGCTAGTGTATGAAGGCATGAGTGTGAAATTTTTTGCTTCCTTTCGTGTAAGTTTCAAATTTCTTCGGAAGCTTCGATACGAACGATGCACAACTTTCTTTCACGCTTGGATTAATCTTTTTCTCTTCCACGAAGGGTCTATCCCTTCCGTGTATGTGTGTGTGTGTGTTTGTGTCTGCTCCTTGCACGGTGTGGTGGGTTTCTTTTGCATGCCCGACGAGATGCCTCTTTTGCAGGTCGGTTTCGTATGTCACACGTTGCAGGCCCGCCCATCGCTATTATGCGCTAGGAAACTGTACAACCAAAAAAAAAGGACCTCAACCATAATAAATTCGTCCGTTTTCACATGCAACCCATCATCAGACACACGCACAAATTTCACGAATAAACACACACACAGATTGGAACACACAAAAACACACACATACAACACAAATTTTCTATCTGCAAAAAGGCGAAGATTAAGCTGTAATCGTACACTTTGGCCGGTTCGTATTGACATCCGCCGTGAAAAGGTCTTAATCCTTCGCGCATTGTACCATATCTCGCACGAGTGTAACCGACTGTGGTGCAGTGCCAGGCCTTTGAATGGCCAATGAATGTACAGCAAAACGTCCATTTAAATGATGCGTCAATAAGAATAGCATTGTAAATTCACCTTGTCAATCAAATCACTGCTTCAAATAGAACATATTTTGGAAACATTATGCAACTCACTTCTTTTGCAACAAATGCATTTCCGTTTTCTATTGCACAAAACACTTTTTTCTTCACAGTGTCTTCGCCTATTTTATGTTGGTTTGATACACTCTTTTTTGTTTAAATTATTACAGTAAATTCCAATCGCTTTTCCACACACCAGTTTATCAAACTATTTCACTAATTTATTCGAAAAGTTCTTTCAAATCCACTAAAATCACCCGTTCGTAGCGTGTATCATCGTTCCAACAAAACACGACGCAAAACGACGCACGTAAAACGACACGCTCGCACGGACCGCGATCCACTCGGACGGAGATTTAAATGGAAACTAATTTTTACACATTTTTTGATCTCCCTCAACATAGGGAATTCATGCTCCGCGAGAGAACAAGCACGAGCGAAAGAGAATGTTTGAAAGAGAGAGAGAGATTGCGTGTGGTGGAAGAACGAGAGAGCATGACGGCTGCTAGAAAGAGCAAGATGGCCGTACCAGTAGTGGTTTATGCTGCGCTTGGTTTATGTTCGCACTCTGGAGATCGGTTGTTGTTGGACCGTTTGCGAGACCGTTTGGCTCTGGCTTCGTCTAGTGCTTTATGCCTTTATGTTTTGCGCTGCTTTTTGCCTACAAAAAGCACAGGCAATTTTTTTTTGTTGGATCATACAATATGATTTTGCCGAAAGAAGACGTAGCTTTTTTCTTCTCTTTTTTTATGTTGTGTAATTTTGCTTGTTTTTTTTTCTTTTTAAAATAGTTTGTAAAGCGGTTTACATGTTTTACACCGTATCGTTTAGCTTACGTTTGTTGAAGAAATGATGAAAACAATTTGTCCTATATCCTAATTTTTGTGTTAGTGAAAAATATACGCATTCCATGAAGTATTTTTTGGTACTTTTTAGACAATATGAAGGACAATTAGAGGAATTTTGCAAACATGCATTAGATGCAGAAATTGCATAACATTGTTATACAGTCCGTAACATAATTTTTCGGCCATTATTTTTTTTATCAGTATTAGGCCAGGCCGTTCTACCCGAATAAAAAAAAACTAGTACAGTAGTAGTTCGTCGAATATTTGGAAAAGATAATATTCAACAATAAAAAGTGTTACAAGGAGCTTTAAAATTATTTGTAATTCATGTTAACAAAACTTAATATGATTACACCTAATTTATAGACATTTACATTAAGCAATATTTCGCAAAAGAAAATTAGAAGCAAAAATGCAAAAATAAAAAAGTATGTTTTATTAAATATGTTATATTTTTGTCAATATACTGTTTCATGTTTCATTTAAAATATTCATTTTTTTCATTAATTCATTTCATTTAAATTTTTGTTTCTCATTCTCAAAATGATAGTGGATGATAATACTTTTCAATTCTCAAGCATTTTTTTTTTGCTGTTTGATCCACTGAAGAGGTAAACAGTTATATCAAAATGTTATTGAACTACTTTATTTAACGCTCAGCTGCATCTTCTAGTTATCTTCAATGAACGGAAATTTGTTTATTTTCACAAACACATTATTTATCCCCTATATTTCAATAACATTCCGTACAGCATATCATCTCAAATGTATTCTTTTTTCGTATTTATCATATTCATTCATTCCTCTCTTCGTTCCACATCAGAAGGATTGTAAAATCAAATAAAGTAGAGCAATCAGCGCAAGGCAGGTTTGTGTAAACAATTATGCAAGGAAAATGCAAAACTGCCACCGACTGTTGACAATTAACTTGCAAGTTGGTTTGGTTCGCTTGGTAAGATCACATTGCCTGCGATCGTTAGCTATTGCTGCGTCCAGCTTCACAACGGTTGTGCTCCGACTGTTGTTTCTTGGTGTTGCAAAAAAAGCGTAAACACATCACGTTCTTCACGGATTTCACTCGCCTCCGAAACGACCCAAACGTTTCTCAATGAACTTTAAACACAAACGTGCAGCCGCGATAGATTACAACTTAATTGAACTGCATTGATCGGTCTGCAACGCGTTGCAACGTTGGACGTTTTGGGGCATCAAGAGACCATACCAGCGGATGGAAATGTGAAAGAGGAGGACAGCAAACATGTTTAGCCATAATCATCATTCGACGACCCAACTGTTGCACTTTCAGTCCCATTCTGCAAGTGGTGATGCCGGCTGTTGCCCTTTTTTGCGAGACTATGCGCCTTTTGCGTAAACATCACAACCGATCACGTACGACGACGATCGATTACCATGCAAATTCAAGCCTCCCAAAGAATGGAAGTATTGAATGGAGAAAAATATTTCCTGTGGAACGATCATTATTGCATGTTGCACTATGCTTCCGTTTATGCTTCTGAGATTCTGCGATGCTCGCAGCAACACAAACGAATCCATCGACGGTCTTTAACCTGCTGAAGGCAATGTATTCAGATGATCCAAACATAACTTTAGTCGCAGTTGCATCAATCCTAATGGTACAGCACAAAGCCAGTAACACCATTGATAATTATGTTTCCGTTTCTATGGTCTCGCCCATTGTTGATCGCAATTGGAACACGAACACTGCGCTACCAGGAAAACCATTTATCCAAACAAAACACAATCAAATCAAAGCAATCGATCGAACTTGATTGAACGTCAACTGCTGCACTAGGTGGTGGTGTGTGTGTGTGTGTGTGTGGTAACATAAAATCATCTTGATTCCATATTTTCATAATCGTAGCATCATGTTTCCCTACCTAATTGCTCCTCTGCATCGAATTCTGATTACATCCATCGCGTGTGGTGCCTCTTAGCGAGCTGTTTTTGGTGTTGGAGCTATTTTTCACCACCCACACCATACAATGTATTGTCGCCAGACAACACACAACCTTTCGTTGTGATGTTCAAATTGATCACCGGTACTAACACACATTGCTGACGGTTCGGAACGTGTTCTCTCCGGGCGGAAATTTGTTCCATGTTTTGCGGAAGCTTTTGAAAGTGGTTTCAAAACAACGTTTTGAATGCATGATGACAGACAACAGATGCCGCCGAATGACAACGCTTCTTCAATCTCGTTCCACTTAGCCGTTTGTTAAAAATGGTTGACGAAAAGAACAATCCACCGCTGTGGAACGATTTCCACAGCAACAGAAAAATAAAAGCAAATCTGAAATCTTTCGCAAAATCATTCGACAACATCCACGGTGATGTTATGTACATTATATACTGCTAGCCACGCCCATTTTATGCTCTCTTCGCACGCATCAGACCCCAGAGTATGGAGGGGATGATGATTTCTCTATGCTGTTCATTGCAGACAACGATGAATGCGCATTTCGTACGCATACTCCCAAACATGCGATGATAAAATGTTTGAGCATAAAAAAATACATATTCCACGATAATGTACGCAAATTTTACATTTCTTCAGCATCGTTTTGTTTTGTCAGTTTTGCAATTTTTTTTTACAATGCAACTTACGCAAAAATATGACAATGATCTCTCCATGTTTCTACGAAACAGGTACATTGAAGATTTTTAATATTTTTTATTGTGTATTACTGACTGCTCAGTGAAAATGTTTTTTTTCCGGGGTCTTACCTCAGCTTATTTTTTATTTTATTGTTTTTTTTTAACATGTTAGTCATAAAACATCACTCTTTTCAAGATTTTCTTTTTGTTTTTTTATACATTTTAATAATTTTTTGAAATAATTACAATAGATATAATAAATTTTGCAAAAAAAGTGCAATATACAATTACAATATACAACTTTTTAAATGTTCTCATTACAATCAAACATTTCTTCACATGACTCAGAAACCCTCGAATAATAGGACTTGCTCTTATATTTGATGGTTCCATAACCAAGGTTGGTTTAAATCGGCTTTAAATGTTTTAATAATAGAATTGATTACCTGAAAAAGCCTATTGTATACTGAATCTAATCTAGGATTGAACGCGACCCGGACGTGTTGTTGACTCACACGTTACCGGTCCTACCATTTGAGTTCCTGAGCAATTCACCTGCTAATATAACTTTAAAACCAGTACGTGTGCTGCTATCTGTTCAAAAACATTATCCACAACTTGCTTATACGTTTCGTTTTAACCATATCAATCAACGACTGACGGTCGACGTTAATATGTCACTATTCGAAACATTTACCTTGCTCAAGTTAAGATGTTACACATTGGACGGGAACAGTGACCGGAGCAAAAAGGCGTATTTAACCAAACGCAAGAAAACAAACGAACAAAATCGTCATAACGTTCCCGCCGTTCTCTTTACCGGGAGCATTTGTTTTTGGCGCAAGAACGAGTTGCTCTTTCTTTCTCGAAGCAATCAGTGTCGAAGGAACGAAGAATGTAAAGGTTCAACAGCATATGCCGGATCGTGACGTCGGCACATCAAAGGGGGGTTGTGCTTAGGGTATGTATGTTGGGGAATAAAAAAAAAGCATAAAACGCACAGTCAAGCATCCAAAAACAAGAAGTTCTGTTTTCTGTTGTTAAGAGGTGTTTTAGTACTGTTTATTGATAACAAGAAACGCAAAACCCATCAATCTGATAATTATTACAAATGTTTTTTTTTTCAATAAAATAAGGAAACATTTCTGCAAGTATTTTGTTTAGCTTCTCTTTATTTTTTTATTCCCGTACGGACGGCACGTACGTCTGTTCTCCTTAATGTGTAAAGTCAACAAACTGTACCAACCACAATCGGAAGCAACGTAATTTTTTGGTAGCAAGTGAACAACAAATAACAGTTCCAAATTCACAGCAGCTTTAAACAATCCCAGGGAGCGCGATGGGGTAAGTAAAAAAGGGCAGCAACAAACAAAACGCAGCAATGATTCGTTTGAAAATTATCAACTGTCAAAAGTGACAGACGTGAATAAGATACACGAAGCGTTTGCCTCATAATTATGACGTGCGCTCCTCGTCTCATCCCAAGGAGCGTTCGGATCGGATCATGGCCTACCGCGATACCGAACTATGTGAGCCCCGTCGATCGGTCCCTTCATGCGTTCCACTCCAATCTCGTATATACCAATCCCGGTTTTCCAGTCCTGGCTGCTGTCAAAATCGCGGCAGGAAGCAAACAAGGACCACGGTAAGTGTCGGATGAGTGGAATGAAGCAGTGAAGAGCGAGTGGTTGCCGGCAAACAGTAGCTGATCTCGAACCGACCGCCAACTGTCAGTAGTCAGCACGAACGCACCCACAATGGGAGGCACGCATCACAGTTGTTAGGTGAAGATCGTCAAGAGGTAAGAAGACATTTGGGAAAAAAACACCAGGAAGAATCGAACCATGCGGTAGCATGCATTTGGCACCCTCTGTCTTGATGGTTGATGGAATGGGCTTTTTTTCAACACAGTTCTTGACTGTGATACATTCACCATGCATTCTAGTGAATGAATGATAAAGATGGAAGTAAAAGTTTTATTTTTTGTGTTGAGGTTTCTCTGGAATGCCCGAAATGAATGTCTGACTGAGATCAATCAAGTGTCGATCGGAAGCAACTAGGCTTTATTAACAGCTTTAAATCTAAAGCCGTTAATGATCATTTATTTATAAGAGCTAATAATTTAAAACATAACATATTTACTACGTACTGTCCAATCTTTTAATTCATCGTCAAAACACTTCTATTTTCATCTTTTCTTAGTCGCTTTTCATTCCCGCGCATCTCATAGCTTATATATTATCCTTTTTTCTTCTTTATTAAGTAATGTTACTTTGTTTTCTGTAATATTTTCTTTCTTAGTAATGCAAGTTTAGTTTGGTAATTATTATTATTATTATAATTTTTTTATTCAGGTAGAACGGCCTGGCCGTATTGATTAGGTTTGGTAATTATTACTTAAAATAAAATCTATATTTTCAAAATCCATACAAAACCCTAAATCTAAAATTATTCACTTTGTTTCCAACTACGATTTCACATTAATTGAACATATTCATGTAATTATTTACAATTAGTTGTGACGACGTTTGCCGTATTATATTAACTACAACCAGAACATTGCATTAAAAGTATTAAATTTAATTATGTAAGTATTAAAACATACGGCATAATAGTTTGCCAGCATCAACAACCATTATAACCGGCATATGGTCGTCGAAAATTCATTATTCCTTCATAATCCTTGTCGCCTTTTTGGTAATTGGATCCACCAGTTCGGTTTGTACCATCCGCCAAACGAAGCTGACGGATTGATCCATCCAAAAAACCTCAAAACCAATCCATTCGATCTTACCACGCGACCTCAAAATGGCAACAGGCTAGTAACGCCGGTCACAAATCGTGCACCGTTTGGTAAAATAGAAAACAATATGAACAACAATATGAAACCACCAGATATGGCCGGGAGCAGCAAAACCAAATGAAAATGATAGCTCTAAATGAAATTGAATAGAATTCCAATGTCGAGAACAACGCACAAAATAAATGAACAAAAACGCACAAATCAATCTGTTTCCTTTCGATGGAAAAATCAATCAACCGTAGTAAGTAAAAGACGAGAAAAAAACATCCCTCTGTGGGCCGATCTCTGCGCGTCCTCGCGCGGTTTTGCGGTATCGATCGCTCCACTACTGCAGCACATAAATAATTATTGCGTTCCTGAGAAATGAGCAACGATTGTGCTCGTCAGCAATGTCCCGGCCGCTGCAAATGGCCGCATGGAAATAGATATTTTATTTTTCCAAGTCCAATTTTTCGACCCATTGCCGTTATGCTATCCCACCGGTACGATACGTTTGACCACGGGGCTGCCATCAGGAGAGATTAGGGTCCCAAAAAGAAAAAATAGTCTAACGTAACGGAAAGTGGGATCAACACGCTCGCCAGTAGCATATGGCAAGCACGGGAAAAAGATGAACGTATCCTTCCTGTAGCAGGCCCGTACCGTACCGGTAGCCAACGAAGCGTCAAAACGGGATCGATGTCCAATCAATACGAGAGCAATCATTCGTTGGACCTTTTTTATGTTTTCTGTACAAAACTGCTATGGCTAGGCTAGTAGCCTACCGAATAAAAGAGGAGAGTCACCGCTAGAAGACCTATAGCCATCAATAATTGGAACCATTTATGGCGGCCCTCTCGATGCCACCGTGCAGCAATTTCATCCAAAATCGAAGAAATATTTCACGCTACCGGATGAAACCCTTTGCCGATTCTTGCTGTTGTACAGTTTTTTTTGTAGACCCACTAGTAAAAAAAAGAACCAAACCATGTATCAAATAACCAATTTCATTAATGGTTTTGAACTTCTGGGTGCAAAGGTGCCCTTAATTGTAAGGTCAATCGAATAAAAGTGCACCCGTTACCCGTGCACTGCAGAAAGCACAATTTTTACGCACTTGGGATGGTTTTTAACACTGTTAATAATGGAAAAAATCAGTGCAAAATTTTAAAATTAAAGGGAAAGGAATTTTTGGGATAAAAATGTCTTTTTCGAAATCGAGAAAATCGAACTATCAATCTTAAAGCGCGAATTTGTAACCCTTTTTCCAAATTTCTTTGTTTGTTTCTTGTTAAACTTTATTCCCCTTTTTCTCAATTTCGTTGATTGCCAGTTTCTTAAGATTACTGTGTAAAGAAGGGTGGGAAAAATGTTTGATTTAGCAAGAACAATAAACAACGTCATAGAGAGGTATTGTTTATTTACAGCCTAAAAGTTCAAAGGTTTTGCAAATATTTCCTTCTTTTTTATTCGCACAAAAAGGGGTTTTTACGGTAATTTTTTTAACATTTTGATGTAAGCCAATAAATGGGTTTGAAATGAAAAAATAGCTTCTTAGCCGAAAATAATTTGTAATTGAAAATTTTAAAGTTAATGTTAAAATCATTATTATACGTATTCTTTAATATTAATAATATTCATTAATATTGTTAACGAAGTATTCTCTAATATATTTTGCTGTATTTAAAATAAGCATGATCAGGTGCACAGAAATGTTCATATTGAAACAAAAGGAAGAAATAAAAACGAAATAGGAAAACAATAGATAACCGCACAACTCTTTTCCTTTCAAACAAACAATATAGTTTAATTATATCACTATTTTACTCGTTTTCGAATATATCTTCTTTCACACATTTTTAGCATTTTTTTCATTAATGTTACCAAAATAACCTCCGCATTTTATTGACTCTAAGCTGGCAAGCTCAAAGAAAAGGACAAAATCTTCCAAGCCAACCCTTTCAAATCGCAAAGACGCATAACCGAGCACTTATCAAAAGGGTTAAATTGCTTTTATTCAATCAACGTGCATTATGGCATTCATATTGCTCAAGTTCAAACAAGAGTTTCGTAATGAAAAATACGTGAGAAAACATGATTTTTAACACAAAAATCAATAGATTAGCAATTGAAAGTTATGAATCGATTTCTATGATTACTCCAAAAGATTTGTAACAAATTGTTGCCACACGGAAAGGGTTTGATTTAATTCTTTTGTAGCATTTTTTTTTTCTAAGAACACATTTCCAGAAGCAGATGTAAAAAAATGCTTTCTTAACTTTGTGTACCATTTCTTCCAGTGATTTCACCAAAACACATTTTCTCAATTTTCCCACGACAACAGTCAAAACCTACGGGTCTATCAAAATTCACCACCAACACACATCATGATCGAATTATACAAGAAAGCACACAAACACACAGAATTACGAGGAATAACCATACAAACATTATTGCACCATAATTAATTCCCACATCCCGGACACGTGCCGGGAGTCTGTTTCACAAGCCAGCAAAAAAGGATAGCCGTTAAATTTGCACTCCATATTAAAGCCAGCTTTACCGGCTATTCCGAACAAGGGAGCCAGGTTCATGATGACTGACAGCAGCCGACGGCCGGGTGGATGCTTCGACAGTGTGCTCAGGTTCGGATGGCAGTAAACCAGCAGCATGCCAAACCATCTCACGCTGACTGTTGTTAGTTCTTCGTTAATAGAATTTATCTGTCATCGTTCATTAGATAATGATGGACAACGAACAACGGTGTTGAATAGAGATGGGTTACAATAGTTGTAAAACACCCTTCAGTTACGACAATGCCAGATTCTGACCAGATTTATATGGAATTCTGAATTTTGAAATATGATGCGAAAACATTTTCCATTTTGTGTACGTTACAACCCTCTATTTTCGTTGATAGTTCGTTTTATTGGGTAATGTCCATTAAATTTGGGTAACCAAAATAAGATGAAAAATGGTCAAACTTCAAAAACGATATAAAATAAATTCACGAAAAGAATTCTTTTTTCCGTGCATCGTGAAGATAGTACTAAGAATGACCATTATAATTAAATAAATGAGTAAAGTGATGTGGAAATTTTAATTAATTTTTGATGCCCGACAACAATAATAATAATATAAGACCACTTGGGGTAAATTAATTCCCTTAAAAAGAACATCACCAACAAGCAAAAACCATCGAACAAGAAGACTATCAATAAACAGCAACACAAAAAAGCATATGCTTCCGTCTTAAATGAACCACAGCTGAAGTGAGTGTCCCGGCGAGGTGTTCCCGTACTTGAGAGGATAATGCGACTCCTTCCGTTCCGTTCGCTGGACGGGAAAGTTTCCCATCTCCAGGGAAATCCTAATCAAACTTAACAGCATCAGACAAGCAGCAAGTTAAGTTGTTATAGCAACGCCCCTTAAATTACGTCGACATCTTCCCGATGCGTAGCGCAACCAAAAAAACTAAGGGGAAACGGAACTCAACGCGAATGAGGAAAATTGGATGTTGTTTCCACCCGTTCCCGTTTCGGTACACAAATTCATCGCAACGGATCTTTTGTGTGCTAAATCATTTGCCACCGATGCGAACCAGGGTAAACATTACCAACACACCACAAGACAACCACCACCCGCCCGATCGAGAATTAACATGAAAATCCTGCTAAGCCCGTTGTTATTGTATATAATTCCGTTTTCCCGGTTTGCCACATTTTCACCCCGTTGGCAGAAGTTAAAGAAACTTATTTTCCCTCATTCGCCCAGATTTAACATACTTGCGAGGGTACAAATGAACAAAAAAAAATGGCAAAAACTTCGAATGATATGTACAATAAAAATAACACAACCAAAAACCGTCAGACAAGCGAAAACGCACCGTGTTACACCGACCTGACACGGGATAATTGCACACCAGCAACGAAAAGGAATTATGCTGCCAGATCGGGAGTCATGTTCAGTTGCCTTAAATTACCGGTGTCTTTTCCGCCCGCCGTCCAATGAGCTGTTTGTTAGTATTCCAGTTTTCCCCTTATTTTCGTGTTTGATTTAATTCAGTTTACTTGTGAGTATCGCACTAGGACAATGCCGAACACAAGTACTAAAAAATGTAAGAAATTCGATTAACCTCTTTTTATTATAAATTTTTGTTACATTTTATTCGGAAGAGGACAGAGACGAGAAATGATTATAATGACTTTAAAATCGTATAGTAAGAAGCAATATATTCATACATTTTGCAACAATTTAAAGCAATGAAAAAATGTTAATGAAAAAAAAAATTTATATATACTTTATAATTAATAAAAGTCTTAAGTCGAGTTTAATCAATTTTTGATTATTGCTTATACATAATTGTAATATTAGTCAGCATTTCACATTAAAACAACATTTTGTTTGATAGAACAATGAGCAGCATACCACTGTTCGGGAAACCTGAAAACTCTTTTGGCTTCCTAACATTCAAACTCGGCAAAACGGCCCAACGAAGGGTTGTGTGAAAATTAATTACATACATTTGTCTCGCCATACACGTGCAAACCACACACGGTATACTTGCGTCCCGCGATACAGCAAGTTAGTCGTGAAAATCATCCATCCTAACGGTCGCTGCTTGGGAAAACCCCTTACAGGAATGGTATAAAAACCTTTCCGAAACCCCAAGTTATGGTCAACAACAACAACGGCTACGACCGGTTACTCACCCTCGTACCACCCTCACACACACACACACACCAACCTAACCCAACGTAATAAAGTGGCCAAATAATTTAATCATATCATTTGTGGATTTTGATATGCGGCTTCCTGATCTTATAAATCACCCGCCCTTCATGGTGGTGTGCTTGGGCCAGAATGCGCCTCAAGGGATTTGTACTACCACAGGGCGTTTGCGCCCTAAAACGAAGGAGTAGAACGGAAAATTGTACCTTCGCCAGGAAAGGGATACACGGCGCTCACCGATCCGATAACGATCGTGCCGAATGATAACGCTCCCAATGGGCCAAATTAACACCGAAAATTGAATGAATATTTCATACATCCGATACGGTGTCATGTTGCACAGAGCATACATCCACCCGTGTACCACTACGAACCGGGAGTCGGATTTCTTCAACAAGTGTTTCGTTATTATTTCTACCGGTTTGTCCTGTTTCTTTTGGAAGTTTTGTTCCATAGGAATTTGTTTTTATTCATCCCCTCAGAGTACTTCAGGGCAGTGTTTATGTCGGGGGATTGTCCTTTTATTGCAGCATTACTGTAGTGCAATATTGAATTAATTGGGGAAAAAATATATTATTGTATTAGAATCTTTGAACCAGCTGTTTTCTTTCGTGATTTATTTCGTTTCAATAAATAAAAATACACTTTTTAAAGTAACTTACTAGGAAGACTTACCAGGACATTGCATTTGAAGACGATGGTTCTCCAGCGTGAGCGGTTTAGAGGAGTACTGAAGCAGGTCAGGATCAATAAGAAACTGTAGAACAGAATAAGTAAGCAAGTACATTCAAATATAAGTAGAATTAATATGGTAAATGTAAAGAAAATAAACAAACTTATCGATAAATTCACTGATCACGCCGGCCATTTCTGGCTTACTAGACTTATTTTATCACGTAGCCGGATAGTCAGTCCTTGCTACGGAGGGACGGTCCGGATGGGATTTGAACCCGGTCCTGCCGTGTGGACTGGCGCCGTTTATCACATGCACCACCGGACCGATTTTCTATAGTACGATCTACAATAAACAATAAAATACACTCCAACTCCAACACTCCATTGTTCAAAATTAACCACATACGAAAAACGCTTAAAACGCTTGGTGTTAAGCTGCTTTACCCTTTTATCTCTTTATTGTTGTTCAATTAATTTATCAAAGATTCAAGTGTCTCAGAACAATGTGTCTAACGCATCTTTCATAATCCGTTTTGTGCACCTGACATTCTGACTTTTTTATCTAGACCTAGACAATTCCCACGGATTTCCTTCTAGTTCCAGAATATCACTCAAGAAGCTGACAAGATAAGGAAAGCGGAGTGCTGAGTCGTGTTTACATAACGCAGGAAAGTTGCCCTTCGTTCCAACTGCTTGATCGTCCTGCTTCCATCGATCCATCGATAAGTGAAGCCCACCGGCAAAGATTATTTAACGCACACACAATCTAAACCTCGTTGCATCAACGTATATCTAGACTAACGAACGAGAACGATCGAAAACCCCAAACCCACGTTATCGAAGATGAGGACGAATCGATCGCGAAGAACACGATGCGGCTAGATGGCTCTAGGTGATGGTTAATGAAATTTTCCTAGAAATTTTGACCGAAAATGTAATTGATTTCAACGATGCATGACAGTATCTGGCTTCCGAATTTTATGCCCCGGAAAACCGGGATGCAACCACAGAAAGGAAAGTTGATCTTACTGAAGGGATCAAAACCACCAATGTGAAGCAACGCAAGATCACCCACCGGCCAATGTTCGGGGTCTGAAGATGCCGCGTCTCAGTCGGGTAACCTCGATCAGGTGAGTTTGTGTGGCCGAGAAGCCCGACAAGCGAACAAGCGATGAACGAAAGGGAAAGAATCAAATCGGTTTGGCTAATCGGCTGTAGTCCATTTTTGGTAAGCTCTGCCTTTTGCGGTCAGCCCTTGTGGTCCTGAACCCGAACCGGGAACGATACACACCCTAGAATGCGGACTAACTCAAGCGTACCAAGGCTTGTAAGGATTTTTGTTCTCCTTCCGCCAGTTGATTGACGTGACCATCGTGGCGGGAGTTCTTTTTGGTTAGTATCACTGAGAGTTTGTTTTATAGGGATTGCCGTATTTTGAAAAAAAAAACTAAACATTATTCAACCAGCAACCACGAGGAATACAAATATGTTTTTTTTAATTTGCTTATTATACCAAATTCGATAACAAATCTGGAATTGTAATTTTTTATCCTTTCAAAACACTTAGAACTGATCGTAAGTTTTTCATAGCATAGTTCTTTTTTAGATGATCTTACAAAATCTATTTCAATAATACAGTGGATAGCATAATTATTGTGGTACCCTATATTCTGCGAATTACATATTGATTATTATTATGTTAATATATATAATGTACATTTGTATATGTAATTTTATTAAAGTCAGAATTTTTAGGTTATTTGTGTTAGTAATATTAATCTGGCTACTTTTAATAAAGTAAAAGCAACAAGATATTTCAAAAACAAATCACTAATACTTTCAAGTATTTTTCCTATGATAACTAGGATCTATTACAGATGATAAGCACTCAATAAGAAGTGTGTTACATTTATAAACAGATCAAACAATTGTATCACATTTTTGTAACTTAAAATTATACTTCAGAACTCTACTGTAAAATTAATTGTTTTCACAAACTATACTGATATGTTTATCAATAAATTATTGCAAACAAGCACTTGGGATACTCCAAAAAAATATTTTTTCAATAATTCTTCTATATGTATGACCCGCACTGTACACAAGGTGTAAAATGTTCCTTATATGCTAGAGGCACTTTTCATAAAGTTTTTTAAGAAACCCCGCATCCCGATCGGCTTATTAAAGGTGTTTGCAAAAATGTTTGCAAACATAAAATAACCAAAAGCCATAATGGTAGCCCAATACCGTTGCTACCGGTACAAAAGGGATTATGCGTAATGTCGACTTCTTTGACGGGGTAAAGTACCTTCCGAACCTTCTCTCAAGTGTCTTACGTGTAGAAAGGAAGTCCGTGCCATGATGATTAGCACAAAACTGCTACCAAACAACAAAAAAACTCCTCACATTGGCACCCCTTTGTATTTGGCTGTGTTGTTGCCTCTTCCATGCCAATTTCCTTCATATGCAGTAGAAATCAACCGTTTTGTCTGGACATGAGGGACTCCCTCGCTTTTGCGTGTCGGACCTGTACTATGACCACTCGGAACAGTTAGAAGGGACTTAACACCGAGCATAATGTACAATAAGCTTATTGTGTGCGTGTTTCGTTTTTGTGTTTTAATGCCATACCCCAAACCACCGTTTTGCCAGCACTTCTCAGCATAATCCGAAACATATTTAGATGCTTCACATTTCGCATAATTTCGGGACGGTTTCGGGTGTTACGTTCAAATCCACATTAGTACCAATGAAGTGTCTTCCGTTTTTGGAAATGACCAAAAACAGACGCAAAAAAAAACAACAACAACCAACACTGTAAATGTATAAAAAATCAAAGCCGGTTCGACGCTGAGAAGCACTTTCTGTTCACAAATGATTGTGGCTTAGTTCTGGCTTTCGGGAAAAACCATTTCCCGCCAGGCCGGGCTGTGCCGGTAAAGTCTTTGAAGGGTTTCACGCTCGCATGAGTGGCCAGTCCGTGATCGTGCCCTTCAAATTTGTGGCCACTTGGTGGCCCGGACTCCCAACCTTGAAAGTACCGACACCGGGCAGGCAGGGAATAAGGCACCGTTAATGTTGCCGTTGTGAAGCTTCTGCGACGCACTTGATCCCTTCGTTAAGTTCGGCTGATCGGAAGGTTCTGGATGGGAAATGGAAACGGATCTTGATGCTCTAAATGTACAGCTCAACTTCTAATGTTTCACTAGCGACCAAGCACATGTGTCTGGGCCACCGAAAGGGGAGAATCCTTTCGATAACACATGCACATGCGTTTGAACGACAATAAGCTTTGGTCTGTGTAGGACTTATATGGATTTTTTTCAACATATGCTTCAAAACGTCTGTAATACGGCAGATAATTGAAAAATGGTTGTAGCAGAGTGTATACCATTTAAAGTATACTTTATAAAAAGTGATTAAATGAAAGGTTTACTAATTAATCAATTATTAAGTTTCAAATTTTACTACAAAATATAGTGCAAGAAATTTTCTTCATTTTTTTTCAATACACAGAGATCGCAGACAGATTCCGCTCAAATACTTTATCGTGTATTTTCGACCATCGCAAAGTCCACCGAATAAATTATTCTCACTAATTAAATCGGATTCCCTCCACGGGCTTGCCGTATCCGAAGCAGCGAGTGGAGGAAAATATTACTCTCTTCCCATCATAACTCAATTGTGTCCCCGAAAGTTCCACTCCCCATATGATTAATTCTCACCTGAGCAGACGAACCTTCATTATCGGTGTGATTCGATCGAATATCTCATAAACCATTTGATCACCCCCCCTAAACGGGAACCGGGAAGAGGTTAAGCTCGAATCGTGGTAGACTATTACACTGCGGGTGTCTCTCGATGAAAACAAAACTGCCCACAAAACAACAGTAAAATATATTTATAAAGAATCTTTAAACAAATCGATGTTGTCGAAAATTTGCGCTAAGCATTCTTCTATTAGCCGTTAGGCGAAGGATGGAGTGGCAGGATGCGCAATAAAAATTTGTCACAAGAACTCTAATCGCTGCCATCCACCCCGTGTAGTTGTGTTCTTTTGTTTTACGCTTCATTGAGCCAAAATACACATTCGATCGATTTCGAGTCCAGCACCGTACAGTTCCAGCTGGCACCTTGNAAACATCAAAGCACCATCAACCCGGTTACCATCTCCATCGATCGGGCAATTAGGGCACCGTAATGAAAATGTTTGACATTCTTATCCATCATTACTACGGCGGCATCCTGTGCTCCAGACGAGTGGCAAATGTGGGAAATTTGTTCCGCACGCGGTACACCAACGCGCGAGGTGACGAAAATGCACCTCCCATCGTACGTTCGCGCCGTGTGTTGCCCGGGAACTGGGCGCGTGCAACTCCAATTACAAGCAAACTTTGCTTTGAAATGTGAACCGTGAAATTTCACTAGCAGCCCGAGCTCAAGCTCACCAACGGAACTGGCCGGGGAGTGGCAAGGGAGTGTACCTTTGCGTGGTGGCAAGAAGAGGAAGGATTTGCGCCAGACAGTGTGGGTAACAGTAAGGAACGTCAGGAATGTCGGACACTTCAGTCGATCAGACTTTATCTCGATCGGTCACCACATTCCAACCTTCAGCACCGGATCATCTGCGGGCTTGCCATCCATCGGCATCCGTCTCCGGTGCACGTACGGTTGCCGTGTCTGGCATGTTGGCTCAACGGGATCGAAAAAGGATTAGACAGGTAGCTACCGTTTCCATTCCTTTCCGTTTCTTTTCAGTGCGAAAGGTTTCGGAACCATTGATTCATAAAATCTGATTTGCTTACCCAGCATTGTTCCGAACAACCGTTCCCGGGCATGTACGGAATGGGACGATTTCTTGAAGATTCTAGTGAGATTAAACACGGTACAGCGGCATTTATGGTACAATATTGGTAAACATAAGGGCTGGTAAAGCCGGCTTCGGGAGTTGCAAAGAGGATCACAGTCCGGTTGCGTTGAGTGCATGTACTTTAGATAAATCCCTCCAAATGCTACGTGGTTCCGTCTGTCCCGACGGTTTGCGAGGCGCCTTTTTGTTTTCGGACGGCGTATTTGCTTTCCATTTTCAGGAAAATTTAATTGAGCAAACTAAAATGTATTTCCTAAACAATTGCTATTTTAATAAGTTGGATTTTTCTCTTTGTAAAGAGATGAGTCTGTTTAAAAAATTGAAAATAAACACCCAGTTTATTCATACCCTAAGGGGCGTATTCAGTTACAAACACCAGATACTTCTGCTGTTTAAGATAAGGGACTTTGCAGCCAAAAGGTTTCATAAACCGCTTCATATACCGTTCAACATATGCTAAAATTACTTTTGGTCGAACATTTGAATGCAATACACCCAGAACCATGTATAAATATAATTTGTAAATGTCTATAAATTGTTTGCCCGAAACGTGTGAGAGCTAAGAAAGAAATAGACATTAACACTAGAACTACCAAGAGTTTTGAGCGTTTTTCGTTCGTGGTTAATTATTAAACAATTTCGAGGAGTTGGAGTATATTTTATGGTTCATTGGTGATCGTACTATAGAATATATATGTAAAACTCATGTTTCAACTAGGTACCTTAGGGTTGTTTAATCCCAAAAATGAAGCGTTCCAGTCAAAATAATTGGTAAGGTCCATCTAGTGTCAAAAGATACTTACAGCATTCAAAAATGTTTTGTTTATTGCAGTAACCGAATTAAATTAAAGGTATTTTGATGTATTCCTATCTTGTTGGTAAATTAGTTTCGTAACGAAATAAGACGAAATAGGTAAGTATATTTATAATTTCTAAAGCAGAATAAAAAATGGTAGACATTCATTTTCCACGCTTCATTGTGTGATCTAAACGCGATGTAAACGATAAACTTTTCTTAGCGCTACCAAATATATATCATATCCCTTAACCAAATCGGACTGTTAATTATTGGTCACCTGTGCAACTTGCTTGATAGCTCGTGGAAATTACAGATAACTGAAACCGACATCCACTTTTTTGATAACTTTTAGATTGTGAGAAAAAGATATCGATCATGTTTCGGTCGATGGCGTGATCGTTATCTCATAAAACATCGACCAAACAATTTATTTATGTAGTCCCTTAAATTACGAGTTACAGGGTGATATAAATATAAATGTACAAAAAGTAAATTGGGTACCTCGTACAATTTTGATTTAGTCAAGTCTAAAATGAAAGGGAATAGTATTGGGGCACCCTATAACTGGACCAATAGCATTGTGTATATCCTTATAGTCCGAACTTGACATCTAATCGTAAATACTTCATTTTTTCACATTCAAACGCATGTTGAGTGAAAAGGAAAAATCCTTTTGTTAAAGGTATAATGAGTCAAAATCGATCAATTTGCCATATATTAAAAAAAAGTCTTGAGATTCACGCTAAACTAATGAATTTTTTTTAAAACAAACCGATTTTTTTTTTACAATAAGAATTAAAAAAAAATACAAAAAAACATTGCTATTCTTTAATATTTGAATGCTTCATTGGACATTTGAAAAAAGCTTCTGTACAGTTGTCAAAAACAATGTTAGTCATTTTTATCAAACTAGAGTCTGGACTGAATTTCTGGACTGAAGAGTCTGGACTGCAATTGCAAATGTTAATTAAAATTGGTGTAAAAGCAACACAAAATTTCCAATTTCTCGTTCTAATTTTTATGTAGTTTTAAGTATAACATCCCAAGTCGTTTTCCAAACATGTTGTACACTTTCATGCTGACAAAACACGGTAAGCCTTACATAAAACAAAAAACAATGTTGTGGTCTTGGCAAGTGTGGGTGATGATGTTCCACTTCGCGATAATGCAACGAATTGCAACAGTTGATAAACCACGTCACGTTCTACTCAATCTTTTCCTTGTCTTTGTTTTTTCATTTAGTTCCGTGCGTTCCAGTCTCTTGTTAATTTATTTGCTTTATTTAAACTGCATCAAGCGCAACAAAAAAGCATCCAAAATGCATAATTTTTCGTGGAACAGAACGTGCCCGTGGTAGCGGCTTGCTAATTGTTGAACTAAGACAACAATTTATCCACGGATTACTGTCACCCGCATTGTTAGGGGCCACACGCTGCCAACACGCACCGTCGTTTTGCAGTTTGCCGACGGATTTGCGAAAGAAAAACAACGGCTCGCGCGTCCACAGTGAAAGGTTTGACGATAATTGTCCCACCAAGCTTCTAAAACCTTTGCGAAGCCTTTTACCGGGGCTTTGCCAGGTCAGGTGAAAGGGTTCCCAGTAGGGCTTCGTCGCCAAGTGGAAAACGATTTGTCGTGGAAAGCGCATCTACTTACTGCGGCTTGTACGAATAATTCGCGAACACGAATCCATTCACACCTATTCGATGTAGATGCTTTTAGTAATGGGACAATTTTTATATTAAAGGGATTAAGTGCGTTTGCTGTATCAAAGCGTCTAATGCAAGCAAACATACAATTAAGCGAAAATCCACCACGCTAGTGTATGAAGGCATGAGTGTGAAATTTTTTGCTTCCTTTCGTGTAAGTTTCAAATTTCTTCGGAAGCTCCGATACGAACGATGCACAACTTTCTTTCACGCTTGGATTAATCTTTTTCTCTTCCACGAAGGGTCTATCCCTTCCGTGTATGTGTGTGTGTGTTTGTGTCTGCTCCTTGCACGGTGTGGTGGGTTTCTTTTGCATGCCCGACGAGATGCCTCTTTTGCAGGTCGGTTTCGTATGTCACACGTTGCAGGCCCGCCCATCGCTATTATGCGCTAGCAAACTGTACAACCAAAAAAAAAGGACCTCAACCATAATAAATTCGTCCGTTTTCACATGCAACCCATCATCAGACACACGCACAAATTTCACGAATAAACACACACACAGATTGGAACACACAAAAACACACACATACAACACAAATTTTCTATCTGCAAAAAGGCGAAGATTAAACTGTAATCGTACACTTTGGCCGGTTCGTATTGACATCCGCCGTGAAAAGGTCTTAATCCTTCGCGCTTTGTATCATCGTCTCGAACGAGTGTAACCGACTGTGGTGCAGTGCCAGGCCTTTGAATGGCCAATGAATGTACAGCAAAACGTCCATTTAAATGATGCGTCAATAAGAATAGCATTGTAAATTCACCTTGTCAATCAAATCACTGCTTCAAATAGAACATAATTTGGAAACATTTTGCAACTCACTTCTTTTGCAACAAATGCATTTCCGTTTTCTATTGCACAAAACACTTTTTTCTTCACAGTGTCTTCGCCTATTTCATTCGGCGGCGGCGTTGGTTTGATACACTCTTTTTTGTTTAAATTATTACAGTAAATTCCAATCGCTTTTCCACACACCAGTTTATCAAACTATTTCACTAATTTATTCGAAAAGTTCTTTCAAATCCACTAAAATCACCCGTTCGTAGCGTGTATCATCGTTCCAACAAAACACGACGCAAAACGACGCACGTATAACGACACGCTCGCACGGACCGCGATCCACTCGGACGGAGATTTAAATGGAAACTAATTTTTACACATTTTTTGATCTCCCTCAACATAGGGAATTCATGCTCCGCGAGAGAACAAGCACGAGCGAAAGAGAATGTTTGAAAGAGAGAGAGATTGCGTGTGGTGGAAGAACGAGAGAGCATGACGGCTGCTAGAAAGAGCAAGATGGCCGTACCAGTGGTTTATGCTGCGCTTGGTTTATGTTCGCACTCTGGAGATCGGTTGTTGTTGGACCGTTTGCGAGACCGTTTGGCTCTGGCTTCGTCTAGTGCTTTATGCCTTTATGTCTTGCGCTGTTTTCCTTGCAGCCTACAAAAAGCACAAGCAATTTTTTTGTTGGATCATACAATATGATTTTGCCGAAAGAAGACGTAGCTTTTTTCTCCTCTTTTTTATGTTGTGTAATTTTGCTTGTTATTTTTTTCTTTTTAAAATAGTTATATTTCAATATTTCAAATATTTCAATAATTTTTGTTTTGGTGAAAAATTGACACAGCCATTGCGTAACACTGCTGTATAGTCGGTAACACAACTATGCAGCAACTACTGTTTTTATTACTTTTTTTACTTCTAGTAAAGTAATGTCGCAGGCGTTGCCCATGGGAAATATTTAGGAAAAATCATATTAATATTCCATTACATTCCTCATCATTATTTTTATCACTTATTTTTACCATCTTTATTTTTTTCTAAACAAATTTTAATATGATTACACTTCATTTATAGACATGTTATATTGAGCAATATTCGCAAAAGAAAGTTAGAAGCAATTATGCAAAAATTGAAAAATTATGTGTTAGCAAGTATGTTATATTTTTGTCAATATACTGTTTCATGTTTCATTTAAAATATTTATTTTTTTCATTGATTCATTTCATTTCAATTTTTGTTTCTCATTCTCAAAATGATAGTGGATGATAATACTTTTCAATTCTCAAGCATTTTGTTTGCTGTTTGATCCACTGAAGAGGTAAACAGTTATATCAAAATGTTATTGAACTACTTTATTTCATTCTCAGCTGTATCTTCTAATTATCTTCAATGAACGGAAATTTGTTTATTTTCACAAACACATTATTTATCCCCTATATTTCAATAACATTCCGTACAGCATATCATCTCAAATGTATTCTTTTTTTTGTATTTATCATATTCATTCATTCCTCTCTTTGTTCCACATCAGAAGGATTGTAAAATCAAATAAAGTAGAGCAATCAGCGCAAGGCAGGTTTGTGTAAACAATTATGCAAGGAAAACGCAAAACTGCCACCGACTGTTGACAATTAACTTGCAAGTTGGTTTGCTTCGCTTGGTAAGATCACATTGCCTGCGATCGTTAGCTATTGCTGCGTCCAGCTTCACAACGGTTGTGCTCCGACTGTTGTTTCTTGGTGTTGCAAAAAAAAAGGGTAAACACATCACGTTCTTTACGGTTTTCACTCGCCTCCGAAACGACCCAAACGTTTCTCAATGAACTTTAAACACAAACGTGCAGCCGCGATAGATTACAACTTAATTGAACTGCATTGATCGGTCTGCAACGCGTTGCAACGTTGGACGTTTTGGGGCATCAAGAGAGCATGCCAGCGAATGGAAATGTGAATGAGGAGGACAGCAAACATGTTTAGCCATAATCATCATTCGACGACCCAACTGTTGCACTTTCAGTCCCATTCTGCAAGTGGTGATGCCGGCTGTTGCCCTTTTTTGCAAGACTATGCGCCTTTTGCGTAAACATCACAACCGATCACGTACGACGACGATCGATTACCATTGCAAATTCAAGCCTCCCAAAGAATGGAAGTAGTGAATGGTGAAAAATATTTCCTGTGGAACGATCATTATTGCATGTTGCAATATGCTTCCGTTTATGCTTCTGCGATTCTGCGATGCTCGCAGCAACACAAACGAATCCATCGAGGGTCTTTAACCCGCTGAAGGCAATGTATTCAGATGGTCCAAACATAACTTTAGTCCCAGTTGCATCAATGCTAATGGTACAGCACAAAGCCAGTAACACCATTGATAATTATGTTTCCGTTTCTATGGTCTCGCCCATTGTTGATCGCAATTGGAACACGAACACTGTGCTACCAGGAAAACCATTTATCCAAACAAAGCACAATCAAATCAAAGCAATCGATCGAACTTGATTGAACGTCAACTGCTGCACTAGGTGGTGTGTGTGTGTGCGGTAACATAAAATCATCTTGATTCCATATTTTCATAATCGTAGCATCATGTTTCCCCACCTAATTGCTCCTCTGCATCGAATTCTGATTACATCCATCGCGTGTGGTGCCTCTTAGCGAGCTGTTTTTGGTGTTGGAGCTATTTTTCACCACCCACACCATACAATGTATTGTCGCCAGACAACACACAACCTTTCGCTGTGATGTTCAAATTGATCACCGGTACTAACACACAATGCTGACGGTTCGGAACGTGTTCTCTCCGGGCGGAAATTTGTTCCATGTTTTGCGGAAGCTTTTGAAAGTGGTTTCAAAACAACGTTTTGAATGCATGATGACAGACAACAGATGCCGCCGAATGACAACGCTTCTTCAATCTCGTTCCACTTAGCCGTTTGTTAAAAATGGTTGACGAAAAGAACAATCCACCGCTGTGGAACGATTTCCACAGCAACAGAAAAATAAAAGCAAATCTGAAATCTTTCGCAAAATCATTCGACAACATCCACGGTGATGTTATGTACATTATATACTGCTAGCCACGCCCATTTTATGCTCTCTTCGCACGCATCAGACCCCAGAGTATGGAGGGGATGATGATTTCTCTATGCTATTCATTGCAGACAACGATGAATGCGCATTTCGTACGCATACTCCCAAACATGCGATGATAAAATGATTCACCATAGAAAAATATATATTCCACGATAATGTACGCAAATTTTACATTTCTTCATCATCGTTTCGTTTTGTCAGTTTTGCAAATTTTTTTTACAATGCAACTTACGCGAAAATATACAATGCTCTCTCCATGTTTTTCTACGAAACAGGTACTTTGAAGATTTTGATTTTTTTTGTGTATTACTGACTGCTCAGTGAAAATGTTTTTTTTTCGGAGTCATTATTATCTGAGGTTATTTTTTATTTTATTGTTTTTTTTAACATGTTAGTCATAAAACATCACTCTTTTCAAGATTTTCTTTTTGTCTCTTTTATATATTTTTATAAATTTTTCAAATAATTACAATAGATAGAACAAATTTTGTAAGAAAAAATGCAATATACAATTACAATATACAACTTTCTAAATGTTCTCAATACATTCAAACATTTCTTCACATGACTCAGAAACACTCGAAAAATCGGCTTGCTCTTATAATCGATGGTTCCATAACCAAGGTTGATTTAAATCGGCTTTAAATGTTTTAATAATAGAATTGATTACCTGAAATAGCCTATTGTATACTGAATCTAATCTAGGATTGAACGCGACCCGGACGTGTTGTTGACTCACACGTTACCGGTCCTACCATTTGAGTTCCTGTGCAATCCACCTGCTAATATAACTTTAAAACCAGTACGTGTGCTGCTATCTGCTCAAAGACATTATCCACAACTTGCTCGTTCGTTTCGTTTTAACCATATCAATCAACGACTGACGGTCGACGTTAATATGTCACTTTTCGAAACATTTACCTTGCTCAAGTTAAGATGTTACACATTGGACGGGAACAGTGACCGGAGCAAAAAGGCGTATTTAACCAAACGCAAGAAAACAAACGAACAAAATCGTCATAACGTTCCCGCCGTTCTCTTTACCGGGAGCATTTGTTTTTGGCGCAAGAACGAGTTGCTCTTTCTTTCTCGAAGCAATCAGTGTCGAAGGAACGAAGAATGTAAACGTTCAACAGCATATGCCCGATCGTGACGTCGGCACATCAAAGGGGGGTTGTGCTTAGGGTATGTATGCTGCGGAATAAAAAAAAAGCATAAAACGCACAATCAAGCATCCAAAACCAAGAAGTTCTGTTTTCTGTTGTTATGAGGTGTTTTAGTACTGCTTATTGATAACAAGAAACGCAAAGTCCACCAATCTGATAATTATTACAATTGCTTTTTTCAATAAAATAAGGAAACATTTCTACAAGTATTTTGTTCAGCTTCTCTTTAATACATTTCTTTTTATTCTTATAAGGACGGCACGTACGTCTGTTCTCCTTAATGTGTAAAGTCAACAAACTGTACCAACCACAATCGGAAGCAACGTAATTTTTTGGTAGCAAGTGAACAACAAATAACAGTTCCAAATTCACAGCAGCTTTAAACAATCCCAGGGAGCGCGATGGGGTAAGTAAAAAAGGGCAGCAACAAATAAAACGCAGCAATGATTCGTTTGAAAATTATCAACTGTCAAAAGTGACAGACGTGAATAAGATACACGAAGCGTTTGCCTCATAATTATGACGTGCGCTCCTCGTCGCATCCCAAGGAGCGTTCGGATCGGATCATGGCCTACCGCGATACCGAACTATGTGAGCCCCGTCGATCGGTCCCTTCATGCGTTCCACTCCAATCTCGTATATACCAATCCCGGTTTTCCAGTCCTGGCTGCTGTCAAAATCGCGGCAGGAAGCAAACAAGGACCACGGTAAGTGTCGGATGAGTGGAATGAAGCAGTGGAGAGCGAGTGGTTGCCGGCAAACAGTAGCTGATCTCGAACCGACCGCCGACTGTCAGTAGTCAGCACGAACGCACCCACAATGGGAGGCACGCATCACAGTTGTTAGGTGAAGATCGTCAAGAGGTAAGAAGACATTTGGGAAAAAACACAAGGAAGAATCGAACCATGCGGTAGCATGCATTTGGCACCCTCTGTCTTGATGGTTGATGGAATGGGCTTTTTTTTCAAAACAGTTCTTGACTGTGATACATTCACCATGCATTCTAGTGAATGAATGATAAAGATGGAAGTAAAAGTTTTATTTTTTTGTGTTGAGGTTTCTCTGGAATGCCCGAAATGAATGACTGACTGAGATCAATCAAGTAGCGATCGGAAGCAACTAGGCTTTATTAACAGCTTTAAATCTAAAGCCGTTAATTATCATTAATTTAAAACAAGATAATAATTTAAAACATAACATATTTACTAGGTACTGTCCAATCTTTTAATTCATCGTCAAAACACTTCTATTTTCATCTTTTCTTGGTCGCTTTTCATTCCCGCGCATCTCATAGCCGGTTATATATTATGTTTTTTTCTTTTTTATTAAGTACTGTTACTCTGTTTTCTGTAACATTTTCTTTCTTTGCAAGTTTAGTTTGGTAAATATTGCTTAAAATAAAATCTATATTTTAAAAATCCATACAAACCCCTAATTCCAAATCTATTCATTTTGTTTCCAACAATGATTTCACATTAAGTGAACATATTCATGTGATTATTCACAATTGGTTATGACGACGTTTACCGTATTGCATTAACTAAAACCAGAACATTGCATGAAATGAATTAAATTTAATTATTTAAGTATTAAAACATACGGCATAATAGCTTGCCAGCATCAACAACCAATATCACCGGCATATGGTGGTCGAAAATTCATTATTCCTTCATAATCCTCGTCGCCTTTTTGGTAATTGGATCCACCAGTTCGGTTTGTACCATCCGCCAAACTAAGCTGACGGATTGATCCATCCAAAAAACCTCAAAACCAATCCATTCGATCTTACCACGCGACCTCAAAATGGCAACAGGCTAGTAACGCCGGTCACAAATCGTGCACCGTTGGTAAAATAGAAAACAATATGAACAACAATGAAACCACCAGATATGGGCGGGAGCAGCAAAACCAAATGAAAATGATAGCTCTAAATGAAATTGAATAGAATTCCAATATCGAGAACAACGCACAAAAAAAATGAACAAAAACGCACAAATCAATCTGTTTCCTTTCGATGGAAAAATCAATCAACCGTAGTAAGTAAAAGACGAGAAAAAAACATCCCTCTGCGGGCCGATCTCTGCGCGTCCTCGCGCGGTTTTGCGGTATCGATCGCTCCACTACAGCAGCACATAAATAATTATTGTGTTCCTGAGAAATGAACAACGATTGTGCTCGTCAGCAGTGTCCCGGCCGCTGCAAATGGCCGAATGGAAATAGATATTTTATATTTCCAAGTCCAATTTTTCGACCCATTGCCGTTATGCTATCCTACCGATACGATACGTTTGACCACGGGGCTGCCATCAGGAGAGATTAGGGTCCCAAAAAGAAAAAAAAAGTCTAACGTAACGGAAAGTGGGATCAACACTCTCGCCAGTAGCATATGGCAAGCACGGGAAAAGGATAAACGTATCCTTCCTGTAGCAGGCCCGTACCGTACCGGTAGCCAACGAAGCGTCAAAACGGGATCGATGTCCAATCAATACGAGAGCAATCATTCGTTGGACCTTTTTTATGTTTTCTGTACAAAACTGCTATGGCTAGGCTAGTAGCCTACCGAATAAAAGAGGAGAGTCACCGCTGGAAGACCTACAGCCATCAATAATTGGAACCATTTATGGCGGCCCTCTCGATGCCACCGTGCAGCAATTTCATCCAAAATCGAAGAAATATTTCACGCTACCGGATGAAACCCTTTGCCGATTCTTGCTGTTGTACAGTTTTTTTTGTAGACCCACTAGTAAAAAAAAGAACCAAACCATGTATCAAATAACCAATTTCATTAATGGTTTTGAACTTCTGGGTGCAAAGGTGCCCTTAATTGTAAGGTCAATCGAATAAAAGTGCACCCGTTACCCGTGCGCTGCAGAAAGCACAATTTTTATGCACTGGGATGGTTTTTAACACTGTTAATAATGGAAATAATCAGTGCAAAATTTTAAAATTAAAGGGGAAGGAATTTTTGGGATAAAAATGCCCTTTTCGAAATCGAGAAAATCGAACTATCAATCTTAAAGCGCGAATTTGTAACCCTTTTTCCAAATTTCTTTGTTTGTTTCTTGTTAAACTTTATTCCCCTTTTTCTCAACTTCGTTGATTGCCAGTTTCTTAAGATTACTGTGTGAAGAAGGGTGGGAAAAAAGTTTGATTTAGCAAGAACAATAAACAACGTCATAGAGGGGTATTGTTTATTTACACGCCTAAAAGTTCAAAGGTTTTGCAAATATTTCCTTCTTTTTTATTCCCACAAAAAGGGGTTTTCACGGTATTTTGTTGCAACATTTTGTTGTAAGCCAATAAATGGGTTTGAAATGAAAAAATAGCTTCTTAGCCGAAAATAATTTTTAATTGAAAATTTTAAAGTTAATGTTAAAATCATTATCTTACGTATGATATTTGAGTATTCTTTAATATTAATAATATTCATTAATATTGTTAAAGAAGTATTCTCTAATATATTTTGCTGTGTTTAAAATGATCAGGTGCACAGAAATGTTCATATTGAAACAAAAGGAAGAAATAAAAACGAAATAGGAAAACAATAGATATCCACAGTACTCTTTTCCTTTTGAACAAACAATATATTTTAATTATATCACTATTTTACTCGTTTTCGAATATATCTTCCCTCACACATTTTTAGCATTTTTTCATTAAAGCAACTAAAATAACTTCCGCATTTTATTGACCCTAAGCTGGCAAGCTCAAAGAGAGGGAAAAATTCTTCCAAGACAACCCTTTCAAATCGCAAAGACGCGTAACCGAGCACATATCAAAAGGGTTAAATTGCTTTTATTCAATCAAAGTGCATTATGGCATTCATATTGCTCAAGTTCAAACAAGAGTTTCGTAATGAAAAATTCGTGAGAAAACTGGATTTTTAACACAAAAATCAATAGACTAGCAATTGAAAGTTATGAATCGATTTCTATGATTACTCCAAAAGATTTGTAACAAATTGTTGCCACACATTTTTTTTTCTAAGAACACATTTCTAGAAGAAGATGTAAGAAGCCGCTTTCTTAACTTTTGTGTACCTTTTCTTCCAGTGATTTCAAAAACATATTTTCTCAATTTTCCCACGACAATAGTAAAAATCCTACGGGTCTATCAAAATTCACCACCAACACACCTTATGATCGAATTATACACAAACACACAGAATTACGAGGAATAACCATACAAACATTATTGCACCATAATTAATTCCCACATCCCGGACACGTGCCGGGAGTCTGTTTCACAAGCCAGCAAAAAAGGATAGCCGTTAAATTTGCACTCCATATTAAAGCCAGCTTTACCGGCTATTCCGAACAAGGGAGCCAGGTTCATGATGACTGACAGCAGCCGACGGCCGGGTGGATGCTTCGACAGTGTGCTCAGGTTCGGATGGCAGTAAACCAGCAGCATGCCCAACCATCTCACGCTGACTGTTGTTAGTTCTTCGTTAATAGAATTTATCTGTCATCGTTCATTAGATAATGATGGACAACGAACAACGGTGTTGAATAGAGATGGGTTACAATAGTTGTAAAACACCCTTCAGTTACGACAATGCCAGATTCTGACCAGATTTATATGGAATTCTGAATTTTGAAATATGATGCGAAAACAATTTACATTTTGTGTACGTTACAACCCTCTATTTTCGTTGATAGTTCGTTTTATTGGGTAATATCAATAAAATTTGGGTAACCCAAATAAGACGAAAAATTGTCAAACTTCAAAAACGATATAAAATAAATTCACGAAAAGAATTCTTTTTTCCGTGCATCGTGAAGATAGTACTAAGAATGACCATTATAATTAAATAAATGAGTAAAGTGATGTGGAAATTTTAATTAATTTCTGATGCCCGACAACAATAATAATAATATAAGACCACTTGGGGTAAATTAATTCACTTAAAAAGAACATCACCAACAAGCAAAAACCATCGAACAAGAAGACTATCAATAAACAGAAACATAAAAAAGCATATGCTTTCGTCTTAAATGAACCACAGCTGAAGTGAGTGTCCCGGCGAGGTGTTCCCGTACTTGAGAGGATAATGCGACTCCTTCAGCCCCGTTCGCTGGACGGGAAAGTTTCCCATCTCCAGGGAAATCCTAATCAAACTTAACAGCATCAGACAAGCAGCAAGTTAAGTTGTTATAGCAACGCCCCTTAAATTACGTCGACATCTTCCCGGTGCGTAACGAAACCAAAAAAAAACCAAGGGGAAACGGAACTCAACGCGAATAAGGAAAATTGGATGTTGTTTCCACCCGTTCCCGTTTCGGTACACAAATTCATCGCAACGGATCTTTTGTGTGCTAAATCATTTGCCACCGATGCGAACCAGGGAAAGCATTACCAACACACCACAGGACAACCATCACCCGCCCGATCGAGAATTAACATGAAAATCCTGCTAAGCCCGTTGTTATTGTATATAATTCCGTTTGCCACATTTTCACCCCGTTGGCATGAAAAAAAATCCGACGAAAGTTAAAGAAACTTATTTTCCCTCATTCGCCCAGATTTAACACACTTGCGAGGGTATAAATGAACAACAAAAAATGGCAAAAACTTCGAATGATATGTACAATAAAAATAACACAACCAAAACCCGTCAGACAAGCGAAAACGCACCGTGTTACACCGACCTGACACGGGATAAATGCACACCAGCAACGAAAAGGAATTATGCTGCCAGATCGGGAGTCATGTTCAGTTGCCTTAAATTACCGGTGTCTTTTCCGCCCGTCGTCCAATGAGCTGTTTGTTAGTGTTCCAGTTTTCCCCTTATTTTCGTGTTTGATTTAATTCAGTTTACTTGCGAATATCGCACTAGGACAATGCCGAACACAAGTACTAAAAAATGTAAGAAATTCGATTATCCTTTTTTTTATTATAAATGTTTGTTACATTTTATTCGGAAGAGGAAAGAAACAAGAAATGATTATAATGACTTTAAAATCGTATAGTAAGAGGCAATATTATTCATACATTTTTCAACAATGTAAAGCAATGAAAAAAAAAATATTTCAATTATATAGCTTAAGTCTTGAGTAGAGTATAATCAATTTTAGATCATTATTTATAATTGTAATATAATCCAGTATTACACTTTAAAACAACATTTTGTTTGATAGAACAAAAAGAAGTATGCCACTGTTCGGGAAACCTGAAAACTCTTTTGGCTTCCTAACATTCAAACTCGGCAAAACGGCCCAACGAAGGGTTGTGTGAAAATTAATTACATACATTTGTCTCGCCATACACGTGCAAACCACACACGGTATACTTGCGTCCCGCGATACAGCAAGTTAGTCGTGAAAATCATCCATCCTAACGGTCGCTGCTTGGGAAAACCCCTTACAGGAATGGTATAAAAACCTTTCCGAAACCCCAAGTTATGGTCAACAACAACAACGGCTACGACCGGTTACTCACCCTCGTACCACCCTCACACACACACACACACCAACCTAACCCAACGTAATAAAGTGGCCAAATAATTTAATCATATCATTTGTGGATTTTGATATGCGGCTTCCTGATCTTATAAATCACCCGCCCTTCATGGTGGTGTGCTTGGGCCAGAATGCGCCTCAAGGGATTTGTACTACCACCAGGCGTTTGCGCCCTAAAACGAAGGAGTAGAACGGAAAATTGTACCTTCGCCAGGAAAGGGATACACGGCGCTCACCGATCCGATAACGATCGTGCCGAATGATAACGTTCCCAATGGGCCAAATTAACACCGAAAATTGAATGAATATTTCATACATCCGATACGGTGTCATGTTGCACGGAGCATACATCCACCCGTGTACCACTACGAACCGGGAGTCGGATTTCTTCAACAAGTGTTTCGTTATTATTTCTACCGGTTTGTCCTGTTTCTTTTGGAAGTTTTGTTCCATAGGAATTTGTTTTTATTCATCCCCTCAGAGTACTTCAGGGCAGTGTTTATGTCGGGGGATTGTCCTTTTATCGCAGCATTACTGTAGTGCAATATTGAATTAATTGGGGAAAAATATATTATTGTGTTAGAAGATTACCATGTTTTTCCTTCGTGATTTATTTCGTTTCAATAAATAAAAATACACTTTTTAAAGTAACTTACTAGGAAGACTTACCAGGACATTGCATTTGAAGACGATGGTTCTCCAGCGTGAGCGGTTTAGAGGAGTACTGAAGCAGGTCAGGATCAATAAGCAACTGTAGAACAGAATAAGTAACCAAGTATATTCAAATATAAGTAGAATTAATATGGTAAATGTAAAGAAAATAAACAAACTTATCGATAAATTTACTGAGAACAAATAATCATCGACATCATCATCATTAAAATATACAATTTCTCTTCCAACTTTAATGAAAATTGCAACCAAAAGTATAAAGCAATTAGCTAATTGTAATCTTTCATTGAATTATTAACTGAATTTAAACCATACGGCCATTAACACTTTCTTTAACGCTAGAACTGCCGAATCAGTCATGTTGACTGGAACGCTTTATTTTCGTCACATTATTTTTTGGGGTTAAACAATGCTAAGGTAGTTAAACGTATATATTCTATAGTACGATCTACAATAAACAATAAAATACACTCCAACTCCAACACTCCATAGTTCTAAATTAACCACATACGAAGAACGCTTAAAACGCTTGGTGTTAAGCTGCTTTACCCTTTCATCTCTTTATTGTTGTTCAATTAATTTATCAAAGATTCAAGTGTCTCAGAACAATGTGTCTAACGCGTCTTTCATAATCCGTTTTGTGCACCTGACATTCTGACTTTTTTATCTAGACCTAGACAATTCCCACGGATTTCCTTCTAGTTCCAGAATATCACTCAAGAAGCTGACAAGATAAGGAAAGCGGAGTGCTGAGTCGTGTTTACATAACGCAGGAAAGTTGCCGTTCGTTCCAACTGCTTGATCGTCCTGCTTCCATCGATCCATCGATAAGTGAAGCCCACCGGCAAAGATTATTTAACACACACACAATCTAAACCTCGTTGCATCAACGTATATCTAGACTAACGAACGAGAACGATCGAAAACCCCAAACCCACGTTATCGAAGATGAGGACGAATCGAGCGCGAAGAACACGATGCGGCTAGATGGCTCTAGGTGATGGTTAATGAAATTTTCCTAGAAATTTTGACCGAAAATGTAATCGATTTCAATGATGCATGACAGTATCTGGCTTCCGAATTTTATGCCCTGGAAAACCGGGATGCAACCACCGAAAGGAAAGTTGATCTTGCTGAAGGGATCAAAACCACGAATGTGAAGCAACGCAAGATCACCCACCGGCCAATGTTCGGGGTCTGAAGTCGGGTAACCTCGATCAGGTGAGTTTGTGTGGCCGAGAAGCCCGACAAGCGAACAAGCGATGAACGAAAGGGAAAGAATCAAATCGGTTTGGCTAATCGGCTGTAGTCCATTTTTGGTAAGCTCTGCCTTTTGCGGTCAGCCCTTGTGGTCCTGAACCCGAACCGGGAACGATACACACCCTAGAATGCGGACTAACTCAAGCGTACCAAGGCTTGTAAGGATTTTTGTTCTCCTTCCGCCAGTTGATTGACGTGACCATCGTGGCGGGAGTTCTTTTTGGTTAGTATCACTGAGAGTTTGTTTTATAGGGATTGCCGTATTTTGAAAAAAAAAAAACTAAACATTATTCAACCAGCAACCACGAGGAATACAAACATGTTTTTTTTTTATAATTTGCTTATTATACCAAATTCGATAACAAATCTGGAATTCTTAATTTTCTATCCTTTCAAAATACTTAGAATTGATCGTAAATTTTGCATAGCATACTTCTTTTTTAGATGATCTTACAAAATCTATTTCAATAATACAGTGGATCCCATCCGGACCGTTCCCCCGTAGCAAGGACTGACTATCCGGCTACGTGGTAAAATAAGTCTAGTAAGCGAGAAATGGCCGGCGTGACCTGTAAGGTCGTTAAGCCAAGAAGAAGAAGAAGAACAGTGGATAGCATAATTATTGTGATACCCTATAATCTGCGAATTACATTTTGACTATTATTATGTTCATACATATAATATACATTTGTATATGCTATTGCATTGTACTTAGACTAATTTTTAGATTATTTTTGAATTTCTAGATAAGTTGTTACTAATGTAAGCTGGGTACTTTTGTCCTTATTTACCTTTTATATAAACGTAGCTGGATATAATAAGAAGAAGTGATAATAAGAAGTGTATTACTCTTATTAACGGATCAAATAATTATATCACAATTATTTTTACATAAAATTATACTTCAGAACTCTTAAAAGAATATGTTTTTACAAACTACAGAAGTGTATTTATCAATAAATTATTGCAAACAAGAACTTGAGTTGCTCCAAAAAATACATTTTCAATAACTACTTTATAGTTATGACCCGCACTGTACACAAGGTGTAAAATGTTCCTTATATGCTAGAGGCACTTTTCATAAAGTTTTTTAAGAAACCCCGCATCCCGATCGGCTTATTAAAGGTGTTTGCAAAAATGTTTGCAAACATAAAATAACCAAAAGCCATAATGGTAGCCCAATACCGTTGCTACCGGTACAAAAGGGATTATGCGTAATGTCGACTTCTTTGACGGGGTAAAGTACCTTCCGAACCTTCTCTCAAGTGTCTTACGTGTAGAAAGGAAGTCCGTGCCATGATGATTAGCACAAAACTGCTACCAAACAACAAAAAAACTCCTCACATTGGCACCCCTTTGTATTTGGCTGTGTTGTTGCCTCTTCCATGCCAATTTCCTTCACATGCAGTAGAAATCAACCGTTTTGTCTGGACATGAGGGACTCCCTCGCTTTTGCGTGTCGAACCTGTACTATGACCCCTCGGAACAGTTAGAAGGGACTTAACACCGAGCATAATATACAATAAGCTTATTGTGTGCGTGTTTCGTTTTTGTGTTTTAATGCCATACCCCAAACCACCGTTTTGCCAGCACTTCTCAGCATAATCCGAAACATATTTAGATGCTTCACATTTCGCATAATTTCGGGACGGTTTCGGGTGTTACGTTCAAATCCACATTAGTACCAATGAAGTGTCTTCCGTTTTTGGAAATGACCAAAAACAGACGCAAAAAAAAACAACAACAACCAACACTGTAAATGTATAAAAAATCAAAGCCGGTTCGACGCTGAGAAGCACTTTCTGTTCACAAATGATTGTGGCTTAGTTCTGGCTTTCGGGAAAAACCATTTCCCGCCAGGCCGGGCTGTGCCGGTAAAGTCTTTGAAGGGTTTCACGCTCGCATGAGTGGCCAGTCCGTGATCGTGCCCTTCAAATTTGTGGCCACTTGGTGGCCCGGACTCCCAACCTTGAAAGTACCGACACCGGGCAGGCAGGGAATAAGGCACCGTTAATGTTGCCGTTGTGAAGCTTCTGCGACGCACTTGATCCCTTCGTTAAGTTCGGCTGATCGGAAGGTTCTGGATGGGAAATGGAAACGGATCTTGATGCTCTAAACGTACAGCTCAACTTCTAATGTTTCACTCGCGACCAAGCACATGTGTCTGGGCCACCGAAAGGGGAGAATCCTTTCGATAACACATGCACATGCGTTTGAACGACAATAAGCTTTGGTCTGTGTAGGACTTATATGGATTTTTTTCAACATATGCTTCCAAACGTCTGCAATACGGCAGATTATTGAAAAATGGTTGTAGCAGAGTGTTCCGTTTAAAGTATAATTCATACGAAGTGATTGAATGATAGGTTTACTAATTAATCAATTATTAAGTTTCAAAATTTACTACAAAATATAGTGCAAGAATTTTTCTTCACAAGCATTTTTTTTCAACACACAGAGATCGCAGTCAGATTCCGCTCAAATACTTTATCGTGTATTTTCGACCATCGTACAGTCCACCGAATAAATTATTCTCACTAATTAAATCGGATTCCCTCCACGGGCTTGCCGCATCCGATACAGCGAGTGGAGGAAAATATTACTCTCTTCCCATCATAACTCAATTGTGTCCCCGAAGGTTCCACTCCCCATATGATTAATTCTCACCTGAGCAGACGAACCTTCATTATCGGTGTGATTCGATCGAATATCTCATAAACCATTTGATCACCCCCCTTAACCGGGAACCGGGAAGAGGTTAAGCTGGAATCGTGGAAGACTATTACACTGCGGGTGTCTCTCGATGAAAACAAAACTGCCCACAAAACAACAGTAAAATATATTTATAAAGAATCTTTAAACAAATCGATGTTGTCGAAAATTTGCGCTAAGCATTCTTCTATTAGCCGTTAGGCGAAGGATGGAGTGGCAGGATGCGCAATAAAAATTTGTCACAAGAACTCTAATCGCTGCCATCCACCCCGTGTAGTTGTGTTCTTTTGTTTTACGCTTCATTGAGCCAAAATACACATTCGATCGATTTCGACTCCAGCACCGTACAGTTCCAGCTGGCACCTTGCTGGAAGAAGAAACATCACCCAACTGGTTGGTCAGAATCTATGTAAATTATCAATTCCTCACGCCACTTATCTGTGTGCATTCATCTGATCTATAAATTAAACACACATCTCTCCCTGGTGGCTTCTCCAGCACGGGTGCTATGGGGCGATCGACGTGTGTTCTTCGCTGGCAGCATTCACCAGCACATTGATCGTGATTTTGGTTGATCCTGGGGGTGAGATAAGGAAAACGAAATTCGTAACAATCTAAGACAGCAGCCACAGCATGATCAACCCCGTTGCCTTTTGTTAACGGATGATGCTTCTTCGTACGATACATTCTCCCATCTGGTTTTTTTGGTATACGCTCACACCTTCCACCCGGTGGTCTCGCACAGGTCCCGTCCGATAAAACCTATCAAGACGCAAGACTTCGCGGAACTTCTTCATCTGTGTTTGCGATCGTCTACACCGGCAAGGAGACTATCGGCCAGTGGATGATTGAGCAAAAAAAAATCAAAAGAAAAAACCATAACCATACACATAACAGGTTGTACATGGCTCCTTCGTCCTGGACATTGCATACTGGGCTTTTGGGATTTTTGGGTATAGAGCAAAACAGGTTCCACTTATTCCGCCGACGGTTTCAGCAAGATGTTCTGGTTTGCCTGGCGTCTTGACGCCAGTTTGCGAAAGATAAATTCATACGCACAAAAGGAGTTTGAACATCACAGTGGGTTAAAATAATGGAATATTATCAAATGGGGAGATCTTCATTGAAAAAGCTCAAAAAAGGAAATTAATTTAAATCATAAGTTTAAGAAATGTAAAAATAAGGATTTCCAGAGCTTTCTTGTATTGCATGAATTCTTTAATAACTTTATAACAGTGTTCTAAATATGCGAAGAAAAAAGTTTTATCACACTCCTCAATATTTGGCGTCTTATTTCCAAATATTTTCCTCGTCATCTTTTTTTTTGCACTTTCCTATTATTGGCCATACACTATTCCCAATGTACATACAAAAATTCGCTAATCGTTTGCTCCTTTCGGCAAAAGACAATCTGAAGAGTATCTGACCAAAAATAAGCATCCAGTGCACGCTACAGAAGGTGCAAATGTTTAACAACAACTAATTGGAACTGACAGTGGTCCAATCATGCGTAAATTAATTGGCCCAGGTTGGCACATATGTGATAACAAAAAAAAATAAGAAAGCCAAAGGCACACGTTGTTCGGCTTATAGAAGAGCACTGTCGCCGCTTCTGATCCTTGCTGTCAATATAAACTGAAACAATCGAGGAAAAATTCATCGGAACTGTCGGTTCAACAAAGCCCAGACTCACAGCCCAGAGCCCGTGCGCCATTCGCCAACGGTATGGTCCACCAGTTGTCAACCTGTGCATGGGGAAGACATCATCGAATCTCACTGATCTTCCGAGAATAGTGCAAACAAATTTGCTGCTTGTTTGTACCGCTTCGCATAAGGTCAACTCATTTGGCAAGTAACATGTTTTGTTCATCGGCAAGTACACATATGTTGTCCGCTTGTTGAGTTTTTGACGTTCCGTTCAAGGCTCCTCCAAGATTCCCGGAACCATCGAATGTTGACGTCGAATCAATCTTACCATCAAGAATTGAAACGATCTTCGAAACTGATTAATGCTAACTTATATGCAAAAACTTGCCAACAGCCAGCATGATTGCTCCATAACCCCTGGACCTACAGGTTGGAGAAATCGTAAAAAAATAGCTTTAGCATGAGCGTGTTTCCACCTGGGCTCCTGCAGCGAATTAACCGTGCGCCCCCGGTCAACGGCGAGGTGAGAAAGTTTCTCATAGTTTCGGTGACATTTTGACGCGTACGCGAACGAAACGCGATCCAGAAATGGACGCGACGTGCTAACCCGCTCCAAAAACCAAGCACGCCCCTGGTTTCACACATGACTCATCAATCTCATTCAATAATGAGACATCCCATAAAATAAATTTAATAATAAATTTAAATATTTTACCAATTTCACTCCATCGTGCTTACGTTCTACGATCGTTCACTATCCAATGAGGGCATCGGATAGGTGTGGAGGCCGGTCATAGCACGAGGTGGTCGTTGATCGTCACCTCGTTCGCACTGTAGAACACAGCGCAACATTTCCAATTCTCTCCTCTTTTTCTTAGATCCCACCAAGTTCCTAGTTCTTAAGATTCCTGTTTATATTCGATCGAACTCAATCGGACGCAATATCGACGTGGATCGTGGCCAGACGTTCTCCAGTCGGGGACAGAAATTAAAACGCGTCCACTGCCAAAGGTGTCGATGGTTAATTTCTCGATCGATATCTTCACAGCCTCAGGCCATGAGAGAAGCGGTTGGCAGCGATGGGAGGAGTGAAAAAACGAAAAAAAAGAACCCAAAACAAAACGTGATGATTTTATACGCCAAGACCACCAGATGAGCCTCGTGCTCGTACGTTTCGTTTCGTCGATCGTAAAGAAAACAGATTTTTATTTTACAACTGTCCACCGTCCAGCCGAACGTGTGGTTCGCTTTAGGGAATCTGGCCAGTGAACTTAAGTGCAGAATCGGGAAAGTGGAAGCAGTGCTGGAGGAGGAGGAGGAAGTAAGAATTCAGCAGATATTCCATAGATTTTAAAGATGATATTTTATGTTTTATTGCGTGGCGAAAAATGCGAGGGAAATGTATCCGTCCAGTTTATGTGATTCTACTCCTTTAACAGAAGTCTTGAGAAGGAACATTAACTACAGAAAAGGAGAAGCTCGTAAGTGGATCTTCATGTGAGAACTGTTTCCAAAATGTATGACGATGGGCTAGAATGATTTTCGTTCGATTTTGTGAGTCATCGGCATGTTTGATAGCGTAGTTTAGCATTAAAGTTTAGCATGAACAAATCATAGAACTAGTACTTATTAAACTGGTTCAAAAAGTATCTGCATAAAGTACAAATCAGTCAATCAAGAACAAATTATATGATGTAGAATTCGTACTTAAAATTATAAAATATATTAATTCGTTTTTGAAATTCAATTGCAGACCACCAAGAGTTAACATAAGCGAATGTGATGAGACATTTATGCATGACAATGAGGCAAGACAATTTAAACTAAATAGAACTCATAGAAAAATCCGTTAAGATAGCAGGAAATATATAGCAAATAATAAACGAATTAACATTGAACAGTCAAACGTATTTGACTTTAAAAAAGAATTTAATTTCAGCACGAACGAAGAAGCCCCAAGAAGACCGGATAAACTATTTACATAGTAGGAGTAAGTTCTTTCCATTAGTGAAAAAACTCTGTGTATTAAAAACAACACATTTTCTCAAATACATTCTAGTTCACCAAGTGAACCTACTAACTAGAGGTATAATGGTAAATTTGATACCACATTGAAGAGAAAAACAATGTGTTGAGCTGGAGAGCATCAATTAAAGCGTTCAGGGTGGTACCGCGCGCACGCCGCCCTTTAATGGTTTTCGGTCGACCAGTAGTCGAGGTCGTTGCCATAGTTGCGCCCCACTAGCACACGTCACACAGCATGCGCATCCTGCTTTCTGCTGCACGAGAAGGACGTCGATTGGTGCAGATAAAAATCGATATCTCCTGCAGCACCATGGAGCACCCCCCGGGAGCTCATCTTTACCAACTGTTTGCAAGGATAACTCGCTCTGACGCATCCGTCCGCTAATGCACACGTGCCTTCCATACGCCACCCTAAACTAGGGGGAAAAAGGTTTCGTTTGTTGTTTCAAACGTTCAGCCCTTCAGACAGTGTCGACTGGCACCCTTCAGCACTAGACAATGGAAAATAGGTGTCTTCAATGCAATCGGACGACAGTAGCGTATGTTTTCACAGCACACAGAAGCCATCCGTGGTGTGTTGTTATGCTTGCTCCCCAAAATGAGCTGCGACTCATCCCACAAATTGGCAGTATGTATGGAACCGAACCGGTCGCTAGGATACGGTGAGAGGATATTATCGATCGTTCGCATTGGTTTGACGCACTTGGAAAAGTAAATCAACACACACACCGCCGGCGAAGAGGAATCACATGACGCAGGGACATCGCAGGCCTGCCGCCTGTCGATCGATTTTAGGCCATTATTGTTCACTTTGTTTGTTCACACTATGCCCTTTTGCATTTGATTGTTTAGCTTTTCAACATGATTTTACTTTCGCCATATGTTTTTTTCCGGGTGTTTGTTTCCATGCTTTATTGTAACGCTGATTGCAGGATTCCAATGTTTTCCAATATTCCTAAAACAAAATCAAAAAGGATTGCAGAATTTTTAGTGTGCTATGGAAACACTTTTCCTTCTTATTATCAATTGTTTAGTTTAGTTTAGTTTTTCAAACAAGATTTAGTTCTGATTTATTTTCCATTCCATTCCATCAAATTCATCATTTGAATCTTTCTATTTTTTTTTATTTGAGAAGTTTCAAGTGCAAGCTTTAATAATCTCTGCTCAACCTTTTCATTGATCAACAAAGATCAATATTTAATTTTAACATTATCCATTTGCTCATAATTTATATTGGCGGAACGGTTACGAATCACAAGTCTTAAATGTTGTAGATATAAACCGTGTTTCTAATTTATTTATCTATAACTTATCACCAACCTTAAATGAATTCTTTCTGCTCGATTGATCATTCAATGTGTTTATCATAAACACCAGCATCTCTTCTCACGATATACCTTTAAAGAATATAATTTTTTCATCACTTTCTATCATGCCCGAGAAGCAGCAAACGATACCGATCAGGGACAACGCATTGATACACACCATTTTCCACACCGGGAGTAATATTCTCAGGCAATATGTCACTTCAGCTAGAACGGGCCTTTCCTGCCGAAGGAACAGGTACCTGCACTTTTGCCGGAAGCGCTTGTCACCTGGAATCTTTGTTGCACATTTTCCATTATTCTCAGCAACAACGATGCTTTGGCATTTCTTTCCTAGGGCCATTCTTACGATTGAACGGGACGGATTAAAAGCGGATTAGCAAAACTGAAACAAACTGCAATATGTCCCACCATCGAACCATAACTAGAGCATGAGCGAGGAACCATTGTTGCTGCTTGTATTTTGCTGCCATCATTCCCACCGTCCTCTGGTTGTTCTACCCAAAAAGTGCATCAATCCCTATCAGGAGGACACAATCTTCGGTGAAAGCTACATCGCTTCCGAGAATCAAGAGCAACCACTCGAAAATAACTGGAAATAGCAGCAAACTATGCATTGAAAATGTAAAACCAAGAGAATAAAATCCCTGTTGTCTACAGCAGCAGAAACTCCTTGACTGCTGCAGCAACAAACAAAAAACGACATCTGGTGCACAAAACTTATATGAAAGGCCCAGGCTCCAACGGCCGTAGATGGTGCCGTATTGCACATTTAATTTCTCAGCATCACAGATCATAGGGTGTCCGTATGGCAAAGACGGAACTAAGGGTTGTACGGAGACGGAAACAGACTGCCACTTACTAGAGCCAATATTTGTTTAGGTCGACGTCAGTCAGCGCCGAATCAGTCGAGTCAGGAGGATGAAACACTCCACCGGACAAGTCATTTAAAGTCACATAAACACACCCGGAAAGGATAAAACTTTGACTTCCCTTTGGCAAGCCAAATGGCAGTTTTATAAAAATATCGCATCAGCATTATAATATTGCATCCATTTATTTTTTTCGTACTTTCTATTTCATATCGCAGTTGATTAAAAGAAAGAAAAACATTTGAATTATTTTTAATCGGTTAAGCTTTCAGATTAATTAGTAGATTTCAGAAAAAATGATATGAAAAACTAAAACATATATTTTTAATTTAAATAAAAACATTAATACAAAATAATATTCTAAAAGTTTACTTGAATGTTGTACTAATTCAGAGTGTGCATGTTGAAAATTTGTTTATCAATGCTGACTACATAAATTAAAGGTAGCTAAATACATTGAAATTATAGAATATTAGTATAAGATATCCTATAAATCTCTTTGCCATTTATACCCTTAATTATTGATTATCTTTGATTCTTGGATATAAACTTTTGTTGTAGCTAAACCTCTTTTAAAACACTCCTACTTTTAAATAATATCGACGATAAAAACAAAGACCATCAACTCACTTTCCGCATTTCTGATATTCGTGTCACTGATGCCAACAACATTGAATTTGTTATTTTTTCATGCCGGCTTCCTTCAGGTAAACGTCGTGCGACTCTATATGCCTCGCGTGTGACTGCTCCTTACGGTGCGGCAACCGACCTGCTGCCATGCTGGCGTTTAGCCTTTATGTTGCTTCATTTGCTTCTTGTCCTCGCCTGTTTGGGCACCACAGAAAGAGAACATCCTGCAACAGAAACGTGTGGTAAAGGTGAAGGATGCCATTTTAAGGATCGCTCGAGTGCATCCATCCTGGAACAGCCAAGTTCACCACGCTGGCAGTTGTAAGGATTCGTTGGTTAGTTTACCGCTCGAAATGGAGCTACCGACGGTATCCGCTGTGACAACCTCCCCCCGGTACAAGCTTCAACAGGAAATCCCTATCCCTTCGCCGAACACATGTGTCTTCCCACGTGTACTGTACTGGTTGGAATGGTTCGTATATGTATGCGCTCTAGTTCCATCATCCATGAATGAATGAACGGACAGACGGATGACCCTTACGTGGGCTAATGTTTAACTAACAGGGTGCTGGAAGTAATATTTGTGGTCTTGAAAGTGGTAGAAGAAAGAGGGAGACGAATAACTAGAAATGTATACACCAAACGTCCAAAAACGTCGGTATCCATCAACCAGAAGCCCTGTCTTTTCCTTGCACCGTGATGAATGCACACAATATGATGCTCCTATGCCTTTCAATCCACCCATAGGCTTTCCCTTCATTCATAATAACGGGAGCTACGGTACATATGCATCGACCGCACTGAACGAACGGTCCAGTGGCCTACCACGGGCCTCATTCATCTATGAGAAAATTTAATTTCTACGACTTCTCAATGAAATGTGTCAGCTTGCTTCCACACCCTTTCCTTTTTGATTGTGTTTCTGATCTACTTTCCTACCAATGGTACACTTTTTTATGAAATGTCTTCGGTGAAAACCAACCTTGATTTAAAAAAATGTAAAAAAAACAAAACTATAACACTTATTAAATTTAATAATAAAGAAATATATTATTTTTTATTAACAGAATAAATATGTCATAGCAACAATAAAAAAACAAACAAACTAATAACTAGTTCATTAAGTAATAAAAACGTAAATGAATAAATGAATGGAATAAAATGTTCAAAAGTAAACTATCTGAACGATTATGTCGCCAAAAAGGTAATGAAAAAGGCATTAACAAAGAAACAAACCATTTATTAAATATGTATGGTACATGATCTATGCATGAGATGACAAAATAATTAACACACTTGCCTGTATGTTAACATAATTTGCATCGTGTCTCAAACACTGACTAAATAATCTCGATTGATGAGTAACATCAGTCACATTGGCTTTAAACGCTTCTTAAAACAAAATTATCTATAACAAATGACCAATCTGGGTGTGTGTGTGACACAAAGATGTATTACGTTACACTTATGGTGCGGTAACATGTTCACACATTGGACAGAGGATCATTCATCTGAGCAAAAGATCATGTAGGATAACATAAAAAAAAACATATCGACGTAAAACAAATACGCACATTTAATCGTCTCGTAAGCATTGCGCAAGTGTTGAAAGAAAAATAAATAAATAAATATAAGCTTCGACCACTGCACGTAACACCAATTTCACAAAGCTAGAGCACAAAAGCAATGCAATGTTATGAAAACACAATTAAAAATAAAGAGAAAAAAACTTGAAACAGATATGTAACAAAGTAGGTACTCGTACAACATCCAAAAATTTTGAGAGAGAAAGAAACATGACTACAAAACACGACCGAATCACTATTCGGTGACACGAGTTGACACGGTTTTTTGAAAGAATTTCCTGCACACAAAGAGGCACAGAAGAAGAAAAAACACATCTCAAGACCTGGTGTTGTCGTACAGCTTGTTACATTTTTTCAGGGTGAATGGACACACGCACATGCGTGATATGACCCATGGCACGCGGTCAGACCCAAAAAAAAAACATTGGGAATCACCTCGACCCCCTCCCCCATTCGCTTCTGCCTCCCTGAATGTAAACTGATTTAAATTTAATAGTTTAATTAGTAACACGATAAGGAGATGATCTTTCCAAGGTTCCGGTAGGTTACGTTTCCAGTTCCCTCGTCTGCAGAAAGCATTTTTGAAGCCGTGGTTTGATGGTGCGGTTCGGCGCGGCCATGGCCCGAACCTGTACGCGGGTGGATGGTCGTCGTTTATTTCGTTTTTCGTTTCCAGATCAAGATCGACACCACGGTGGTATCGTGCGTCGACGTGCGCTCATGTCTTCTGTCACGACAGGCACGTCGCGGTTTCGCGGCCAAATCCGAGGAAATCGAAACCGGCCACGGATCAGCTTTCACTTCGCACGCCAGCCGTCCGGCCAGGGGACGCATTGTTTTCATCCAGGGAGTGAGCAGGCGGGGAGAGTGTGTGTGTGTGTTATGGTCAGGCCGTTTCGCTGGAAAGGCCGGGATGGTGCGGACCACCATCGGACGCATGTGAAATGGAGCCCGGGAAAAATGTGTGTGTGCATGGAGTGGGTGCGCAGGCGCAATTATTCGCAGAATTTCCACACCTCGGCTAATGTTTGGTGCTGCAATGTTGAACATGGGCTGGGCAGGGAAAAGGTCGTATCGTTGGTGGACGTTGGTGGCTTAATTGTGTTGTCCGTTCCTCTCAGAAGAATGATCGCCATCTCAATTGAAAGTTGATGGGTGCACATAGCAAAAAAAAACTTCATTTTACAAAATACGCACATGGACAACATATTAATACGGCATTTTGTTTATTTTACTACACATACGATATTAAATTAATAAAACATTACTAAATATTTGCTTCTTGCAACATATTTTTTGTTATTCACTATGCTTGTTTAATTCTTCTTTATCCATTGAGGTGGCTTTGAAGAGATATTTATGCAGCTAGCACTAAATAAAAATATATAAAAAATATAAAAAAATACGTTTAATCAAACATACTATGGTAGTCAACTAAATCTAAATCTAAACTAAATCGGTATGTATTTCATTCACTCATAAAGGAAAACTAAATTAATTATTTAAAAAATATGTATCATAACTTTTTTATTTCTAAATTTTTTAATCACCTCAAAAGATGGGTCTATGCCTACATGATTTAGGAATTATGACACTGATGATCACAAATAATTAAGCTGTATGCTACACATGTATATTGAACTAAAAAAATTTCTAAGTAATTGTTCGTAATCGTAAGCATGAGCAAATGAAACAAACCCGAACATAACTGTACAAGATTTTTTTTATAGAATAATACAAGAAATTGAACATAAAAAATATCATTAATTTGTAAATTTTGGTGCATGTGATAAACGGCGCCCGTCCACACGGCAGGACCGGGATCAAATCCCATCCGGACCATCCCCCGTAGCATGGACTTGCTATCCGGCTACGTGGTAAAATAAGTCTTGATACGGCCAGGCCGTTCTAACCGAGCAAAAAAAAAATGTAAATTTTATTATTTTTGAACAAAGCGTGTTATATTCTTCTCCGTACAAAATGCTTTCTTCTACAAGCACTGAAACACCAGTTTTAGTTTATCTCTTTATGTTTTTGTTTTAGGTTCGGGCCGGTGGTGTATGTGATAAACGGCGCCGGTACCACACGACAGGACCGGATATCAAAACCCATTTGGACCGTTGCCCCCGTAGCAAGGACTGACTATCCGGCTACGTGGTAGAACTAAGTCTACCCCATCTAACTAAGCCAGAAATGACCAGCGTGACGTTAGAGGTCATTAAGCCAAGAAGAAAAAATAGATGGTTAAGTTTTAATCCGCAAAAAACTCAAGTGGTCGCATAGCTGTGTTAAGCACTCTTTAATTTAAGTATTAGGTGCGCAAATAAATAACGGCCGTTTGGAAATCGATGGGGCCACTGTGGACTGTGGCGCGATTTTGGTGTTTACAAACGTCTTAAACCAAGTTCGGGAATAACATAATCAAACTGTGTAAACAGGTTTGTGATTATTTCATGCGAATAAAAATTCCTAGTTCTTGAAAATGTCTGATTTTGAGCCGGTTAAGCGCCATATGCGGGTGGTGTTGCTGTTCCGTTCCTTGGCACATGGATTGGCTGACCAGCAGTTCTCCTCCTATGAACATATTCAGAATTGGTTGGATACCTGAATTGCGTCGAAAAACGTATCATTTTTCCGAAAAGGTATTCGCGATTTTCCCGAAAGGTGGAAGAAAGTAATAGATAATAATGGCCATTACTTTGATTGACCCAATTTTCACAAATAAAAATGCCACCTGTAAAAAAAAACTAATGAAAAAACGCCCGTTATTTATTTGCGCACCTAATATGTAGATCAGCTTTTTCGGCTAACAAAACTAAACAAATAGTAAGAAAACAAAAAAGTGTTAATAATAATTCCTATTATACGCATCATATCCCATGCCAGAATAATCATTATCTCGTTGGTGCCCAAAAAGAAAAACTCCACAAAATCCCCACGACAGACGCACAGACGGGCAAACAAAGTAAAGAAACTATGTGAGAATGATTACTGCAATTACACGACAGAACGTCCCTTTCATCAGAAAAGTTACACCCGACCATAGTGATATGTATGTACCGGACGGGCATGGTGGCCGCAAACGGTACCCCCCAAACCTACTCAAACAATCTTCGCTGCTTACCTTCAAACCTCAACCGTGTTTACGGTACGCGAGATGAACAAATCCGATAAATGTGATAATTAATTACAGCCCGACTCGTCGGTTTGCACAAAATGCATTGCATTTTCTTCCATGTTCCCTGTATTAATGGGGACCCAAAGGGGACCAAGCAAATCCTCGCCCCGTGCAAGACACCAAAACCTTGATGGTCACCTTGCGATAAGCGACGTGAAAATTCCGACCGTGTTAATGGTCCAGAGGAAGTTGCCGGCCGCAAGAGAGTTCGCTCGCAGCAATGATATGCAGCGTGTTTCGCATTGTTCGTCTTGCTTTTGCCTGGTTTGCCCTTTTCCAGCGGCGCTCTAAAAGGTGTTGAATTACCGCAAACGGTTTTCCACGACCGGTCGGTGTTGCACATCGTTCGGCCACCGATCGGCCATCGCGCTCCCATCATGGCGGCATTTTTCTATTTGAACTTTTCCGCTTTTCCTCCCACGTGGCCATCTACTGTCGCCTTGTAGGAAAAGTTTGTACTCTGTTTGTGTCATCTTCCCTTCCAGCGCGGAGTACTCCGCCTCCTGCCGGCTCTCGCCTGGGGAGACAGGCCGATGATTAATGACGTTAATTTAAGCAATTCTTCGCACAATTACCACTGAGCGCTGGACACCAGGATAATTAGGCAAAAGCGTAGTGCATGAGGAAGGGGGATGCATTTGTAAATTGTAATTAAAATGCTACTCCTCACCGAAGAAAGGAAAAAAGCGCACAACAAAACGTATCCATGTGCAAAACGAATAATAATGTTGAAGTGGATCACCGGCCGGAGCTAATCGGATGTCCGATACGCCGTATAATTCCATCGGTAGCACCAGTTTGCCACTCAACCGGCTGAGGCACCTCTATCGTCCTATTAATTAACCAACCAAACAGAGTAACCGCCCGCACAATTGGAGGTTTCATATTTTATGTCCGTATGTACATTCCATACCGGTTACCGTTAACGTTTCATTTGTCTACAGTAAACCAAAACCGAATTGGTCATTACTACACTACACTTCACTGGACATAATTGCCTGTGCCCCGCTTACGTTGATGTCCTTTCATTGTTCATTATTGCTTTCCACAGGACCCACATGAGAATTGAGCATCATTTGTTTATTTTTATTTTTTTACTAATTTTAAAACATAAAAATAAATGTTTTGAATCATTTTTTTTATTTATTTTGAATATTAATTATTAATTATTGAATATTTGACATTGGACAACAGGAGCAACATAATCAACCGAGTATGCCCGGGATAAGGTCGCTTGATAAGACGAAATTCCTACCAATAAAAAACTATATAATGTTAAACCCTAATCGAGGATTATCTTGACAATATGGTATAAACCCTAATAATCAATAAATAAGTAAAAAAAATAAATAAATAGATAAATGAATAAATAAGTAAATATATAATTAAATAAATAATTAACGAAGATATTTGGAACATTACTAATATTAGCTGTTACGAGTTTATATCATAATTGAAGCTGCAGTATGAATGACTGAATGAAATATATTTTGTACTTTTAAACAAACTACTAAAGACGAAGTAAAAGTAGTAATAATTTTAGCTCATTCATTCAACAACAAAAGCTGAACCTCGTATCACATATCATCACAATGCAAAAAAAAAACGATTAAAATCATTTAAAAAGATTAATTGTTTAATTACATAGTTAGCGCTATCAATGACACGCAAAAATGAAAAAGAGGACCATCAGGCGGCAGTAGGAAAGCGTTTAAAATTTAAAATTACGAAAAAGCTACCAAACCACCACTACACACGCACTGCTCCGTTACGCGAGCGTCTGTACGGTATGCCACAAAGACGTATCCGATTACGGATAGCTGAAAGGCAATGTTTTCGTATGCGTTTAATTTTGAAATAAATTAAATGCCACCGGTTTGCGGATTGAGTAAGTAAGTACTTGAAAATGCAGCGCTGGTGGTAGCATGCAAATATGGTGCGCATTGTCGTTTGAGTGAAATTGGCCAAAAACATTGCATGAACATTGAACACGATACTTTACATCTTTCCAAGAGCAATGCTGTTGCAAGTAAAGGAAAATATAATTTTAAATAGCATTTCATTGTAGTTTAGTATGTGTTTTTTTAAATATCTAAATGTGCCTCTAGTAACATTAATGTCCTGAAAAAATGCTACCGTTGCGCTCCGTCTATTGAGACTGATTTCCTATCATCAAACGACTACAAAACTAATCCAGCAGCACGCAAACGCAATAAATCGTCCTGCCGGTGTCGCTGAAAAAGGAGTCCCAAAACCGGCTCCGGCTACGATTGGTACGAATATTGCATATTTTTGGTAATCCCATGGCCTATGTATATGAAACATATTCGACGAAGCCCAGCCCCTGTTTTGAGGCCATGTTTGACTCCGCCTTCTCTTATGGAAGGAATGCGCATGCACATGAACAGTGGCCAACAGAAAAGAGCTTGCACATTGAGTATTCTCTATTGGCAATAATATATAAAAGTGCTTACATTCATGATCTGAAATGGTTTTTAACAAAGTTTTATAGAAAACCAAGCGAATATTTAAATTGTAATTTAATTTTAATAAAATAATAAAATGTCAATTATTAACCTATTTTTCTATCCACATTTAAAATAAGAAAAGGGATTGTTTAAAAAGTTCTAATATACTATTGTTTTCATTGTAATTTGGCATTTGTATAAAATGGATTAATTACAATTTTATTTTTTATTCTCCTGGTATGTTGAACTGTCAGTACGTATTGCTGGCACATGAATGTTATGAATTTTAAATAGTGCTTAATTTATTTTAGTTTGTTAAAAAAGGTTAGTCTCCGACTAAGAAATGCTATATAAATACCAATAAACATAGACGCATACATTAACCAAATATTGTACGGTAAATAAATATTATTTTAACAAAATTGAAATAAGGTCATTGAAATAAACTCGAAACAGATAATTTTTCTTGTCTGAAAGCCATTTTTCTTCTTGGCTTTACGACCTCTAAGATCATGGTGGTCTTTTGTGGCTTAGTAGATTTATTTTTACCACCTAGCTGTATGTCCTTACTATGGGGGGGACGATCTGGATGCGATTTGAAAGCCGGTCTGCTATGCAAATTTATATTATAGTTAATATTTGATATAAACTGCTAAGCATATTTGTAAAAAATATTTTATTTATTCACGATAGTAACAAACGTTAATCTAACTAACTAATAATCTAATTCAACTGGATACTTAAATCGTAGGTCACTGTATATAAAAGCAAACTAGTACATAATGCATTCATATCACAATAGAAGGTTACTCTGGTATGTGTTAATGTTTTTACTGCTCTTCCTATAGAAAGCCGGCAATACAATTCCTTCAGATCACTGGCACGGAACGCTTGGCTAGTGATGTTTGGTCATATCTCATTTCTAGCGCAAGATTTCTACGTCCCGAAAGTGCATCGAAGCGTTTGCTATACGCACGGGAATGGAAATATGTTGCGCATCAACCGTCACTGCTTATTTTTTTCTCACGAAAGAAGCCACCAAAATGTTTTTACTGCAATATTTGCATTCAAGCTCAAGCTCCTGTCCTTTCCAATCGTAGTACAGAGGCTTCTCCTAGTGGCTATTAATCGCTGCAACCAAGATGACAGCTAACAGAAGAAAAATTTAATCATTGTGGAACGAATGTTATGATTATCTTTAAACATAATATCTAATGTACAATTTAAAAATATCTTTTTCTATTTTCTATAGATTTTTTTCTAAATATCTATTTTCCAACTCAAGCAGGCATCATTACAAAAAAACTCCTTCTCGGATTGTGATTTAAAGACTTCCGGATGCAATGGAAATTGTGCAGTAACCTTCAGTATACTGGCAATGGGTTTGGAAGAACATTAACAACCACCAACTGTCGTCAGCCCAGAGATACACATGAATCCAGAGAACCTACTGATGAATAATAAGATCCCGCATGAAATGCTAATGCACAGAATAGATCGAGTGTCTTCGACCTGCTCGATATGTTCCCAGATGAAGACCCTGGAGCACAAATTTGATAAGTGTCCTAGGGTATCTTTTGCTTGGAGCATACTGCTACAAAAAATTGCGGTCATAGTTCTGTACAATTCCCTACCTTTTTATTTGTTTCCTCTTAGCTGTTTTAAGTAACATTGGCTCAAGTAGGAGGACTCTTATCCTACGTTTGTTTGCAAACTTAATACGCTACCTTGTTGGAAACAACCACAATCAACCAATCAATAATTAAGTTTAAGTACCATTCATGAACAACAGAATTCGAAAGTATAAATATATAAAATCTTAAATAAACTGATACCTTTTCCATTTATGCCGTTCAATTGACTTTTAGTAAATTAAAAGAAATACGCATAAATAAAGGTAGTTCCAAAAATAATTCCAAACTAGATAAAAATGAAAAATGAAATCTTTCATTCATGTTCATATCGTTCATAAACCTTTTTTTTGCTCCCAATTGTCACACAATCGTACAGCATCCAACGACACAGTCTGGTGCACCTCGTTTCGATAGTGCGAACATTCCTTTGCAATTCGCTCTCACCGACATGGATGCAAAACAAAACAAAAAAAAAACGGCAATTCGAGAAGCAATCCATCCGGCTTCGTTTGTCTATTTCATCACATACGCATACGGTGCAGGTGCCAATGTGCATCTAGGATGATTTGACTGTGCATCGGGAGGGCAGCTAAAACCTCCCCCGTCAAACCCTGTGTACCTATGCACTGTCGAGGTTTCGTTGCATTTGGAAGATGTCAACAGCTAACCCTAGCAGGCAGTGTACGAAGATACCATGGCAACGCACAACCGCAACCGCTCTACTTTTACGCGTTCGTTCGCGTTGATGGAGAAGATGGCGCATCGCAGCGCAACGAAACCGACCGCATCCGTCAGCGGTTACCAAGTTTCCGGGCAACGTACAACAACGGACAAGGCCATCCGGACGAGGTATTCCATTTTTTGACGCACTATCGCCAAAGGGCTAATGTGAGGGAAGGAAGCAAGGGAAGAAGATCTAGAGGTGGTTCTGACTGACGACGCACTCCATGCGTCCTACCTGATACACCGTATCGTAGGGTGGAAGCTGACATGCGCTAGCACAAGACCCGTGGTTCGGGTGAGGCAGTTTGTGATCTTCGTTTGATTGACAACCGCATCCGAACGGTTCCAGCAAGGATCAAATGAAATTTATTGGTCTCTCAGTTTTAGTTTATGTACAATTCAAACTCTAAACTAAGTTATGTTAAGTAACCAACCCACCAAAGCTCGTTTAATAATATCGTAATTGTTTTACGTATGAAATGTTTAATTTAAATATTTACCAGGGCTATGTAGGAATTTAACACTAGAACTACGAAGCGTTTTAAGCGTTTTTGGTAGTATACATATTTTATTGTTTTCGCAGTATCATATATTTTATTGTTTATTTTAGATCGTAGTAATAGAAAATATATGTATGTAAAACTCATGTTTTGAACTACCTTAAAATTTTTCTTATTTCATGAAAGAACGGCCAGGTCTGCTTATTACCTTAGCATTGTTTAACCCCGAAAAATGTGATGAAAATGAAGCACTCCAGCCAAAATGTCTGGTCCGATAGTTCTAGTGTTAAAGACATATTTACATTTAATTTCACAAACTTTAAACGTTCGTTAACTGATGAAAGTTATAATGTGCCATCTTCGTCTTAATGGCTTAACGACCACTAAGGTCGTGACGGCCATTTCTGGGTTACTAGATTTATTTTTACCACGTAGCCTGATAGTCGGACGAGGAGACGGTCCGAATGGGATTTGATAACCGGTGCTGTCGTGTGGAACTGACGTCATTTATCACATGCACCACCGGGTCTTCCGAAATTATGTGTCACAGAGACACTAATTTATTAAGTAACCATTTACTTCTGTTAACGTTGTAGGTTGCAAAAAATGCAATAATGGATCAATTGGTAATTGTTTGTCTTTTTACAATTTAAATATCAAAAGATATAGTATCCATTCTATTATTTAAATAATTCCAAAAAAGACAAAAAGGAATCCACAATTCAAAAACAGAGCATTAGGTTAGATCCTTCAAGCGTAGCGTCATTTATTGTTAGTAGCATAATTATTGTTATTGCACACAAAACAAAACAAATCTGCAATTGCATTTGGCGTAATATTGTATTGCAAACTATATACAACGCAACGGTACACGACTCAGTCATCAACGTTCGAGCGCATAAGTCGCGAAGCATTTAAAAACATTCTCACGCTCGCAACCATTTGTTTACAATGCGCAACGATCATCTGCCACAGGAGGATGCGCGAGTGCATAAATTAATTTGCTGTCGATGTGCATCTTGCGATAAGCCACGCGTTTTGTCACCCACACGAGTTGCGCTGAATCAACAATTTTATGCGCCCAAGAATTCATTACCCCTTCCTCACAGAGGGCCTTTTTTATTTGCCACTGTAGATGGTGGAATGCGGCAGGTTGGAAGAACAGCATATCTTTACGTTCTATTGAGTATAATTAGTTTGTTGCGGATCCGATTACGGTGAAACAACGCATCACACTGTGTTTCAGCGATTCAATGTGAACAGCTCAGTGTGTACCAAAGGACATATGGACCAAAGGCGTAGAAAGTAATAGACTGAAATGTTTTTTTTTCTTTCTTGTAATTCTTTAATTTTATTGTTTTGAATTTGTTTTGCTGACCTACGGGTTTGCTTGAATCATAACAAGAGGTCACATTTGCCTCCTTTACTCTGTCTCTTAGAAAACTGCGTTATTCATATTTCATAAACATAGAACTATTTTTTCTCAAACAAGCTCACAAAGTATTTTCTGTGTTCTGGTATGTATAAAATTATGCTATAATAAAGTTACGAATTCCATTTATTAAAACCATTTTTGTCAATTAAATTATTCTAATTCGTTAATTTTAAGGAACATTTATTAAATCTCGAAAAAACGCAAAAGTCATCATTTGTAGAATCAATAAAAAAGAGCTTGATTTTAAATCTTCATCTGATAGTAAAGTATAAACACACACACACGTGCTGCCTAATAGAACCTAATCGAATAGATCAATATAATCACTTGTCCTAATCGTCTTCCGATGCTTCGCATAGTAGAGAGAAAACCCCACAAACGATCAAGGATGATAAAAATCAAATCAGATCAAATAGTCATAATTCACTTCAGCACTTTCGCCCCGTGATCATCTTCAGCATTCCCCAAGGGAACGGGGTAAGCGGGGCAGCGGATGAGAAATGAAGCCAAACCGAGTTCCCGGAAGAGAAGAAGCATAGTGCTAACGAAAATTTATGTCACAACATGAGCAGCATAATTGTTGAGAATAAATAACCTACGAGAAAGACAACAACGAGGGCCACGAGAGAAAAAAGAATGCCTCCCCAAGGAGAATTTTCGAAGTTTCATTTGATCCCCTTCTGGCGCACCCTAGAACGGCGCTATTCGGCTGTTTGCTTCTTGTTCCATATTCTATTGCTAGTGTAAGATCCATCCCACCAGGTGTTATAGTGTCTAGTCCTTGGGAACGAATCTCATTTTCTTCTGCCTAACCGTTGGTCGAACCGATTTTTACTACGATCGGTGGTGGATTCTCAGCATGTGCCACCAACGTGGAACATTTTACACCAGAGCTTCGCGTGGCATCAGCACGACCCATGGGAGAGACGCCAATTGCACATGTTGTAGGAGCTCCATTCGAACGTATTTTTTTTTTATTTAAGTGCCCATATGTATCAAAACGAAAGCGAAGAGAAAATGCAACAAACAGAGACTTACAAATCGAAATCATGTACACGGCCAGTGTAAACTGTCCAATTCGCTGTCGCTGTAACAATTGCACGATCCGTACAAATATACTTTTACGTTCCAAACTACACATTGTGGCCATGTATCGTGTATTGGCCGTGTCTTGCACAAAAAGGTGTTTTTTTGTTTTAATTTCTTATTCTTCTGTTTGTGGGCTATGGTCCAAAAGTCTGGATGCTTGTAGCCGATACTTACGCGAGCAAAGCATAAATAAGTTCACACTCGCTGACCGCTGATTCAAGCGAAGAACAGAAAGGATCAAGCGAAAAGATAAAGCCTTTTTAACTCTTGTGGATGTATGCATATAATAATTTATCAAAAAAGCATACATTTAATGCTCAAAAGGATCATTACAGCGTTTAAAAAACCAAAAAATGAAAAATTATTGGCTGTATGAATAAACTAATTTTTCTTTGTGTTATAGGCAAAATAGTGTCACTTTTTAATTCGAAAATTGCTTTTTCGACTTTTCAATTTAATTTTCAAGAAAAAGCGAAAGCTTTTTCAAAACTTGCCATTTCTTTGTTTTATTTTGATGAAACCCCAATAGGTATTTTTTTCAACGCTCTGAAGAAATCCCTATAAAAACGTAAATGTTGTTTTAAAAAATATACGTACGTTGGAACGAATATACAGGTATTCCCCGATATACGCTATCAATGCGGACCGGAGGCAATCGCGTATCTCGAATATTAGCGTATATCGAATTCTTGGTTTGATGATAGATTTCTTTGTATATCACCATCTTTTTGCGGATTTTCCAACTTACATTACTGAACATTTATTCATCTTCGTCCATTGGTTATATTTCCGATAATGTTTTTTCCATATAACTGTTAAGTTGTTGTTACTGCTAGATAGAAACTCGTTACGACAGGCTTTGAATATTTTTTTTTTAATTTGCTTCTTTGTTAACGAAGTTAAATGTCAATTTCGAAAAAATCGCGTATAGCGAAATCGCGTATATCGAGTATGGCGTATATCGGGGAATACCAGTATTTTCACAAGGAAACATTTCTTCTTTTCTGACACTATAAACTCTAGAGGGTTCCGGACCCGGGAAAATTATCTTTCTTTAAATTTATCAGCGTATATGGATCCTTGATCAAATTGAATGATAAATTTCGGTTTACATATTTTGTTGACTAAGCACTAAATATGTGTCAGCAAACGTATTTTTGACCACCTGCCCCCGACATATTGAAAGATATGAAAATCCCTTTTCAAACTATACTAATAACTTCAATTTCTTGATGCAATATTTATAGAATGTTGTTGTTGAGAATTTTCATTTTTACTATACCAACATGAAACGCTCATCCTAAGGGTTAATGGGTTTCAAACGTTAAACCGTGCGGCCCAAGTCATTTACAATTCATTCCAACATGCGACCGAACACAAATCGCAACTTCACCACACAAACGCTCCTACGCTTGCACGTACGCCCGAAAGCTGTAAGAACGCATTTGGATCACCGGATCGACACGCAAGGCACAAGAGCACATGTGTTGCGAAAAAAAGCATCGACTAACCTTTTTCCACTACACTGTCACCCATCGATACCGGGTGCCATAAATCGAAGATAAGCCCAATGCGATAAGAAACTGCAAAATAATAAAATTCGCACCATCTGATGCGCCTGCTAAACGCCAAATCGGTTTACGTTGCCTGCACCTTCTGAATGCGTTTTTTCCCTCTTTTTTGGTTCGTTTTGGTTGGTTTCGGGTTTCCACCCCCACCATGCACATAAAGCCCCAAAAGCAGAAGCTATCGAATAAGGTACACCCGTAAGCTTTCCCTCCAATTAGTACTATCTGAATCGGTTTTCCGATACAAAGAGAGAGATTAGGGCTACAGGGCACATCTCAACCAGTGTTCTAAAATGTGTGTCCAAATCGATGATCGGTGCGAAACGACAACAAAATGACGATATCGATGCATTGGAGAAGCATTGCTTCATATTGGTCAGGAAGAGGATGTGGAAGAAAAATGCGATAGACTGGCCGGGCGCGGGCCCGGTAATACAAGATGTTAAACATGATTTTATCGTACCACAGATGCCAATGGACCACCCGTTCATGTGCGAAACGACAGCAGAGAACGATGAGGCACAGTCGATCGGTCAACTGACCGGTTAAGCCCTTTTACACACGGTTCCAGACCAACCATCTGTATTTACTTTTCCCGTGCGTGCGTACCGGTACGGTATCGCGAAAACATTCTGCGCTGCGTTGGCCCATTCTCGCACTGGGAAGAGAGTGTAAGCGATCCTACGGGAAAGATAAATGAATCGTAACCGGGCTGACAGAGTCGTAAATTGCTTAACACTTTCATTTAATACTTACTTACTTCGTGCCATTGTGCAACGAATTGGTACGTCCGTAAGCGAGTGTGCTGCAGCAGACATGCAAGTTTCAGTTGCCCGAGTGCCGGAAGATAAAAATACTGGGCAAAACGATGGTAGGTACAAAAAGTAATGTACGGTTAAAAACGCTTGTTTTTAAATAGTTCTTTTTTTGCAGTTTGTTTTTTTTTACTACCACGGACAGTAATAGCGCTGCTTCCTCTCGCAGCTGTTCTGGTTAATCATCGTTAATCGATAATGGCTCCCAAAGGACATTAATATGGCAGTTGGATAGGGAAATTTCCACCTTTTTATCCCTAGAAACTGTACATAATAATACATTCCAAGAAAATCCTCCAAAATTATGGATTCGTTAGATACAACCAGTAAACACTGCACGTGGCACCACACCCCCGGTCGTTACGAACCGCTGCCTAGAGACGGAAAGTCCGAGAAAACCCATCAGGTATAGAAATTTCCATGGCAACCCACCTTTGCCAAACAATCGTAGGTTTCAGTGGTACAATTTTCCAAACATCCAAACAAATGCGACACGTGACGTTTGTTTATGCGTTCCTTTCTTTGCAAACAGTGGTAGGTAAAGCATTAATGTTTTGTTTCATACTATTAATAATAATGTATCGAATTCGGTTCTCATTTAAGGTTCAGTGATTATAGACCGCCCGGATCTGTTAACACAACAGCCATGAGTAACGCGACGATTTTGTTTAACGTTTCCAAGAACGAACTCTTTAAGCTGGCGGACAATCTTAAAACGTTGCATCGAAAGTTGAAAGTGAATCATCGGGTTGAAAGGTAAAATGTGGTAGTGGCCGGTCCATACACGCGCAACGAAAAACTCATCCAAAGTTCCATTCCATTTTTACTCATTAGTAATAAAAGTGAGATCACTCCTGAAATCCTTAAAACGGCCACCGTATTTGTGCTAGCAGGACCGCAGGAGAAATTTACCGAGACCGAATTTCAGCACTTGAAGGCAAGTACAGTACACCTGCGGAAGATTACATGGCTTTATTAACATTACTAATTAGGATTATATTAACGATGGAGGAAGATTATTACTGCTGCTCGGTGAAGGCGGCGAAGTTCAGTTCAACACCAATGTAAACTTTCTCTTGGAAGACTACGGGATGACTATCAACAATGGTATTGATACGCGGAGGTTTAATATTCCGAAAAAGTACCCTAGCTCTACCCCACTGTACGCTTCTTGCAGATGTCGTTGTGCGGCCACAGTACTACAAATATTTTCACCCCAAGGAAGCACTCATCAGCGGGGGTGTAAGCTGCGATTCGATGAACAATCTACTGCTGGACGCAAGCAAAAGCATCCTTACATCGTTCGATTTCATGGACGATAAATACAAAGTTGAGGTATCAAAACTATATGTTCCAGCATTCTCCCATTTGGATTAATGATCAAGCAGCGAAGTAATGGATATTGGATCTCTCTTTCGTTTGCAGTTTGTCTATCCGTTCGGTGCGACGATGAACGTTATTACTCCCGCGAACGTTCTACTCACGACCGGCCCCGTAGTGTATCCTTTCAATCGACCGTTGGCTGGTTACTTTCAGAACGAGAACAACGGCAAGCTGATCGCCATCGGGTCTGGTCATATGTTTCAAGACAAGTACATTTCCAACGAGGTAAACGCAGCGCTTTGGGATAGCTTACTCGCAATGATTCTGCAGGATGAGTTCAAATTCAAAACATCCGACTTCAACGACCTGGAGGTAGGTTATCGGTCAATCACCGTGATTTGCCGCAGCCACCATCTTTCGGCAGGATCACAGCAATCTCTTTTGTAATCCTTTCATGATAGATAAATGACTACGCCGTCATACCCGATACGATCTACCTGGCCGAGCAACCGAAGATATGTCTTATGGATTCACTCGATTACGACATTCCGGCCGACTTCAAGAAGCTATTTGATATAACGTTATACTCGATCAACAACGATCTGCTGCGCGACGTCATCGGTACGTACGAAAAGCTGGACGTGCAATACGAACCGCTCAAGATCATCAAACCGCAGTTCGAGATTCCTTTACCGCCACTACAGCTTGCGGTAAGTGTGGCAAGAATTGGTTTGCCCTTCGGTCTAACCTGTGCCTCCTGAGAAGACACCGTAGTAAAACTGCTTCTGAAATGTGTGTTCTGCTATTCGCAGGTGTTCCAACCGATATTCAGTGACCTAGCGGCACCCCCTCTTGAGCTGTTCGATCTGGACGAAGCCTTCAGCTCGGAAAAGGTACAAATCGCTCAACTAACCAACAAATGTCTCACGCCGGCAAACGAAGGGCAGCACACGATCGACGAGAAGGAGCTGGGATATTTCATTCAAGAGTGCGGGCGTATTCTAAAGGTTTGCCAGGACGATCAGAAGATGTCGCCGAAGGAGATACTTAATGCAATTAGCGTCAAGATTGCACACTACAAAAAGTTGGACAAGGACTAAGGATTTTTGTAGGAAAAACGATATTATGCATGTTTGAATAATGTGGAAAATGTACTCACAAATGTGGAAAGTAAACATTGTTTAATTCCGTTACACCCGCCTGCATTAGCACTGCTATTTGTTTGGCTACACGATTGTAATATAAGGAATATTGTCAACGACGAATTCGTTGAATGGAATTCACAACCAGCGATGGATCACTCTTTTGTAGATATCAACTCTGTATTGTAACTATCTATTTGACAACGCAGTTTGAGTCGAGGTTGTTACACATTGTTTTGAAATTGTCGGTGTGTTTTGTTTACAGAATTTATTTTATTTTTTCCCTTCTTTTAATATTACATCCCCCATTGAGCGATGTTTCTTAAATAAACAAAAATTAATAAACTTCTAAAATAATGTCTTATTGCCGTATGTATTCGAAAATATGTAAACAATTTGTTTTTGCAGCTGATCTCCACCTACGACAAATAACGAAATGTCAAATCTCTTCACACCATGTGACACCGCTAGCAACCTTGGGCCGCTCTCATGATACGTCAAATCAATCGCAGTTCGTGAGAAACCTCTACGAAAAGTGCAGCCCGAGGCCGACAACGAAAAGACACCTTTTCACATTTCTCGTCGCGTACAAAGCAACCACATCAATGGCGTCGTTGTGCGGAAGAATTGTCCTGGCTGCGGCCAAGCGAAATGTGACCTACACGCCAGTTCGATTTTGCAAAAGTAAGTTCTTGGTGCACGATATTGCACAACACCTCTCCGCGTGTGTGTGTGTGAGACGGATGGAGCGATCGAAATTTTCAAAGCGACCAAGTGAGAGAGCAATCCCAAACTGTGCGCTTACGTAATTTGAAAGGGCTAAAATCAGCATCCTTCGTGCCGCGAAGGGATGAAAAACTCGTCAAAAGGATGCCCCGCGATGGCCGGCACTAATGGGTAAAGCTTTCGTAAAGAAATGTCCGAAAGTTCACAATAATATCGATAACCTTCTCATGGGTGCTCCATGCCGACTTGACACTTGTGTCGCTGGAACGGTGTTTTCATTATCGTCCGGGAAGAATTGGCTGACATTTGTTTGTATTCGGTGGTTTCTTGCAGTGATGAACGACCCGATTGAGCATGCCACCGGTATCGAAAAGCGTGAGCTGCTGGCCAAGCAAGCAGGCAATCCAGATCCGTTCGATATGCGTGTGTTCAAGCGTGGACCGGGTACCAAGGATAGCCCCAACCTGATTCCATCGGCATTCGATGCTCGTCTAGTCGGCTGTGTTTGTAAGTATTGTTGCTCATGCTGGTTTATCCTGTAAGCCACTCTAAAAGACAGCATGATAAGCAGATGCAAACGTTTTACCGTTCATTAACACGCCTTAACAATCATTCCAGGCGAGGAAGACCAAACCTATGTCCAGTGGATGTGGCTGTACCAGGTAAGGAAGAAATGACACCAACGGACAAGTGCTGGCAGAGAAAGTATATGACTAAAATTATAACAAACGTTCTATTTTAGGGCCAGCCGAAACGTTGCGAATGCGGACACTGGTTCAAATTGGTGGAGAAGGCTCCGGTCTAAACAGTGGCATTAAGAATTACCCTGCCACCCTGCTGTAGAAATGAAAAGCAAACAAACTAATATTTAAATCCTGGAGAGCATTACCTACGCGAAATAAAGAGATATCCAGATCGTTGAAAAACACCCACACCAACTTGGAGGAATCCGTATGTTCTAGTGAACAAACAAAACTCAAGAAGCAATCAATATTCATGCGAAACGAAATTCCTTCAGGATACATCTGGTTNCGCTCTGCCATAAGAATTGAAAACGTTCCATCTCAAATGAAAATCAATAGCAATGTTCTTTGGCTATCTACAGGCTTCAAAAGCTTCTACTGCAGGATACATTTCCTTATGTGTTGTCTGCTAAAGCAAAACCCGTTCACCCTACAGCGAAATTACGATAGCAAAACCAATTTAGTGTTATCCAATAAAAAATAATTTTATTGAAACCCGAAGTTTGCTGCATTGAATAGAAATTAGAGTTTTGCACTGGACGAGACACATGAAACAAGTTTGTTGTTATTGTTTTGGGTAATAGAATGGTAATGTAATTCGTTGTAGACAATTTCTTTCCGAATTTTACACAATTTAGTGGATTTCTCCATTCAAAACGAATCGGAACCAGCAAAGCCCGCTGAGCCAACCGACCGTACAATATAAACACGTCCCCAGCTGGTCGCCCATAATATTTACCTTTTTTCTACGACGACAGCAACGTCAAACAGAGGCATAACAAAAAAAAAGTTTTTCACAAAAAGGCGTTCCACTTCTCGAAAGTGTTGTTTAGTTTTGATTAGTACAACTTGGGGTAGGGCTGGTCCCCAGAAAGGGACACCACGTATCGGTTGGTAGGGGATTGCAATGAAACGGTCAATTAATTAAGCGAGAACACTCGCAGAAGTGTACGAACAGAAAAATCGGCCATAGTAGGCAGTGCGATTGATTACATACCAGCGAGAAGTTCCAGCCAAGTTGGACACGCTCTGATTGCCATCTCAAGGCGTAAGAGGCTATTGGCATCTGTAAGCGGACTCCAACATCAAGCCATCGAAAGGGCTTTTCCTTTTGTGCGGTGTACGAGGCACTGCAAAGCGCGTTACTAATTTTACTTTCGACCGCGGTCAGTCAAGGTTTGCGCACGATGAATTCCACACCGGACCGCACGTATGTATCGGATTACTTTGCCAATCTGAACGAAATCTCCAAAAAGATTGCGCTCGACATCGACGAGATTCGCGGCGCGTACGAACACATCTGGGACGATCTGAGCCGCGAGGAACAGATGGAAATCGTGAACGAAACGATCATCAAACCGGAGTTGGCGTTGAAGTACTTTGACAATTTCTCCACATCGACCGATTCGCTGCAGCGAATCCTTGGTACCGATGAGGACGACACCACCGGCGAGGAAGATCGAAATGCCAACCTGTACGATGGCAAACGTTTGCAGACTTACCAGTACGTGCGAACCGGGCGCAAACTAGTGACGGACGACAGTGTGGGCCTTTACCGGGACGAACATTCGGCTCCGTTTTCGCACAAAACCAAAAGCCAAATAAACTTAACCATCTTCCCACCGGAAAAGGATGGCAAGGATTCGGACAAAGCGGATGCCAGTGCAAAGGCAGCGGGACTGCTGGCGAAAAAGTTGCTGCTCAAATCACCAAAATCGGACGATACGAGCGGATTGGCGAAAGGGAAGGGAGTGCTGACGAAGGGAATCTCTAAGGGACACGAAGAATCATCGAAAGAGTTGCCCGCGTACGATAGCGAACAGAACATCATTCTGACAGAGGAAGCGTACGGCACAAAGGCAACCGGAGCGGGCTTTTTGAGTAAGTTTAACAATCTCATCTTTAACCAGGCACCGATAGAAATGACGACGGCAGCATCGGCTGCTTCGATCAACGGTAGCGACGAGATCGATGGTACGCTCGAGCAGGACGAGTTCGATACGGATAACGATAAGGTGAATCTGTTCACCAAGAGCTCGAAAAACGAGTGCCTTCACCGTGCGCAATCGTCCTCGGTCGAGGAGGATGATAAGAACTACGACGAGCTGAACAGCTTGCTCGGCAACAGCAAAGGGTTCGATTTTCTGAACAATTGGTAAATCGGTTTGCGGTCTTGCCCTTAGCCATTATCACTCCCTACACAAGCCCTCTAGTCGCGTTAGTTTGCTGTCGATTTATGACTCCGCGCTTGCTGTAAGTAGTTACGCTAACGGACAGGGTTTCAACGTTTGGTTAGGCAATTCGCAGGCGCGGCAGAAACAATGATCGTAGAAAATTTGTTTAAAAAAAACACAGCAAAGCAGTTTTTTGCAACTTTCTTTTTCATTTCCAATCGCACCAAAGTTGGCGATTAAAGCCTTTTCTAAATTAGCCTAGAAAACATTAAAGAAGCATAATTATTTATCCTCTTACTAGCCCTAAACCCCACTATGAAATACTCATACGAGAACAAAATGAACAATATCAAGTAATTCCAAACAGACTGATTACATTGCGCTCCACTTATAGAACGTTCGGTAAACACAAGAAAACAATCACACAGTAGTAGAACCTGAATTACTCCTTCGAGTGTGTGGATCATATAACTGAAACCAAAAAACAAAAGAATTTACTGTGCGTTTACAACCTTCTAGGCATCGACTCACGGAAGGGACAGACATGACATTTGTTCCCTGCATCCTTTAAAGGCCATTCTTACGGAACGTTAGAAATTAGGTGTAGGTTTACAAAGTGAGAATTTCGCACTCGCTCAAGAGTGTCGTTTACACATTATTCGTAACTCATTGTTTCATTCACTACTCATTTTGTCATTAGTTTTGGAGATCGCATATTTATTCATTGATTTGCAGTTTAAACTTAGTCAGAAGGACATCATCTACATTGTTGCTCATCGAAACCGCAGATATCAGTAAACGGTATATACCTCATCTTCACAACATGTTTAGCGGCCGCCTAGTGATGATATTGGAAACAAACAAACAATGATAATAGCTGCAGCAAAACTCACACACATTTTTTGTATACAACTATATTCAATGCTCTCGTAGAAAGAGCTAATAAAGCATAATTCGTACATTAATCGAACATCTAAGAATTCCCAAAGGTTCCCGAAATTGGTCGAGGTTGAGAATAATTACATCTTCCAAAACGGAGCTTTCCATGTATCAGTCAGCTGTGATACATTGATTAAATCTTTTCATTCTCTTTTAGTGCACGCGAAATCGAATCGAAATCAACTTTCCTCCGGTACGAGCAAATTCAAACTAGCACTTGCCCCAGCCAAGCTGCCCAAATATTTCTCCTCATCGCCCCGAATCGAAAGCACATCGCCTATCTGTACACCGCGTTTCTCCCGCATCATGGCACACCGTTCCCAGCGTGAACTTTGGCATGCCTTGCAACTAACCTTCGGTATGCGGAACAAGCTGACGGTTCGGTTGCCACAGTCGGCACAGCGGAAGAACCGCTTTTCCGCGTCATGCACCCGCAGCTGATGCCCTTCGGTTTTGCAACGATCCGCAGCGGAAAAGGCAATATACTTACACTGGGTACAGCTGACCGCCTTACACGGCACCTTGAACGTGTTCAGCATCTTCTCTTCCATCGATTCCTTGCGTTCGAGCGATTTGAAGTATTGCTCCTGTTGCGCATTTTCGCTTGCCACTACCAAATCCTGATGAGAGGAAGATGCGTCTATGATGCGTTTCATATGCTCTTTTTTGGCACGTTCCTTCTCTTCCGTTTCTTCCTGTAGCTTTTGCCGCTTTGCCACATTCTCCTCAGCGGGTGCATTTTTCGATAGCTCTTCCAGCACTCGCTTCTTACCCTGTTCCGTTCCTCGGTACTTGATGAAATTTGGGTCTGCTTTTTCGATCGGTTTTTGTTTGATAATTTCCGTTGCACGGGCACGCGATTGAAGTGCCTTCTTGAGCGACACTTTTTGTTTCGTAAAGTCAATATCAAACGAATCTCTGCTTAATTGCGGTACCATTTCAAGACTAAATTTGCGATTCGCTAGTGAGCTGGATGATGATGTTCCGGGTGACTGAGTGGTAGTCGGTTGGGATTGCTGAGTGGCCGGTGAAGATGCTTTTATTGCCTGTAACGATTCCATCGATACACCGAGACTTTGCAAGCGCTTAATATCTTTCACACGTTGACCAACGTTAAGTTCGATTCTGGCTGCGGATGATTTTTGCGGCTTAGCTGCTGTGGCAGCGGCACGATAAGACGGTACGGATGATGACGAAGCTGTTGGCGTGGACGATGATGATTCAGTTGCACCGCTAGTGCCACCTCCCCCATTGCTACCTTCAAACGGCGATCGAAAGTAATCCGACAACGTCATCATACGGTTACGATCTTTCTCGATCTGTTTCGGGTGTTTCACCGCTTTCACTGCACTAAAGCTCTGTCCCCCGTAAAACACCTCATTCTTCCCGAGCACTTTGTTCCGTAGCTCGTTCAACCCACGGCCACCCGTCGACGTTAAGATACCACCCCGATTGCCTGCCTTGTTGTACTCCTGCTTGATGTGGTACACGCAGTATTCGCACTTCCCCAAGTTTACTATCGACGTGCAGCGCTCACCATTCTTCTTACGACTACGGCAAGTACCAAGGTCACGCGACTGTCCCAACACCATCACCTTCGTAGCACGATCAATGGACAAAGTGGCTTCGATGTTTTTTTCGTTATTATTATTGAGAACGTTTGGATTCAATACAGCCAACGCCGTGCCTTCGGCTGTTTTCCACAAATCCTTATAGGCTTGCCCGAAAAGGAACAAACTGACCATCTTGATGTCACCGTGCAGATCGCTCAACTTCCAGATGGCGAACTGTTTGCCCTTTTGCGTTGTTTTCGTAGGGCTCTTGCTAATCAGTACACCGCCGATCACCCAATCCTGCTGCAGATCGACTGTTTCGACAAAGTTACGAAGACGCATGAATGGGACCGCTTTTTTATCCAGCATCCGTTCCTGCAACGTTTGGCTAGACACGAGAGGATGAACGATGCGCAGTCCGAATATAGGATCGGTGTGAACTGTCGCTTGAAAAACAGTCGGAATGGTCCCATTGCTGGTCGGCGATTGTTTGGATAGGTTGGTGATGTGTTTTGAGTCCTGTTTATCACCATTCTTAGGAGTCGATTTTAATGCGTCTGGTTTGACCACAGCACCTGCTGACGGAGTCTGTGGAGTGCTTCGGTTGATTTGCCGCAATTTTTGGTCCACCCATTTTGATAAAGTTTGATCCGTTTTTTCTGCTTCTTTCGTTTTTAGCAGATCGTTAATTTGCCTCCCGTATTGATTATACTTTCGTTCGAGAAAGTTTCTCGTTTCTTCCTCGTCCGATGAATCAATGTCTGCATCAGCGGTCACAGTTCCTTCTGCTGGCGCAGAGGAAGATTGTTCCCCATTTATGTTGCTTTCCGTATCAGTCATCAGAAAGTTGGAACCTTCGACAGTTAACTTTGGTTTTGGGACATCTACCGTGCTGCTGCTGTTAAGTTGGTCCGTTTGTTCACTTTCATTTGCCGCGGTGTTTTCGTCATAATTTTCCAACAATAACTGCTCAAGCTCATCAACATCCAAGTCTGCTATTCCATCGGACATTTTGCAAATCAAAGTTTAATAAACTTAACTGATAAGTTTTTAATTTTTACACGCTCACGTAAACTGTACTGAAAATGTGACTTGAAATTGTTTACAAAATTTCCCGCCTATCTTTCATCGACTGACATTTCAAGGGGTTGGTAGAAAAATCGCTTCGCCGGACGTCAAATCGAGTCGACAAAAAACGCTTGATTTTTGTACGTATTTTTAAGAAACTTGGTTTTGAAACCTTCTTTAGAATCTCAATTACATTTTTTATGTATGGATTTTACGATTTATCAGAAATATTATCTGTTTTTCTCATTATTTTCTTATGTTTTCAACAACGAAATGAAATGGTGACACCTTTATGTATGTACCTTGTTTTCTTCCTCTACGAATCTTGAGTTTGTTATTGTTTTTAAAATCGTGAAAGCAAACCGGCAAAATCACAAACAGACCGAACAGAACATTTAATTTACTAGTGCAAAACAGTTTATAGAACAAACCATGGATAATTTATCACCAATGTGTGTCACCTGTGTTTGAATACAGTATTTTCCGATGTGAAAGATGATAAAATTTATTGCAATTTGTACATTTCTAGTGTTGTATTCTGCGTGTACCTATTTGGTGATGTCATTGTTATACAATTTGCAGAGAAATCAGTTTGTGGCATACCGAATTGGCAGTGATTGTGTGAAGAATATGGAGGAATTTAATAATTATCGTGACTCTTTGCGGGATATCTTGTACATCCCTCGTTTGAATATTCGTTTAAACTCGTTGAAATTGGTGAAAACTTTCGATATGATCGATAGTGAATAAATCCACTATAACAAAAAGTATAGATTAGAACTAAACAAAAGAATGAGAACCATGCCTCAATCCAATCGCTTGTTGCATGTGTCCCCGTAACGGAAATCGTTTGTCACAAGGTGAGATGCGAGATGATGTTCAATGTTCCTATCTATTCAATGTTTTTCCTTCCTTTAGTTCCAGATCATGTAGCAAATCACACATAAACTTGCGTGAAGGCTCACGGGAAAAGTGGTCTGCACTGTTCCTGTACGTTTTTTATACCAGCGTCCATTGATTATTGGAATGAAGTGCTCTATCATAAACGTATATCATGCGAGATAGTTAAGGGTAAGTGAATTGTTCCAAAATGTAATAATACAACTTGTTCAATATGGCAGATTATACAAGAAAGAATGCATAGCATTATGTTGTTCTGGATAAGTTAGTATCAACCTTCTTAAGCCGATTCCGGATCAATATGAAATATGCATTTAACGCATTGCAAAACCCGGAAAAGCTGATGGCAAACCGCATCACAAGGGTGATGATCTTTAGCAGAGCATTAAACTTAGCATTTAATTTTTTTTTAAGTTTACAACTTTGTTTTCGTTTGCTGCCTGGTCGACCTTCATCTACCAAGGTTGACCCAAATAGTTACTGACCGCACTCAACGGGATGTGCCCGTAGAGAACCGGTTGTCTTTCTTTCAATTATTGAAGGGTATTGCACGACCCAGTGCCATAATCTGCCGTTGGTNTAGTATCAACCTTCTTAAGCCGATTCCGGATCAATATGAAATATGCATTTAACGCATTGCAAAACCCGGAAAAGTTGATGGCAAACCGCATCACAAGGGTGATGATCTTTAGCAGAGCATTAAACTTAGCATTTAATTTTTTTTAAGTTTACAACCTTGTTTTCGTTTGCTGCCTGGTCGACCTTCATCTACCAAGGTTGACCCAAATAGTTACTGACCGCACTCAACGGGATGTGCCCGTAGAGAACCGGTTGTCTTTCTTTCAATTATTGAAGGGTATTGCACGACCCAGTGCCATAATCTGCCGTTGGTTAAAACAATCTTTTACATATATTGGAAACAAAAATTTCAATTGCAAATATTAAATTAATTTTCTACTATTATGGACTATTAAAGCAAAAAGAGCTACCACCAGAAAGCACAGAACAAAAAGCAATAACGAAACTAGAACAAATACAAGGTTCCGATCGAAATAACATTAATTGCTACCCGCAAGATTGCGCACGCGAAAAATAAATTTAGCATTGCAAACAATCATTTTAAGCTCTCAATTTTGCCTTATCAAAGCCATACACAATTGCATCTTTTCGTGCAGAAATGATACAATGTTAATGGCAAAAAAATGGTTGCCCCAAATCCAACACAGGATCGTTCCGGCTACCATATTGTCAACACCTTTTGCCATCGTTTGTTTCATACTTTATCCAGCATTGTTATTAGAAATATCCGTAACGATACGGTGCGAAAGTTCTTTACTAAGTGGATGGGCAATATGAACATAAAACATTGTACAATGGTTAACATCTGCTGTCGTCACAATGATCCTCATCGATCTTGTTTCCACTCTAGACTACAAACCCTAACTATTTCTATCTATTTATTGATTTCGGTGCATGCTGTGTGCAGTTGGCGAAATTTATAGTGGAAATTTACTCCAATCGTGTCCACCTGGTTAGGGTAGGAAAGAAAAAAAATGAGAATTTTTGTTTATACGTTCACAGCGGTTATTTACAAGCAAACGGTAGTACATAAACGGTTCGCGCAACGATGACGCTTGGCATTAAGTAAGCTTCCAGAACATTGTTAAAAGAACCGTTTGCTTTTTGATAGAAAGTAGGAAAATGACCCATTTAATACTTGTTTATAATTTTCTCTATTGCATCGTTTTGGCCCAAAAGAACAGCTGATCGAAAACCAAAAACAAAAAATTGCGCGTATGCATTACGATCAAGGGAAAACACCCGCGCCAAGAGGAAGAAGACCTTGCCCTGCTAACGGGCGGTGCTATCTTTTTTCTTCACGCGAACCACGGCACAGGTTGTTTGCGGGTAAAACCCCCGGGCCAACGGTACACACATGTAGCCCAATATATTCAAACCCAAAAGCCGCACACACAGAAATAACCGCACGAGTGCCGGGCGCTTGCGAATAGGGGTTTGCGATACGAAGCGACGACACATCGATAGAAGACACCGTGGATCAGCAGCAGCAGCAGCATCATAGGCGAGACGATTGGGACGAAAAAAAAGCGCTAAATAAACGACCGCATATAACCCGATGGTTTGCGCACGTTTAACCAGTGCGTCTCCATCGCTATGNGTTTTGGCCCAAAAGAACAGCTGATCGAAAACCAAAAACAAAAAATTGCGCGTATGCATTACGATCAAGGGAAAACACCCGCGCCAAGAAGAAGAAGACCTTGCCCTGCTAACGGCCGGTGCTATCTTTCTTCTTCACGCGAACCACGGCACAGGTTGTTTGCGGGTAAAACCCCCGGGCCAACGGTACACACATGTAGCCCAATATATTCAAACCCAAAAGCCGCACACACAGAAATAACCGCACGAGTGCCGGGCGCTTGCGAATAGGGGTTTGCGATACGAAGCGACGACACATCGATAGAAGACACCGTGGATCAGCAGCAGCAGCAGCAGCATCATAGGCGAGACGACTCGGAGGAAAAAAAGCGCTAAATAAACGACCGCATATAACCCGATGGGGTGCGCACGTTTAACCAGTGCGTCTCCATCGCTATGGCATAGGCTGCAGGGATGGAGTGGAGCCTATACGGATGATGATGATGACGCTGATGATGGTTGTGCCGATCGTGTCGGTTGGTGGTGGTGTGTGGCGGGTACACAACGTTCAGCATAATACGATCAGCAACCCATCGAAGCCATCCCAGTCGTGTTGAGAAGATCGTCGCGAAAGGAACTGCCTCAAAGTCCTGACTCTCAGGTGCTCTCCGGTGATTGGTTTCTTGCTGATTGGTTTGATTGGTTGCGTGGCGTTGCCGCTTGTAGCATCGCCTAGTGGTATCCAGTGACCTAAACCGGGTTTTGGTGGCTTTTCGTTTCCTTCCAAGTGAGACACGCGGTTCATTTGCACGCTCAACGTGCACCCTGGCAACAGTTGCGCTTTGCTGCTTGGCTGGTTATTTTAACGTTTGGATTTGTGAGTCGCCTCACGCGGTGGCCAGTTTTCACTAGCGAAACCTGTCTAGCGGTTGTGTCCCCACTTTTGGCACAAAAAAAGGTAAGCAACGCCGATTGGCGTACCAAACGGGGCGCCAATTTTTTTTACGTGTTTTTGCTATAATTAAGTGAGAGTTATAAAATCATTTGTGTGAATAATTGCAACCAAAAAAATGCAAAAGGGTTTGTTTGCTTTTTGTGGTAATATTTACTGAACAAAGAAGTTCTTTACGAATAGAAAAGTGGATGCAGCTTTAATGAATAGGCGTGTTAAGTTTAAATTTTATCTATCGTTTCTTTGTAGTTAAATGAATGTGATATACTGTAAGAGGCCGTTCGTTGTACTAATCTCAACAAACAAATACAGCTTCATCAAATATTGAAGTAAAATCGGTTACAGTATTAGAGGTTTGCTTTTAAGAAAGCTTTCAAGATGGTGAATTTACGCAACTTAGAACTTTTCTTCGCTCGTTCAAAAAAAGATGCCTGCGCAGCTGATTAAATATCGCACAAAAAACCAATCTGGGTTTCCTGTCTGTTAGGCGCTACAACTCGTTTAGAGTTAAGTCATTTTGTTTTAAATNTTAAGTTTAAATTTTATCTATCGTTTCTTTGTAGTTAAATGAATGTGATATACTGTAAGAGGCCGTTCGTTGTACTAATCTCAACAAACAAATACAGCTTCATCAAATATTGAAGTAAAATCGGTTACAGTATTAGAGGTTTGCTTTTAAGAAAGCTTTCAAGATGGTGAATTTACGCAACTTAGAACTTTTCTTCGCTCGTTCAAAAAAAGATGCCTGCGCAGCTGATTAAATATCGCACAAAAAACCAATCTGGGTTTCCTGTCTGTTAGGCGCTACAACTCGTTTAGAGTTAAGTCATTTTGTTTTAAATTAAACGGCAAATAATACAAAATAAGCAAAATAATACATTTTGCTTACAAACCTTACATGGGAATTATGAAAAATTCATGTATATAGTTTATGGCTAGTAAAATCGTTTATGTTGTACGCGTGAAAGTAATAAATTGTAAAACAGCCTCAAAAAAAAAATACTGAAGCAGTCTAAACTAAGGACTTCACCTTCGCCGCGAAGGTAATCGAAAGGCGTTTTTTGGGGGTCCCGAAACGGGATTTTACTGACAGTAGGGATTGAGCGATTTTTAAGAGACTCTTTCTTTTCACTCCCTGCTGCTGTTCCCTTTTCAATAAAAAAAATATTATCCCATGTAGAAGGCGTTGAGCATACAAAGATTTGGTTCCATTTTAGCAGTATGTACCCTTCACGGGTACGTATTACCAGTACACGGAAGGTTAATGGCATTGAAAAACGCATCTGTACAATCAGAACCTTCCGATATTATCCACCTCATTGCGTATCTTTCTCTTGTTGCTCTTGCTGCCGATAGTAAGGTGCGTTCGCGCGCATCTTCCTGTACCCCACACACCGTAAAGTGTGTCCTCTGGTGGAGGTCTTAAATATTTGCTTACCGATTAACCTTCTCGCTTGCCCTAGGCACTAAGCGTCTAGCTGTAACAAAACTATGTCACGGTCCGCGGGTGAAGAAAGTGCATCATCGGCGCCGTATCAATAGAAAGCGCGAGACTATGCAAAAACACGGCTGGTTTAAAAATAAACGGTCGCATAAAACCTGGAACACCAGTGACGATAGCATTTGCGCCCGGTGGTTGGATCTGGCTGGTTTGTGATAGCAACAGCTGAACGATAGCCTGATCGCGAGATAAAAACAATGCCCGCTTGGGAACAAAAGCGTCCGGGCCGTACCTCCCAGTACGTCATCTGTTATGTTTGATCGTGCATTACGTGTGGCCTAGTAGATTATACAAGAAGTAATCCTACCTGGACAGCTGGCGGCAGACATGCAGATGGAAAACAACACATCCCGCGCGTATGCAATTTAGCTTGTTTACCCGGTACCTATTTCTGGCCCGATATGAGAGCCACCTTCGGTCGGCCGATCGTACGTAGTGCTGGGGTTTGATATCCGCTTTTCAATTCCAGATGTCAGGACTAAGCACACGAGACGATACTAATGCTTTATGCAAACGTATACAAGAGTGCCAATACCCGTTCTTACTCAAGGTTGCAAACCAGTGTGGGTCATTCTTCCTTCCGTTTTCTTTTTTTTTGCGCTATGCTTCGATAAGTGACAATAATTGAGAATTAATAGAGCAAACAGCATGAGGGCATAGTGCATTGCAGTGATTGTGATACGCAGTTTCGTAGCTGCTCCGTGGGTGGCACATTTTTTCAACAATTAGCATACTTATAGTAACTGCTCACATGGGTTCTGATCAACCAGAATCGTTGAATCATACTGTGGGATCATTATCACGGCAATGAACGACCTAGACATCTGGTTTGCAAAAGCTTGTGCCGAATCCAATTCTGACGTCTATGAGAAATGCTCTTCCGGGCGTATTGCTCCCCGTAATATTATAGCACCCTTGGCAAAATGGATTTTTTTCTGAAGGCAATTAACCCCAAACCATAGATTTACTCTAGTGCGCATAAACATTCTTAAGCCTGAATTTAAAAAAAATCTTATTAGTAATTTCGTTTTCGTCAATCGCGGTCGATCATTCGCAATCAGATTGGCTCTATTTTCTACTACAGGGACAATACTAGTTGTGATCATTGTGAATGTCAAAAGATATTGTTCCGATACCTGTTCGCAGTCTCTCGAGCTAATTCACACCATCGTTTCCATCTTCTACAATGATTTCCAAACCCCATTTTTCCCAAACCTCATTGCAGTATTGGAATGGATAAAACAAGAGAAACGACAACCCCGCCGGCAGATCCACCTGCGGACAAAGCAACCGAGGCAACGGCATCCGGTATTGTGAAGTTGACGAAACGGGCCGCCATTACGCAGGTATTGATCGCCATCGTTGCTAACATTACGATCATTTCTTCCGGCATGGGTATCGGCTTTCCATCGATCGCAATGATGGAGCTAACCAACTCTACCACGTCCGTTGTGCTAACGGAATCAGAAGCGACCTGGTTCGGTAAGTGAAACTTGCTGCCTGATTCTCCCGATTCTCGATCACTAGATCACTAACGAACAACAATTGATACTCTTAGCGTCCATTACCTCGATCATGTGTCCTTTTGGAGGGTTACTGTCTGGCTATCTGCTGGATAAGGTGGGCCGAAAGCGAACACTTTACTGCATCAACATCATTTCGATCATCTCCTGGGCGATCATGTCGTTCGCCAACAGTACGGACGCTTCCGTACTGTTTGTGGAGCTGATTGTAGCACGCGTCATCATCGGTAAGTTCGCAACTGCAGCTGCCAAGATTCATATTTTCAATATCTCTTCAAGGAGATACAACTATAGCTAACAAATGAAACGATACACCAAGAATGTTGTTCCCCACTTTAGGTATCGCTATCGGACTTTCTAGCACACCCGCATCGGTTTATGCTGCCGAAGTTGCACACCCTCAAATGAGAGGTCGGTTAACACTTCTAACTGCCGGTTGTACCGCTATCGGAATGCTTTTGGTGTACTCACTAGGCTACATGTTCAAAGTAAGCTAGCTCAGAATTCTCAGCGTCTGTATCATCATTCATTCTAATCAATCCTCGTTTCACCTCTGCAGGAGGATTGGCGCTACGTCTGTACTATTTGCGGTGTATTTACTGGAGTATCGCTAATTACCGTGATTCCACTGCCGGAGTCACCCAGTTGGTTGGTGGGCAAGAATCGATCACAGGAAGCGGAACGATATCTGAAAGTTATACGCGCCATCAAGGAGGATAATCATCCGGAAATCAAGGCGGAAATAAAGGCACTGGAGGATAATGTGGCCCGCTTCCGTTCGTCGGAATCATCGAAAAAGCCATCCAAGCTGGTGCAGCTGAAGAAACCCGAAGTCTTCAAACCGCTTTTGATCATGTGCACCTTTTTCATTTTCCAACAATTTTCCGGCATCTTCGTGATCATCGTATATGCCGCCAGCTTCTCCGTTGAGGCAGGTGTAGCGATCGATCCATTCCTGAGTGCGGTACTGGTAGGCTTAACGCGCGTACTGACCACCATCTTGATGTCGTTCATCTCCGATAAGTTTGGTCGTCGGCCACCGGCACTTTTCTCCGGCTTTGGTATGGCGTGCTGTATGTTTGGGTTGGCCGCATGTGCTGTATATCCGGTAACCGACACACCGTACAATTGGATACCGACGGCGCTACTAGTGGCGTTCATCTTTACGGCTACGCTCGGATTCCTAACGCTACCATTCTCTATGAACGCGGAAGTATACCCGACAAAGGTGCGAGGTTTCGCATCCGGGTTGACCATCTTCTTCGGCTACACCATGTCGTTCATCATACTAAAGAGCTATCCGACGATGGTAATCGCCATTGGCAATGAGAATGTGTTCATGTTCTTTGGATTGGTTTCCCTACTGGGAATCGTGTTCGTGTACTTCTTCCTGCCCGAAACGAAGGGCCGCACGTTGCAGGACATTGAAGATTATTTCCGCGGTAGCAAGAAAGTGGACGCAGACAAACACGACACGAAAGCGTAGACTGGACGAGGCAAAATTTGTAGATAAGCGAACTACTAGTCTGTGATAGAGTCGGCTTAGTTTTGCGGAATTGGGATGTAAAAAATAATACTTTTGACATTTTTACGCATAAGCATTTAGGTATTTCTAAACGTATATTTAATAAATTTGAATAAAGTGTTGAAATAAATTAAGCTAAATACGTACAACGGCAGTGTGTAAATACTTAGCCTCGAACCATGATGACAAAGTCCCCGTTTACATTGTAGATCTTCATCGTATGAAATCTGTCGTTGTTAGTGTCCTTTGTTAACCTACTTATTATCTACGGTCTAGATAGGGTTTGAAGCATTAAAGCCGTAGCTCTGCTCAAGGAATATGTCTTTAAACAAAGTCTCTTCTAAACTACCCTAGCGATGTCATTCGAAATATCCTCCTGATAAATTGCAGCACGGGTTTGCAGCCGTTGTCTTAATTATAATTCCTATTACCTTAACCTTTCTATCAGTCTACTCTGGCTATTATTTCGTAACATGTTTTTACAAACGCTACTAATGTTATTTTCCTTGAAACGAATTTACTGCCTTAATTATGATGCATGATAATCTTTTCGCGGTCATTTATCAATCCTATTTTGACACCCTTCCCGGCACATGACGCACCGAACGCAATCACTTTATATTAGCTTACGCTTACAACAATTTCTCTGTCCATGTGGACGGGATAAAAAGATATTGCTGGAGTCTGGCATTCGTTGAAAATGAGGTCATCATTTAGCTCACGAAGCTTATCACTGTAGCGCATGCTGCATCGTCTTTGCACACATGCGAGTCTAAAATCCTTCTGAGAAATTTTCATCCCAACACAATGAAGCAGATTTTGTCCTATGAGGGCAAACTATATGTCTCAGAAGCATTTGTGAATGAAATGTTTTACATGGTACCAGATTCTTCCATTACGACAGGTGTTTTGGTGTACTTTGCTTTGGCAGTGATATGACTAGGTGGTAATGATCTTTGCGGTAATTTCAACATGAATCCTGTGGACAATCACACAACTAATATTTCCTTAACAACACTAGACATTTATGAAATAAGAAATCATTAGGAATTATGAATTTTNCTTGTTCAATATGGCAGATTATACAAGAAAGAATGCATAGCATTATGTTGTTCTGGATAAGTTAGTATCAACCTTCTTAAGCCGATTCCGGATCAATATGAAATATGCATTTAACGCATTGCAAAACCCGGAAAAGTTGATGGCAAACCGCATCACAAGGGTGATGATCTTTAGCAGAGCATTAAACTTAGCATTTAATTTTTTTTAAGTTTACAACCTTGTTTTCGTTTGCTGCCTGGTCGACCTTCATCTACCAAGGTTGACCCAAATAGTTACTGACCGCACTCAACGGGATGTGCCCGTAGAGAACCGGTTGTCTTTCTTTCAATTATTGAAGGGTATTGCACGACCCAGTGCCATAATCTGCCGTTGGTTAAAACAATCTTTTACATATATTGGAAACAAAAATTTCAATTGCAAATATTAAATTAATTTTCTACTATTATGGACTATTAAAGCAAAAAGAGCTACCACCAGAAAGCACAGAACAAAAAGCAATAACGAAACTAGAACAAATACAAGGTTCCGATCGAAATAACATTAATTGCTACCCGCAAGATTGCGCACGCGAAAAATAAATTTAGCATTGCAAACAATCATTTTAAGCTCTCAATTTTGCCTTATCAAAGCCATACACAATTGCATCTTTTCGTGCAGAAATGATACAATGTTAATGGCAAAAAAATGGTTGCCCCAAATCCAACACAGGATCGTTCCGGCTACCATATTGTCAACACCTTTTGCCATCGTTTGTTTCATACTTTATCCAGCATTGTTATTAGAAATATCCGTAACGATACGGTGCGAAAGTTCTTTACTAAGTGGATGGGCAATATGAACATAAAACATTGTACAATGGTTAACATCTGCTGTCGTCACAATGATCCTCATCGATCTTGTTTCCACTCTAGACTACAAACCCTAACTATTTCTATCTATTTATTGATTTCGGTGCATGCTGTGTGCAGTTGGCGAAATTTATAGTGGAAATTTACTCCAATCGTGTCCACCTGGTTAGGGTAGGAAAGAAAAAAAATGAGAATTTTTGTTTATACGTTCACAGCGGTTATTTACAAGCAAACGGTAGTACATAAACGGTTCGCGCAACGATGACGCTTGGCATTAAGTAAGCTTCCAGAACATTGTTAAAAGAACCGTTTGCTTTTTGATAGAAAGTAGGAAAATGACCCATTTAATACTTGTTTATAATTTTCTCTATTGCATCGTTTTGGCCCAAAAGAACAGCTGATCGAAAACCAAAAACAAAAAATTGCGCGTATGCATTACGATCAAGGGAAAACACCCGCGCCAAGAGGAAGAAGACCTTGCCCTGCTAACGGGCGGTGCTATCTTTTTTCTTCACGCGAACCACGGCACAGGTTGTTTGCGGGTAAAACCCCCGGGCCAACGGTACACACATGTAGCCCAATATATTCAAACCCAAAAGCCGCACACACAGAAATAACCGCACGAGTGCCGGGCGCTTGCGAATAGGGGTTTGCGATACGAAGCGACGACACATCGATAGAAGACACCGTGGATCAGCAGCAGCAGCAGCATCATAGGCGAGACGATTGGGACGAAAAAAAAGCGCTAAATAAACGACCGCATATAACCCGATGGTTTGCGNGAAGAAGACCTTGCCCTGCTAACGGCCGGTGCTATCTTTCTTCTTCACGCGAACCACGGCACAGGTTGTTTGCGGGTAAAACCCCCGGGCCAACGGTACACACATGTAGCCCAATATATTCAAACCCAAAAGCCGCACACACAGAAATAACCGCACGAGTGCCGGGCGCTTGCGAATAGGGGTTTGCGATACGAAGCGACGACACATCGATAGAAGACACCGTGGATCAGCAGCAGCAGCAGCAGCATCATAGGCGAGACGACTCGGAGGAAAAAAAGCGCTAAATAAACGACCGCATATAACCCGATGGGGTGCGCACGTTTAACCAGTGCGTCTCCATCGCTATGGCATAGGCTGCAGGGATGGAGTGGAGCCTATACGGATGATGATGATGACGCTGATGATGGTTGTGCCGATCGTGTCGGTTGGTGGTGGTGTGTGGCGGGTACACAACGTTCAGCATAATACGATCAGCAACCCATCGAAGCCATCCCAGTCGTGTTGAGAAGATCGTCGCGAAAGGAACTGCCTCAAAGTCCTGACTCTCAGGTGCTCTCCGGTGATTGGTTTCTTGCTGATTGGTTTGATTGGTTGCGTGGCGTTGCCGCTTGTAGCATCGCCTAGTGGTATCCAGTGACCTAAACCGGGTTTTGGTGGCTTTTCGTTTCCTTCCAAGTGAGACACGCGGTTCATTTGCACGCTCAACGTGCACCCTGGCAACAGTTGCGCTTTGCTGCTTGGCTGGTTATTTTAACGTTTGGATTTGTGAGTCGCCTCACGCGGTGGCCAGTTTTCACTAGCGAAACCTGTCTAGCGGTTGTGTCCCCACTTTTGGCACAAAAAAAGGTAAGCAACGCCGATTGGCGTACCAAACGGGGCGCCAATTTTTTTTACGTGTTTTTGCTATAATTAAGTGAGAGTTATAAAATCATTTGTGTGAATAATTGCAACCAAAAAAATGCAAAAGGGTTTGTTTGCTTTTTGTGGTAATATTTACTGAACAAAGAAGTTCTTTACGAATAGAAAAGTGGATGCAGCTTTAATGAATAGGCGTGTTAAGTTTAAATTTTATCTATCGTTTCTTTGTAGTTAAATGAATGTGATATACTGTAAGAGGCCGTTCGTTGTACTAATCTCAACAAACAAATACAGCTTCATCAAATATTGAAGTAAAATCGGTTACAGTATTAGAGGTTTGCTTTTAAGAAAGCTTTCAAGATGGTGAATTTACGCAACTTAGAACTTTTCTTCGCTCGTTCAAAAAAAGATGCCTGCGCAGNTTTTTACGTGTTTTTGCTATAATTAAGTGAGAGTTATAAAATCATTTGTGTGAATAATTGCAACCAAAAAAATGCAAAAGGGTTTGTTTGCTTTTTGTGGTAATATTTACTGAACAAAGAAGTTCTTTACGAATAGAAAAGTGGATGCAGCTTTAATGAATAGGCGTGTTAAGTTTAAATTTTATCTATCGTTTCTTTGTAGTTAAATGAATGTGATATACTGTAAGAGGCCGTTCGTTGTACTAATCTCAACAAACAAATACAGCTTCATCAAATATTGAAGTAAAATCGGTTACAGTATTAGAGGTTTGCTTTTAAGAAAGCTTTCAAGATGGTGAATTTACGCAACTTAGAACTTTTCTTCGCTCGTTCAAAAAAAGATGCCTGCGCAGCTGATTAAATATCGCACAAAAAACCAATCTGGGTTTCCTGTCTGTTAGGCGCTACAACTCGTTTAGAGTTAAGTCATTTTGTTTTAAATTAAACGGCAAATAATACAAAATAAGCAAAATAATACATTTTGCTTACAAACCTTACATGGGAATTATGAAAAATTCATGTATATAGTTTATGGCTAGTAAAATCGTTTATGTTGTACGCGTGAAAGTAATAAATTGTAAAACAGCCTCAAAAAAAAAATACTGAAGCAGTCTAAACTAAGGACTTCACCTTCGCCGCGAAGGTAATCGAAAGGCGTTTTTTGGGGGTCCCGAAACGGGATTTTACTGACAGTAGGGATTGAGCGATTTTTAAGAGACTCTTTCTTTTCACTCCCTGCTGCTGTTCCCTTTTCAATAAAAAAAATATTATCCCATGTAGAAGGCGTTGAGCATACAAAGATTTGGTTCCATTTTAGCAGTATGTACCCTTCACGGGTACGTATTACCAGTACACGGAAGGTTAATGGCATTGAAAAACGCATCTGTACAATCAGAACCTTCCGATATTATCCACCTCATTGCGTATCTTTCTCTTGTTGCTCTTGCTGCCGATAGTAAGGTGCGTTCGCGCGCATCTTCCTGTACCCCACACACCGTAAAGTGTGTCCTCTGGTGGAGGTCTTAAATATTTGCTTACCGATTAACCTTCTCGCTTGCCCTAGGCACTAAGCGTCTAGCTGTAACAAAACTATGTCACGGTCCGCGGGTGAAGAAAGTGCATCATCGGCGCCGTATCAATAGAAAGCGCGAGACTATGCAAAAACACGGCTGGTTTAAAAATAAACGGTCGCATAAAACCTGGAACACCAGTGACGATAGCATTTGCGCCCGGTGGTTGGATCTGGCTGGTTTGTGATAGCAACAGCTGAACGATAGCCTGATCGCGAGATAAAAACAATGCCCGCTTGGGAACAAAAGCGTCCGGGCCGTACCTCCCAGTACGTCATCTGTTATGTTTGATCGTGCATTACGTGTGGCCTAGTAGATTATACAAGAAGTAATCCTACCTGGACAGCTGGCGGCAGACATGCAGATGGAAAACAACACATCCCGCGCGTATGCAATTTAGCTTGTTTACCCGGTACCTATTTCTGGCCCGATATGAGAGCCACCTTCGGTCGGCCGATCGTACGTAGTGCTGGGGTTTGATATCCGCTTTTCAATTCCAGATGTCAGGACTAAGCACACGAGACGATACTAATGCTTTATGCAAACGTATACAAGAGTGCCAATACCCGTTCTTACTCAAGGTTGCAAACCAGTGTGGGTCATTCTTCCTTCCGTTTTCTTTTTTTTTGCGCTATGCTTCGATAAGTGACAATAATTGAGAATTAATAGAGCAAACAGCATGAGGGCATAGTGCATTGCAGTGATTGTGATACGCAGTTTCGTAGCTGCTCCGTGGGTGGCACATTTTTTCAACAATTAGCATACTTATAGTAACTGCTCACATGGGTTCTGATCAACCAGAATCGTTGAATCATACTGTGGGATCATTATCACGGCAATGAACGACCTAGACATCTGGTTTGCAAAAGCTTGTGCCGAATCCAATTCTGACGTCTATGAGAAATGCTCTTCCGGGCGTATTGCTCCCCGTAATATTATAGCACCCTTGGCAAAATGGATTTTTTTCTGAAGGCAATTAACCCCAAACCATAGATTTACTCTAGTGCGCATAAACATTCTTAAGCCTGAATTTAAAAAAAATCTTATTAGTAATTTCGTTTTCGTCAATCGCGGTCGATCATTCGCAATCAGATTGGCTCTATTTTCTACTACAGGGACAATACTAGTTGTGATCATTGTGAATGTCAAAAGATATTGTTCCGATACCTGTTCGCAGTCTCTCGAGCTAATTCACACCATCGTTTCCATCTTCTACAATGATTTCCAAACCCCATTTTTCCCAAACCTCATTGCAGTATTGGAATGGATAAAACAAGAGAAACGACAACCCCGCCGGCAGATCCACCTGCGGACAAAGCAACCGAGGCAACGGCATCCGGTATTGTGAAGTTGACGAAACGGGCCGCCATTACGCAGGTATTGATCGCCATCGTTGCTAACATTACGATCATTTCTTCCGGCATGGGTATCGGCTTTCCATCGATCGCAATGATGGAGCTAACCAACTCTACCACGTCCGTTGTGCTAACGGAATCAGAAGCGACCTGGTTCGGTAAGTGAAACTTGCTGCCTGATTCTCCCGATTCTCGATCACTAGATCACTAACGAACAACAATTGATACTCTTAGCGTCCATTACCTCGATCATGTGTCCTTTTGGAGGGTTACTGTCTGGCTATCTGCTGGATAAGGTGGGCCGAAAGCGAACACTTTACTGCATCAACATCATTTCGATCATCTCCTGGGCGATCATGTCGTTCGCCAACAGTACGGACGCTTCCGTACTGTTTGTGGAGCTGATTGTAGCACGCGTCATCATCGGTAAGTTCGCAACTGCAGCTGCCAAGATTCATATTTTCAATATCTCTTCAAGGAGATACAACTATAGCTAACAAATGAAACGATACACCAAGAATGTTGTTCCCCACTTTAGGTATCGCTATCGGACTTTCTAGCACACCCGCATCGGTTTATGCTGCCGAAGTTGCACACCCTCAAATGAGAGGTCGGTTAACACTTCTAACTGCCGGTTGTACCGCTATCGGAATGCTTTTGGTGTACTCACTAGGCTACATGTTCAAAGTAAGCTAGCTCAGAATTCTCAGCGTCTGTATCATCATTCATTCTAATCAATCCTCGTTTCACCTCTGCAGGAGGATTGGCGCTACGTCTGTACTATTTGCGGTGTATTTACTGGAGTATCGCTAATTACCGTGATTCCACTGCCGGAGTCACCCAGTTGGTTGGTGGGCAAGAATCGATCACAGGAAGCGGAACGATATCTGAAAGTTATACGCGCCATCAAGGAGGATAATCATCCGGAAATCAAGGCGGAAATAAAGGCACTGGAGGATAATGTGGCCCGCTTCCGTTCGTCGGAATCATCGAAAAAGCCATCCAAGCTGGTGCAGCTGAAGAAACCCGAAGTCTTCAAACCGCTTTTGATCATGTGCACCTTTTTCATTTTCCAACAATTTTCCGGCATCTTCGTGATCATCGTATATGCCGCCAGCTTCTCCGTTGAGGCAGGTGTAGCGATCGATCCATTCCTGAGTGCGGTACTGGTAGGCTTAACGCGCGTACTGACCACCATCTTGATGTCGTTCATCTCCGATAAGTTTGGTCGTCGGCCACCGGCACTTTTCTCCGGCTTTGGTATGGCGTGCTGTATGTTTGGGTTGGCCGCATGTGCTGTATATCCGGTAACCGACACACCGTACAATTGGATACCGACGGCGCTACTAGTGGCGTTCATCTTTACGGCTACGCTCGGATTCCTAACGCTACCATTCTCTATGAACGCGGAAGTATACCCGACAAAGGTGCGAGGTTTCGCATCCGGGTTGACCATCTTCTTCGGCTACACCATGTCGTTCATCATACTAAAGAGCTATCCGACGATGGTAATCGCCATTGGCAATGAGAATGTGTTCATGTTCTTTGGATTGGTTTCCCTACTGGGAATCGTGTTCGTGTACTTCTTCCTGCCCGAAACGAAGGGCCGCACGTTGCAGGACATTGAAGATTATTTCCGCGGTAGCAAGAAAGTGGACGCAGACAAACACGACACGAAAGCGTAGACTGGACGAGGCAAAATTTGTAGATAAGCGAACTACTAGTCTGTGATAGAGTCGGCTTAGTTTTGCGGAATTGGGATGTAAAAAATAATACTTTTGACATTTTTACGCATAAGCATTTAGGTATTTCTAAACGTATATTTAATAAATTTGAATAAAGTGTTGAAATAAATTAAGCTAAATACGTACAACGGCAGTGTGTAAATACTTAGCCTCGAACCATGATGACAAAGTCCCCGTTTACATTGTAGATCTTCATCGTATGAAATCTGTCGTTGTTAGTGTCCTTTGTTAACCTACTTATTATCTACGGTCTAGATAGGGTTTGAAGCATTAAAGCCGTAGCTCTGCTCAAGGAATATGTCTTTAAACAAAGTCTCTTCTAAACTACCCTAGCGATGTCATTCGAAATATCCTCCTGATAAATTGCAGCACGGGTTTGCAGCCGTTGTCTTAATTATAATTCCTATTACCTTAACCTTTCTATCAGTCTACTCTGGCTATTATTTCGTAACATGTTTTTACAAACGCTACTAATGTTATTTTCCTTGAAACGAATTTACTGCCTTAATTATGATGCATGATAATCTTTTCGCGGTCATTTATCAATCCTATTTTGACACCCTTCCCGGCACATGACGCACCGAACGCAATCACTTTATATTAGCTTACGCTTACAACAATTTCTCTGTCCATGTGGACGGGATAAAAAGATATTGCTGGAGTCTGGCATTCGTTGAAAATGAGGTCATCATTTAGCTCACGAAGCTTATCACTGTAGCGCATGCTGCATCGTCTTTGCACACATGCGAGTCTAAAATCCTTCTGAGAAATTTTCATCCCAACACAATGAAGCAGATTTTGTCCTATGAGGGCAAACTATATGTCTCAGAAGCATTTGTGAATGAAATGTTTTACATGGTACCAGATTCTTCCATTACGACAGGTGTTTTGGTGTACTTTGCTTTGGCAGTGATATGACTAGGTGGTAATGATCTTTGCGGTAATTTCAACATGAATCCTGTGGACAATCACACAACTAATATTTCCTTAACAACACTAGACATTTATGAAATAAGAAATCATTAGGAATTATGAATTTTCGACTAGAACNTTTGGCAGTGATATGACTAGGTGGTAATGATCTTTGCGGTAATTTCAACATGAATCCTGTGGACAATCACACAACTAATATTTCCTTAACAACACTAGACATTTATGAAACAAGAAATCATTGGGAATTATGAATTTTCGACTAGAACACCGGAAAATATTTGAACAAGTATCTGTGTCTGTAAGAAAATCTTTCGAAGGCTTCCAAGAATGTTTTAAATGCAGAAACGCTTCCCCTCAGGTTTTCCTCATCCCAATTGATTGTATATTGAATTCAGGAACAAGAAACCAAGAAACCACACGTACCAAACTACGATCCGGTGATCTTGACTTCGCTCAAGCTATCGCTGTTGCTTTCTGATTGGTCACAATCACATGAAGCAAGATTGCACGTCTTTTTATTCTTCTCCTTTTGTGGGACTTTGAGGGAAATTTGTGACTTGAGAGATGCCTGGCATTTCTAGCGTTCCGTGACTTTATTTACCTATAGCAGGATAGTCAGTCTAGCGCACGGGGCTACGGATTAGATTCCATTGGATTTGTCGTGTAAAGCATACACTTTTTGGTAGCGTGTCCCCAGCGATCGATTGATAAATTAAATGTACTAAACCAGGAGCCTCCAAACTTTTTAGATGGCGGGCCGCTTTGAGTGGAATAGCCACAGCTGAGGGCCAATCTCGAGATCTCTCAGGAGGGCCATAGTTTGGAGACCCCTGCACTAAACTAATTACGAGAGATCATTACAAACTGGTAACTGATCAGATCTCCATTCTTATGTTAGATAGCAAATCGCTTTAGATTTGAAGATGTTCCCATAATATTTTCGATTTTTTTCCCCAGATCGGTAACAGACTCTAGTTTAGTACCGTGACATGGCTACAATCTTTATATCAAGCTCAAATAACACCTCGATTAACTATAATATTAGAATATGTAATTTTTGTTTAGAGAATACAATAGATCTTGGAGCACTGATGCAATGTAATAGCTAGTCGACTGTTATATCTAAATATTTAACTAGATATTTAGTCCTTGGTACGGAAAGGAGTGTCCTCCAGATCAGAGTCCTGCAGAAAACATAGGAATTGCTAGCAATACCATTGAGAATGGCATAAAAGAACACACCTTTTTAAGTCGTTAATCTTTAAACGATCATGAAACGTATCATCAACATTGTAACGACACAGACATAACCGTTTGTCTTGAGGCTCTGATAAGAACTGGAGATAGTGCTTAGTATTATTACTCAGAAGATAAGTATTATTACTCAGACGCTGCTTTCTAACATTCCATCATCCACTTTCTATAAAATGTTATTATGTTGATTCTACTTTACCATAACTTGTTTACGTTTGAACGTTTACGTATTCGCATATTCGCTTTGATCTTCAATTCCCAATGAATCATTACGCAGAAGGTGTTCCTAATTCTGCTTGCATTCAATCAATGAAATTATCTTTCTGGTGCCAATATTCACTGAAGTCTATCCTAGGGGTTTATTTGCGTGTGAAGGATTTGATACATGCGTAGATGGCTATCATATGAGCGTTAATTCATCGATCAAGCGTATCGTGAACATCGAAGCGCCTTTGCGACATTATGCGACCGATGCGATGATTCACTCGGTTTGGTTTTCAGTTCCTATTATCCGGCTGGGGGTGTTGTTGATAAAGAATACGTTTCGATTTGAATATACAACGTACTAACCGCTTGAACCACCTGAACATACTTAACACTTCACCAACACAGTTGCGGATGAGTTCGGCTCTGGTAAACATTTCGATTCGTTACTGTATCAAACAAGAAAGTCTTGGCCATGCCATGTCCCCTTACTGACGCGTTAAAATGTGATCCCACCAACGAAGGTACACTATCGACTGGATGATTTTCCTTGGATTAAACAACTGTTTTATTAGGAACTGCAGACGGCGACTACCTACTTAATGAGCGGCGTGATTGGACTGTTCACACTTTCATCACAACACACGCAAAATTATGCCTGTCTGCGTCGAGGCAAGCCTCTTTGTAATGGCCTTCCGTTTTGCAGACCAGAATAACCTTTAAAATTTTAAAAACTTATTTTTTTTTACTTATTTCTATAAAATATAAAGAATCATTCTCTCGACACCGACAAGATAAAACGAAACTGTGATTTCCAATCTTAATTTAAAGAAAGTACCTTCAATCGGCATTTAAACCTTCAATCATTGCCTTGGCGGTTGGACATATTAAACTTATTTAACTTTTTAGGAAAACATAAAGCTTGTTGATTTTACAATATCCTATGTACAAATAGTCACCATGAAATTCAATTAAACTTATAAACACTTCGCATCGAAAATTTCAAAAATTATGCTAATTATGTTGTTGCAAAAAAACACTTGTGTATATTACGTATATTATTATTATTATGATCAACGCGAATTGGTAAAAATGACCTATCAACGTTTATTGAAAATGTAAAAGATTTTTGAATTCAAACTCTCACTCCCACTCTCTTCCTCAACATGTTCCTCATTGATGCAACGGGCCTTTTCAATTGAACTATTCAAATGCAAGCATACTGACAAACAGATGGCGCTAGTTTACTTCGTTTTGTTGCTAACAGATGGCGCTAATGTCAACTGCGTTTAATTCAAATTTCCGTTTCGGTTTTTGGCGGGCCATGTGCTCCCGTTTCTGCGCATTACTAATACCACATTATTTGCGTTGGATTTAAAAATCGAATATTTAAAACTAGTTCAGAAAAATCAATATTTGAAATGCAAACTATTTTTTAAAACAGATTACGTTAATTCTATTACATCTGGTACTTATTGCAATTTTATTTAAATTATTGCACTAGATTGCTACAGCGTTTTAGTATGTTTTAAACAATTCTTAACAAATTCAACGGTCAATAAATAACAGAACAATAAGGAGCTTTTTCAAATCGAAATATAAGAAGCAAATAGACTGATCATCAGCACCGAATGATGATAAAAGCGTGGAGCATCACCTATTGGTTATTGTTATGCTATCTATTCCATGATAATCGAATCGAGCGAGTGACATGATTTCCTTACTACGATGTCGCTTCTGATACATGCCAAAATCATTCAACTGAAACAATGAGGAAGTAAATATTTGTCCCGAAATGATGCAAACCATTTGAACACGGTGTGGTGAAAATAGACAAGCACTTGGATAAGATAAGAATGTTTTCGACATTTTTAACATGGGTTTTTTTAAATGAATTTTAGATTTATCGATCTTTTTAATGTTAAATTTTACGGTGCACTTGTAAGTTTAAAAAAGACGTATAATTGATTATAGCTCAATCAAGATGTCCATCAAAATGTATTAAAAGAATGTAATGAAAAAATAGCGATTAAACAGGAATTGCCCCAGTAACACACTCAAGAGCAATGCCAAGATCCACTCACATCATAGACGATTGCTTGCGGCGGAAGAGAAACTTGAATGGTCAATTATCACTTCGCTAAGCGGTGTTTATAGTGCAATGATCAGTCATTTATTGACGACGAGGATTTCCATCGTCCGTTCCGTTTGTTTAAGTGACAAATTGCCACAGGAAAAAATAAAGGCTGGTGCATCAGAGGTTAGTCGCGCATGCTGTACATAGCTAATCGCATATTAAATCTAGCAAAACAAATTCTAACTCATCTTCATCACCATCATCATAATCATCAGCGTCCTGAAACGATTTGCACGTTTGCAAGTGTTGAATGATGACACATACGCAGCTCAAGTAGCGCCCAGTACTTGCCGTAGCAGCTGATACCACGTACCCAGGACAAGCGAGAGACGCGAGACGCGCGGCTGGTGCAAGCGCATCAAAGCGACGATGAGTACTAACGGACAGGACCAGCGAGTGGTTCGAACAGTCTACGATCAGACAGGAACCTTAACGGAGGTGGACCATCGTAGAGTGGACACTATTTCCAGCTCGATTCAGTACTACCTTCAGAAGTGGCAAGTGTTATTTCAACTCTTCAAATCGGCTCTATCGAGTTACAGTTTGTAAAGTGTGAACAAATTTTAAATACTAAAACATAATCAAAAATCGCTTAATAATAGCGAGAAGTGAAAAAAATATTGAACCAGCGATCACTTGTTCGTTAGTGCTTATTTCGACAGTGAATGCTGCAATCCGCTAAGGTAGGTGCGACCCAAAAGCCCTTCAATAACTAGTTTCGAATGCAAAACGAAAAACCAGTTTCTTCTGAACAGTGCACTGTGAGGGCGCAAGTTGATCTTGAAGTTTATGTGGCGTAGAAATGCCACACTACCCGATCGATATTGATGATCATTCGATCGAGACGTATTTTCTCCGCACTGCGAAAACACACTTCTCCAATGTCACCTTCGAAACCGGGAACAGGCGGTGAAGAGCATACAGAACTGATGTTCACTATTTAAATAACTTGTCCGGGGAATTGATGCGCGCACAAGCGGTGAGACACGATTGTGACACTGGTGAACAAATTGGCCCTCGGCCCACATCGCAATATTTTTGGCAATTGGAACAACATTCCAAAAAACCTCCATCCGGCTCAATCTCGGACATGGTTAATTAAAGTGCGCATCCATTGAACAACGCATCGAATCGCCGAGGAATTGAACAGTGACATAAAGTTGGTGGCGGTATGGTTTTATCGTCTACCTTTACGTTATCGTGTATCAACCAAGCCATCGGCCCAGATAAGCCGCAAAGGCGTCAACACTGTCTGATCAGACAAACGACCCACCCATACATTGTGACACAGAGAGTTGAGAAGTGAATCGGCGAATATCCCCGTGGATCGTGGACGAAGTTCTTGGTAGCTGTTTACCATGCATTTAATTATCCTGGATTGTTGTAGATGAATTTTACTACCAACAATCTCGTGGCCAGAGCGTGAATAAGATTAAGAATGAGCATGTGGTTCATGTTTTGGCGTTGTCACATTTTAACCTTCACGTGATGCGTATCCACTAATTTACAACGCGCAGCGGGACCGTAGTCCGGAACCATGTACTAGGAATTAGGGGTTTATTATTTGCTGATTTATAACGCCCAGCGGCAGCGTGTTTGCTTATTTGGTTACTTTTTTTTCTTAACTGTTTTGTTTATATTCCTATCTTCGCATAACAGCTAGACAATGGCAGAAAAGCAAATGGAAGAAGTAAAAAATCATCTCTCCAAATAGTAGATAAGTATTATTTCATAACATTAACTAATGTTTTAAGAAGAATGGAGAATGTTTCACGCGGTTGCCCTGATAACAAGCCAATACGCACCTTTCGGTTCTGGTTCTACAGCAGGTTCGTTCTTATCCCTACGGCCTTGGCATTCAAGCATCGTAACGCGTCCTGCTATCAATTCGCAGAAGCTTTTCGGAAACCCAGCTAGACAAAAAACACTTCTCGTTCTCGATCTTTCGTGCATCGAAAGTATCAGAACTTCACTTCTAGTAGGTTCCTTGCTCCTCGTAAGTCTTAATAAAGGTGGTCGAACAATTTAGAAATGCGCAATCACGACCCGCAACCGGCATCATCAGTCGGTAGAACTGTCGAGAATCATATGCCGATTACTGATTGGCACGCTAACCTTTTTGGGAAAAGAGCAATGGAGCGTGAGGAGCTATCGCAAAAACCGACGTCATTTTTACGGAGTGGCCTTCTCGAAGGAATCCCTGCGTCTGTCCCCGAGGATCTTGCTACGAGGAAAGCTTGTCGTGGGCCTGGAGTGGTCCCATGTTCTTGTGGCTTGGCGCCCGATTTCGCACATCCAGTGTCTTGAACTCAATCTCACCTAGGACTAGTCTTCATGGAAACGACTTAGCAGTAGATCGTTCATACAAAAAGATGTAGCAAAGAACGCGATCTGTTTCCATGCACGAAATAGCACACACAAAAAATGTTCTTAATTCCTTTGTTTCAAGCTAATTACTGGTCCATTAAACTGATCGACCGATAGCCGTAAGATAGATAAGATTGCAGAGGTCAGTAGGAAGAAATTTCGCAGACTGCAAACCGTCTATGAAATATGCCGATGAATGCTATCTGATGTACTACATACCCATACCGACGGTTGCGGGTGCGGCTGTGTCAGGTCATTATCACCACACGCGAAGTTCCCGGTCCAATGGTTGTAGCTCAGCTGATTCCGACCACGCTTCGGACGGTGCCGTAATAGTTCACCCTTGTTTGTGCCCTTTTTGATTTGGTGTAGCTGGAAGAAGATAGATGAAGCGACTCGATTAGAAATGATTGTGGTAAACATAAACAAAACGTTTTTGAGGTATTAATGGTACAAAGTAAAAAAAATCGCTTCGTGGCAAAATTCCCTATCATGCCGCAAACAAATGCTTGCCCTCGTGGAGAGATAGTAAACGTCCACACACTGACATTTTTTAAACAAACAGCAAATTTGGGGTCAGCTAAACTTGCTATTTTGGTTGCATCATTGACTCGTGATGTTTAATTATTTGTTTTTATGCTAAACTTAAATATACTAAGAAATACTATTAGATTAAAATAGGTGAGAGGCTCCCATGGTCTTGTAACATTCACTGTTTGTGTCTAGTACACCAAAGGTCGTGAATTGAATCTCGTCTGAACCGACTACCTTGAAGCAAGTAATTGTTTATCCATCAATCATATTAATTATATATGACTTGGCTTACACACATTTTAAAATATTTAGAGATAAACCCCCACCCGCTTATCTTTCTCTTAACATACCGTCGATCATCGAAGCTCTCACATTCGTGCACGTCTCATATACATATGCAAATGCATTCGATCGTGACACTCATATGTTGCACGTAAATGCATCTACGCGTAGGTCCTGTAACTGCATCGCACCAACACGTCACGAAGCGCAAACAGCGCGAAAANTATCTTTCTCTTAACATACTGTCGATCATCGAAGCTCTCACATTCGTGCACGTCTCATATACATATGCAAATGCATTCGATCGTGACACTCATATGTTGCACGTAAATGCATCTACGCGTAGGTCCTGTAACTGCATCGCACCAACACGTCACGAAGCGCAAACGGCGCAAAAAAAACAGCACGTCGTCGTGGCTGTCGAGCCGCAAGTCGCATGGGTAGCTCATTAATGCCGATTGGCGTTGATTACCGCTCATCAAATGTGCCCACGGTAACAATCCATTATCACCCCCTTTTTACCCACAAGGGGCAACACTACTTAGGCCGTGTTTACACAGCCCCTTGTAAACCCACATGCCACCAGGAAAACCACACCCCCTTTCGAATGGCTTGAAGGATCATGCAGCGGCACTTATGCGCGACGCTTCGTTGCTAACTTTGTGCACTCTTATCTGAAAGAATCGTCAAGTTCCTGCATCATCAACAGCTTCATCGATTATGATGTTATTTAGTTGGTTGCTCCTTTGTATACCATAGCAGAAAAAAAACGTGCACTGTCGCATGCAAATCTCCACTGTTATTTGTTTTTGCTCGGACTCGTATCGATCGCCGATGTGGGCTGATAATGCGATAACGAACCCGGCATCATTTACCACCCTGGGAGGGAATTGGAACTTGAACAAGAACAGATAGAAAACTCATTCGGTCAATGGTGTCACTTAGTGCGTGAGCTGATGTAATCTTTATGCTTTGTTCTACTTCACCGTCTAGGTTAGTGATAATGGTGAACACTGGGAAAATATCTACCCAGCAACAGCAACTGGAAGATCGAGCCGATCTATCATCGGCCGAAGATGAGCACGAACAGCTGACCGCTTCATCCAATCTGCACTACATCCAGCCATCGTTTATATCGTTGATTAGTGAAAAGCAATGGAAACCCAACGTTCAGCGACCGAACGATGCTGCTGTATATGGGATGAACAAGACGACAACGATCCTGACCAAGGAAGCCCACACGAACGGTACACGGATGCAGCTGATCATGAGCATCCTGGCAAATCTGACCGTACTATCCTCCGGCATGGGACTGGGATATTCGGCTATAACGCTGCACGCCCTGACCAGCGAGGACAACCCGTTGCGTATGAACTCTAGCCAAGCGTCATGGTTTGGTAAGCCTTATTTTTTCTATGTCTTTGTTAAAGTCATTTTGTACATTAGATCGGGCAGTCTTGTTCGAATAATTCTTGAAGCTCTTTTTCATCAAGGCGAACAATGAATCGAACCTAAAAAAGAGAAGAAGACATTCTGAGAAGATTTTCGTTAGCAAAGAATTTTTAAAAGACAAACAAATTTCTTTACCTTGCTTACAGCTTCCATCAGCTCGTTCGCGTGTCCTCTCGGTGGTCTCGTTTCCGGTTACCTGCTGGACCGTATCGGACGGAAGAAAACGCTCATGCTTATCAACGTACTGTCCATCGTGTCGTGGTCACTGATCGCCGTTTGCAGTATGACTAACTTTGATCTGATGTACACACAAATCCTAATCGCTCGTGTCATCATAGGTAAGCTTAGAAGAACCTGCTCGTGACACCTGTTGGCTAACTGTTGCATTTTCTGTTTACCCGTAGGCATTGTCATTGGCTTAGTAAGCGCACCGGCATCCATTTACTCGGCAGAAATCGCCACACCGAAGTTGCGTGGCCGGCTGACCGTACTTACCTCGCTGAGTATTGCCGTTGGTATTTTGCTTATCTACTCGATGGGTTACATCGTACCGCACGATTTCCGTCTCGTGGCGGCGCTTGCCGCTGGTGTCTGCGTACTGTCGCTCGTGCTGCTCTTCTTCATGCCCGAATCGCCCGCATGGTTAATGTCGAAGGATCGCGAAGAGGAAGCGGAACGATCGCTTAAGAAGATCCGTGGCTATGGGGCGTACAGTCAGCGAATTCCGGAAGTGGAGAAGGAACTGATGCGTATGCGGGATAACGTGATGGCTCAGCGCCGCGCAGGACAGGAGAGTTTCCTGCGATTGTTGAGGCAACCGCAGGTTTACAAACCGCTCGGTATCATAATTGGATTTTTCGGATTCCAACAGTTCTCCGGTATCTTCGTAATCGTTGTGTACGCGGCAAAGGTATCGTCGGAAGCGAGCGTTTCCATGGATCCGTTCCTGTGCACGGTTTTGATTGGTATAACGCGCGTCATTGCCACCCTAGTGGTGGCCTACATTCTGGACACACTCGGCCGTAAACCACCGTCCATCTTTTCCGGTGTCGGTATGCTTGTGTGTATGTTCGGGTTGGCCCTGTGCAGTTACTTCCCACCAATCGAGCAACTTAAATGGATCCCAACCGTACTGATCCTTACGTACATCTTTACCAGTACACTCGGCTTCTTGACCATGCCCTTCTCAATGCTAGCCGAACTCTTTCCACAAACGGTGCGTGGTCCCGCTTCGGGTGTAACCGTGTTCTTCACCTATCTGATGTCGTTCTTCACGATCAAGCTGTATCCGACGATGGTGGAGTTTCTGGGCAGTGCGAATGTCTTCATCATCTACGGTGCTGTATCGCTGCTAGGAGTACTGTACGTCATCTACATTGTACCCGAAACGAAGGGCAAATCGCTGCAAGAGATCGAGGATTACTTCCGCGGTATGTCGCACGGTTCAACACCATCGCAAGAGGTAGAAGAAGACGAGGTCAGCAATCTATCCACGGAGAGCGTGTGAGTAAGTGGCGCTGCGTACGAACGCCTTTGGGAAGCGCTAAACCATTACTCGCCGATCGATCGGGTGTCCACCCGGTACTCCGATGGAGCATCGGGGCGGAGTTTGTCCGACATTGTTATTGAGTTCAATTGATGTCTATCATTTCCCACCGGTTCGGGATATGCACAACAGTCATCGTATGGCGGTGGCGGTTAGTGAAAAGCGTCATACACCCGGCTTCGCCATAGGAATGTGCTGGAATTAGGTTTAATTGAAACGCGTTGTGGTTAATCTTACCCGAAAAAAATGAGCTGTAGCAGCTCCGGTCACACGCCAGCGTGTGTTTATTTTCGGTGTACACAAGCGCGCGATCATTAATTTTAATTTAGTTCGCTCTGTGATCGATGATAGATCTGTGATCCGCAAGGAAAACTTAAATATACCCCCGCCACGATATAAAAAAAAATAGTAGCTAAATAAAGCCATTGTGCCATTCTTAAAGCATATGTTAAATAGTTAAAGATTTATAAATAGAATCATTTGTTAGATAGTAGAACTAGCTAGCAAACTGATATGCCATATGAAGAAGAAAAAACAGAAACGCTTATATTTCATCGTTATAAAATAAATAATAATTGAAATATTTAAATATCTTTTTTTATGTTTCATCGGCAACAAAATGTTGTCACACGAAAGGCCTATAAATGAATTATAATGATACTGTTCGCGCACAACTGGCTTATAAAGCTGATTTATGCTTTTGTAATCGGCTTGTTTGTTCTGCCAATGATAAGGTATCATTATCGAACAACAAAGTACAGCAATTAACTTAATCACAGCTGTCGATATGCTTTGTATGATGGTAATTAAGTTTTTATGCAAACTGAACCAGTTTAAACCAACCCGTCCGAAACCATTCAATAAACTATCTATACGACAGCAGACAGCTCGGTGTCTTTTAATCGGTTCAGACTCTTACAATTTACACTTTACCCCACGAAATACGCATTACATTCATGTGTGGTAAAAAAGGAACCCCTTTGCTGTACGGATTGCTCTTGTCTACCGTTCCATAAATCCATCAAGTTCAAGGATGGTCAACATTGATCTTAGCAAACTAACTGTTCCGTTAGGTAGGTTGTGGCGCGCTCCCACAGCGTAAGCACGTGTTTGGTTGTTAGCGCCGTTTAAATGTTTGGCGTGTTTTTTTCTCCTTCTTCTTGTGTGTTTGTCTCCGGTACGCAACGTACACGCTACGTTCCGACGAATATAAGCCGTCACTAACACTTCACTTCACGGGACGGGTCGCGGATTCCGTTATTGCTGATAAAAACCGAACCGAAAAGCTCCCGTTTGCGATCCGTTTTGTTGACGGTGTGCGAATAGCATCGTTTGCCGGCAAGACAACGTGCTTCGCGTGTATTGTCAATCGGCCCGAGAAGCGTAAGCCATGCGCACATTCTACACACATTCGCGCGCGATTCGTCGTGAGTCCGCTTCGGCGGACACGGAGCTTCGTGATGATAATGCGTATTTAGTCTAGCCGGATGATGCGAACGAACTTTAGTATTCGCCGAACGCTACCCAAAGCGGCACGCCACAGTGCCCCGTTTTGCATTTTCTGCAGACAGAGCGGAGAAAAACCGGACGCTACACAACAGTGGTTATTGTGCGAGAAAGTGGTCGGCTTTTGCGTAAGTTACGATTATCACAAGCATTTGGTGCTAAGTGCTTCTGTCACTGTTTTGATAACCCAGCTCTGGTAGGCGCATGTTTGCACCGTACACCGAGAGGCGCTATGCGTGACAATTTTTGAGCGACTTCCCGTACAAATCGCAACGGTCTGAAATATTGCGAATGTACGCGTTCGCAGCTCGGCAGTGGAAAGTGACAAGATTTATTCTGCAGGAACAATTAAAAAGAAAAACAAATCGATATACAAAAACGAATTTTAGTGTGCAAAATCCCGCGTATAAAACGTCAATCGTCGGAAAAAGCGCGAACCATGCAAGTGCTGTTCCGACTGACCAGGTTATTAATAGAAGGATCCGCATTTACAGTGTCACATAAGAATTCGGCCGTTTCGGTCAAGGGTAACGGTCTGTTCCCCTGTGAACCGTCATCTTGCTTCAAGTTTTACATCGGTCACCCCCAGACCACTAAATGGATGTAGATGGAAGTGAATTCCAAAATTCCTTGTTTTTGGGGCGGTTGGGTGGTATGTAAAATTGAACTTAGAACACGAATGTGAAAGTGTTATATTTGTTTGGAAACATGGATAGAATTTCACACTTAGCTGTGGCCCATGCGACTTCGGCGATGATGATTTATGGTGCCATCAATTACTGTTTAGCCGATCGCATCTGTTCGTTGGAGCAAGCACAGCTTCTGGTTGCCAAGGGAAACCGCACGCGCAACATCTGTTTTCCATTTTGCGGTTTTTGGGACGACGATATTTGGTTCCGATGGAGTTTTAACAGTTCTTACCGAATAGGATGTTTGATATATACAAATTCCTTCCATCCTTGAACTAAAACCAAAGTACACATGCACGATGATCAAAAGTTGATAAGTTTCTTCAAAACTTTCAGTCAAGGTTGCTAGATATTTTGCGCCAAATATTTGACAGTTCCGCAACCGAAAACCGATTATATCGCCAACTTCATCGTGAAGTATAGTCGCGCATTAGTAACAAAGCAATCTTCACGTGGCGAGGAATACGAAGCGCGGTGGGTGTACGAAATGGTCCAGCAACTAAATGACCTAGTGTCAGCGGTTGAGGAGTGGACTAAACTCCTCAAAGTATTTCAGTTCCAGCAGGAAAACAACAATGTGTTAATTGCAAACTATTTAGTTCGCGAAGGCTACAAGGAAGCGGTGGAAACATTCATCCAGGAGTCCAATGTGAAGCCAACGATTAGCATGTGCTCTCTAGAGGTCCGTGTGCAAATAATTGAATTGATTCGCAAGGGAAATACTTCGGAAGCTGGTCAGGTGGTCGAAAAATTCTTTCCCGACCTGTTGGCTCCAGATTGTTTGTTAAAGTTCCAGCTGGTACAGCTGCATGTGATCGAGTTGATCCGGATGGGATGTACCGAAGATGCTCTGTTCTTCGCTCAAACGCTACCATATGAAGCTGGAAAACACTTGCTGAAAGTGACCCACGACATTGAACGCACGATGATGCTTCTGATCTATGATGATCCGCTCACATGTCCGTTTGGTGCATTGCTGGAGCAAAGCCACCGCGAGAAGGTGGCGCACGCGTTCAATGAGGCAATCCTTAAGCGAACAAACGAAGGCCTACCTTCGGCGGAATTAAACCACCTGCCCAAGATGGTGCAATGGTGCCAGAACGAATTAAGTAAGGGAAAGATTCAATTTATTCCAATGAAAAACTACGCTACCGCTACGCTAGAGCTAGAGTAAAAGAAACTCCGCAGCACATAAATGAATTCTTGAAACAAGAATGTTAGCGCAAATACGCTTGAATTGAATCTCATAATCAACGAACGCCGGCCTACTAATGATAGACCAACAGAATTCCCATGAGCCTAATGACGTTCGAGCATCAAACGTTCCATTTTTTTTTCGGTGCGGTATTGCTGTTATCAACGTAACCTAACAACCGGACGAGAGAGAAAAATAAAGGGCTAAAGCGATTATTGTATTTTTTGAACTGTTTTCTTCTTTTGGCTGTATTCAGTATTCTCGGTTGATTTCTAAAGTACCTAAAGGAATGGATGAGTTAGTTGTTATTTTAACGATTTACAACCGTTTCCGAAGTGTGTAATGGTCAGCAGAACATCGTACAGATAGAGAATAACTGGTAACCATTTCAACACAGTTTCATTTTGAGGCCAATCAGTTTTAATCGATTGAAGTATCGCTGCTTCAGTGAAGGTTAACGGCGGCGGCGCTTGCCACACTTAAACCAGAGGACAAGATAATAAGCCTTTGTCCTTCAATGTCCACGGGTATTACGGAATCAATTCGCATTGATACGGTGTAAATAAACCGCAACTTATGCTTGTGTATTAGATTGGGTCAATAGCATTTGACGACCTTCTTGGACAAACCAGTCGTCGGTGTATCAGATACTTTTGAACAAATTAATTTTTTTTAAAGAACTTCCACGGAAGGAGAAAGGAAGGAGGTTTTCCGCACAACGCTAGCATCTCGCAAAAGGGTGGACTGTAAATTATTATTTGTCTCGTAACTTTTAAAGGTTTTCATCACCTCCGATTCAACCACTGGGAAGTAAAACAGAATAAGCTGCATTTTTTTTCGCATAAATTGGCTATAATTCACTCACCCGGTTTTGTAAACTTTTTGTTTTCCCTTTCATCCGCACCTGTTTCAGTAAATCTCTTCCTTGCAAACCTGTTGTTTGGCCACTGTATGGAGTTTACGTAAGGGCCGTTTTCTTTTCTTCCTGCAAATAAACGTTCGAGAGAATTAGTGCAGATAAATGATTCACTATTTTCTGTTGTTGATCTTCGGATAAGATTTTTTCATAATTCCAGCCCTAAATATCGTTTCATTCAAAACTGGTTTGCGGCGTGCAAAACAACCTGCTGTCAAATGTACCATGACCGTTCTCTTCTCTTTGCGGTTTCAAATCCGCTAATCGTCGTTAATTTCATTTTGTGCGCATGCTTCGTATTCGTGGTGAGCAATCGCGCGTGTTATAAGAAGAAAAAAAACCTTCCGGAACATACAACATACATCTCACCACCACAAAGGCCGGTACGTGGCCAATATTGGTAAACATTTATGCTCGCTGTCTCTCTGCAACAACCACATGTGTACCGCACGGCAAAAGATGTTTAGCGTTTTGCCAGCTGATCATTTTTGTGGCAGGACGCACACTGCTCACATCATCGCTGCGTCATCAGGATTCATCATAAATCGTGACACGAAAGTTAACAAAAAACTAGTGCTAAATGTGTTACAAATTAGCAGACCACCCGTAGACAGTTGCTTTATAGTGCTGGAAACTAGCCAAGCTTGAAACTGGAAAACATTGTAGCTAGGTCGGTAAGTTCACGTTCCATATACACGAATCTGGTCGCCGCGATCGGTGTTTTAAACCGGTCGAAAGGGAACACAAATGTTTACGGACATGCAAACCGCCGACGTGTGCAAATAACAAACCTCTCCCTCCTTTGGGATTCATTGAGGTCAATTATTTCTGAATGGTAACTGAGGCACAAGGTTCTCTCGTTGGACAATCTTTACAAGAAGCGTAAACTTCATAAACTCATCTACAACGCGCCCAATACCAGCTCAAACTGGAACCTACCGAATGTGTACGCAACAACCAAAACGTGATTACGGTGGAAATACGGTCCCCAAGGTGCCCTAATCTGGCCAAAAGGACAACCTGCTATCTCTCTTTGTCCGGTTTGTCCGGAAAGTGAAATATATTCGCACTTTACAATCGCGTTTTATCGCCTTTACTCGCGTGAAAGGTAAAAATAAAATCGACCAAAAATAACGATGGTTTGTGCGGTAACTGCACGGAATTTCGAATTCCACAAACATTGGCCGGATTTTAAACGCGTCAAACTGGAAAGATCAGTTAATTTAGGAAGGCCTCGATCGCTGGTAACAGCCAGCTTCGCTTGAATTTACGTTACAGATCGAACGAAAGATCAAAACTAATTACAATACCTACTAGTTAATCTAGTATTCTTCACAATCTTCATGTAACGATAGTAACCAGTGCATTTGCCCATTGCCGTCTTGATTCCATTTCACAGAATAAAAAATGACAGGAAAAGATTCGGCCGAGGTAGAGGCCGCTCTTAACGAGAAGTCTCCGTCGAAAAGTCCGAACCATGCCGTCCTCACACAGTTAACGCGGCGTGCCGCCATCACACAAATAGTGACTGCCGTGGTGGCCAACATAACAATCATCTCCTCCGGAATGGGCATAGGGTTTCCTTCGATTGCTATGATTGAGCTTACGAATTCCACTACCTCAGTGGTGCTAACGGAATCGAACGCGACTTGGTTCGGTAAGGTTTGGCTTAATTCATTTGGGGGGTAAAATGTGCCATACAATTCATTTTAATATTTCTTTCCTCCCATACCAGCGTCCATCACGGCGATTATGTGCCCATTTGGAGGACTGCTTTCCGGCTATCTGTTGGATAAGGTCGGACGCAAGAAAACGCTCTACTTTATCAACACCATATCGATCGTTTCCTGGGCAATCATGTCTTTCGCGAGCCGTGCCGATAGCACCACACTCTTTATCCAGCTAATCGTGGCGCGTATAATAATAGGTACGTCACACGTGTGTGTGTTTGTGTGTTCTCTATCTAGATTCCTTTATCTATTTCATGGTATACGCAGCAGTACCGTGTTACAGTCAGAATCTAATGGCCATCATTTGTGACACGTTTTTATTGTTTTTCTCGTTCTTTTATCAATGTCACCGTTCGAACAGGCATTGCGATAGGCTTATCTAGTACTCCAGCATCGGTATACGCGGCCGAGGTTGCCCATCCAAATCTACGCGGTCGCCTAACGCTGCTGACCGCCTTCTGTACCGCTATTGGTATGCTTAGCATCTATTCGCTCGGCTATGTGTTCAAGGTGCGTCAAATGCTTATCGGAGCAGATGATTGAAGACGAGCAAGCTGGTTACTTTTTACCCCGAAGATGCAAAACTTGATTCCCCTTTACTAATCTTCATCACTTTCTCGATTGCAGAATGACTGGCGGTTCGTGTGTATGATCTGCGGCGTGTTTACCGTCGTATCGCTGTTGACGGTGATTCCTTTGCCCGAATCACCTAGCTGGCTTGTGAGCAAGAAGCGTCTCCCGGAGGCAGAACGATGCCTCAAGGTGGTGCGTGCCATCAAGGAGGATGATCATCCGGAAATTCGGGCCGAGCTGGATGCACTCGAACAGAATATCGCACGGTTCCGTTCGACGCAGGATGGCAAAAAATCGAAACTTGATCAGCTGAAAAAACCGGAAGTTTACAAACCGCTTGCCATTATGTGCACATTCTTCTTCTTCCAACAGTTTACCGGTATCTTCGTGATCATCGTGTACGCTGCTAGCTTCTCGATCGAAGCCGGCGTTGCCATCGATCCGTTCCTGAGCGCAGTGTTTGTGGGACTAACGCGCGTTGTAACCACGGTGCTAATGTCGTTCATTTCCGACAAATTTGGCCGTCGCCCGCCTGCTCTGTTTTCTGGGTTCGGTATGGCAACGTGTATGTTCGGTTTGGCCATTTGTGCCATTCATCCAGTTAAGGGTACTTCCCTTTCCTGGATCCCAACGGTATTGCTGGTAGCGTTTATCTTCACAGCTACTCTCGGCTTCTTGACCCTTCCCTTTTCAATGAACGCCGAAGTTTATCCGACAAAGATCCGTGGTTTTGCGTCCGGATTAACCATCTTCTTCGGTTACACCATGTCATTTATCATTCTTAAAATATATCCCTCGCTGGTGGAAACTATCGGTAACTCCAACGTGTTTATCCTGTTCGGATGCCTCTCCATGTTGGGCATCGTGTTCGTGTACTTCTTCCTGCCTGAAACGAAGGGCCGTACGCTGGAAGATATCGAAAATCATTTCCGGGGCAACAAGTCCTCGGATAAAGCAGACGTCGAGATGAAAACAATGCTACCAGCGCAACGCAATTGATGTCACAATCATCGAACCAGCACACATCATCCACCAACACTAAAAATGAACAACTCAATGGAACCATGAACTGTGATAAGGCACCGGTACATTAAAGATTATGTGCGATTTGTTTTTGTTGTAACTGTTTAAAACATGGAACGCGTTTCACTTATGAAGCTACTTAAGCTACTGCTTTTCGCATTCAACGACGGTGTACAGAGGGAGGAAAACTACGAGACCACATCACACGCTGCCTGCACACTGATATCGGAATTCTAAAGACGCCAGGTTTAGTAGGTAATTGTAATTGAAAAAGGAAAGCAACTTTAAACTCAGTTAATAATATAAATGAAACACGAATCTATTACTACACTGGGATTTGTTACTGTGTATCTACCTAGGTGATTAATATCACAACTTCCTAAAATCCCTTGTATAATACAATTTCTTGTCCAAATCTAATACGCCGAAGGTACTTGTCTTTGAATTAAATGAAAACTAACATTTCATAACATCTTAACATATCTGCCATCATTTAAAAGGTGGGGCAATAGTAAATAAGATACATAATTACCAAATTAATTTAAGCGATTACTTACTTTTTAAACTGGTATGTACAAATTTGCCGTTCTGGTAATCAGAATTCCACGATTGGGCTATATTTTAAGATTGTTTAATCTTCTTCTTCTCCTGCCAAAAGTAGTGGTTTAAGTCTCCTCCTTCTTCCTGAAAGGACATTTAAAAAAGAATGATTGTAAAATTGTTTTTTTTATGTAAGCAAAATTTAGATTCTTACCATCCTTGGAGTAGTCCAGCCTTTTAGGTGTATTAACGAGATTTTCTACTAAAACTTATCTTTCTGAAGTACAGATTCATACTAGTTCTGTTTTGTTATCACTTCTATTACAAACAACTTGTTTGAAAAAAAGAAATTCAGAAATTTACTGTTTTATGTTAGAAACACGTTTATTGATCGTTCTGCATCGCAAACTAATTACTTCAATATCGTGGGAAGGTCAAATAGTAAAATAATTCAAAACCGATAGCGGTTTTAGAGAACGAAAAAACAACCAAATTTTGAACTAATGAATGAAATTTAATGAAAGAAAAATGTACGCTATGACAATAGCTCGTGTGAGTGCATTTTGCGTAGCATGGTTGGCTGAATGCAACATCCCGGCCCTTCATCAAGACAACCTACAGCCTATAAGTAGTGTAAATTGAATCACCACCAAACTCAAGAAATGTGTTTCTGCACGTACGATCTAATCACACTACTTTTCTTCACACCACTCATTTTCCTTGCGAACCTGCTCCTCTTCCGCCGGAGTGAAGTCGTTCTTAATGTTGAACGTTTTGCGAATCTCTTCCGGGGTTTTGCCCTTGATCATGTTTGCCACCGTCTTGCACGTCACATCCAGCAGCCCCTTAATGTCCAAATAGTTTGCCGCCAGTATAAGTTCGAACAGGGTACCCTGGTCCACCTTCAGGAAATCGGCATCCCACGAGCTGATGTCATCGGTGCGCTTCTCTTTGCTGTCGTCGTCTTCGACCGGAATTGGATCATCCTTGTGGAAGGTGGCCCACTGTAGCACCTTCCGCAAGATGGCGGAGTTTACGTTGGGCAGCGGAACGACCTCATCATCACCCTCGTCCATACCCAAGTCTTCCAGCATCGTTTTGATGGTCCCGGAGCATTTTGCGATCTGTACATCGGTGTCGAAAATTTCTCCGTCCGACGATTGTAGTCTGATGGTAGGCATTGTGGCTGTGTGTTGGTGAGATGATTATTGATTCCTAGGAAGCACTCTAAAAATACACAAAGAGCGAAAAACAAGGAAATGTTAGCATACATTTTTGGCACTCCGTTATCGTTGTGGTTTTTGTTTTAAACAGCTTGCAGTTCAATCTAAATCTAATTGGCATCAATAAAACTAAAAAATACTTACCGAAATACGCTTTTTCTAGAAGATTTTCTTCGTGTTTATCCCGAGGCGCTTGAGGAAACGAAATGAAACATCGAACTCAGAACAAAGGAGGTTGGGCCACATCGTTTGCTTTGGACAATCATAGTAATGTCAGTCTTGACAGTTGGCGGACCGAATTTTGAACCATTTTCATTCACGATAAGTTTCGTAGCCAAGCAGACGGTTATTAGCAGCAGCATTAATTTTGCACGAATGTTATGCTAATTTCACTTTATCGCAGCATTTTTACGATTGATAGAAAGTTTTTCTAAATGGTTCAAAGTAAAAGCGATATTTAACGGTTTTTAAAATCGATTTGTGCACGCCGCACACAATTGTTTGAACGTATTTCGATTATGGATAAAACTTTATTCAAATGTTTTGCGTAGAATATAGAAAACGTACATATTTCTTATGAATCAAACCACACTTTAACCAAATATTGCAAAGGAAAACCATTTAAATCACCAAGAAAACAAAAAAAAAGAGATGTTGATACGAAAGCGGGCAAAACAAGGGTTAAATTTTTCATTCCAACGTTTTCTAAAATATCACAGTCACAAACAAGAACTCCTCATATGCGGTAGAACGAAGGCAGATTATTTGGAACAGACCTGCTTTTATGATGTGGCAGTTTTATATCTTAACTAGTACAATGTCGTTTAGAAATGGAAAATTTTTCCACTGGCCCTTCTGCCCTGTTGTATGATGCGATTAGCAATATTGGCTGAGGATGAAACACGGAACGTGTCATGCTCACTATCGTCCATAATTTCTAACTATTGATACATCATACACATTAGTGGACCATTTCGGATTTGGATTACAATCAAACCACCCGGGAAGATCGTTACGGAAGCATAGTAAATAGGGAGTAAATGTTAAAAAGAGAAAGAGAAAGAGAAAAAAGGAATTATGATTATGATAGCGCAGTAAGAGGAATACAATACAAACATCAGAATCATCAATTATTTATCATTTAATATCATTGTATTTAATGCACATATTTGCGACTCTCGTACGTACGAATTAACTTAATATACTTCAGTAGATCGTACAGGTGATGATCGACAAATGTACCTATATAGCGTCTAACTAGCACCTTTGTTATCCTGTCAACAGCACCTAGACGATCATCAAAGCTTTATCTTAAGCTGTACCATACAACGATTATCCCACTGCAAGCTTCAAACGCAACAACTATAGATCTACCATTATCTTTTGTTTCCTTCGACCTAATCCGCACTTTCGCTTAAGGTAGGACATCACACAAAGGGTCATTTAACAGAATACTTAAGGAACTTAAACGAGATAAAACAATGTTTCTGCCTGTGTTTTTTACTTGGCCATTCCAGTAGAGCATTTCTTTTCCTACCCGTCATCCTTTGAGACATCTGAACAAATTAACAAGAACTTTTGCGCTCTACTACTGAATAATAAAACCTGTGTCTTTCACGCTATAAGTACAACGAACATTATTTGTCCCAATCGTTCACTGAAGCAAAATTAGCTCCCTTTATACCGCATCTTCTGATAACCGACGTATTACAGAAGTTTTATATTTTTCGCATATCATCTTTTCGCGCTAGGTAACTGTAGAGCAAGTATTAAAAACTAAAAATCTACCAAATAAAATGTATAGCGAAACCATACCACACCAACAAAACTATGCTCGACCAAAGATGAACAAAAACGATTCTTTAAAAAATCATATTAAAATCATACGATAGCAGTGGAGTGCACAGAGAGCGAAGTAAATTTCTGTAATGTAGCCAAAGTACGATTACTGTTTAATTAATTTTTTCAACGTTTAAGAATTTCAGGAAGGAGTTTTACGTTTAAACGTATCAAGTATAATAAGTTTTGTAAATATTTGAACCTCGATTTAACTCAACAAAATTTTGCTAACTCACATCGATGTGGAAGCTTTCAGTTTAATAACTGAAACAGAAACTGGTACACCAAACAACGTTTATTTCATTTTAAATGAAAGAATTAACTTAATGAGCAAACCGTGTAGTGTTTGAAAAAATGTCTATATTTTTGGGACATTTTTAAACAAATAAAACCTTAACTGAATATGTAAATTACCATGTTGTTTTTGGCTCCTATAGTAACCTAAATAACCAATTCAACGAACCCATACCGTGGATAATAAAATAATGAATTAAAATACTAAATAACAGGACCGATAATAAGCTTAAAATTATATTAAATAATACCAAGGAATCATATGGCAAACCGTGTGGTAATGCAGCCAATTTTGGTAGAGCACGGCTGTTGCAATTCTTTTCTCAGTTTTTTGTTTTTTTTGTGTTTTTGCTCTTCTATTGAGCGCATTGCTGCTCAACAAATTAGAGGCAGAAAAAAACAACAGGACCGATCAGCTTAAACAGTACGTTTCTGCTACACGAACACGAGACACGCATGTCGAGTAAAACGAGAAGAAAAACAAAACAAAATAAATAATACAATTATGCCAATTATTTTCAAAAAGATGATAACAAAACATATGGTAACATTATATAAATATAATGAAACAACAAAAAGAGGAAACGAAAATACATGCGAAAAACAATAACTCAACAATTGTTAAATGTTAAATAAGATTTTGTACAAAAGATTTCCAACTACACACACCGACTTCTCCCCCGTGTTTCACACCGAATATAGCTGTGTTTGGTTTGGTGTTACATAAAATTAGATCCCAAACTACTTAGAATGTTGATCGCATCGTTAGCTTCATGTGCGGCATCGGAATGTTGCTGTCGCTGCCGATCATGTTTAGTATTGTTTCATGTATTGTGTGGAACAGATAGTTGCACCAGTTCGCCCAACGCCAGACGAATGGAGAAAGTAATAGAAGTAGTAGTAGTTGTTGTTGTTGTAGAAGTAGTAGAAGTGGTCGGTGGTATTTGTTGTCGATAGTATAAGGAGTTTGCAGAAGGGTAAGTGATTTTTTTTTTCACGTAACAAGGACACATGTGTGTGAAATAATACATAATCGAGTCACACACGATAGGTGGTAGGTTGGGTGAGAACCGTAGGGACGATAACGAAGGAAAGCATGCATGCAAAGAATAGGGATACAGATTAAGATCACAATCCACGTTACACGGCTACGAATAACTAGATACGTAATAAAAACTAACTGTTAATCATCTACTTGCGACAGTTTTTAGACTTACGCTATGCTTATTTAGAGCTAAATTATCCTCACAAATAGAATGCTATCTATTTGTATCTACTATTCCTCCATTCGCACCCATGTCAAAATTCAAAATTATATCCAACGTACTGCATATGCCAGTCCTAGGCAAACACTTCTATCACCAACTGTTTTTAACCGTCCAGTCTTTTGCATTTGGGACCAATAGGTAGCATCATTTTGCGCTACATTTCTTCTTGTGTTAATAATATTCGTTAGTTGCTTTACTTGCAATGTAAAAGCTTTAGCAGCTTTCTATTATATTCATCTGCTACCGGAAACAGCACCGTTGACTAGACAAAGATAAACACCACCAAAAAGATAGTAAACCCTAAATACCTCTAACAAATCCAGACGATGCCTAACACGCTCCCACACTAATTGTGCAAGCTAGGCACGTATAATTTTAACGATTTGTTTGTCCTTCGAACTCTTGCCCTTACTTTAGATACAGCGTGTATGTGTGTGAATGTGTGTATGAATTAGTAGTATGGATTATTTCATGCATTCATTTCGTTTACGTGCAAGTTGCGTTTACAGGCTGCTAAAACTGTTCCTATACCCGAATATGCAACTTAGTTAGTTCGAAATTGTTCCCTACAAGTGTGTTTATGTGTTTTTTTTTACTGTTACTTTTCAAGCTCATTTCTTATCGCTACCAATCTGCACCCGCGAATACTTTAATCGCGGTTTTTATAGCTTGCAAATATCGTGCTGCGATCGTCCGAAACGAGGCGTATACTTACGCGATTGATTGAATTCCTGCGACCGCTACCATCAGCGGGACCGCCGCGTGAAGCACGATCGTCATCATCGATGCATAGGTCAGAATCCGAATCCGAACGACGGGTCGGACCATCCTACGATTAAGACAAAACAAATGTATTTTATATTATGCTATATACAGCTAACATTTAGCAAAATTTATCACTTAAAACACTAACCTGTGTCAGCTGCTCAGTTGTAGTGAGCAGGCGAGCTAACGGGCTTAAGCAAACCGGTAACGTCTCGAGCAATGTTGGCCGCGAATGGGTCAGTAATGGTTTCATGTACCTAAAAAAATGGAATTCAAAATTTAAATTTAAAACCCTTTTTTAAATCCTCAGTTGATTTTCTCGTTCTTACCTCGTATCGAAATTTCCCCAAAGTCGTGCTAAAACAGCTTTTTCGTGACCTCTTCGTGTGCCTCCAGGAGTAGTGGCACCTTCACTATCCGGATTTTCCAAATCCTTTTTGGTACAAAAAGTGAAACAATCAAAACCATGTACTATATGGAGCTACTAGTTAACGTTACCAGCTAAATAACAAACAATTATAACGATACCAAATTAAAGCTCAATGCTAGGGTGAGGGAGAAGGAACAAATCACATAGTGAAGGCTACTAATGCTAAGTTGTAGTGGTTATAATGCTTCATTTCAATAGTTATGTATGATTATGCGCGGAGAAATAATAAGGTATACAAAAGTTTAACACATCCCTCAAATTATAAAGCTAACGTCTAGTCCTTCGCAATTGGTTTCATTAACGCTAACAAAACAACCTGATTGAAACTACCCAACTTAAGAAATAAAACATAAACACGAAATAAAACGAAATACATTCCAATGTTCTAAGAATAAGGAAAATGAGAATTTATTAACACCTCTTACCAAAGAACTTGCTCGTCTATTCACCTGCAGTTGACTGAGATTTAAACCAACGTCGATGGACTTTAGAAATTAAATCGTTTCAGATTGGGGCGAATTCGCGATAAAGCAATAATAAAAAAAACGTTTGCATGGATTAGTATGGGGAATGGTGCTTTGGTTCTATTGCAAACGCCTAAGATGATAGCTGAAAACTTGTTCAATAACAAACTATACGTCCACTACTATACTATATCGTTTTGCGTGCGGCGTATGACATGAGCGACACTAGGTTAAGCAACGCTTAATCGATAATGACTTTGGAAAAGATTGGAGAAAGCTATGAAACCATGGAAACCATACGCTAGATTTTACACGTAAACCCCATTAGAACACGTGGTTCGATACAGACTAAACGAATGAAAGGAACTGGTAAGATTGGATCGATTTATGAACCACATACACTCCCATACATACAGCGATGCAATACACATTGATGAGGGTAAAGGCATGCAAGATTTTTTTTTGGATCATTCATACTTTTACTACAATGATCAAACATCGAACAATATGGCTATCATGCCAGAGGGCATGCTTTTTTTTACTTATTAAACATACCCCAGCTGTGTTCTCCATCGAATTGTACACCTGGTTGTTGCACAGATAGTAAACGAAGATTTGTCGTTTGCCATGAGAACAGTGCGCCAGGTGACACGTTTATTCGTTTTAAAAACAAGTGGAATTTGGAATTTGAAGTACAGAGATTTTGAAAACAGAAAAATAATACGATTAGCGTAGCGTTCATTTTTGGTTGGTTATTGCATTGAAAAAATAAGCATGAAATTAGGCAAACAATGACAAAAATAAGATTAGCTACAAAATTTGCGTTATTTAATAGGACAGCCTATTATGACCGGTATTATCACGGTGCAACACTAAAGTGCAGCAGATAAGAAAAAAAACAGTAACGAAAGAATACTATTTTACTCACACTGCGTACTCCTTGATAGGGTAAAACTTCCGTTTCATCATCAACCCCAACACTGGAAAGGAAAGGAAAGTGAGTAAAAACAAGTAAAGAGAGATGGTTTCTTCAAATATACTTACGGTATATTTAACCAGTTTAGTAGAAAGTTTGCTGCTCCACCCTGAATTATGACAGTGGTAATAACAATTAACGACGTTGTCGTTAACATTGCCTGTCTTGCGTCAGAGACCGTGTTACGAATCGCTAATGCGAAAGACATTGCACCACGTAATCCTACGGAAGATATTAAAATAAATCCCAATGTAGTATTTTCTAATGATACTATCTAAACATATTGTCTTACCTGCAAAGAACAACATATGCTGAAAGTTCCACGAAATCTTTGGCTTTCTAGCAATATTTAGAAGAGCTGAAAGGGGATAAATATTTACAGCACGCCCAATAGCTGCACACATCTGAAGGAGGAAAAAGAAATAACCATAACCAATCACAAAACGCATTCAGCAAGATGCAACAAGCCAGGGTGGAAACTTACAAAACCAGTAAAAATGAACAGCGGATCAAAGTGATGCTTGGGGAAAGTAAACATCGATACACCGATGTACGAGAAGATGAAGTTTTCGGCTAAGAAATTAAGCAATTCAAAAATCTGCTTCGTTCGTGTCCGGGAATCGTCAGAAAGATTGTTGTACGTGTAATGCGCTTGGCAAATACCACAAAACAGTACCGCAACAACTCCTGTTAATGAAATGAGGAAATAAAAAATTAATTCGACAATCGAAGCGTTTAAAAATTATTTTTCCTCCCCAAACTTACCCGTTAATTCGGCCGCTTCAGCGATCAAAAACGTACTGTACGACATCAGTACGAACAGGGCCGATTCCAGTAGTGGAAAGTCGCGTATCCGCGTGAACTTGGTCATCATTGCCGTAACGCAACCCATCGAGGCGCCGATCAGCAGTGAAAAGGCAAACACGCTGAAAAAATCGCCCAGCGATCGTAGAAACGCGCGCCCTTCGAATTCGCCATTGCTCGAGTAATGCTCTCCGTAGTTTTGAATTGCACTGTGCATATAAGAGTGGGGGGAAAGTATCGTTAGAAGGAACCATAACTTTCATCA
>CM028103.1:18009316-18023325 GCA_016170015.1 Anopheles longipalpis | reverse complement strand
AAACGCGCGCCCTTCGAATTCGCCATTGCTCGAGTAATGCTCTCCGTAGTTTTGAATTGCACTGTGCATATAAGAGTGGGGGGAAAGTATCGTTAGAAGGAACCATAACTTTCATCAAACGTTGGTACCATTTTACTTACCCACTGAGAACGATCGCAACGGCATCATTCAGTACACTCTCACCGAAAACAAGCGCATACAGATTAACGTCCACGTGCATATCGCTAAAGATCGCCAAAATAGTAAGTGGATCCGTGGGCGAAATAAGTGCACCAAAGTACAGCGTATCCAGAAACGTGAAGCTGGACTTTAGCTTTGGCATCAGCTGCACGAATCCGTACATTAGTGCGCCAATCAAAAATGCCGACAGTGTCGTACCGATGATGGCAAACATTAAAATAGCTCCAAGGTTACGGAAGAAGTATTTCTAAAATGAAAACCAATGTGATCAGTGTGATAAAAAGCCACCATAACATTGAACCGTCTTACCCTTTTTAAGCTGTAACCGGCGTGGAATATGATCGGTGGTAGGATGATGTTGAAAAAGATTTCCGGATCAAAGGTGGCTTTCAAATCGATCTCGTTCTCTTCCACATTACCAAGCTCGCCGCGAAAGCTGTACGTGTACGTTTTGTTTGCCTTCACCGGTTGATCGGAACCGTGCGGTAAGTTGCCCGGAAACTTGAGCCATAGTGTGTCCGGTGGGAGGCTTTGGTTGAACTTTGCATCCGGTTCTGCTTCCACGGAAACGTGTATGATTGGTGTAGTGGTTCCAGCATACCGGATAATGGCTCCCACGATAAGGCCTAAACGGAAAGAGGAGGGCAAAAAGAAAAGGAAGGAATTCAAGGAATTGATTAACAAATCGTTCTACAGTTTATAACTAATCGCATAAAAGTCAGTGTCAGTTTTTTTTATTATTATTACTACAACTGCTGGTTTAGCAACGATGAAAAGTAAATATAGCATGCACATAGTAAACATTGGGACGACGGACAGTATCACACATAGCCATACGAGCTGCCGTTGCGCAAACGGTATTAGTCATACGAACGTCCTCCTACTATCAATGTAAAATGATCCGTTCGACCGTACCATATGGCGAACGTTGGCGACGCACTCGTACTATTGATTACAAACCGCGTTCATATTCGAATAATCCGATTTTCAAACAGTCACACATTTCGGTGTAGCATGAAGCTTATTGAAGTTGTTTTGATAACGGCTACCGTAACATTTTGTACATTTTTTTCACTTACCATATATAACGGCCAGACCCGTCTCGTGTAGCCAGGAAACGCGCCGATGTTTGAACAACCATATCGTTAGCACCGTCAAAGTTAGCAGGAAGGTGTAAAGCAACAGATTGAGTGAATCGATCTGATGGATTTTGTTCGCCTTCGCATCGAGCTCGATATCGGTCGATTCGGCTGTGACGGCTGTATTTAGTAGGCACCATTGGGCTAGCACTATCAGCACTACGACGGGCAGGAAACGATACCGGGACCGATGATTTTGCGATTTCGTTCGCCGCTTAAACATTGTAATCCCGTGCACACGGCCGCTCACCGTCCGTCGTTACCGCTCGTACCAGATCCGGATCTGTATCCCGGGCTGCAAAAGCTATCCGTGGCCTTCGAAACCGCGAACCAACTGTACTGAACTCTGCTGACGATTTGCTGGGTGGGATTTTCTTCTACTTTCTGGGAAAAAACTACGACAGGGAAGAATCCCCTAGCACTAAAACTAACTCCGTTGCCTCTTTGCACTGCACGTCTTTGTTATTCCGTTGTGCGCTGCTTCCACTTCGTTTTGTTGATTAGGAAATTGATAACTTTTTTTGCTTTGTTATGACAAGGCCTCCGCTTTGACAACCGCTTACTGCTCGAGACTGCTCGATGAGGATGATGCGAATTTCGTGCAGCGCACACTGGTCGACTGTACTGTGTGTTCGGTCATCATATATTTTCCCAAAAATGGTGGACCAAAAAGGTCCACCTAAACGGCTTTGTTTTACGTAGAAGTGGTGGTAGTATTTCCCACATGCAGTCTCCCCGCTGCTGAAGAACGGAAAAAGGTAAGTTTTTCCCCACCATGCTATTTATCTCATAAAAACTATACGCGTATCAACCCAGCATTAACAATAAGTGGAACATATTTTATTTAACGATTGCTCTCGGTTGTTTCATCTGCTATCAACATTATCACGATGAACAATTAAAATATAGTGCTCTTCACTTCCTGTAAACATAGACGGGCAATAGCTTGCGTGCGCGTGTACGGATAATATGGAGAGATCGACAATGATTCGAACTGAATTTATGTCTAGAAACAAGCTAAATCTCCGCTTCCAACAGCAGAGTCTCATTGCTATCCACCACCAGACGATTGTCCCGTGGGCGGAAGGTTGGCACTAAGCCGTTTTCTTTGCGTTGATGCCATCGACGGTGTGGGCGGTTTTGCAGCCTATACGAGAGAGGGATCAGATAGGAAGCGATGCATTAAGTAAAAATCCTCGAATTAGTCGGTAAATAGCTCATTCAACTCACTCTAGCTAAATGCGGTGTGCTAGCAGAAACTGGCCGTGGTGGTCCAGCTACTGCTATAGGGCCATTGCCGAGCGTCTGGATAGCGACTGGACGTTGAATTTCGCGATCTATTGCCTCAGCACTGTTGGTGCGCGAGGAAGATCCTGCCCGGCGGAACATTCCGGATATCTTTCCTTTGAGGTTGGTTTTGCTCGACCGAATATCGCCAGCCAGGCTGAGATCGGAATCCGATCCTTGATGCTACGGGGAGGCCAAAAAATGAAATTAAACCCTTCCTTCGAACAATCCGGTCAATGAGGAACACTTACAGAGTAGTCGCTTTCGGTTCCCTTGCTACGGGTAAGGCTTAAGCTGCGCAGTTTACCCATTAGGCCACGCTTCTTCTTTCGCATGCGCGGCATATCACTTTGGGTCGAACCGGTCGATAGGCGTGAGTCAAGGCTGGAATCGCGGCGCATCATGCCGTAGTCGGAGTCGATCGATTGCAGTGACGACATACTATCGTCACCCTCTCTCCAGATAAGCTAAAGTGGGCAAATAAATGCAATGGTCAAAAGCACATACCCTAGCGTGAAAATTTATGATTCCTTACCCCCTGCTGTTCAGCCTGCATTGACTGATCTAATGAGAGACTCTTTCTGTGCAGGCTGCCACCGTTTCGGTTCACCCTGAGCACTGGCCGTCCCGGTGAGTTTTCGTGCGTTGCATCGTTTTCCTGGGATGCAGCCCTGTAAAGAACATAATGTTAAGTCACATTCCTTCTGCAAATATGCTGGACACTCGGAATGGAACGTCCTTACCGTCGCATTCCTCCGCGGCGTGCTCGTTCTCTGTCTTTTTCCTCATCGCACATGCGCTGATAGCGTCTCAGATCTTCGGATGCATCGGCCAGCCTAGCTAATACTGTAGAAATCGACTGCTGTGGCTGTGAAGGTCCAGGGCCCGGCGATGGACTCTTGTGACGCATAGGCGGTGTTGGAATGGGTGCATTAGCAGTGATCGTCTGTAAAACATAAGGGGAAAAGAATTGTAAACCAACCAGCAGGAAAGGTATGCAACCTTCGGCATGCGCGCTACCTTTCCAGTGCTTGTCGTGTGGGAATCCTTTGAAGCAACCTTCTGCAGTTCCGGGGCTAGCTTTACTAACTCGTCCACCGTTTGCAGCAGCGCTCCTATCCGTCGGTCACCCTCCGCTTCCAGCCTCTTTCGCGTGGCGTCGAGCCGTTCCCGCTCGTAACGATCGCGATCGCGGCGCAACTTTTCGTTCGCCGTGCGCAGTTTCGCATGAGCATCTCGTAGCTCCAGGAGATCGCTTTGCAATTCGGTCACCTTTCGGCGACCCTCTTCGATCTCCTCCTCGGTTGTCTTTTTGATTTGTTCGATCTTGCGCTTCGATTCGAGCTTCTCCTTGTCCCGTTCACGTTCCACCTCGTACAGTGTTTGGCGAAGATCGCGTGCCAGCGTTGACGTTTCCTGCACTAACCGCTGCAGCTCCTCGCGCTCCTTTTGCCAGGATAGCTCCAACCGTGTCTTCGTACCGGGCACCTTCGACTTTCCGCTTCCCATAATCTTCTCCTCCTCTAGCTCGTTAATTTTCGATTGCATCTCGGATATTTTGATTTCGGATGCACTCAGCTCCGACACTAGCTCCGTGCGCACCTTGCTGGCCTCGAGTCGGGCTTCGCTAAGCTCATCCTCGAGACAGCCGATCTGTTGCTCCAGTGCTACTATTTTCGTCTTGTCGTCATCGTCCCCGCTGCTGCTGGTAACGGAGGCGAGGCTGCGCCGGTTTGCCTTCATATCTCCAATCTGCTTCTGGGCTGCTTCTACCAGCTGCTTGAAGGTGTCACGATCGCGCTTAAATCGTTCGCATTGTCGCTGCATAGCCGTCAGCTCGTTGTGCAAGTTGGTTACCTGCTGCTCGTACCGCAGACGCGTTGCAGCAACTTCGGACTTTACATTCAGCTCCGACGCTTCTAATCTGTGAACAGGGCGGAGAGAATAAGTGCATAAAACATAAAGGCGGCCAACAGAAACGTTGCTCTCTAACTCACTTCTTATAGATATTCTTCAATTCCTGCTCCAGATGAGCGTTGTGTTCGCTTAACGTACGCTGAGCCTTGTTAATACGTTCATAGTCATCCAGTTTTCCTCGCAGATCTTCGTTCTGGAATTGGAATTAAGGAGAGAAAAGTTTTCATTTATCCGAGCATTTACCCACCCTATACCACATACGTCTTTTTTCAGCTGATTCACTTGATATGCGTTCATTTCACTTTCTTTGGTCAATTTTTCATAATCATGCTGTTTGTCCTCCAGTGCCGTTTTCAAACGATTCTTCTCTAACTCTATTCCGGCGTACCGGTTATCGTTGTTAGTCTCAGCGACGGTCAGCTTTTTCTGCACCTCCACTAACCGACGGCTCATGTTGGTGTTTTCTTTTACGAGTCTCGACTCGATCGCTTCCGCCTGGAGCAGCTTGTTCTTCAGCTTATCGACTTCCTGCGTCTTTTCACGCTCCGATGCCAGCTGTGCCTTGGTGACTAAATGGTCCTCTTCCATGGTTTCGTGTTTTTGAAGCAACTCTTCAAACTTTCTGCTTTGCTGATGGATTTCCGTCGTTAATTCTTTAACCGTAAAAAATGATAACGATAGTTAAACAACAATATCTGCATTTCAAGTTTTTTGTTTTAAATTTACTACCTTCATTTTGTTTTTTAAGATCCTGCAGAATCTTCGTCGATTCACTATCTTCCACACCGGTAGCAGATTTGCTCTTTAGCGCGGACATTTCCCGCTCCAAACTTTCCTTTATGAGTTCCGCATTTTTCTTCGAAAGTTGAAGTTCCTTCTCCAGATCACTGATACGATTGTCCAGCTTGGTCTTTTCCTTGCGTAGCTTTTCAAGATCCCGCTCAGCGTTGGTATGTTTCTCCTTTTCCGTTTTGAGCTGTACCTCGAGCAAGGATTTGCTAGATTCTGTAGCTTTCATCTAAGTATTGTATGGGCAAAAATTAATTGTGAGCCTTCCACGATTCGCCCTCGCTATACTTACTGTAGAATTAATTTTAGCGATTTTATCTTCAAACGTTTTTATCTTCTCATTTTGCTTTCTGTTTTCATCTTCTAACTTTTCCACAGTACGCTGTGCTTCATTCAACTTTGAAGTTTGTTGTTCAAGAGTTTCCTTTTTAAGTGTGCCTGAAATTTAACAAAAGATTTCAGTTCATTCAGTTTGTGTTGTATTTTTAGTTCAATTATTGATAATTACTTAGCTCCGTCGTGAGTTTCTCCCGCTGTTGTTTTGTATCGGTCAGCTCTGTTTCGAGCTGCTTCTTTTCCTTTTCTAGTGCAGTGATGTTCATGGCACCCGTTTTACCAACCAAAGCTCGCAACTCATCGATTTCCATTTCACATTCTTCGACCATTTTCTGACAAATTGAATTATTTTTTTTAATGAAAGTTAGTAAATTAACGATGATAAAATAGCATCTACCACTTTACCTTTAGTTGTAATTTTGTATGCATATCCGTCGGATGCTTCGTTAGACGTGTTGGCAGTTGAGCGGTAGATTCTTGTACAATCCGTTTCAAACGCACTTGCAGTTCCTGTTTTTCCTTCTCCAACTGGTCGATGGAATCGGTCAGCTTTTTCTTATCTGCCGCTGACATTGCTCCGGTTGGCTTCTGTACGGTTTGCAGCTTCTTAATCTCCGCCTGATACTTTTCATTGTCTTGTTCAAGGCTTTGCGTTTTAGCTCGCAATACCGTCGCTTCCTGCTCGATCACCTGCAGCTGTCGCTTCAAGTCCTGCGCTTGCTGTTCGGTGAGTGCATCAAGTGATCTGCAAAAGAAGATACACAATTGTTATCGACAATGATCTTGCGCAAATAGTGCGCAAATAGTAAACTTGCTTCGATTTGGATAAAGATTTGCCACCCTTGGACTTAGCCAGAGCCATCTCGGCTTGCAATCGCTCGAATTCTCGATCCTTTTCGATGAGCTTTTTCCGCAGCTCGCTGATCTCATCCTCCATAACAGTAATTTTCTTTTCTTCCAACGGATCCTTCACCCCTGTCTTGCTGCCGAGCAATGATGGTATTTTTCGTCCCAGCTCCTTCGTTTTAGATGCAAGATTTTCCTGCAGATCTTTGATCTGTTCTCGAGCGTGTTTGTTCTCGTGCTCTAGCTCCTCCATCTTGCGACGTAGGACGGCCATTTCCTGCTCGTTCAATTCCAGCTGTAAGCGTATTTCAGCGGGATCCTCTTCGTCGGATATGCCTTCATCCTTCTCGACTGGGGCAGTATCCATGCCGGAGCGTGATGTAGGTGCTGGGCTAAGTTTTCTTGCTTTCGTGAAGATACTGCTCTTGGCTGTAATGAGAACAGTATTTTACAGCAACTGCAGCGACTACAGTAACACTCTAACCTAAATCACTTACTTTTCGCCTTCGATGCCATCTTCTTGAGTTGCATCACCAAAGAGTCGTTCTCGTCCTCAACACGTGACGATTTGCGGCGCAGATTTTCCGCCTCCTCCTCAGCATACTTTAGCTGCTCGCGAAGATCCGCTTCTCGTTCCAAAGAATCCTGCAGATCTCGCAGCAACTGTGCCGGATCTTCCTGCGAACCACCACGTGTTAAAGAAGCACGAGAAATTTTGCTGTCGGCCGATGTTGATTTGCCGATGTTTCCAAGGCTGGGTGTTTTCTTGGTCGGGGACGTGGGCGTTGAACCTGACCCAGCGCTCTCTAGTTCCGCCTGCAAACGACGGGCCACTTCGTTCGACACCTTCAGCTCATCTTCGAGTTGTTTTATTTTTGCTGCCAGATCACCACTTGCTCCTAGGGCGGCCTTTTCCGATTCGAGCTGCTCAATGCGGCGGTCCGATTTCTTCAACTTAAACGACAGTATCCGACAGTTCTTTGTGGTCTGATCGAGCTCCTTCTTTAGCGACGCATATTCATCCGCCTGTTCCTCGCGGAAGTTGTCGTGCATTTCCTCGATCTCCGTCTCCATGTTGCGCAGCTCACGCTTGAGTTCCTCATTCTCATCCATCAGTTCCTCGCAGAACGTTTCCGCCTGATCCAGCTTCTGTCGCAGCTGTTCCTCAATGCCTCGGCTACCGCGAACATTCATATCCGCCGACATCTCCTTTAGTTTGGTAGTGAGGAATTTTTTCTCGTCCTGCAGATCGTCTATGAGCTGCTTCTGTTCATTTACCTTCTGCTGCAGCTTCAGCGCTTCGGAAGCTGCCGTCTTATTCGATACGGTGTCGATCGAAGCGAGTCGCCTCAGCAGGATATCACTCTTGTCCCGTTCGGCTCTCTCAGCCCTTGCCTTAACCGTTTCCAGTNCGTCCTGCAGATCGTCTATGAGCTGCTTCTGTTCATTTACCTTCTGCTGCAGCTTCAGCGCTTCGGAAGCTGCCGTCTTATTCGATACGGTGTCGATCGAAGCGAGTCGCCTCAGCAGGATATCACTCTTGTCCCGTTCGGCTCTCTCAGCCCTTGCCTTAACCGTTTCCAGCTCGCGTCGTAAACTCTCGTTTTCCTCTTGCATTTCGCGAATATCGGTATGGTCCACAATGGTTGCTTCCGTTGTTTCGGTCGTGTCGGTCGTGATCGAGTGCAGATCATCGTCTGCTTTTGCTTTTTTGTCTTTGATCGATATGAGAAATTTAACGTCATCGCTGCTGGAACTTGGAACTTGCGGCTCACTTGCCGGTCGTACACTCTTCGGCTGGAAGGAAGTTATGGATGGGGTCGACTGAGTCAATTTCGACGACGGTGACGTTCCAGCGGAGGATGTAAAAGTTGTGGGTTGTGCTGGGGCTGGCGAATCATCAGGGCGTCGTCTGCGAATGACGGTTTTCGTTGTACCGCTTGTATCATTTCCTTTGGATTCCTTCGAAGCGCTTTGAGGGCTGGATGTAGCAGATGTGGTTGATGGCTGTGATGTGCTTGCAAACGAAACCGTTGGTTTGGCACTGCTAGAGGTTACCTTTGAGGCGTTCGTTGAAGCTGAAGCGGAGGAGGTTGAGGAGGACGAGGAGGAGGAGGAGGAGGGTGTGACACTGGAATCGGGTGTGTCTGGAATGGGTCTACGTCTTCGTCGTTCGATTTTTTCAACCGTTTCTGGCTGATCCGTTTTGGATGGTTTCAGAACAACTTTCGCTGTAACGACAGGTGGCTCATTTCTGTTGATAAAGAAAAGCGCAAACATATCAGGGTTCAGCTGTGTCGCCGACACAATCATTCGGCTACTTACTTTTCCTGTTTCGGAGGAACGGATCGTTCTTTGCTCGTTTCACGCTCTGTGCTACCCTGTCGTTTTATCAGATTTAACTTACGCACACGTTCTGCCAACGAGTCACCTTTCTCAATCACAATGTCCGATACACTGTCTTCACGTTTTTGTATCTCAGGTTTGTCCTCTTTTTTGACATTCTCCACCTTGAGAATGGGTGGCAATGGTGGCCTTTTGATGGTTACTGTCGTCGAGTTAACCTCGTCTAGCTGAAAGTTTGAAAGAAGGTGCAAATAGTAGATCACTTTAAAATATGATCGTTTTACAGCTATAACCGCTGTCTTGCGTACATTACTAACATTGTCGAATGTTGTCGTATGTCGTCGTCTAGGGAGCGGCAAATTGACCGTAAAATCGGCCTTAACCGACTGCAGAATGTTGTCCAGATCAGGCGTAGAGGCCCACGAAGCTGGACGTTGGGGAAAGTTTTGTGTGGTGCCGGAACTACCGCCATTGTTACTGGGACTGAGCAGATTCTGTGTTGATGTCCAGCTTCGGACCGGTTTGTCCAGTGTGGTGCTGCTGCCACTATCACGATTGCTGATGATACATGTACAAATTTAAATTTAAATAGTTCTCTATTTCTGAAAATCAATCTTCTTTCCCTCTCTCACCGTGATTGAGTTGAGCCCGGAAGAACCGGTGTTGAGGCTGCTATATCGTCTCCATTGCGTTTGTTTCCGTGTTCTTTGTAGTCGCGAAAGCAGCGCTTACATCGCGTGGGCCAGCGTACTTGCGGATGGAAACCAAGCGGACATAACTGATCACCCTTGGCACTTGGGAAAAGGTGCGACATGGTGATGTCTCATTCAATAAATTTCAACGCTGCTGTGGGATGCGATTTGAAGCGCGTGTGAGGTAGAAACAAAAAGGAAAAGTCAGTTTCGCTTGTAAATGTCGATACTGATTGGCACGCATCGTACGACAAGACATCAATGTGGGCGCGTTTGATTACAAACATACCGTTAGCGCCAGCCTATAAATAGTCATCGGCGACGCCACACCCACGTGTTTTGGCGGGACCTTGTGCACTAAAATGTAAACTATTTTTATCGTCTCTACTGTTTGGTGAACTAATCGATTGATCATATGATCAAATAGGCGTTCTGTATCGTTGAATCTTATATACAGACACATTTGTTCTTTTTTATGATACTTTTGGATTTCGATGTCCATCAGTTTTCAGTATCATAGTATTAAAGATAAACAAAAAAAATATTTAAAAATAAAAAACAATCTTTTCTGGTAGCCTATATTTCGTAAATAATCCATAATAGCTTATTTTAATGGTTGAAATGCTTCTGTTTGTCGTATGATCTTCAACCTTCCTCAATATGGCTTGACGGTATAGTGGAGATATCGCCAAAATCAAGCGTGTTGTTGAGATACAGATAATCGCCTATAGACCAGTGGTTGTGAGCCAAATATAATAAAAATATACATAGGATGGGGCGGCCCGGTGGTGCATGTGAAAAACGGCGCCTGTCCACACGGCCGGACCGGGTTCAAATCCCATCCGGACCGTTCCCCCGTAGCATGGACTGACTATCCTGCTACGTGGTAAAATAAATCTTGATACGGCCAGGCCGTTCTAACCGAGAAAAAAAAAAAAAAAAAAAAAAATACATAGGATGAGTTTTAAACATCTGATGAGGGAATTTATAAATATCAATTAAGCAAATTTCAGTACAGAAATGATCAGAATCAGAAAAATAAAACAATGTTTAAGTAATGTGAAACAAAAATAATACATGAGAATTGAAACATTTTATTTCCTACTTGTTTACAATGCGCAAATGTGTATTACAATTGTCTATTGACGAATTGAACAGATTAAACAAGATAGTGCTGTAAGCCACCAACAAATAATTGTTTGGAAGCCATTTTATTTTTTATATTTAGGCATCGAATTTATCTAACAAATCGAGCACAAATCTAAGATAACTGTAAAACCAATCGCAACGGATGAAGAAAAATCCTAAGTTCTCATCGTACTCTAGGAGAATGTCAATCACTTGCAAAACTCTAAATTGTCAGTGGGTGATCAAGCTTCTCAGAGTCCATGAGCGGAATGATAGTTGAAGCCCTAAAACTAAAGATGGTCGCAGAGGTTCTCTATGTGTTTGTTAATTCCTTATAGAGGCTTCCCCTTTTCTGTTCTGTTCCAACGTATTGGCGAATTTACAATCCTTTCTACTGATACCAACATTCTCAAAATGCCATTTGAAAAAATACACAAAATTGTCATCCACTTCCATCTGCTAACTGGTAGTGTAAAAACATTCCGTTAAAATTTGTTACTCACGGGACACCATGCGTCTCCATCGAAGCACCATGCGTCTCCATCGAGGCATAGTGCGTCTCCATCGAGGCACCGTGCGTCTCCATCGATTTTTCTATCCACGAATAGAACGAAGCTACAATACCATATGGTATATATGTATTCATATATTAATTATTATGAATACCGATGTGAAAGCTCTAACTATAATTTAGCTAATTTACTACCATCGACAAGAACATGTTAGCGTACCACTGTACATGTACGCATATACTAAGACAAGCTGCGGCACAGTATTTCACCAAGCGTGTGAACCTGCGTTCCATCTACCGCACACGTGACGACGTGCTGCTGTCAGAAGCAACCTCTTTCGCAAAACGTCAACTGCTGATCGGGCTTTTAAAAATAGAAAAAGGCTTACCATCGGTTTGCCGTATCGTGTACCTCGGTTCCACCCCAATGGTCAGCGAGAGATACATACATGAAAACGGTAAGTGACAAAGAGTTTGTTCGATTCACACCGTTGCCGGCTTTGTGTCGCTNACCTTACATAGGTCATGCCGGCCATTTCTGGCTTACTAGACTTATTTTACCACGTAGCCGGATAGTCAGTCCTTGCTACGGGGGAACGATCCGGATGGGATTTGAACCCGGTCCTGCCGTGTGGACCGGCGCCGTTTATCACATGCACCACCGGACCGCCCCTATATTACGTAAATAATCCATAATAGCCTATTTTCATGGTTGCAATGCTTCTGTTTGTCGTATGATCCTCAACCTTCTTCAATATGGCTTGACGGTATAGTCGAGATATCGCCAAAATCAAGCGTGTTGTTGAGATACAGATAATCGCCCATAGACCAGTGGTTGTGAGCCAAATATAATAAAAATATACATAGGATGAGTTTTAAACAGCTGATGAGGGAATTTATAAATAACAATTCAGCAAATTTCAATACAAAATCAGAAAAATAAAACAATTTTTAAGTAGGTAATATGAAACAAAAATAATACATGAGAATTGAAACATTTTAATTTCCTACTTGTTTACAATGCGCAAATGTGTATTACAATTGCCTATTGACGAATTGATCAGATTAAACAATATAGTGCTGTAAGCCACCAATAAATAATTGTTTGGAAGCCATTTTAGTTCTTACATTTAGGTATCGAATTTATGGCGTTTGCGTGGCCCACCTGGACGATGGGGTCCTAGGCGGCCGGCTACTCCACCTGCCGCTAGATCCGCCATTGCAAATTGTGCAGTAAGTTCAGCATGGCAAGGGATGTTTCCGACAAAGAGCTACAACTGACAACTGGACTAGATTATTTGTTCAGCTGCTTTTTAAAACAATAATACTAAAGCAAAATAAATGCTTTGCTGCACATTTTCTCTCTCTCTCTCTCTCTCTCTCTCTGCAATTAGCAACACACTTAGGAAATATTAAAATAATGCTGTATATTTTGTAAATACAACTGTATTTGAGCAAAAAAAAACTGTATTTGTTTTACTGTTCTATTAGAAAATGCCATTTGAAAAAATACCCAAAATTGTCATCCACTTCCATCTGCTAACTGGTAGTGTAAAAACATTCCGTTAAAATTTGTTACCCACGGGACACCATGCGTCTCCATCGAAGCACCATGCGTCTCCATCGAGGCACCGTGCTTCTCCATCGATTTTTCTATCCACGAATAGAACGAAGCTACAATACCATATGGTATATATGTATTCATATATTAATTGTGAAAGCTGAAAGCTCTAACTATAATTTAGCTAATTTACTACCATCGACAACAAAATGTTAGCATACCACTGTACATGTACGCATATACTAAGACAAGCTGCGGCACAGTATTTCACCAAGCGTGTGAACCTGCGTTCCATCTACCGCACACGTGACGACGTGCTGCTGTCAGAAGCAACCTCTTTCGCAAAACGTCAACTGCTGATCGGGCTTTTAAAAATAGAAAAAGGCTTACCATCGGTTTGCCGTATCGTGTACCTCGGTTCCACCCCAATGGTCAGCGAGAGATACATACATGAAAACGGTAAGTGACAAAGAGTTTGTTCGATTCACACCGTTGCCGGCTTTGTGTCGCTCTTGGTATGCAAACCATTGTGTACGGGCAATGACGTAGTTGTACGCGAGCAAAGAAAGATGTTTAAAATTGAATCATTTATCGAACGAAATATAAATTTACTGTGTAGCGTTTACTAGTACCCTTACTGATGTTGCCAGAAACAATTTCTTTTTTGTCATATAAAAATTTTCGGCTGTGCTTTTTACAACGACAGCACGTCAATTGAACTTAAATTCCAATTTTGGTTTTTGAAGATGAAGAGAGATTCTTTACAAATTTGTTTAGTTTGTAAAATGTAACTCGCGCTTTAGAAATAATAAAAAAAAACTCTAATATTCATTGAGGAATATCAATGGATCTTCAATCGAACCAAGCGCGATATAAATTTCCCCCTTACATTCTTTAAAAGGAAGATCTTGCACGTGTGCGCAGGTAATAAAATGTTCGCGCTTCATGTGTGTACAACTGACATTGGCCTCACAGAGCGCAACAGATGTTCCAATATGTTGTCCCCATTTTCCAGCATACCCTAGTTTATTATAGTAGGTCGAGTCTAGTAACAGGTTTCCATCAACGCTATACTATTAGTACCAGAGCAGCATGTTACGCTCTTGCCCAAACAGGCAACGCACATCTTCTTGGAGACTTTTGCAAGACATATTTTCTTCACTCTTTGGATTACAAGCATTAGTGAAGAGAGACAACTTTCCACGTCCAGGATAACTGTGATTGTTTCAATAAGAAACTCCTTCGATTTGGCTCCACACACATATACAACGAGGCCA
>CM028103.1:17922207-18009166 GCA_016170015.1 Anopheles longipalpis | reverse complement strand
GCTCTGTAGCTGAGGCTGGTTTCTTCCAATTCACATAATTTACTTCATCCGATGATCTTCGCTAAGGAAACGGTCGCTGAAGATCGCGCTCACAAAACGCGCGTCTTCGTTTGCTCTAGTGCGTGTGCTAGTGTGTTGGTACGGATCGACTGCTGGCACACTGTGGCACAAACCATGCACACGTCCGAAAATTCAATACCGAAATCCTACCCTTCCGTCAAATGTCTGACAAAGAAAATCGGAAAATCACTTTTCACAACCATGGATGATGATTTTCACATCGCTCCCTAAATGTCCCCGCACACGTCACGATGCTTTTACTCAGCAACTGATCTTAACGGCTAGACAATAGTAATGATAAATTTCTGGAATCTTTTTTATCACCTCTATAAATATAGCTCCAGCTTTTCTCTCACTCTCACTAGCTGCCTGCGGGCTTACACGATGCTTCAGCACGATAATAGAGTAGCAGCAGATTTACGGGCACGCATTTCAATTTCCACGTACAATTTGCACACTTTTAGGCTGCTGCACTTAACACGATTGACGAGAGCGATTTCTTCACAAATTTCACTTGTGCTGCTTTACACTACCCTGCGCTCGATCATTTTCGCAGCGAAACGCTCTATTCTTTCTGTTGAATTTTCTTTTGCTCGGCAACAGAACGAGTCATAATGTGGGCAAAAATAAACTAAGCTCCCCTTTTTTCGCACTGGGGGGAGTACTGGTGTAACGACACGTCGGTTCTCAAAAATCCTCCTCTAATGGAATATGCCGATCATATACGAACTTTGCCCAAGAATTATGCTGCAATGTTTCGAACGGGATTTCGAAATCCGAGACGTGGGTATCCTTTTTACGCTGCAATCGTTCGGACATTCGATCACCTTACTCGGTTCGGTTTGCTTCCGCTGTAGATGATCGATAGGCTCAGCTATTAAATTGTTGCCACTCTTGCTCTCGTGAATTTCTTTCGTATTCTCTCCTTCCAACCGCTGTCGTTAATTGCATACTGTTTTCAAGTCGTTTCGGAAACGTTTCTATGCTGAACTGGGCAAAGAGTGCCAAGCGATAAATGGTATGAGGGGGGAACGCGGACTCGTTTCGATCTACGCAGTTTTCGCGCGGCGTAGCCTGATGCGGTACCGATACTCAACTAAATTTAAGCACGACGAACACCGACAGCGAACCACGGCTCAGGTGGCATATCCCATGTACGATGATGCTGCGCAGACTCGGCTAGTTTAATCGCTCGGACGTCATGGTGCATGTCTGAATTTTTTGTGTCACATTTCATCAAACTGTGTTTTGATCGTTTATTGTTATTGTTTTTTTTGAAATTCGGCTTGAAATTCAATGTATGTAATATAAAACGGATGGAATTTTAGTGTAGTTCCGTACAACGTTTGATCCTAAACACATGGATCCATCAAATGGATACCTTGAAAACAATCTTACACTAGTAAATGCACTTTTTACCCTGATTATACTTTTAAAAGCATTGTTTTGCAATCCTCTACCTAACATGCGTTCGGATTAGTTTTCCTCATCGCTCGATTGACCTTCGATTCGGACTGGCGTTCAAGTTTATCGCAAATGAACTTTCCAACATTCACCAGTTTTGGCAGATCGATGCCCGTTTCTATGCCAAGACCATGCAGCATGTAAACTACATCTTCCGTGGCGGCATTTCCCGAAGCACCTCGTGCGTACGGGCAACCACCCAGCCCCGAGACGGATGCATCAACGACGCCGATGCCGAAGTCTAGTGATGTCAGAATGTTGGGCAACGCTTGTCCATATGTATCATGGCAATGGACAGCTAGCATATTAACCGGAGCAATTTTTGTCACTTCGCGTAACATATCAGTGAAGGATCCCGGTGTACCGACGCCAATCGTATCTCCAAGTGAAATTTCATAGCATCCCATCTCGATCAATTTTTCCACAACACGAACCACTGCCGAGGGCTTAATTTTACCTTCNTTTTGTCACTTCGCGTAACATATCAGTGAAGGATCCCGGTGTACCGACGCCAATCGTATCTCCAAGTGAAATTTCATAGCATCCCATCTCGATCAATTTTTCCACAACACGAACCACTGCCGAGGGCTTAATTTTACCTTCGTATGGGCAACCTATCGGGGAAAGGGCAACCAGTTAGTTCAGCAGCATTAAAATCACAACGAAGCCTGCTTACCGACAACCGTTGATACATATCCGCGCACTTTAACCTTTGCCTGCTTGGCTGCATCCATTACGTTCTGAAACCGAGCAATACTTTCATCCACCGAACAGTTGACATTTTTACGAGAGAAGCTTTCTGAGGCTGCCCCAAAAACTGCTACTTCCTCCGCTCCTGCATTTATCTGTAGGGAAAATGAATCGTAGTTATTGATGTTTGTGATCGTAATTGATTGGTAATTTAAATTTTGTTATGCATTACCGCTGCCTGAAATCCTTTAAGATTCGGTGTTAGGACTGGATAGGAGATACCGGGCAGCTTGTTAATACCCTTCAGCACCTCCGCGTTATCACCCATCTGTGGTACCCATTTGGCGCTGACAAAGCTGGTCGCTTCGATGGTACGTAGTCCGGTTTCAGAAAGTTGATTTATGAGGTCAATCTTGACCGCCGCCGGAAGAATCGTAGGTTCATTTTGCAGACCATCTCGTGGACCTACTTCCACGATTCGCACCGAAATTGGCTGAGAGATATTCTGGGCAATGATGTAAGCGATAATGATAAGAATCGTTCCCATGATTCGCACCGAATGATTATATTCTAGGTGGTGCAGTTGAACTTACAGTCGTGTATAGCCGATTTCGGGCTAATGTTGGCAGGAAACGGGTAACTCGCATCATTTTCGTGGAATGTAGGAACTAAAAAAAAGGAATGTGCGAAAATATTGTAGATCGCTTGCGATCTTTGTTGTCAACTTGCGATAATTGACGTAAATGTAAACAAATAGAAACAGGACAAAGTTTGATGTGTCATTCAAAAAAAATCCACGTAAATACCGTTTACGAAAGTGAAATGTAAATTTAAATGCAGATCTCTAAATTATGTTTAACTTCTGTTTACTGCATTTCAAAGATAATTGTTTATATGCTGTATAATTTTATCCATTCAACGGAAATTAATCAATTCGCTTCTTGCTCAGAATGATCGCACAGTGGTTTAGTTTGAAAAATGAAAAATTTGTTTGTCAATTTCTTTATGAAATATATAATTATTTTATTTGTGTAATTATTTAATTTAATAGAAATGTAAATTCTACTGCCTCGAAAAAAATTGTAGAACATTTCTATTGAATAAAAAAAGACTGTTGAAGCTGTCAAAATGTTTGGTCGCAGAGTGTTCACAGTGTTAGTTATTGTCAATGGGGAAATACGTTGCACGGCATTCAAATATAACCGCCCAGCCAAACAACAACAACGAGCAACGCGCTGTTTTGTACCTGTTCTACTGTTTCTGTTCGTAGAAGTGAGCATTCCTTTTCGCTTTTTTTCAGAGAATGTCTAAACAAAGTGATAAAGAAGTGGGAAATATCATTACTTACGGGACGCCTACTTTAAGCGATTGGAAAATATATCTGCGGAATTTGCAGTAAGTATTTGATAAGAAAACGGGATAAGCATCAGTGCGTAACTGCTTTTTGTTCGGAGTGATTAAATATTATTGATTCGATCGCGTTTTTATAGGCAAAATCCTACCATTCAAAACATGGCAACACCCGATTCATCGTCATCTGAATCATCTTTTGAGTTGGAGGAAAGCTTCAAAGCGCTACTGGATCGTAAACGGCGAGAAATGCAAGAAAAAATAAATGATGAACGAATGCTAGCGGAAGATTCCGATATGACGACCCGAGAGGTAGCCGAAACCGAGAAAACAGCAACCGGTAATGATTCAACATTTTTCGAGCAGGACTCGATCTGCAAAATATCCGACGCAAGCTTCGATGAGATGGAGCGAATATGCGCTGGATTTGAAAAAGTGCATGGTTTCGATACCAGCGTTAAAGTGCAAGAAGATTCTGTTAAACCTCCTGCGTCAGCTCTGCAACAATCGGTAACAATCGGCGACGTTACACAGCTTGAAGATATCGATGAACCATCCGGTTTGTGGGAAAACACAATGTTACCCGCTCTTTCGCCCGTAAAGCGCATGCACATGCTGAGACCGTCAACGATTCTGGAGGAATCAACAATGTCTGGACCAGCCGAAGCGTCTAAAAATTCATCCATCGAAACGTACATTTCGGCGAAACAGGTAACGGAATCAGCAAACAGAGATTCCGCTACCAGCTGCAGTGATGTGTACCGGACGGCACAAGATACGTTCGAAACAGATTCTTACGCACGTAGCAGCATTTTGGAAACGGATTCTGGATTGACGAACGACTTCACTGGGGCCGATAATCGCACTAATGACCGTCCGGTAGACGGGTACAGTAACAATTCTACCAGAGAGGCAGACTCGTTAGAAGATGAGCAGAATGTAATCGTTTTGAATAGCAGCGAAAGTGACATTGAAGAGCAGGGTAAGCAGGAAGAACACGAGACACTGGGAGCTACCTTTCCATTGGATTCATTGGCCAGTGAGCGTGATGATAGCCTAGTAGATCGTGAACCAACCTCGCTGGCTTACGGTGATCATGAAGAATCTACACACAACTACCCGGATGAAGTTTCAGTGCTGGATGACATGCCGGATCATTTTAACGATACACTAGAGGAGACAGACTTCATGATGAAACAGGGCTTGAAGCTTTTGGCATTAAAGAAACGACAGCAACAGGCACAGGAACATCGTAACCAAATGGTGCAGCAGGAAAAGAATCAAATGCTAAAATCGCGCACCAACTCCGGATCAGACGATGGAACTCGTCCACTGTTGCTTACTCCTATGGGTAAGAATATCAAACAAGGTACGCCTGTAGGATCGCATCTTTCATATCTTACGCCTACTAGTGGTATGAGCTCCAGGCTAAACATTGCCCACGGAGGACACAGCGCAGGGTTCAAGCAGACACTGTCTTCCAGCGTGGGAAAGAACAGTGCCCCAAAGAACCCTACCTGCGGTGGTGCTGCTTCGGTGGGGTCCTTCAAGAAACCGGTGAGCCGTTTGCCTCATTTGAAAGTAACGGGTCGAAAGTTTGACCATATCGTATCGCCTATTGGTGCGTACATAAAAAAAACACCCCAGAGCATGCTGCAGACGAAGATAAACTGCCACAACAAGAATCTCATCGATGTGCTGCACAGTGAAAATCGGGACAGTGGTGTCAGCAACGGAAGCAGCCATGGTTATAAAGAAAACCATGGCATTGATCTAAAGGGATACACCTCATCACTGCCAGGGAAAGGCGTTATCAGTTCAAATCGTGCCCATGTCCTGGACGAAAGGAACGTCGTACGAATTCCGGGCGGAGAAAAGATGCAGAAGCTGATCAATAATTCGCCCACGATGGTCATTCGCCACGAGGGGCGCATCAAATTCGCCGAGCAACAAACTGCCGGTGGTGAACGTAAGCTAACGCACAACATGAGCGCGATGACTGACGACAGTTTGGCCGACTTGTCCGTGCTTTCCAGCGATGTGTCCGTCCGTGTGCTGAAGGATGCGAAACGCTACAATTGATGCGGACCGTGAATTTATCTACTTTTTACACACATTTTTGTACTACGATAGTGGATGTTATAACAAGTAAAATAACGGAATAAACTACCACGATGAACAACGATCAGTTTTTTTTTATTCCAGTCGTTTTTAGTTTGTTAATGTCCAGCGTTTGATTTAATGTACTGTTTTACCTTGGATTGAACATGGTCATACTTCCGCCTTTTAACCAATGGCAATCGTCTGCGCAATTGCGGTTTAGGTGTAGTATCGGAACCATTTGAAAATTCATCATTTTCGAAGTATGCGTAGGATTCAATATCGTCCAGTGTAATATCGCTATCATCAGATTCAAAATCTTCCATGTCGACAATGTTGCAAAGTGTTGCCGATGATTTAATAAGTTCCGCATCGATTGCAACGGGTGATGCATTCGATTCTCGAGCTATATTTTTTAGTGAATCGTCCGCTTCAGGAGCGCAACGTTGTATATCTGCGTCCGGCAGGAAACAAAGCATCTCNTTTGTACTACGATGGTGGATGTTATAACAAGTAAAATTACGGAATAAACTACCACGATGAACAACGATCAGCTTTTTTTTTATTCCAGTCGTTTTTAGTTTGTTAATGTCCAGCGTTTGATTTAATGTACTGTTTTACCTTGGATTGAACATGGTCATACTTCCGCCTTTTAACCAATGGCAATCGTCTGCGCAATTGCGGTTTAGGTGTAGTATCGGAACCATTTGAAAATTCATCATTTTCGAAGTATGCGTAGGATTCAATATCGTCCAGTGTAATATCGCTATCATCAGATTCAAAATCTTCCATGTCGACAATGTTGCAAAGTGTTGCTGATGATTTAATAAGTTCCGCATCGATTGCAACGGGTGATGCATTCGATTCTCGAGCTATATTTTTTAGTGAATCGTCCGCTTCAGGAGCGCAACGTTGTATATCTGCGTCCGGCAGGAAACAAAGCATCTCCGGGGTGGAATATTTCCTATCAGTAAACGTTTCTGGAGTTTTTCTGGGATCCATGGCTTCAGGTGTAAATATCCTGTGTCGTGAAGTAGAATAAAGATTGATGATGAAATTGATTATTCATATTAAGGTATATGACCTTACCTATGTTCGTGACTTGGTTGATGCACATTTAAAGGTAATACAACATTCTGCCAGATTCCTTGAAGTGGAAATCTACTAATTTTTGGAATCTCAAGTAAAAAGGGAATAAAATACATAATGTAAAAACAAACTTAGGATATCGTAGCCGCAAGTCAAGACATCCTATTTTAACTATTATTAAATTGAAATATGAATGATACAGTTTACAAGTTTGATTTCAATGGCTTCTATTCGTAGAATTTTTAATAAAAGATTTTTTTTAAAACGGTCAAAAGAACCATCTTCATACAACGGTTTGAAGTATTTAAATAGGAAAAATACCTACAAAACATGTCAAAATGATGTCCGAGTGTGTGCTCTTTGTGCCTTTACTTCATGCCGGTTGTTGTTATGCAAGATATCAAAACAAACTGTTTCTCGCTTGGCAGGTTTGTGTGAGCTGCAGTAATGCAAACAAAATGTGTTAAAAAAAGTAATAATTTAGTGTCGTTTTAGGATGAGATACGGTCGATCACGGTTGCCAGAACTGCTGATAGTTACGGTGTTCGGAATAGGAGGAGGATTTTACGCATTTCAGCCATCTTTTCGCCAATTACAAGAAGACCGTACGGGANAGTAATGCAAACAAAATGTGTTAAAAAAGTAATAATTTAGTGTCGTTTTAGGATGAGATACGGTCGATCACGGTTGCCAGAACTGCTGATAGTTACGGTGTTCGGAATAGGAGGAGGATTTTACGCATTTCAGCCATCTTTTCGCCAATTACAAGAAGACCGCACCGGACCGAACACCAAAACCGAAACCAGTACTTCCAAAGAAACATAGGAGGAACAGCATCTGTAAAGTATGAACTATTTTGTTTAAAGACATTACATTAAATTGAGAGTTCCTTGCTTACATTGCTTGTAAAATTCATCCACAGAATGTCTATGGCAGCACTGTCTCGCATGTTTCAAATGATCAAAGGATCCCCGGTGGCAGTGGTCGGTGGAACAATCCTTATTTCCGGATCAGTAATCTACGCATACCGCTCCGTTTATCGTCCATTTGCGACACGAAGAGAGCGAGCGGAATCTGAAGCGATGGCGAATTACATTTTTCAAATGGAGCAATCCCGTCGACAAACCACCGATAATAGTTGAGACGGAGTTTTCGTGAGAAGGCTTTAATAAATTTAGTGATGGTATGCTTATGATCTTGTTTTTTTTTTTTGCTCGGTTAGAACGGCCTGGCCGTATCAAAACTTATTTTACCACGTAGCAGAATAGTCAGTCCATGCTACGGGGGGGACGGTCCGGATGGGATTTGAACCCGGTCCGGCCGTGTGGACAGGCGCCGTTTTTCACATGCACCACCGGGCCGCCCCAAGCTTATGATCTTTGTTCTTATACTAATTAGTGGAAGAACATTTAGTGCTTTACGTTTTTAATTCAGAATACTCCGCATATTCCGGTGAAAATGAAGATGCTGTGGAAAAAGTATTACCTGAATTTTATTAATGCATTAAATAAATGATATTTTCAGATGGAAGCGAATTTTTGGAAGCAGGAAGCATTTATTTTTACATAAATAAATGCAAAAAAAAGTGCACTGGTTCGGAACATTTTATTGCAGACGATGCTACTTGTAGCAAATATAATGTACCAGATTACACATTTTATTGTTATTTTTTAATTGATGGTTATTATTGATGGTATTGCTACTTTTTTGTATTAGTAAATTTTTAATTATTTAATTTATATTTTTTATCATTAACTACCTTTTAGCACTCAAAGATATACGAATAATGTACAATGGTTCGATTATCATTTACGTTTTTTTTTAAATTGAGAATACTTTGTCAGGATACGGTATAGAACTAGGACGAATAAATAAACAGTTTAACTAGAACCTCTGGCAAGATAACATTTTATAAGCATTCAACGTCATGAATACTATTTAAAAAGTCACTGCTCTTTCACTGTCACTGCAGCTTCAGTGAGGTAATGGAAATGGTTACGCGTTGAAATAAATTGTGCGTGGGATAGTTTAATTAAGACATTTATTTAAAGTATGCTGCACACGTCGCGTGTCCGTAACAGTTGTGTCGTTTCCTTTGCTGAAATAATGGCCAGTGTGGTCAGATGGACGAGAAACAGAAGGAGAAATGTGGAACTAAACAAACCGTTAAAACACACACACACACCCATACCATGCTGGATCTAAGCTGTGCTGCATGCATTAAGGAAACGATGTTTCTCTGTCGATACCGCCGTGCATATAATTAAGTTATTAACATCCACATGCGCAAGCATACGCATAATCACACCAACGCCTGAACGTACGGTCGTTGGAATACATTGCATTGCCCAAATCCCTTCAATCAACTGGTACAACGGCATGCATTCTTTGGTGATTAACCGGCACCAATCTGGTTCTCTCTGTCTCTCTCTTTTTCTATGGTTGCTTTTACCTCATCCTGAACTACAGTGTGACGAGTTGTGAGCCTAACGCGCGGTGGAGTACGTCGTACGCATTGGGATCCCAAGTCGCCCTAATGCGGCTTAGCAGTGGATAAATGAACGTTATTGTACTCTGATTCGGGTTAATTTGTTCACGAGCACGGGCGTTATCACGCGGGCAATAAAGTACGATGATCTTGAACCTTGTGGCCGATGCAGCGACCGATGCAATAATATTCTCAGTGTTCCTTTTTTCCCAGCGCTTGAAGACATCGGCAGAAGTTAGAGTTTTGCCGGAAATGATTGTCCTTCAATCTGTAGATTCTAGTGAAGTAAAAAGGTCGTAAGTCTGGAGGAACGATTAAAACGTCTATTGTTGGAAAATACAGGAAAATTATTCTGTTTCTAGTTCAAATTTCACTCAATTTTTTTGTGTTCATAACTCTCTTCACCCATGTTGTAAGTTCTAAAAACAAAACGGTTATGGAATGCTACCGAAACGATTAATGACGAAGTTTATTTTAAGCGCTGTTAGTCATATATAAAAATAACACAAACCTTGAATGATCGATTGTTTCAAAATTGAAACGTTTTGGGCTTATCAGTAAATGATAAATCTTCACGATATCCTAATAACCCGTCTAGCCGAGGTTGAATCAGGTGGATATGTGGTAGATAAAATAGAGTTGAGCAAAATAAGTACTACACTTGCTTAATCGTTCACAGTGTATCGAAATTTGAGCAAAACCCTCTGTAGGATCAACCTTCAAAATTATTTAGAAGATAAGTACATTCCAATAGCTATAGCCCGAAATCATGTGCTTAAAGTACAATCCCCAACGACATTTTATGAAGATAAAAACAAATAGGATAACTAAGGATGGAACCTCATTTCCAATCTATTGCAAACTCGATGCAATCCTAATGCGACATGCTTCATTGCAACATTGCACGTACGCCGAGGCGCGTGATTCACTGGCCAGATAGGGATCAATGTGATTTGAAAAACAATTACTGATTCAACCACTGCTAATCTCGAGCCGTATGATAAAACCTAACGAATAAAGTTGATCCGGATCAGGGTTTGTCTGTGGGTTATGATAAAAAAGCTAATGAACGGTCGCCTAGCTCGCAGTTCTGTGTAAGCTGTGCAATCGTTAAACGTTACGGACAGTATGAGAAATTTTTATAAGACACTATTGTCCATCTATCTCGTTGGATGTCTTCCAGGCAGTAAGTTCCCAGTGCAATATCCGTTCGAAGTTAAACCACAGTGTGCAAATTTTTAAGTGGCTTTGTAATGTGTTGCAGTTTCTAACGGGCAGCTGTTATGTTTCCATTGTGATGATTGCGATACATCGCTAGTGGAGATTGTGCAATGTGGACCAAATCGACCAATGTTACCATTTCCCGATGATTCATCGCCAACCACAATGGTTCCACCGTTGACAACAACTGTAGTGCCTGAAACTACGACCTTGCTGCCACCGTCGATACCTACCGTTGAACCCGATACTACGACGATCACTCCACCGACTATTCCTACCGTTGAGCCCGACACGACAACGATCACTCCACCGACTATTCCTACGGTTGAACCGGATACAACCACGATCACTCCACCGACAATTCCTACTGTTGAGCCCGACACGACAACGATCACTCCACCGACTATTCCTACGGTTGAACCGGATACAACCACGATCACTCCACCGACAATTCCTACCGTTGAGCCCGACACGACAACGATCTCTCCACCGACTATTCCTACGGTTGAACCGGATACAACCACGATCACTCCACCGACAATTCCTACCGTTGAGCCCGACACGACAACGATCTCTCCACCGACTATTCCTACGGTTGAACCCGATACAACGACGATCACTCCACCGAGTATTCCTACCGTTGAGCCCGATACAACGACTATCAGCACTCCCCCGGGAACACCAATCTTAACTCCTCCGACGCATCCTACTTTTACACCAGAACCACCGGGAGCGAGTAGTCCAGGAACACCAATTTTAACGCCACCGACACATCCGACACCATATCCTGGGGTATTCAAAATGTTTGGAATTGCCATACCGATTCCTCCCAATACCACACAGTACGCTTGTTTGTCTGTGAAGCGAACTGATGGTAAGTACATGTTCTCGAACTATTTTGTACGATGTGCTGGATATGCTAATCTATCAATATTCTTGCTCAATTCCAGTCAACAATCGATCGATCACCACTAAAGGCTGTGCACAATTGATGGCGAGTGTGGACCAGACGTGTACACATGCCACGAACGGTGGTCACACCAGCTGTTCGGTGTGTTTAGGATCGCTCTGCAATGCTTACAATTAGATCACACATTTGTACTACGTCTAAAGCATCTAAATTCTAAGCATGTATTCTATATCGTTTTTGGTCTGAAATCTGATTCGAACAGAAAATTTAAAATCTCTAAAATTGTTTAAAGATAAAACTATTGCCATACACATAATAAAATAATAAAGCCGTATGTGGACAAGCATGTCACTGTTCTCGTGTTTTTTTGGGTGTTTTCGATGAAAGATATGAATTCAAAAGATCCATGTCTACAGTATGGTATACAGTATATGACTCTCCCGAATAATATGTGATTTTGTCCCGAATAATTTGTGATTGTCAGGGACAGAGGGCTGAAGTAATTACAATTTTCGCAAGGCATTTCCTCCTTGTAATTTGCCTTATCCCGGGCATACTCGGTTAATAATATGTGATTTGTTACTAGTTAAATCACGCCCCAGAATATTTATTTTAAAAGATTTGTCCTACTAAAAATAACCATGTTTTTTCGCATTTAAACGGCTGTTAAATTAAACTTCGAAAGCACGAATGAGTGGACCACTCATGCAATTTGGACGTGCTACACTCCCAATTAGTGTTACTCTTGTGTAAAGTGAGTGGCTTGCCACTGTTAAAAATGTTGTCCATCGCGTAAAGCATATGCCATGAATGTTGCTGAAATTCGCAAATCAAATTTAATAAATTCGTCAAAGTAAAAATATTTAATAATAAATAAATTAAACTTAATCTTCAACTTCATGAAAACATCATTACATTTTAAACGCAATCATAATTAAATCTTATTTTGCAGAGTTGATATAGATAGAAATATATGGAAGAGTTCGAACTGATTTAAAAAAATATCATCAATTATCAATTCATACTTGTCAAATGTCTTATATACTAACCCCAATATCTACGAGGATGTTAGTAAAAATAATTTTAATAAAGCTAACAAAGCAATTTATCCATAAATACATTTTTGTTAACATACTTTTTAAAGTCAATTTTGCTCAAACATTTTTATTAGTTTCTAACTGTATTACAGATTTTCTTGGTTTTTCGCTTCTTTTATTAAATGAAATATTTCTGTTCAGCTCATCAAGATTAAAAATCTGTACAAATAATAACTGAAGAAAAATTTACAAAACAATCACATTTTTACGATGCGTTGCTTTTACTCTGAGCATCTGAAATCTCTCCACTGTACTATTGCACTTGCTGGAGTGCACTCACGGCCAACACGCACTGCATCGCTCTCGAGCGCCCGAGACAAACAGCTTCCGATTAGTTTCCGTTCAACATTCATCCCGACAAGAGGTTACGTTGTAGCGCGGTGCGTGTCGATTTCGGGTCGCTTGCTCGGTAGACCGCGTGTTGCCGCCGCTTGTGTCGTGTGTTGTACGCTGGCGTACGATTGCGCACCATCAACCAAACAAGTGACTTGTATGCTCCGCCAAGGCAATTCCGAAAACCGTCAGTCGTCGATGGAACGTCCTGGCTGACGGAGCACGTGGACGAAGCGTCGATTTTGTGTTTGCGTTTCTTGTGCAGGTGCGTGGGTTTGAGGATCATTTTAAGGATCTTGTGGGTGATTTACGGCTGTACGGCGGAGAATGGTGAATGAACGAGACCCAATCAATGGTGCGGTGTGATAAGCAGGGTTAAAGGCAAATATTTTCTTTCCCTAAAGCGAAAGGTGACCAGATGCTGCCAGTTATCAAGCCGTCGTAAGCTGTATTGATATTCACCTTTCCTAGAGTCGCCCGCCTGCATTAGTCGTCCAGGCTTAGAGCTAACTGATGGTTTATGTGCCATTGTAATAAGTCAGTGTTTGAAACAGTGTTTGGGATTTTGCATAATTTTATACAAACAACCGAAGGTATCTATGCGTTGTGTGCAGCGTGTGATAAGACTTGTACCGAACGGTCAACTTCTAGTTAGTGTTCGGTAGTTTTTGGATTGGATATTAAACTCCTCATAACGCCATACTCCCCAATTCGACGAGGGAAAGTTTTAAAAGTAATTTCATCATTTGCACCGTCCAACGTCGCATTGACCTTGACCATGAGTTTAGTTAAACTGGTTAATTGAAAAGTGTTTTACATACCGCAAAGGAAAATTGGTGGAGTAAAACCAAAACGTGTTTTCTTTAAGTGCTACAAAAAAAGAAAAGAAGCTTATTTCGTAATCGTTCAACGCCAAACGGGCCATTCAGTGTCAGGCAATACGTAAATAAACGCTTTGTTGATTGGAGACTTTTTAACCATGTCCACCACGTCCAGCTGGGACGACAGCGTGAAGATGAACAACCCGACCTCGTCCGCCACAACACCGTCCGGCAATACGGTGCAAACCGAGTCGACCAAATGCGGCACCAGTGACGGTGAACCGTCCTCGCCGAACGCAATGGAGGATGGTGTGTGTCCACCGATCAAGGTCGCGCCAGACGAGGAACCGTCATTGCAAAGGCCAGCGACGCCGCCTCGATCGTACCACTGCGGGTGGTTTGCGCTGCGTCCTAGATGGATGGAACGGTTCATGACGCCCAAGTGGGCCCTGTTTTGGCTGTGCTGGGCCGGTGCCGTGCAAGGTAAGTGAGCAGATTTTGCAATGTGTCTGGCGCGTGTGGTCACTAAATATACTCTAACGCACGATTAATGTGTTTCGGTGTTGTTCGGTGTGTGATTGAAGATGAAGCTCACGGGAATACCAATCGCACTATTATACGTTTTGCAAATGTGTGAAACTTTAAGCTACCGTACACAACCATGGCATTGGTAATGTGTTCGACCAAAAATTTAAATTAAAAATTAGTCTATTGGTGAATATTAAGGCGAGGTTTTTTCTTACAGTGTGTCAAACAAGTTTGAAGTTGGAAAGCAAGTGTGAAGTGTAATATTTTCTTTTTATTTTTTAAAATTATTTTAAACATTCAAGCTATTTACTAAGATTCATGATTTTTTTTTTATTTCGGTTGATCTGAATAGTGTAAAATATTTTATTGCCATTTTAAGGACAGCTTCATATTGTTCCTCTCACAGTGTTCGGAAGCAACTCATAATATATGATTTCCTTCCAGGCTCCACCAAATGTACAATCGAACTTTGACTCTAACAACGTTAGTATGTTCTAGCTTATCGTGTCCAATTGTTGTTTGTATATGACTGTAAGTTCCCCAAATCCTAATATCTCGTCCAGATTATAATCCAGACCGGTCGAATTGAAGTGAAAAAGCCAATTTTAAAGTACATAAATATATTTTAATTATAATTCATAAAACCATTTGGAACTTATAATTAATATTAAATTTAATTAAATTATATAATTATAATTTAATAGAGAAGACTATTCGGCTAAGTACATCCGGGATAGGATGACATTTCGCGGTTTGGAGAATGAAATGTCTCCCAACCAGTGTGAATTGTATCCTAGTTTAAATCTCCAATAGTTATAAACAATACGATCTGGCCATTCTATACGAATAACAAAAAAGAGGCGAATATTAAACAGCCTCAAGTAAAAAATAATGTGATCCACTATTAGGTTTACCAATCATCCTATTTGTGACTACCATCGATATTTGGTTTCTTTTTCTTATGTGGTATTACATACTGAGGAGAGCCCTTGACCTTCCATTTCTGACTGTCTTTGACTTTATTTACGCTTCGTTTTGGCTTAACGACCTTAAGGGTCATGCCGATCGTTTGTGGCTTACTAGACCTATTTTTCCCACGTAACCGGATAGTCAGCCCGAATGGGGTTTAATACTCGGTCCTGTCGTGTAATAAGGTCAGCCATATTTACCACATACACTACCGGGTCATCCTAATTTGGTTAAGTTTGCTTTTAAGCAAAAATTTTTATATTTTAACGTTTTATTTAAAACTTCCTGAATCATCATCGAAATTGAAGCAATTCTTTCATATTATAAAATGCTCAGCTTTCTGTAATGAAAATAGCTATGAAAATCTCCCAAAAAAGGTAAAATGTAGAGTGATATTTTTTCCACCATTGTAATATTCTGTTAGGAATGTTTTTAATAACCTAAAGTAGTACTTAAATCTTAGAACTTATTGTGCGCTATTAGTGAACTATAGTTTATCTGCCAGTAAATCTTTCTGTCAAACATCGTTATTTATTCATTGTTGCACACATCATCATCAAACCAATTCGGCATTCCTATTATCACGCGCGGTTCTGTAAATGACAACATCAACAATACATTCTAATACGACGGAGAAGAACTCCAGCCATTAAGGAGGTGAAATTGAATTTAATCCCTGAAGAAGCAAGTACCCCGGTCGATGTGCACACAACCATCCCTCCCTCGGGCGATATGGATTCCCTTGGTGGTGACACGATTATCCTACTCTTAGGACTAGGTGCTCCGGAGCTAGGGATACATTTGGTCGTTCTTTTCAAACCACGAGAGAGGGTGGTTTCGGTTGACAGATTCTTACGCTTGCTTCCACCGTGTGCCGATCAACGTTATTAACACTCCAACATTACGAGGTGATAATCATATGCTGTTTATGCGTGTAAACAAACCATTTTCATCGCGAAGGGGGAAAATACCCCATCGGGGGTGGCAGAGTGTCAGGGCTGTCGGTGGAGAAATTAAATTGTGAACGCTTTGTGACTTTTACACCCCCCTTTCAGGTATGGCATCTGCGTTTCTTTTCAGTTTTGGGTTTTTGGTTGTCCCCTTCGCCGTCAGCTGTTTCGTTTTCCCAATCGGGGGAAAAAGTATTTCCGAGGGGTTTAGTAGGTTAGCGTACAAAAGATAAAAGAAAGCAGTAAAACGATCGTAAATCGACGCTTTTCATGGTGATTGCTTGTACTGGTGTACAATAATGCCTAAACTAATCTCACAACAACGGTAACTCATGATGGCCTGTGCATAAGGATACCTTTCCCCCGATACATCGACACAATTCGATTGGGAAATGCTGACAAAAGTGACCCAAAATTAGCCTGTCTCGGGCAGAAGCTCCCGTGGCGGTTGACAGGATTCTCTTATCCCGGTTGTTCCATCTTGGCCGTATTCCTGGTGGCCATAGTAGTATGGTAAGCATTTCTTTTCCAAAATGGTTGTGTGCGAGCTGAGGGCTACCGGAAAGTTGCTACACGTTTAGTTTTCACTATCTAATCGTGAACGGTCAATTGCATTTGGTGTGTGGTTGTGACATATTGAAAAGTTTCCAACTGCTCTCGAAATTTAACATTCGCCCCGACAATGAGATATGTTCGGTTGAAGGAGTTTGTTTCAAGATAAAAAGATTTTTTTTTCTATAATTGAAGTTCTGGAAAACAAAATGATATCCATTTTTGACCAGTTTAATTTAACATTAAAGAAATACGAGCAACAAATTTTAAATAGCGGATTTCACAAACTCATCTTCATATTCAAGTAGTCAATACTCAATAATCATAATATCAAAATATGAATAATTCATACAAAATATTTACAAATACTAGGATACAAAATATGCACAACGGTGTCATTTTGTTATTTATAACACAACATCAATATAGTTTGAAATGAACATTAAATGAAAGTAGTTCATATTGACAAACATTTTTGCAAGACATTTTTTTTCCAAAAATTTATTAAACGATCCTTTAAATTCCCAAGAAAACACTTTGCTATATTACTTCAGTTTTTTTAAATTTAAAGTTGTTTATAGTTGTCGTAGTTTTGTTCGTTAGTTCCTTCCATCACTGAGTTTGAGAATATAATTTGGTCACTGCGGCAAGATAGTGTAGTTAGACTAGGAGCTTCTTCTTCTTGGCTTAAGTACCTCTAAGGACACCCCGGCCATTACTCTCTTATTTCGCTCTCTTATTTCGGAAGATATTTAGTTTAAATTTACTTAAAAATCCATTAATTGCCATGGACCAGAAATGTCACTTGTCCTAACTATCGGACTAGACATAGAGCAAACAATACTAATAGACTAATAACGGAATCATAACCACTCCATTGATCGTAAGGAAAATCATCTTTATAGGTAGACATTTAAGATCAACACAATTTTTCCCTTCCGAATTTAGATCCATACAACATATTGCTAATGATATTATTATTGTAGTGATGTTGAAATACAGAAGCATAAGTAATTTAGTTTATCTGAAAATTAAAATGAATAATTCAGGTATAAAATATTTAAGACAACTATTTTGATGATCCCTAAATTATTCTTTTGTTAAGCAGGTCATCGCAGTTTATCTTTTATGTTTATCGGATAACGTTAATACACGAAAAAATAATCCGAATGAGAGTTCCAAATTAATTATCTTTATTTAAAAAAAACCTCCATGTACATTGTATCATGAATAAAGGTAAATTCAGANCTAATGCGGCTTAGCAGTGGATAAATGAACGTTATTGTACTCTGATTCGGGTTAATTTGTTCACGAGCACGGGCGTTATCACGCGGGCAATAAAGTACGATGATCTTGAACCTTGTGGCCGATGCAGCGACCGATGCAATAATATTCTCAGTGTTCCTTTTTTCCCAGCGCTTGAAGACATCGGCGGAAGTTAGAGTTTTGCCGGAAATGATTGTCCTTCAATCTGTAGATTCTAGTGACGTAAAAAGGTCGTAAGTCTGGAGGAACGATTAAAACGTCTATTGTTGGAAAATACAGGAAAATTATTCTGTTTCTAGTTCAAATTTCACTCAATTTTGTTGTGTTCATAACTCTCTTCAACCATGTTGTAAGTTCTAAAAACAAAACGGTTATGGAATGCTACCGAAACGTTTAATGACGATGTTTATTTTAAGCGCTATTAGTCATACATAAAAATAACACAAACCTTGAATGATCGATTGTTTCAAAATTGAAACGTTTTGGGCTTATCAATAAATGATAAATCTTCACGATATCCTAATAATCCGTCTAGCCGAGGTTGAATCAGGTGAATATGTGGTAGATAAAATAAAGTTGAGCAAAATAAGTACTACAGTTGCTTAATCGTTTACAGTGTATCGAAATTTGAGCAAAACCCTCTGTAGGACCAACCTTCAAAATTATTTACAAGATAAGTACATTCCAATAGCTATAGCACGAAGTCATGTGCTTAAAATACAATCCCCAACGACATTTTATACGACAAGATAAAAACAAATAGGATAAGCAAGGATAGAACCTCATTTCCAATCTATTGCAAACTCGATGCAATCCTAATGCGACATGCTTCATTGCAACATTGCACGTACACCGAGGCGCGTGATTCACTGGCCAGATAGGGATCAATGTGATTTGAAAAACAATTACTGATTCAACCACTGCTAATCTCGAGCCGTATGATAAAACCTAACGAATAAAGTTGATCCGGATCAGGGTTTGTCTGTGGGTTATGATAAAAAAGCTAATGAACGGTCGCCTAGCTCGCAGTTCTGTGTAAGCTGTGCAATCGTTAAACGTTACGGACAGTATGAGAAATTTTTATAAGACACTATTGTCCATCTATCTCGTTGGATGTCTTCCAGGCAGTAAGTTCACAGTGCAATATCCGTTCGAAGTTAAACCACAGTGTGCAAATTTTTAAGTGGCTTTGTAATGTGTTGCAGTTTCTAACGGGCAGCTGTTATGTTTCCATTGCGATGATTGCGATACATCGCTAGTGGAGATTGTGCAATGTGGACCAAATCGACCAATGTTACCATTTCCCGATGATTCTTCGCCAACCACAACGGTTCCACCGTTGACAACAACTGTAGTGCCCGAAACTACGACCTTGCTGCCACCGTCGATACCTACTGTTGAACCAGAGACAACAACATTATCACCACCATCGATTCCAACGGTTGAACCTCCTACAACTACGTCAACGGTTGTTCCAGACACCACGACAGTTGGTACATCAACTGTTGAGCCCGAAACAACTACTCTATGGCCACCGACTGTACCTACCGTTGAACCCGATACTACGACGATCACTCCACCGACAATTCCTACCGTTGAACCCGATACAACGACGGTCACTCCACCGACTATTCCTACGGTTGAACCGGATACAACCACGATCACTCCACCGACTATTCCTACCGTTGAGCCCGACACGACGACGATCACTCCACCGACTACTCCTACCGTTGAACCCGATACTACGACGGTCACTCCACCGACTATTCCTACCGTTGATCCCGATACAACGACGATCACTCCACCGACTATTCCTACGGTTGAACCGGATACAACGACGATCACTCCACCGACTATTCCTACCGTTGAGCCCGATACAACGACGATCACTCCACCGACTATTCCTACCGTTGAGCCCGACACGACGACGATCACTCCACCGACTATTCCTACCGTTGAGCCCGATACTACGACGGTCAGCACTCCCCCGGGAACACCAATCTTAACTCCTCCGACGCATCCTACTTTTACACCAGAACTACCGGGAGCGAGTAGTCCAGGAACACCAATTTTAACGCCACCGACACATCCGACACCATATCCTGGAGCATTGAAAATGTTTGGAATTGCCATACCGATTCCTCCCAATACCACACAGTATGCTTGTCTGTCTGTGAAGCGAACTGATGGTAAGTACATGATCTCGAACTATTTTGTACGATGTCCTGGATATGCTAATCTATCAACGATTTTGTTCAATTCCAGTCAACAATCGATCGATCACCACTAGAGGCTGTGCACAATTGATGGCGAGTGTGGACCAGACGTGTACACATGCCACGAACGGTGGTCACACCAGCTGTTCGGTGTGTTTAGGATCGCTCTGCAATGCTTACAATTAGATCACACATTTGTACTACGTCTAAAACATCTAAATTCTAAGCATGTATTCTATAACGTTTTTGGTCTGAAATCTGATTCGAACAGAAAATTTAAAATCTCTAAAATTGTTTAAAGATAAAACTATTGCCATACACATAATAAAATAATAAAGCAGTATGTGGACAAGCATGTCACTGTTCTCGTGTTTTTTTGGGTGTTTTCGATGAAAGATATGAATTCATAAGATCCATGTCTACAGTATGGTATACAGTATATGACTCTCCCGAATAATATGTGATTTTATTTAATTTTTTTTATTTTATTACATGATTACGGCTTTTGCCGTATTGTCAGCCACAGAGGGCTGAAGTAATTACAATTTTCGCAAGGCATTTCCTCCTTTGCCTTATCCCGGGCATACTCGGTTAATAATATGTGATTTGTTACTACTTAAATCACGCCCCATAATATTTATTGTAAAAGATTTGTCTTACTAAAAATAAGCATGTTTTTTCGCATTTAAACGGCTGTTAAATTAAACTTCAAAAGCACAAATGAGTGGACCACTCATGCAATTTGGACGTGCTACACTCCCAATTGGTGTTACTCTTGTGTAAAGTGAGTGGCTTGCCACTGTTAAAAATGTTGTCCATCGCGTAAAGCATATGCCATGAATGTTGCTGAATTTCGCAAATCAAATTTAATAAATTTGTCAAATTAAAAATATTTAATAATAAATAAATTAAACTTAATCTTCAACTTCATGAAAACATCATTACATTTCAAACGCAATCATAATTAAACCTTATTTTGCAGAGTTGATATAGATAGAAATATATGGAAGAGTTCGAACTGATTTAAAAAAAAATATCATCAATTATCCCTTTATCAATTCATACTTGTCAAATTTCTTATATACTAACCCCAATATCTACGAGGCTGTTAGTAAAAATAATTTTAATAAAGCTAACAAAGCAATTTATCCATAAATACATTTTTGTCAATTTTTTTTTGTCAATTCAAGTCAATTTTGCTCAAACATTTTTATTAGTTTCTAACTCTATTACAGATTTTCTTGGTTTTTCGCTTCTTTTATTAAATCAAATATTTCTGTTCAGCTCATCAAGATTAAAAATCTGTACAAATAATAACTGAAGAAAAATTTACAAAACAATCACATTTTTACGATGCGTCGCTTTTACTCTGAGCATCTGAAATCTCTCCGCTGTATTATTGCACTTGCTTGGAGTGCACTCACGGGGCCAACACGCACTGCATCGCTCTCGAGCGCCCGAGACAAACAGCTTCCGATTAGTTTCCGTTCAACATTCATCCCGACAAGAGGTTACGTTGTGGCGCGGTGCGTGTCGATTTCGGGTCGCTTGCTCGGTAGACCGCGTGTTGCCGCCGCTTGTGTCGTGTGTTGTACGATTGCGCACCATCAACCAAACAAGTGACTTGTATGCTCCGCCAAGGCAATTCCGAAAACCGTCAGTCGTCGATGGAACGTCCTGGCTGACGGAGCACGTGGACGAAGCGTACGCGTGTCGATTTGTGTTTGCGTTTCTTGTGCAGGTGCGTCGGTTTGAGGATCATTTTAAGGATCTTGTGGGTGATTTACGGCTGTACGGTGTATGGTGAATGAACGAGACCCAATGCAATGGTGCGGTATGATAAGCAGGGTTGAAGACAAATATTTTCTTTCCCTAAAGCGAAAGGTGACCAGATGCTGCCGGATATCAAGCCGTCGTAAGCTGTATTGATATCCACCTTTCCTAGAGTCGTCCGCCTGCATTAGTCGTCCAGGCTTAGAGCTAACTGACGGTTTATGTGCCATTGTAATAAGTCAGTGTTTGAAACAGTGTTTGGGATTTTGCATAATTTTATACAAACAACCGAAGGTATCTATGCGTTGTGTGCAGCGTGTGATAAGACCTGTACCGAACGGCCAACTTCTAGTTAGTGTTCGGTAGTTTTTGGATTGGATATTAAACTTCTCATAACGCCATTCTCCCCAATTCGACGAGGGAAAGTTTTAAAAGTAATTTCATCATTTGCACCGTCCAACTTCGCATTGACCTTGACCATGTGTTTAGTTAAACTGGTTAATTGAAAAGTGTTTTACATACCGAAAAGGAAAATTGGTGGAGTAAAACAAAAACGTGTTTTCTTTAAGTGCCACAAAAAAAAGAAAATAAGCTTATTTCGTAATCGTTCAACGCCAAACGGGCCATTCAGTGTCAGCCAATACGTAAACAAACGCTTTGTCGCTTGGAGACTTTTTAACCATGTCCACCACGTCCAGCTGGGACGACAGCGTGAAGATGAACAACCCGACCTCGTCCGCCACAACACCGTCCGGCAATACGGTGCAAACCGAGTCGACCAAATGCGGCACCAGTTACGGTGAACCGTCCTCGCCGATCGCAATGGAGGATGGTGTGTGTCCACCGATCAAGGTCGCGCCAGACGAGGAACCGCCATTGCAAAGGCCAGCGACGCCGCCTCGATCGTACCATTGCGGGTGGTTTGCGCTGCGTCCTAGATGGATGGAACGGTTCATGACGCCCAAGTGGGCCCTGTTTTGGCTGTGCTGGGCCGGTGCCGTGCAAGGTAAGTGAGCAGATTTTGCAATGTGTCTGGCGCGTGTGGTCACTAAATATACTCTAACGCACGATTAATGTGTTTCGGTGTTGTTCGGTGTGTGATTGAAGATGAAGCTCACGGGAATACCAATCGCACTATTATTCGTTGTGCAAATGTGTGAAACTTTAAGCTACCGTACACAACCATGGCATTGGTAATGTGTTCAACCAAAAATTTAAATTAAAAATTAGTCTATCGGTGAATATTAAGGCGAGCTTGCTTCTTACAGTGTGTCATACAAGTTTGAAGTTGGAAAGCAACTGTGAAGTGTAATATTTTCTTTTTATTTTTTAAAATTATTTTAAACATTCAAGCTATGATTTACTAAGATTCATGACTTTTTTTTCTATTTCGGCTGATCTGAATAGTGTAAAATAATTTATTGCCATTTTAAGGACAGCTTCATATTGTTCCTCCTTCAGTGTTCGGAAGCAACTCATAATATATGATTTCCTTCCAGTCCCACCAAATGTACAATCGACCTTTGACTCGACAACGTTAGTATGTTCTAGCTTATCGTGTCCAATTGTTGTTTATATGTTACTTTAATTTCCCCAAAGCTGAATATCTCGTCCAGATTATAATCCAGACCGGTCGAGTTATTGTATCATGCACTGCTGCAACTAATCTCAATTCACATTGTAAATATTTTTGGATTTCAAATAATTATGTTACTCATCAGATTGAAGTGAAAAGCCAATTTTAAAGTACATAAATATATTTCAATTATAATTCATAAAACCATTTAGAACTTATAAAATTTTATAGTTTTATAGAGAAGACTATTCGGCTAAGTACATCCGGGATAGGATGACATATCACGGTTTGGAGAATGAAATCTCCCATGAAACATGAAACAGTGTAAATTGTATCCTAGCTTAAGTCTCCAATAGTTATTAGCAATACGATCTGGCCTCAAGCCTCAAGTAAAAAATATTGGTATTACATACTGAGGAGAGCCCTTGACCTTCCATTTCTGACTGTCTTTGACTTTATTTACGCTTCTTTTTGGCTTAACGACCTTTAGGGTCATGCCGATCGTTTGTGGCTTACTAGACTTATTTTTACCCACGTAAGCGGATAGTCAGCCCGAATGGGATTTAATACTCGGTCCTGTCGTGTAACAAGATCAGCCATATTTACCACATACACTACCGGGACATCCTAATTTGGTTTAGTTTGCCTTTAAGCAATTTTTTTTATATTTTAACGTTTTACTTAAAACTTCCTGAATCAACATCGAAATTGAAGCAATTCTTTCATATTATAAAATGCTCTGCTTTCTGTAATGAAAGTTGCTATGAAAATCTCCCAAAAAAGGTAAAATGTAGAGCGATATTTTTTCCACCGTTGTAATATTCTGTTAGGAATGTTTAAAGGCTAAAGTAGTACTTAAATCTGAGAACTTATTGTGTGCTATTAGTGGATTTTAGTTTATCTGCCAGTAAATCATTCTGTCAAACATCGTTATTTATTCATTGTTGCACACATCATCATCAAACCAATTCGGCATTCCTATTATCACGAGCGGTTCTGTAAATGACAACATCAACAATACATTCTAATACGACGGAGAAGAACTCCAGCCATTAAGGAGGTGAAATTGAATTTAATCCCTGAAGAAGCAAGTACCCCGGTCGAAGTGCACACAACCATCCCTCCCTTGGGCGATATGGATTCCCTTGGTGGTGACACGATTATCCTACTTTTAGGACTAGGTGCTTCGGAGCTAGGGATACATTTGGTCGTTCTTTTCAAACCACGAGAGAGGGTGGTTTCGGTTGACAGATTCTTACGCTTGCTTCCACCGTGTTCCGATCAACGTTATTAACACTCCAACATTACGAGGTGATAATCATATGCTGTTTATGCGTGTAAACAAACCATTTTCATCGCGAAGGGGGAATTTACCCCATCGGGGGCGGCAGAGTGTCAGGGCTGTCGGTGGAGAAATTAAATTGTGAACGCTTTGTGACTTTTACACCCGCCTTTCAGGTATGGCATCTGCGTTTCTTTCCAGTTTTTTGAGTTTTTGGTTGTCCCCTTCGCCGTCAGCTGTTTCGTTTTCCCAATCAGGGGAAAAAGCATTTCCGAGGGGTTTAGTAGGTTAGCGTACAAAAGATAAAAGAAAGCAGTAAAACGATCGTAAATCGACGCTTTTCATGGTGATTGCTTGTACTGGTGTACAATAATGCCTAAACTAATCTCACAACAACGGTAACTCATGATGGCCTGTGCGTAAGGATACCTTTCCCCCGATACATCCACACAATTCGATTGGGAAATGCTGACAAAAGTGACCCAAAATTAGCCTGTCTCGGGCAGAAGCTCCCGTGGCGGATGAGCGGATTCTCTTATCCCGGTTGTTCCATCTTGGCCGTATTCCTGGTGGCCATAGTAGTATGGTAAGCATTTCTTTTCCAAAATGGTTGTGTGCGAGCTGAGGGCTACCGGAAAGTTGGTACACGTTTAGTTTTCACTATCTAATCGTGAACGGTCAATTGCATTTGGTGTGTGGTTGTGACATATTGAAAAGTTTCCAACTGCTCTCGAAATTTAACATTCGCCCCGACAATGAGATATGTTCGGTTGAAGGAGTTTGTTTCAAGATAAAAAGATTTTTTTTTTCTATAATTGAAGTTCTGGAAAACAAAATGATATCCATTTTTGACCAGTTTAATTTAACATTAAAGAAATACGAGCAACAAATTTTAAATAGCGAATTTCACAAACTCATCTTCATATTCAAGTAGTCAATACTCAATAATCATAATATCAAAATATGAATAATTCATACAAAATATTTACAAATACTAGGATACAAAATATGCACAACGGTGTCATTTTGTTATTTATAACACAACATCAATATAGTTTGAAATGAACATTAAATGAAAGTAGTTCATATTGACAAACATTTTTGCAAGAGATTTTTTTTCCAAAAATTTATTAAACGATCCTTTAAATTCCCAAGAAAACAGTTTGCTATATTACTTCAGTTTTTTTTTAAATTTAAATACTATAATTAAAGTATATTTTATAGTTGTCGTAGTTTTGTTCGTTAGTTCCTTCCATCATTTAAGACATTATAGTTAGACTAGAAGCTTCTTCTTCTTGGCTTTAGTAAATTTAAGGACACCCCGGCCATTACTCTCTTATTTCGCTCATGTAGCCGGATAGTAAGTCCTTGTTATTGAGACTGGACTGGAAGATATTTAGTTTAAATTTACTTAAAAATGCATTAATTACCATGGACCAGAAATGTCACTTGTCCTAACTATCGGACTAGACATAGAGCAAACATTTGGGTCTAGAAGATATTTGCAATCGGTAGAGCTAGAATGAGTTCACAGTATAAATTTTCCAACATAATAACGGACTAATAGCGGAATCATAGACACTCCATTGATCGTAAGGAAAATCTTCTTTATAGGTAGACATTTAAGATCAACACAATTTTTCCCTTCCGAAGTAAGATCCATACAACATATTGTTAATGATCTTATTATTGTAGTGATGTTGAAATACAGTAGCATATGTAATTTAGTTTATGTGAAAATTAAAATGAGTAATTCAGGAATAAAATATTTAAGACAACTATTTTGACGATCCCTAAATTATTCTTTTGTTATGCAGGTCATCGCAGTTTATCGTTGAAGTTTATCGGATAACGTTAATACACGAAAAAATAATCCGAATGAGAGTTCCAAATTAATTATCTTTATTTAAAAAAAACCTCCATGTACATTGTATCATGAATAAAGGTAAATTCAGATAGATGTGTTGTCGCTAGTCGTGCACACTAAGATGTTATTCCAGGCGGCTTGATTTACATATTAGCTGCAAAAAAAAACACAATCTTGCATAATTGTACAATTGGGACATTAACATAATCACAACGGGCAACCGCTGTGTGATGTAGAATTTGATTTATAGCCCAATTCCTGCGGATGAAACCATTGCTTAATGCTTATAAATGTGGGCTTCACTTTACGAGCATTAGAAGTAGCTTTTTTGAAGCACCATTCTTTGGCTTCCGTGCTGTTCGTCAGCATTGCCACCAGTAATGCTGAAAAACGCATGCTTTATTATGCATTTTATTCGTTTCAATACATCGAATAATTTGGTTAAAATCGCATAAATCTCAATTACTATCATGCAGTAAAACCACAGATCTGTCTATTTGTCCACGCGCGGCATAGAATGAAATCAAACACACGCGCCTAAAGAGACGGTTCCGTGCGTTCGTAAAGTCTCGTATATTTCGTTCGATTAGTTTATTTTACGACCTCGATTTTACGACCATATGCATCCATTTATGAGGCTTGCAGTTATTAGATAATAAAAAAGGGTTACTACCCAGTTTGGAGAAAAATGAGAGAGATTTTAAAACACGGTTCCCTCATCAATGGTCGTTACAAAGGCAGCAACAAGTAGTGTGTCGTAGATGCAACGGTGCAATAGAAAATAATCGTATCAGTCCCCCCTGGTACGGTCATCAGCATCACGCAAAAGCGCACCGAATAATGGTAATCAGTTGATGAATGATGATCATAAATTGATGCGACATTTATGAGACTTTAAGGTTTTTTGAAATCACGGCCGAGGATTACGGGCCGGCTGCTGCTGTGTGCCGACTGCCAAATGGAAAACACGGGGCGGGAAATGTTGATAATAAAAACGTCCCCAAAAACTGACGGCCAAATAATGGACCATTTAGTGTTTTAATGACACTCCATAACCCTGCGGTTTTGCAGCCTGTTGACCCCGTTCGAGTTTCAATCGTGGAAGGTGTATAGCTGTCGTGTTACGGAAATTGGAGAACGGTATTCTAGCGTGGCCTGGATGTCCCCCAGCTGCTGCTGGTGCGGGTGCTATTAGCACCAGTGCAACTTACCCTAGTAGAAAAGTGCATCGGTTCGGAAAACACCATTTAAATGAGGCTCGTGCACGTGGTGTCAGTTGTGATCGGCTTATTTATCACTTTCCAGGCGGAGGCGGATAAATGGTGACCGGTGGTAACGAAATAACGAGTCAAAGAACCGGGGAGGGGTAGGCTAGTGGGATGGAAGTACTTCGACCGACCGGGACCATCCCAGCGAGATCTCGATGTTCCAGCGACATGTGGGGGAAGCGAGTCCATTTATCATTTCGTGCTGGGACGCTGGTGACTCGTACTTGAAGTGACAGTTGTCAGAACAAAGCGCGAATGGTACAGCTGAAATAAAAACAAAACCATGACTACACACGCCAGGCATATTGTAATCCGGTGGGCCGCAAATTTGGGCGGCTCACTCACATCAAGCTGGGCTGTAAACAAGCCAACTACAACGTGTCGTCATTGTCATCTGATTGTTATTGCATTTAAAATGACAAATTTAATGAATTGGGAGCTGTCATAAATAATGGGCAGGCAGGCAGCCAGGGTTTGAGTGAGTGCACTCAGGCCCGTACTGCATTTGTCACCGGGATGGGATTAGTAGTAGTGTTTGTAGAAGGTTGGTGAATGAAGAGGAATAACAATATAGTACTACATCACAACAATTGACAGCACAACTTGCTCTTTATTATCGGTTTTATTCAATCATTATCCAGTTAAGGAAGGAATCAACATGTCAAATGAGGTAAAGATTAGCGATTATGTTAGTACATAGGTAGTTTGTTTTGTAATTGAAAATGTTACAATAGTATTTGCCATTTTGCATCTGATACGCTCTTGATCTTGCTAATATATTCAAAAATATGTGAGATTCAATGTTGATATTGTATATGTTATTTGTATCTGTTATCTATCTATCTATATATATAAAATTCTCGTGTCGCGGTGTTAGTGTTCAAACTCCTCATAAACGGCTGAACCGATTTGTATGAAATTTTCGCTGAAGGTTCGTTAGGTATGAGAATAGGTTTACCGCTAGGTTCGTTTCGCTAGGTGGCCTCTGGCCGACATTATGAGTTCTTTTCGGTTTTTCCTACGGTAGTTATCAAGTAGGCATAGCCTTTTTTTCACACACGAATAACTACTGAAACAAAAAAGTTCTAACGAATAAATCAATCAAAGTAGGCTCAAATGACGATTTATTTGTGCAATTTTATTCATTAAAGCGTAAAGTTTGTGTTAAGTAAGTAAAAGGGAGATAAGTGTGTGAATAATTAAAAAATGCTATTTAGTGTTTTGCGGATCGGTGGTACATGTAGAATCGATGGCTTTCACGGATGGACCTGGTGTTAAATCCCAATCGTCAAGGAAAGTCAGAAATGCATCTTGAAGTAGCAGAAAAGTAGGAGAGACACAAAAGAGGAAGAAAAATTGCTTTGATTGGGAATATCATTTGGATTAAAAATGGCAATAATTTAAGAATTTTCAAATAATCAGCGATATTCTCTAATCGTCACTCTAATAATACCACACGAATCAAGATTGAACACTCAAAATGTTTGCTTTAATTACAAAAGGTAAGTTTAAGGGCAAAGCTAGGTTTGCCGGGTAAGCTAGTTTTGTATAAAAAGCTATGAGTATTATTTGCTTCTTCTGTTCTTAGTGCTTTTTCGTTTAAATATAAGTCGACAGCGTTTTCGATTTCGGTTTTCAAATCGTAGTAAAATCCGCAATAGACTCCGGAGTAATCCAGTGTAATCTGTAGTTGATTTCGTAGTGTCAAATCCGTTGTTGAATTCGTAGTCAACTCCTGAGTCAGTTCCAGAGTCATCTCTGGGGAGTTAAGTCCCGAGTTGAATGCGGTTTTTATACGTCGGAGTCGGAGTGGATTAACGAATTCAGTTTCCATCACTAATGCCTGTGTGAGTTCAGTAGTTATAAATTAGAGAAGATATCACCTATGGGACGTACTACAGCCTCAAAAACACAATCTCAACAAAGATCTTTCCGTCGTTCGGAGTTGGAACTGTACATCACATTCCAAGTTGGTCAATTTTCATCACATTCCAAGATGCTCAAAGCGCTGCGGTTTAAATAAAGCAATAATATTGGATAAAAAAAATTTAAAAGCAATTAATATAGCAAAACTTGTTTGCATCTAAAACACACAATAATAACTATGATCAATCAATACGATGTTAAATGTGTTCAGGAAGTGTAGCTTGGCATATTTAACAAACACCTACAAATTTTAAAGTGTTGCACCACCAAAAACAATAATCGTTTTTGTTATTAGAAATAAGTTGTAATAAATTGGAAGGAAAAAAATTAGAAATGTGTAGAATACACTACACATCAATAAGATAAGATCAGCCATTTTTGTATTTGATCTATCCTAATCGATGTAATAACATTCGTCTTAAAATATGAAAACACGTGTTATAAGCTTCTCCATACGTTTAATCAATAATCTGAGAAATTATAGAATAATGGATTGACTTTCATTTAAATAGTTAAATTAAGTACATGTTATAATTTTGAAACGGTATAAGAACTAAATAAAGATGAACCAATAATTGTACCACAAATCATGTCAACTTTCATATTCTTTCATTAAATTTCATTTCATTAAAAAATCAAATCAATTGAATCTAATCAAGAGTATCAATTTAAACTGTAGGAATTAAACTGCAGGGATTTTATCTGTAGAAATTCATAATTATATTCTTCTTTTTGCTTAATCAAATTTCCAAACAACAATTTTCCTTTTAATTTCGTTACATTTCTCCATTTTCACCAATCTTATTCATGTGTAATTTGCTTTCTCCTTTGGATTGATCATCATCGAACCATGTTTGTTTTCGTTTTGTTAAATATTTGACCAACCCTTCCAGCAAACCAACGAACCTCTAAAACACACACACAGTTACTCTTGCATTTAAGGTGGCCCAGGATTTAACCTCATACAAAAACGGAACACTGCTTGCGTTGTTGCTTCCGTTTTCTTTTTTACGACTGTCATCACTGAACCGTTTTCGGAGTGTGGAGAGCAGTGAAAGTGGCCACCGTATCTGATTTATGCCATCGGGCGACATCTTCGGCACGGTGATTTATCCACCACCCCCGGTGTGCCTTGCTGTAAGGCGGACAATATGAAAAGCAGAAGTATAATAGAGCCCGGGAATGCAGGCGGGAGAAACATTTGCTACAGATTCGACGATTGTGACCATCTCCTGTAGCTCCTGCAAAAACATGGGTCTGGGTTTTGCAGCTTTTTTTTTTTTGCTTCGCAAATTCGGATGCGTCATCGGGTTGCATGATGTTCCCAGTGTACCCGTGCCCGTGGCACAGTTCTATTTATGGCGTACCATTCTAGGGATGCTTGCTGCTTCTGTTTCGTGTTATTATGAGCTCTTATCTCGATGGTAGTAAAGACGAGGGATCGCTCCGCAGGAGCGATGCATTTCCCAGGCTCTGGCTCGGCTTCACAGTCTCGCCCCGTTCTATGGAGTCTTATTAAAACGAAGAGATCGCAACGGTCCGATAGGACGCGTGCCGTCCATTTTATGCGAACACTCGGAAGCTCACCAAAAGGGGTTAGTGGCGGTTTATTTGCGGCGTAAAAATTAACCTCCTCGAGAGAAGTGATGAGGATGAGAACACTTTCCCAAAAACCGTCCACCGGTGCTAGGGAACGAGGAGTGGAGCTATAAAAACAATGAACCAGCGCGTCTCAAGATATAACCGCCTTTGCCAGGATCTACTACTTTTTATGTGCCCCCTTTCGTTTCCTCTCGGCCGGACCGGATTCTTGAGACAACGCTCCGCAGCGAACGGATTCTTTTCGATTGTGAGAAAATCGATGCCCTGCCAATCGCTGTTTGGCAAAGTGGATCGTAAAATACTTTCTTCGAGGGCATCACTTAGAACCCGCGTCCGTCGTCGTCGTCGTCGTCTTTGACGCCAAGGGAAGAAAAGCCCGCGAATGCGACGATTTTGCGTCGAGTCACGTTTATGTCATTTGTAAAGTGCCACGATTGACTACGATACACGCTTAAATTCAATCCCCGTCGTTCCGGTCGTGTTTTTGGAATGTGGAAAGGGAAACATTGTCAAAACCGCTGCTGTCCCGGGTGCCCGGGGGGGACCATTACTTGGAGGGTGTTCTAATGCACCCATACACCTGCTGGCGCATGAGTGTGGTGGCATTATGTTCGTTAATGTTGTGCTAAATTGTGGATCGTAATGTACATTAGCTTCGGTTTTGGCGGCTTTTTTTCTTCCATCGCCAGTTAGAGCAGCATCTTATTCTGGAGGAAAAAATCTAAAACCATTCACTTATGACTTTGCACCACATGTATTAAATTCCACGTTCGATGTACTGATAATTGCACTGTGGGATTAATTTTGATTGTTTTTCCTGAACTAAATTAATATTAAAATAAAAAAAATGCTTTTATATAACTGTACTTAATAGTTTACTTTTTTTAGATCGTTTTACAAAAAAGACAAAAAAATTAAACAAATTGAATCTATGTTCATTACATTTGATTCAAAGATAAAAAATAATAATTAAAATCCCATGTCTACAAATTTAAATGTTGCTTTGAAAGATGAAATTCACTCCATTGAAAACATTTTTCGTACAACATAATATTGGTAGTGGCTTAAATATTAATAAACAAAAATGGCTAACAACAACAAAAAATGAAGGAATAAAAGTCTTAGTAAAGTAAAAAAAAATATCTATTGCAAAATTGATTCTAATTTTTCAATACTTTTCCTAAAACTAAGCGCTAAACATATAAAAAGAAAACAGAGAAACAAATAAAATGAGATGATTTTTCCAATAATATAGTATTATTCATATCCCATTTCATCGATACATTTTTTATACAGTACAAATTCCGACACATGCTAGAAAAAGTAAATGGCGGGAAAAAAGAGCTTTTCCCTTTCCAACCAACACTGGAAATCGGAATAGAAAGTAAACGGAGTTCGGTCAAAGAAAATACAAAAAAATGAACATAATTGAGATTCAGAAGGTGTTTCACCAGCAAACGCCTTGGAAGTAATGACGATAAAGTACGCGTACATTTAAAAGATTGCATGAAATCCTCCAACAAATTGTGCAACGTGAGATTTCCGGGGCTTCTGCCACTTTTTTGGCTTTTCCGCTGTGACGTTCTTCGCATCGCTACCCATTTAGTTCGTTGCTCCAAGTGCACCGAACACACAAGCGAATGCCGAAACACCCGTTGAACCTTACTGGCAGGAAAACGTTCCTTCCGGCAAAAGAAAAATGACTCCCGCACGAGAGTGGTATGGTGTGTGGCCGTGTGAATAAATAGCGTGAAAAATCACACACAAACCTTTCGGAAATCGGGTGGCAATTTTGTGGTTTAAAGTTTGAGGATTTTAAACCTCAAACTGTCAAGCAATCGGACACAGTTTCGGACTAGCGGAGAACTGTAATGGTATCGGTTTATAGGAGTTTACCCAATTGTAAAGCTGGCTACATTTTACGATAGAAAAGAAAATGTAAAAGTGTGGAAAATGTGTACAATGTTCTAAAACGCAGCTTAATGTCATGTCGAAAGGATTACTCAACCCGCCAAACGCAAGGAATGTTAAAAGGGACGAGGNAAAGGATCCCGTCCCCTAACCTACTGTCTAGCGATCGTTGTGCGCCAACATTTAGGGCCAACATTTCTGCACCGGTTCCGTTGGATGCAACAGTTTGCCAAACCACCTTGTGGCTTTCCCGACGAACGAGAATGTTTGCTAGCCGTCTTTTCTGCAAAAACAAGGGTCGGGTTTTCCCCCTGTGGCAATTTTCACCACAAATGTGAAAGAAAATGGTAATGGGGGTTTCCTCTTGGCGCGCGTGAGCTATTTCCAGTGGTCGGTTAGTGAACTTGCGACCCAGGAATGGCTGGAATCGGTAGTAACATGCTTTTTTTTGCTTAAAACTGAAGCTGCTTTGGTTGATGATGGACGATGAATAGTAGCAGTTTACCAGTTCGTGGGAATATTATTAATTTCTGCGGTGAATTGCACACTTACACAGTGCGCTATAGGTCATCGCTTTGATAAGGTTGTTGGTAATTTAGACGACGGCGAAGGCCTGAAGGTAGTGACTTGTTTTGCATTTAAAACTGTTATTAGGTCTCTTCGTTTTTTTCTGGTAGAAAAAAGACTGAATAAAAAATTTATTTTTTTAATTTTAAATTTAATCCTTACAGCATAAAAGACCTTTATTACAAAAAACTTAATAAATAAAAATTGGTAAATAAAAATAAAAAAAAAAGAAATGTCTATTTCAAAATTGAAACTTTAAATACTTTTTATAATAGTTGGCGATAGAACAATTAATGGAATATTAATTGTTCTTTTGATAAGTTATTTTGATCGGTCGATAGCGGAAAGTTATGGCAAGGCTGATAGCAAAAGACCTTTTCATGAGAGGCTGAAGTGACCACAAAAAAATCACTCTGGATTGCCGTACATCAGAAAAATGGAGATTTAATTGTACAATTTGAACAAGATTAGCTTGAAACTCTAATGGAATTCTTTTATTGCATGAAAATTACATGGGATGAAAGTTGAATAAACTACAATAATCTGAAGAGAAAGAATTAAGTTTACCAGAAAACTGTACAATTGTATCGGAATCGAATATTTATTGGTACAAGTTTGTTATTCTTTATTTAAAGAAAATAACTTGGCTTATATTATAAGCTCATAAATCCCAGCAAAATTGCCTGGTTAATAAGCGTTCTATAGTTTCTTTTGTGACACTAAAAACTCGGAGTTACTGCCCAGTCAGTTCTGGTACTCTTTGAAATTTATTTACTATGAAAGTCAGCCGACTTACCGAATTAAATTTATACTCTTTAATTTAATATTAGTACAAACCACCGCAAACATCATCAGCAAGTCCCGAATAAAACGCGACCGAATATCCAGATGATTAAAAATTACGAAGAGACGCCTCCAAACGTCGTTTCTTCTGACAGCTACTTCTTTGGCTCTATTATAGGACGTTGTGAGAAGAGATCAAACACCAAGGACATTGCCATTGAAAATAGAACATTTTCTTACATTTATTTAAGCAGTTTTTTTACCATTCAAAATCGATCACTATCTTGAAGAAAAGTGTCGCTAGAAAAGCAACATCACACAACGTACCGATACGCTAATAAAACTTTCCCATTTAAAATGCAATCAAGCGCAAAGCAAACCACTCGAATTTCAAAATAACCGTTGCTAAATCGGCTTAATCTGGCACATTTCCACTATCGAACCCATTTCTTACTTCCTTCCGGTTTCATAAAGTAATCGTTTTGCAAGCAGAAGTTAATACAGGCTCACTCTTGATGAAAGGCGTGGAAAATATGTTTACAAACGGCACGCCGGCATGTCGCCTCACGCCATTGCTCGTGTTTGTCATGCTTGAATGGATGGGAGGAAAAAACATATTTTTGGGAATGGTTTTGTAAACGTTGGCATAGTACCAACGCCTAGACAACAACTTGGCAAGTGTCGAGCAAGAAGGAAAGGGCTTTTTCTTAAGGGATTTGATGTCTTGATGGAAGGTTCTACTACGTTTGAAGTATATGTATTATACAAGAGTTTATGAACACAAAAAATTGTTGCTTTCGTCTAATCCATCATTTTCTATTTGGCACATTAAGAGTAGCTATTTAGTTTGATCGTTATCAGTTTTGAATTACACTTATCTCCTCTGTTTGGTTTCTTTTGTTTAAAAGCATCCGTTTATACCTTGTTTAGTTTATTTTGCATCGTTTTGATATGTTTCGTGTTGTTTTGTTTCGCTTCCTATTACCTTACCGTAACTTTACAATTTCGTAAAGTTTGTTGACCTTTTGTTTCGCGCTTGCCACGTGGCCAGTTGATGGATTTATTTTGTTGTATCGTCTCGAGTGCATCTGCGAGTGTCTGTGGGGTTGAGGGCGCGAAACATAAGAGTGCCAACCTACCTCGGAAAAATTTTCACAATTTAACGATAAACAGGAAATTAAATTTTCGTTTAGCATAGATGGTCACAGTGGGAAAGAACGACCTTTCCATTGCTATCCCATACAGTTGAATTTTTGATAGATAGAAATCTTTCCCAGTCAAAGAGGGGGGTAGTAAGCACAAAATTGCAATTCTGCTCAACCATTCATAAGCGGAATGAAATATGAGTCCTATTTATTGTGCTGTACACACCATCACGGCACGTGCTGCTAGTAAGGTTAACTTATGTTTGGTTAATATCGCTGTTTGGTGCCTTGAAGTGCATTTGGAACGACCACAAATGGAAATGGATTCGTCCGATTTATAAACGGATAAAACACCTTTCCTTTTGAAATGTACAGAGCGCTCTGTAATTCATCTTGCTTAAAGCAAAATTATTTTTTTCCAAATGTTATACAGCATTGGAAAAAATATTCTTCGTTTTGGAAGCTGGAATTTAACTCTTTTTTATACGATTTGAACGTAGATTATATAAACAATACTATTATTAATAATAATTTGATAATTTCAAATATGTTAATCATTGACACATTTTGAAGAAAATTGCAATTGCAATGTTTTCGTTATTTAACATTTTTTAATGGAAGTCCAACGCTTACCTAGCTTTTTGCCGTTACAACTCCTTCTTGGCCTTGGCCTGCTGCAAGAGTCCTCTAAACCACTCATGATCGTCCATCGTCTTTTGCCAGTCCATTTCTGCTCGCCTTTCTGGTGGACGCATCAACATGATGTAAGCGGACTTTACGGGCTGGGTTGTCCAGTGGCTTGCGAATGAGATGTTCTGTGAAAGAAACAAAAAGAAATACATCGTATACATCAAAACACTTCATACAGAAAAACAAAGCTCTACGTTGTTCATGTATATTAGCTTAATTATCAAACATAGCAAACAATCTGCATCGTTAGACATACGTTGAGAAAGCAATAACACATGTCCTCCAGGAAATAAGTTTTAGCACAGATGTTCAGGATGAGAGATTTTTCAGAATGACGATGTGTTGGCATGATCTCCAACGGCACAGGTAAAATTAATGTCGCGTTCTTCAACGTAATGATGTTCTGGAAAATACATGCCGTGATAGCCATAATAATCCACGACATGCTCAACTTCTTTTACTTGGTCAATTGCAGTGTGATCACTAATGCTATCCAAACACTTGATTCCAGGTTTCAGGTCAGATTAAAATTTGTGATAATTCCGAGCAGAGATGTAGTCCCAGATTCTTGTTCTGTTTTGAGTTTTTTTTTTCTCGAGAGAATGATTGGGCAGTATGACTATCACGCATATTCGTATAGTTCAGACATATCCTCTTATAAAAGATGATCTTTGGTTCAAATTTTCTCATTCATAGACTTAACAGACTCTGTTTTACCTCTGTGTTCTTACCCCTACTATGCAGCTCCTTGGTGACTGTTGTTTGAAGGTCCTGACATTGGTGATCCTGTAAAATCTCGATCAATATTAGTTCTGATACCGTCCACAATGAATGACATGGTGCAAAAAAGGGACGAAAGAACAATAGAAAGAAAGAATAAGGTTTTTTATTTAAAGTTGGAACAAATCTATCACGGATTTGTTTACGTGATCATAAAGAACATCCGTAAGTTGAATCGTTACCGGTTATCGTCAGGTCCTACATGCACGATCGATCGATTGCCTCGATGATGTTTCCCGTTTGATGTGGAACAAACCGAAACATAAAGTTGTGAAATATTCTTTAATTATCCATGTAACTAAAAACAATAAATTGTACCCAAACGTGTTTAACAAATTGAAGAATTTAACAATATGAGGTTTTAATCATTTGAAGGCGACCACTGTCAAACAACAAAGCCTTTACTTGCCATTTCTATCAAATATTGCTCCATTTATATGGCCAGCCAAAATACCAACCACTTCAAAGCGAATCGGGATTGTAGTGCAACGCACTTCACAGATATGTCCTGTGTATTTGCGAGAAATCGAAGGAAAACTAACCATAAGCCCATTGCCCACTGTACGTTTGTTGCTGACGTCACATGTCCAGAGATAAGAGGAAAAAATATTGTTTTGTCTAAAATATTTCACGAACCAACGATCTGAAAACAGCGTCATGGATACGCTAAACTTCTAACGCAATCGAAATTCGTTCCGCACTCAATGAATGGGGCAAAGAAAATGCGTAAAATATGAACTATCAACTATGATGCAGTGGAGTGGAGAAAGTGTAGCAAAAATGGACAATCAAGAGGGTTGGTTGAGAGGGCTTTTCCAAAAGGTTAACTGGATGATGGTATCCGGTTCCTCGGATCCTTTTCCGATAGACAATTGCTGTCTCTAGTTTAAAGCCCATTATAAGGGGGGAAAAACCACAAACATTGAATGTAGCTGAAGTGTAGTTAAATGGCAATTTTTTCCATCTATTTCTATTACTTTTCTCCGTCTTGCTTTACATGCCTATCCCGGTGCTTTTTTGGTGAAAGTGTCCTTCACTGTTCCCATTACATGGGGAAATGAATTGTCTCTTTTATATCGTTGCTATTCACTTTATTGACACGTGCTGAAAAGAAATTGTTCCACTGTTTATAATTGGATTTATATGACATTGTTTGTTTAAGAAACTTTCAGATTTGTTCAATATGAAGCTGTTGTATCTTCTTATTTTGAGAGTTCTATTAATTTATTTTATACATTTTGTAGACTTTATTGACTTACTTTTAATTATTATTATCAATCTACGGCTTGAACATCATTGCGAAAAGCACTTTGATATTTCGTATCAATTTTCGATTTTTAACTACATTATTTATTGACAATAAATACTTTTTCCAAGTACCATATCGTTACGACCATAAAATGTTTTTTTTTGTACTAACTCAAGCACTTTTTATAAAAAAAATTACAAAAAAATAACCACAGACGAAGATTTACTTTTCAAACGAAACATACAAACATTGATTTTGTTTATCTCTTCAAGATTTCAAGTGAATCTCAAAAAAAATAGGTGTCCATATAGTTGCTTATCCTTAAATACTCGTATTAGGCATCAAATATCAAACACTATTAAATATCGAATAACAATACTTATTTTAGTAGATAAAATTCGTTTCGTGTTACGAAAAAAAAATCCAATTAAACCTATAACAAACCCATCTACAATGGTCAATCACCGACTGCTCGTGATAATAACTGATAAACGCTCTCGCATCTTTCGCACACAAAAGGGACGAAAGAAACAGTTTTCACTTAATGCAAACAATAGTTGTCACCTTGGATACTCACCTCTTGCAAGGGAGTATTTCTTTCTCCGAGGTGTATTGTACAAAGTTTGACCCCCTTCTCTTCCTTTTAAACCATTCCGCCCGCATCCGGATGTTTTGAATCTTTTCGCACATTTTTGCACGCACGACAGCACACAAACATCCTGCGTCTAATGCGCTACGCAACAATATGTTTCCCTCGTCTCGTCGGGGTTTTCCACTGTTTTCCGTCCGTCTTGCCAATATACTTGTGTCCTTCTTTTTTCATAATTCTTCTTTATGCTTTATCCTCCTTTTCTTCCTTCTGCTTCCTCTCCGACAGGTTTGGTAGTGAACGGTTTCATCAACGTTGTCATCACGACCATCGAGCGGCGGTTCGGTTTGCGTTCGACACAAACTGGCCTGGTGGCCAGTGGTTACGATATTGCGTCCTTTCTGTGTCTTGTACCGGTGTCATACTTTGGTGGCCGGGTCGGTGCGTCCAAGCCACGATGGATCGGATGGGGTGTGGCGGTGATGGGACTCGGTGCGTTCGTATTCGCATTGCCACACTTTCTCGTCGGACAGTATCGGGCGACTAACTCGGAGCAGAACGTGTGTACTTTGGCTACATTGTTGACCAATGGTACAGGTGCTTCGGTGGAGGCACTAACAGAGGTATGTTTAGATGGAAACTTTTATTTTTTAACAAAGTGAATGGAAGATTAAATTGATTTGATGCTTGTTTCTGTTTAATAAATGTTCAAAAAAGGGGATAAAATAAAAAAAATAAAATCACTTTTGTCCCAAAGTTATAGCTATTAAATTATTTGATTCATTATTTTTTGAACAGAATTTTTTTTCGTACTTTTTTAATGTTTTTTTAATTTTTTATATTTTTTATAATAACATTTTTATTATTTTTTTATGTTCCTATTTATCTTTTATTTTTTTTCACTTTTACCTTTAACTCTGTTTTCCGTTTTCTTGTTTTGTTTGTTTCACATTTGATTTCATTGTTTGTTTGTTTTTTTTTTTTGTTTTAATTTTGTATTTCTTATTTTGATAAGCTTTTTTCGTTTTAATAATCTAAGTATTTAATAATTAGAGCTGCCATCCATTTAACGTTTTCATGTCTAGTTGAACCACTTCCGAATGAAGTTCCTTTCTTGTCAGATGAACCATAAAAAACGTAAAATTTGTAAGGTTTTTTTTGTAGCAAATCGCTTGTGTTAAATTATACGAAAAATGTGTGAAAATCTGAGGAACAAGGATAACTTATAACATGAAAAAAAAATACGTTAATTAAAGAGAACAAGCACTTCCTCAACGTGTCTTCCTTCGGGGCAGCTCTAGCTTTTGTTCATCTGTATAATAATCCTGTTTTTATCAAAAGTAAAAAAAAATCCATTTCTACTATGTTACCATGTTACATGTTCCTTGTGTTTTGTTCGGTTCTCTGTTGTATTTCCATTTTAATCCCTTTCTTGTAGCTTACAGGTTGCAGTCATAACACGGGATCGCCACTGGCAAACGGTGGACAAGCTTCGACATCGGACAGTGAAAACTTGTCCTGGAATGTGTGGTTCTTCTTTACTGCCCAGCTACTGCTCGGTGCCGGTGCATCACCCTTGTATACCCTCGGCGTTACCTACATCGACGAGAACGTCTCGAAGAAAATGTCTTCCGTGTATTTGGGTAAGTGTTTTGAAAGTTAATTTGAAATTAGTAGGTTTAAGGCTACGCGAAATGCCACTTATTATGTCATTCCAGTTTCGTACGGGGGAGAAACGTTCAGTATGAGGCCAATGTCAGTTGCAGTATTTTCTCCATAAAGTACAGCATAAAACCAATGTCTAAACGATATTCGGTACAGTCGTTTAAAATATGCTACACCATGCATCGTTCCTCGTTGTTTCTTTTCCCCTTTGTTTTGCTCTTCACAGTTCGGAGTTGGCCTACATTGGCCCAACACCGTCCAGGGGCACCGTGAGGGGCACAGTAAGTTATTCGCAAATGAACACCATAAATTACTCACTCATATAATCTTTGCGACACACTTCTGTGTGTCTACACAGCTGGAGTAGCAGTGGAAGAGAAGCATACCCCGGGACACGTCGAGGAGGATCAAAATATTTTGCAATCACTTCTGTCAAAATAAATCATCTGATTGTGAAATTAAACGGCGATCTGGAGGGAGACAATGCACGATAAGGGATCAGTTAGGAGGGAAAGCAAATAAAATCATGCCTTTCTAAATGTACGGGAAGCTGTTTTTGGAGGGAGAAGAAAAAGGAATTTCCACTTCCGATTTCCGGGAGTGAATTTGTTAGTAAGGGCAAAGGATAGTTGTTGTTAGCACAGAGAAAGAGACCGTTGCAATCCCCTTCCCAGGGTGGACTGTACTTTAAAGACGGTGAGAGGCTTCCTTAGCTCAAGTCTTTGTGGTAGACCAACCAGCATGGAGCGAAAGTGCGTGTTTGTTCCTAGCATTCGTTGCACGAGCATTTACGGACAATGTTGTGAAACATTGATAGAGAAGGGGAACGAGATATGGCATGCGATATAAATATGTGTACATCTTCATCATAATTTTATTAGCTTCCTTTTATTAACCTCGATGAAATTGTGCACCAAAAACGGATACATTTTGCTGCTTGCGAATGAGCAAAGAAAGGATAAATATATTTAATGCAATTGTATGTAAAGAAGTGCGCGAGAAAATGTTGGAACAAATTGAAACAAAAAGCAAAATCTATTCATTCCATATCCATATCAAGTAGGAAACAGTTTGTCCAATGAGAAGACAAATTAGATATTGATAAATTTTTGTTTCCGTGACTAAGAAGAGTAAATACTCTTGAAACCAACTTTAAAGTTTATTTTTATTTTCTACAGTGCTTGATATAACTATACAAATACTCGTTTATTCAAGAATAAAATAAAAAGCAGTGGAACTATGTGATAAACGGCCCAAATTCCACACTACATGACCACGTATCAAATCCCATCCGCAACGTGTCTCCACGTAGCAAGGACTGACTGTCAGGCTACGTGGTAAGAATAAGTCTAGTAAGCCAGAAATTGCCGGCATGCCCTCAGAGGTCGTTAAGCAGAGAAAAAAGGAGGAAAACCGAAAGCCTCAAAAGTTCAACAAAATATGGGAAAGGTAGAATAAATAAATAATATTACCATTCTACCTAAAGTAAGAAAAAAAATTCAACATTGTACTAAATTCATTTTTATATACTATAACCTTAGTTAGGTGTTTTTTTAAATGGCTGCGAAAAATGAACTGTTTTTCACGCACGTTTTTTATTGTCCTCAAGAATGAAGCAAATTAACAAAAATAGTGATACTTTATTGTATGTTTTTAAGTGTTTTGTTAGTTTCGATTACAGATCCACTCCACGGAAAAGCTAATATTACGAGCACTACATTTCATGTACACCACAAGAGAGAGAAAAGATTGTCATTCCCAACTTTAAGTGTCCCATTTGACACAGCTGCCGTTCGTTGCATCAGGGGCTTTCGGGTGGAAAATTCACATCCATTTTTTTCCTCATTTCCAGCAACACTTAGCACTTGCCCTTGGTCCCGGTCAAGTATATCAATCAGGGCCGGCACCATCGAACCTTTCAACAGCCCAACCGACAAATAGAGTGTGCCAGGGATAGTATTTCAATTGAATACGATTGATACGATTTAAACAGTTGAGAACGAAGTGTCCTACTTGGGGGATGGGCGGTATTGGGTTAGTCATGGTTTGACGGATTCGGTTGTGATTTTTATGCTGAAACCATTCCGTACATTATGCTTACGAATGGTAAACTAGCTCGAAGGGGCCATAATTTGTGCATTGTTTGCCGATACCCGAGCCCACAGCTCGATTGATTAGATTTGTCTTTCGTTTTTCAATCGGCAATCGACGACCCGACTGGCATATTGGTCGGGCGTAAATCTATTTAGCGACAAAAGTGAGAGATAAGAGGGAAATGTACTGCATGCCACAGTGAGGTTGATTGATTTTTGATTGAAGGTTTGAAGCACGAAATAGAGTACATTAGATTGCCCCCCGAAAGAAGAGTGCAAAGAACTAAAGTGGCCTAAAGCTGGGAAGCAAAATCTTTGCTTTAAGATGGAAATGTTGGAGCATTAATATGATTGTAATGCTTACCTTGCAACGTTTTATTAACAAACTCTATTTATTTATAATAAATAAATCAAACGTTTAAATAAGAGGAAACGTTATAAAGTTAATGAAAAATTAAATTTTATGAATTATTTATAAATGTCAAATTAATGTGTAATGATTATACTACACTATAAAATAGTTTTAATAACATTTTAAAATAATTTACAAAATTTTTATAACTTGTCTTGCGTCATTTTCCTTATTGCAGGTATTTACTACACAATGGCCGTTGTTGGACCAGCTGCCGGTTATGTCATCGGTGGACAGTTGCTGCTCTTCTACACGGACATGTTCGTCGTCGATGCTACCACGTAAGTTTTTCACTAAACAAGGAAAATATTCATAGTATCGAAGGGTCTGAAGACTGATCGGTTTTTAATCTACTGGTTTGGACTGGTCATCCATCATAAGGAAAGATCTCAAACCCAACTGCAACCGTTCAGCCTTGTAAATGTTTTTAATAGCCATTGGAAAAGATTGTGTTGTGGCCTACCAAAGAATAAAAAAAATGAAACATGTTGCATCTAATATTAATAAATTCAAATTACGTGGAAAATTTCATAAGCAAGATCGTACCGTTTGTCGTCCACACAATAGTAACAACTCTAGGGTGAGATATCCATTGTCTGGCCACACTTTGGCATTTTGGCTAGAGCAATATGACAGATTTATTGGGGCACATAACCACCTTGTAGGTAAGGTAACATCTTGCGTTTTTCCGGTTCCGGTCGAGATGTATTACGGGACGATTCGCATCATCTGACACCATTCCAGCAGGCTTTAACATCCGAAAAATTGTGAAACGTAACCATGTTCGTGTCTAGCCGTACGCCTATTTAACTAAGGAACCGAAAGTAGAAGAAAGAACTGCATAACTGCTGCGCCAATGAGGCACGGCAAATATGCCGTTGTGATGATATTACGCCGGCAACGGATCATTGGACTCATTACGGGCGTTTGTGCATCAGTCGGAGGGGAAATGGTTCATTTCCTTTGGAAATCATAATGACTAGGCGTCATCCCAGTCGGTAGTCAGACGGGAAGCTGCAGTGTTGCGTTGTAGAGAGAGTTGAATGTGGACCAAAAAAATAGGAAAAGTTAAAGCAAGATAAAAGCAAAAAGGAAAATATAAAAAGTTATGATTAATATTTTTTGAAGTGGAAATGTCTTTAAACTAGGTTACATATATTTTAGAAAAAAAAACAAAATGATATTAAATTCATTTAGTTTTCTATATGTTTATTTGATGGTAAAAGTCCTATTCACTATTTTCCTTATCTTCTTCAATGTTTGAACGTGTTCTTACCAAGTCGATACTGCCATGGCGCAAACAAAAACAAACCATCCTGTTGCTTCCCATGTACACACAACTCACTTTTACCGTAAGAATACTTCCACATCACATAAAAAACCCAAAAAAAAAATTCTTCCTTGACGGGAAAACATTGCCACCCTCTCCATCGACCGGTGTGGAATGATCGATCGTACCACGGGACATGTTTCACCCGGGGTTGTGGTTCATGTCGGTGCATTGGCGTTAGCCTAGAAAATTGTGTTAGAGTCGACGACGGTTGTGTTGTTATGAAAATATCAACGGGTACAGGTGAAGCTTGATGCTAGTATGGTAACATTTCCATAATAAGCAATTCGTTATGCTGCGAAAAAGGTAATAAGCATTTTTGCATAGTCGGGAAGGGTAATAGAAGCATTTCTGTATGCAACATTCAACTGTCGTTCGACGAGAAAACCGTTTACTGGTTCTGGTAGAAATAGAAACCTTAATGTTTCAACAACAATAAATAGTTGAAATATTTTTGATAATGTTAAATTGATTTTTTTTCTTTAATTCATACTTAATACTAACATTATGCTTACTGATATTGATCGGGGTGTGCTCATCGACATGCCATTATATATCATAGACATCGATAAGGCACTAAATATGTAGAGCCAGGAGGAAGAAGATTTTTTGTTTAGTTCATCCATTCTTAGTCCGATAACATAGATAATAGTTTGGATGTTATCGAAAGTTCGTTTAGTGGAACTTTATTTTCTATGATTCAACATTAAATTTGTGGTTGTTTGGAGAATTTATAAAGACTTTGATCTCAACGGTCTTTTTTCAATTCTTTCGTTTATTTCCGGTAATAGGTGGAATAGGTTTGTGAATAGGGGTGACCCGGTGGTGCATGTGATAAACGGCGCCAGTCCACACGGCCGGACCGGGTTCAAATCCCATCCGGACCGTCCCCCCGTAGCAAGGACTGACTATCCGGCTACGTGGTAAAAATAAGTCTAGTAAGCCAGTACTGGCCGGCATGACCTCAGAGGTCGTTAAGCCAAGAAGAGAGAGAGAGAGGTTTGTGATTCCAAATTTAGTGAATTCGTCTTATCTGGAACAACGATAGAATGATTTCCCACTTAACATCCTTGATTATCCTTGATGATTAGTCAAAACGTTATTCTGGATTGAACTTTTATTTGGTTTTTTGTGATGTCTTAAATTGATAGTTATACATATTATATTCTGAAATTGCTTAAACTTAAATTGCTGGATTTTTTTATATTTGTGAATTTTTTCATCAAGACGCGCGCCAAACTGTAATAAACAAACTGTAGTAAATTTTAATAACTAAATACTGCCAAACATCAGAATAATATTTTAAAATAATACTGATAAATACAGCTATTCTGTATCTAAAATATTTTATTTCTTTTATTTTACTACATTAAATATTAAACAATTTTCTCTTATAAAAAACCTTTAATCAAAGTGAATAGAAAATTAAGAACTACCAGTAAATGAAAATAAAGAAATAAAGTAAAAATAGTCTCATAGAAGTTTTATGCCACATTTTTTTCGCCTTTTGTGCAGAAAAACTTAAACAATTTTTTTAGTTTCTTAACTGAAGATTTCGCTAAAAATATAAATCATAATGGAACAAATAATTAAAAAACAAAATCAACAAGATATTTATTTTAAATGTTTTCCTAATAATTTTTCCTAATACAATAATCAAGAACAGAATTTTTTCTAAATTAATTTGCATAAATTATTTTCCCGTACGTAATAGGAGTAATAGGAATGTTTTAACGAACATGTGTAACAATGAATTAACAGTTGATTGTTGGTAATGTTTTACAGCACTTTAATAACCCTTTAGCCTGTGGTACAAAATTTGTGTCACAAAATAGCAAATGCAAAATACATTTGTTAAATCGATTTTAATGACTTCCCGCTTAGAAGATGGATTGCCTGCCCTCGATCGACACGCGATGATTGATGATCATCTCTCTGTGTGCGCTTGATTAAAGTATTGCACATGAGTGTGCAACACCTGCCACCATTACCTGATTTGGTGCTCGTCCGAATGTGTTTGTTGCCAATTCGCTGCATTTTAAATCGTTTGTTCCATATGACCACTGCCAAACACAATAGATCGATAAATGAACAAACGCATACCAAGTGCGTATGCAAGACCAAAATCCCATTTGTAATCCATGGGAAAAGTTGATTTTAATGAATGGAAACGTCACCACAACCCGGACAAACGGCGGCGAGTTCGTTTCGCGCGGAAACACACACTTTTCCCGCGTGACCATGTATGACAAATAAAAACCAAAAAAGGGAAAGAAAAATAGTAGATTGATCCCAGTAGACTGGGTAGCATTTCTATGGCGCCCTGCTTTTCTGTGATGTGTATATATGTGTGGGGAGCAAAAGGATTTCAGGATAACTTGTTCTCTTTTCGACCCTACATTTACCCTTGCGATGTGCATTTATCATTTTTTAATTGTCTTTTCTCCCGTGTGTTCCATGTGTTTTTTCACATTCGTAGTGTAGCAGTGATTTGGGGAGGAAAAAAGTACCAAACCATCGCTTTTTTGTTCGTTGGCCGATTTTGCAGCCACGGTCGGGAACTGACGAGAATAAAACTAAGCTTATAAACGTACGCCACAGTCCAACGGTTCGGAACGGTAACGGTGCACGGTGTCAATATTGCCATTTTTAAATCGCGTACCATTGTCCCTGCTATTGTGCTTGTTGTGTCGCGCACTCCGAAGCTAGAACAATTGCACCCGGTAACTACGATTGTAACCATCGTAACGGGAGCAAAAAAAAAACAAACGTGACTACCGGAATCCGGTTTCGGTGAACAATTGTGTGCAAACTTCCAGTGGACGAGGAAATAGACCGTTACCACTGGTGGATATCCGCCATTAAAAGCACTTTTTATCCCCCGGTCCCGGTATTCGGTCGTTGTTGTAAGGATGTAACGAGAAAAACACGCACTTGTACGGTTTCTTCATTTTGCCACCCGCTAGCATCACGTGGATACTATATTATTCTATTTATTAACCTTTCTGTTGTTTTTTTTCACTGCCAACTTTTCTTCCCATCTCGGTTCTAGTCTCGGTTTAACGCCACACAGCAAGGTGTGGGTCGGTGCCTGGTGGGTGGGATTCGTTTTCATGGCAGCGTTCTGTTTGCTGTTGGCCATCCCAATCCTTGCCTATCCGCCCGCACTGCCCGGGTCGGAAAAGCTGCAGAAAGTGTCGGAAGCTCATCGGGGTGGTGATGGCGACGGGGAGCGTAATCAGGAAGCGTTCACCAAGATCAAGCAGATCCCACGTGCGCTGTTGGCGCTGCTACGCAATCCGACGTTTTTCTTTCTCAACCTGGCTGGGGCTTCCGAGGGGCTGGTCATTTCCGGGTTTGCCGTATTTCTGCCGAAGCTGATCGAGAATCAGTTCAGTGTGACGGCGGTCTGGTCCGCGTTGCTGATGGGTAAGTCTTTAAGTACTTTTTTTTTATTTGAAAAGACTTCTCTTTTTAATTATAAATTTCAAAATTTTAAATTTTTTTGTTACTTTTAGAAGAAAAAAAAATTATAAAAATTGATAATAAAGGCTTTTTTTAATTTATAAATAGTTCAATATAGAAGTTAAAAGAAGATGTTACTAGAACTAGAGTTAATACCGGTATATTACTTGAAAGAACGATGATTCCCCGAAAGGATGAAGTTAAAATGATAAAGTAAAGGATTCCTTTAAGTTGATGTGGAATATTCAGTGACAGATTTGGTAGATCTTCCCAATCCCTATAGATCCAGAAAACTTTAAATCTTCCATGACAAATTCTGTGAAAATAGTTTAGTTTCTATTTACCTCTTCTTAACTATGAATGTTTTGCTGAAATGTGAAATTAAATCTTCCGAACGTAATAAAAGCAAAACCGCAAAAAACTCTTTTTTATCTTATTTTATAACCCTTTGAGGATAATTTGCTTTAGTTGCGTGCAGAAATTGTATTTTAGTATTATGTATTATTTCGTATATTTTAAGTATATTTCTTAAGTTTTTCTTTTTTTGAATTTCCTATAGTTTACATTTATTGTTTTCCATTTTCCATTTTGTTTTTAGCTTTCACCACTTGTTTCATTCATGTATCAATTATTTTGTTTTACAGCTTTTATAACTTATTAAATAATGTTTTTAATTCTATTTTCTCTCTCCGTTCTCATTCCCCAGGAATAATAACGGTGCCTGCCGGTGGTGGTGGAACATTTTTGGGAGGATATCTTGTGAAAAAGTTACACCTTTCCTGTTCGGGCATTATCAAGTTTTGCCTTTTTGCGACGATTTTTGCCGCTCTGTTTACGGTGTGCTTTTTCCTATCATGTCCGAATCTAACGTTTGCCGGTGTGACAGCACCCTATTTTCCGCACGAAAATCTCGACAGCCCTTACGCACACTCGACGGAACCGCGCGATCTGTACTATCTGCCCAAGAATCTGGACAACGCTTGTAACGACCGTTGTGCGTGCAGCCGGCGTAACTACGAACCAATCTGTGGGGCGGACGGGATCATGTACTACTCGCCGTGTCACGCTGGGTGCAGCGAGGAAATCAATCTGGAAAACGCCAAAGTGTACCGAGACTGTACCTGTATCAATGCAACGTTCCATGGTGAGGTGGGACCACTGTACGGTGGAGGGAGTTACGATGCGGTCAACACGATGTGTCAGTCGCAATGTGATCATTTGTGGATTTTCGTGGTACTTTGCTTTTTGGTGATGTTCTTCACCTTTCTCGCCACGATGCCGGCACTGTCGGCGACGCTGCGGTGTGTCCACGACGATCAACGTTCGTTTGCGCTTGGAATACAGTGGATAAAGGTCCGTGTACTTGGTACCATCCCAGCGCCAATGATCTTCGGACGGCTTATCGATGAAACGTGCATCTTGTGGCAGGAGTCGAGCTGTGACGATCATGGCGCTTGTTTGGTTTACGATAATGCATTCATGAGCAAGTAAGATCGCCATCCATGTTTGGTGTTATGTTCTATAGAACGAAATGGAGCTATTACTTACTTTCTTGTGGCTTTCTTTTACAGGTACATGTTATTACTAGCGCTAATCGGCAAAGCGTGTTCCATACTGTTCTTCTTCGGAGCTTGGTTCTACTACATCCCGCCGAAAGTGATCACCAATGGCGACTCACACCAGCAGCAAGACGCTCCAAACCAAAAGCTAACCTCAAACGGTCACATAAACCCTATCACAGTGGAAAAGTATTGATTTTATCGTTCGATCAATCACGACGCCACCGTTGCTCAAAACTCGTCACCCGCAAACGGTAGTAGCCATTGCTAAAAGTCATATTCATATTCTTAAGTGTCATAGTAGTCGTGTTTGTTTCTTCGTTAGCGCATTCCATCAAGTATATCGATATTTATCGCCAATTTTTGTCATATGTACTATGTAAAGAACCAAAAATCAAAATACGTAGCGATAGCGCCAGTAAGTTTCAGTATTTAGTAAAGGTAGAATGTAGCGAGGGAATCGATTCTCCCGGATAAGGTTGATGGTTTTGCTATTGGTCCTAATTAGATTTCATTTCGTTATATTCATCAAGCGTAGAATGTATCTATCTAGGTATATGGCCAAATGAATCTCAGGATTGACTGACACTAAAGTAAGCACAAATGCTATTCTCAGTTTTGTATTAAGTCCTTTTTAATGCATCATCTAATCCTGATAATGACCATTTTTCGTACAGATTTAGAATATGTATGTATGTATGTACTGCCAAACAAAGCTAAAGTGTAAAATATATAGATGGTAAGATGCAAATTAAAATAAAATGAAACCTTGAACTAAGAAATTTTGTGCAGGATATACTGTAACATATAGATAACAAGAAAACAGGAAAAAAATATTTGGTTGGATTGTTTGGAAATCTGGAAATTTGGTTGGAAATATTAAGATGTAAATCTATTTCACTTATAATTTCATATAAAAATAACCCAACACATACCATTGGATGAATTTGTTTTGCACGGTTGAAGAACTGTCCGTTTTTTTCCTTCAAATACATAGAGAAGATTGCTTAAGCTATTGTCCAACAGATGGCGTCGTATTCAGTACGGAAATGTTAAGGTAGGCATACACGACTAAAATTTACTGCAATATTCCTACATTCTGTTAAAAACAATACAAATAAATGGGTGTTCGATTTACCATCTTTGATAATACGTCTATAATTCAAAACAAGTCAAACATAGCTAAATTTTGCTTGAAATTCATTAATTCTCAATAATTACATTATTTACCTTTGGTGATATTCATTTTTTGCATGTGTGAAGTTGTTATTAATTTTTTTTGTAACTTTAACACATTAATTTTAAATAAATTTTTCGTAGATTTCATTCCTTTTTATATACATATAGCGGTGACTTAACCTATTTAATTAAGTGAAATAATCCCCATTTAACAAGAAAAAAAGTCAGGATTATTAGCACGTATTTGATCACATCGAAAACCATTAGTCGTTTTTGGTATTCTATGGATAATGGTTGAAGCGAAGACTGACTAAAGAAAAAAAAACAATAAAAGGATCAAATTAAGTTAAAGAAAGCTAGAAATGACAGGCCAAGACTTGTTTTGAGATTGTAGTGCCATATAAGAAGGAGTATTTTAAATGAAAAAAATGACGTTTGATTAATTAATGATCATTTATTCTGCATTGGTACATTTTTTCAGGAAAAAGCTTATACTCAAATTAAACAAAGTGAATCAAATACTGCACAAACCTTTGATGGAATATAACAAAACAAAAGTTTAAACAAGCAAAACGTGCCACAGTGTAGCAGTTCCAAGACAGCGTCTGGGATACTATTTTTACTGCGATGCAAAATTCATGCAAAATTATCTTTTTCTCTATAAATTACAGCTTATTTCACTTGTTTCTTACTTACATTAAGAATATAAGCAATGCTTTTCTACATGTAGTATGATTTGTGCAGCATTCTCTCGTCGAACATTTCAGACAAACGTGACAGCATTTGAAGAGTATTTTATCATCTCTAATAGAAGTGTTTGGCGAATAGAACTGTTAATTAAGTTTTAAAACATGCTAATTCATAACGTAACTTGAACAATGTGCATTAACGCTTGGTTTTATATTATTTTATGTTCTTGTCGTATTTTGTTTCATAAGCACGAACTCTCAGCTCATTCCCACTTGGCAGAAATCGCATGAGAGGGGGGAAATTTCTTCATTCTCGCTACCCCTGACCATCACTTTCGAGCGATCGTACGACAAACTCTCACTCCACCACCCTACCTCACTCACANCTGTTGTATTTCCATTTTAATCCCTTTCTTGTAGCTTACAGGTTGCAGTCATAACACGGGATCGCCACTGGCAAACGGTGGACAAGCTTCGACATCGGACAGTGAAAACTTGTCCTGGAATGTGTGGTTCTTCTTTACTGCCCAGCTACTGCTCGGTGCCGGTGCATCACCCTTGTATACCCTCGGCGTTACCTACATCGACGAGAACGTCTCGAAGAAAATGTCTTCCGTGTATTTGGGTAAGTGTTTTGAAGGTGATTTTGAAATTAGTAGGTTTAAGGCTACGCGAAATGCCACTTATTATGTCATTCCCGTCCCGTACGAGGGAGAAACGTTCAGTATGAGGCCAATGTCAATTGCAGTATTTTCTCCATAAAGTACAGCATAAAACCAATGTCTAAACGATATTCGGTACAGTCGTTTAAAATATGCTACACCATGCAACGTTCCTCGTTGTTTCTTTTCCCCTTCGTTTTGCTCTTCACAGTTCCACGTTGGCCTACATTGGGCCAACACCGTCCAGGGGCACAGTAAGTTATTCGCAAATGAACACCATAAATTACTCACTCATATAATCTTTGCGACACACTTCTGTGTGTCTACACAGCTGGAGTAGCAGTGAAGGAGAAACATACCCCGGAACACGTCGAGGAGGATCAAAATATTTTGCAATCACTTCTGTCAAAATAAATCATCTGATTGTGAAATTAAACGGCGATCTGGAGGGAGACAATGCACGATAAGGGATCAGTTAGAAGGGAAAGCAAATAAAATCATGCCTTCCTAAATGTACGGGAAGCTGTTTTTCGAGGGAGAAGAAAAAGGAATTGCCACTTCCGATTTCCGTTTTGCACGGAGTGAATTTGTTAGTAAGGGCAAAGGATAGTTGTTGTTAGCACAGAGAAAGAGACCGTTGCAATCCCCTTCCCAGGGTGGACTGTACTTTAAAGACGGTGAGAGGCTTCCTTAGCTCAAGTCTTTGTGGTAGACCAACCAGCATGGAGCGAAAGTGCGTGTTTGTTCCTAACATTCGTTGCACGACCATTTACGGACAATGTTGTGAAACATTGATAGAGAAGGGGAACAAGATATGGCATGCGATATAAATGTGTACATCTTCATCATAATTTTATTAGCTTCCTTTTATTAACCTCGATGAAATTCTGCACCAAAAACGGATACATTTTGCTGCTTGCGAATGAGCAAAGAAAGGATAAATATATTTAATGCAATTGTATGTAGAGAAGTACGCGGGAAAATGTTGGAACAAATTGAAACAAAAAGCAAAATTTATTTATTCCATATCCATATCAAGTAGGAAACAGTAAAAACAAAGAAACGACAAATTAGATATTGATAAATTTTTGTTTCCGTGACTAAGAACAGTAAATACTCTTGAAACCAACTTTAAAGTTTATTTTTATTTTCTACAGTGCTTGATATAATTATACAAATACTCGTATATTCAAGAGTAAAATAAAAAGTAGTGAACCTATGTGATAAACGGCGCAAGTTCCACACTACATGACCACGTATCAAATCCCATCCGCACCGTGTCTCCACGTAGCAAGGACTGACTGTCAGGCTACGTGGTAAGAATAAGTCTAGTAAGCCAGAAATGGCCGGCTTGCCCTTAGAGGTCGTTAAGCCGAGAAAAAAGGAGGAAAACCGAAAAAATGTATTACTCGAAAAAATATATAAAATGCGCCTAATGAAATATTTTAAGAAAAGAAACAATTATTTATTTATGATGACTAACTAGGACATCAGTTGTGTTTATTTTATTATTTATTGGATTTGGTGTAAAAAAAACTAGTGTAATTAACGTTCGTATAGTTCGTATAGTTATGTTATGCACTATACGTGTATCTGCTCAACAATATGCAGATCGAAAATTACACTCAAAAGTTCAACAAAATATGGGAAAGGTAGAATAAATAAATAATTTTACCATTCTACCTAAAGTAAGTAAAAAAATTCTACATTGTACTAAATTCATTTTTATATACTTTAACCTTAGTTAGGTGTTTTTTTTAAATGGCTGCGAAATATGAACTGTTTTTCACGCACGTTTTTTATTGTCCTCAAGAATGAAGCAAATTAACAAAAATAGTAATACTTTATTGTATGTTTTTAAGTGTTTTGTTAGTTTCGATTACAGATCCACTCCACGGAAAAGCTAATACTACGATCGCTACATTTCATGTACACCACAAGAGAGAGAAAAGATTGTCATTCCCAACTTTAAGTGTCCCATTTGACACAGCTGCCGTTCGTTGCATCAGGGGCTTTCGAGTGGAAAATTCACATCCATTTTTTTTCCTCATTTCCAGCAACACTTAGCACTTGCCCTTGGTCCCGGTCAAGTATATCAATCAGGGCCGGCAACGGAGAACCTTTCAACAGCCCAACCGACAAATAGAGTGTGCCAGGGATAGTATTTCAATTGAATACGATTGATACGATTTGAAAAGTTGAGAACGAAGTGTCCTACTTGGGGGATGGGCGGTATTGGGTTAGTCACGGTTTGACGGATTGGGTTGTGATTTTTATGCTGAAACCATTCTGTACATTATGCTTCCGAATGGTAAACTAGCTCGTAGGGGCCATAATTTGTGCATTGTTTGCCGATACCCGAGCCCACAGCTCGATTGATTAGATTTGTCTTTCGTTTTTCAATCGACAATCGACGACCCGACTGGCATATTGGTCGGGCGTAAATCTATTTAGCGACAAAAGTGAGAGATAAGAGGGAAATGTACTGCATGCCACAGTGAGGTTGATTGATTTTTGATTGAAGGTTTGAAGCACGAAATAGAGTACATTAGTTTTCCCTCCCGAAAGAAGAGTGCGAAGAACTAAAGTGGCCTAAAGCTGGGAAGCAAAATCTTTGCTTTAAGATGGAAATGTTGGATACAATCATATTAATGCTCACCTTGCAACGTTTTATTAACAAATTCTATTTATTTATAATAAATAAATCAAACGTTTAAATAAGAGGAAACGTTATAAAGTTAATGAAAAAGACATTCAAAATTAAATTTTATGAATTATTTATAAATGTAAAATTAATGTGTAATGATTATACTACACTATAAAATAGTTTTAATAACATTTTAAAATAATTTACAAAATGTTTATAACTTGTCTTGCGTCATTTTCCCTATTGCAGGTATTTACTACACAATGGCCGTTGTTGGACCAGCTGCCGGTTATGTCATCGGTGGACAGTTGCTGCTCTTCTACACGGACATGTTCGTCGTCGATGCTACCACGTAAGTTTTTCACTAAACAAGGAAAATATTCATAACATCGAATGGTCGAAGACTGATCGGTTTTTAATCTACTGGTTTGGACTGGTCATCCATCATAAGGAAAGATCTCAAACACAACTGTAAATGTAACCTTGTAAATAAACCTTGTAAATGTTTTGAATAGCCATTGTAGAAGATTGTGTTGTGGTCTACCAAAGAAAAAAAATTGAAACATGTTGCATCTAATATTAATAAATTCAAATTACGTGGAAAATTTCATAAGCAAGATCGTACCGTTTGTCGTCCACACAATAGTAACAACTCTAGGGTGAGATATCTATTGTCTGGCCACACTTTGGCATTTGGGCTAGAGCAATATGACAGATTTATTGGGGCACATAACCACCTTGTAGGTAAGGTAACATCTTGCGTTTTTCCGGTTCCGGTCGAGATGTATTACGGGACGATTCGCATCATCTGACACCATTCCAGCAGGCTTTATCATCCGAAAAATTGTGAAACGTAACCATGTTCGTGTCTAGCCGTACCCCTATTTAGCTAAGGAACCGAAAGTAGAAGAAAGAACTGCATAACTGCTGCGCCAATGAGGCACAGCGAATATGCTGTTGTGATGATATTACGCCGGCAACGGATCATTGGACTCATTACGGGCGTTTGTGCATCAGTCGGAGGGGAAATGGTTCATTTCCTTTGGAAATCATAATGACTAGGCGTCATCCCAGTCGGTAGTCAGACGGGAAGCTGCAGTGTTGAGTTGTAGAGAGAGTTGAATGTGGACCAAAAAAATAGGAAAAGTTAAAGCAAGATAAAAGCAAAAAGGAAATTATAAAAAGCTATGATTAATATTTTTTGAAGTGGAAATGTCGTAAACTAGGTCACATATTATAATATTTAACAAAAAAAAGCAAAATGATGTTAAATTCATTTTGGTTTCTAGATGTTATTTGATGGTAAAAGTCTTATTCACTATTTTCCTTATCTTCTTCAATGTTTGAACGTGTCCTTACCAAGTCGATACTGCCGTGGGGCAAACAAAAACAAACCATCCTGTTGCTTCCCATGTACACACAACTCACTTTTACCGTAAGAATACTTCCACATCACATAAAAAACCCAAAAAAAATTCTTCCTTGACGGGAAAACATTGCCACCCTCTCCATCGACCGGTGTGGAATGATCGATCGTACCCCGGGACATGTTTCACCCGGGGTTGTGGTTCATGTCGGTGCATTGGCGTTAGCCTAGAAAATTGTGTTAGAGTCGACGACGGTTGTGTTGTTATGAAAATATCAACGGGTACAGGTGAAGCTTGATGCTAGTATGGTAACATTTCCATAATAAGCAATTCGTTATGCTGCGAAAAAGGTAATAAGCATTTTTGCATAGTCGGGAAGGGTAATAGAAGCATTTCTGTATGCAACATTCAACTGTCGTTTGACGAGAAAACCGTTTACTGGTTGTGGTAGAAATAGAAACTTGAATGTTTCGAGAACAATAAATAGTTGAAATATTTTTAATACTGTAAATTGATTTTTTTTCTTTAATTCATACTCAATACTAACATTATATTATGTTACTATTTAAGGGATGATTACTGATATTGATCGAGGTTTGCTCATCGACAAGCCATTAAATATCATCGATAAGGCACTAAATACGGCTCGTATGTATAGCCAGGAGGAAGAAGATTTTTTGTTTAGTTCATCCATTCTTAGTCCGATAACATAGATAATAGTTTGGATGTTACCGAAAGTTCGTTTATTGGAACTTTATTTTCTTTGATTCAACATTAAAATGTTATTATTTGGAGAATTTAGAAAGACTTTGATCTCAACGTTCTTTTTTCAATTCTTTCGTTTTTTCCGGTAATAGTTGGAATAGGTTTGTGATTCCAAATTTAGTGAGTTTGTTTAAATTTTTCTTATCTGGAACAACTGTAGAATGATTTCCCACTAAACATCCTTGATTATCCTTGATGATTAGTCAAAACATTATTCTGGATTGAACTTTTATTTGGTTTCTTGTAATGTCTTAAATTGATAAAAATGTTATCTTATAAAAGTGCTTAAACGGGGCTTCATTTATGTATTATTTTTTATATTTACGGATTATTTCATCAAGATTCGCGCCTAGACTGTAGAGAGAGAGACACTTCAAGACTTAAATAAAGGATGAGGAATTGTAATAAAATTATGTAATAAATATTCTTAAACATCAGAATAATATTGAATAATCAGAATAATTTGAAAATGAAATTTTACCATGAAAAAGTAAAAATAGTCTCATAGAAGTTTTGTGCCAGATTTTTTTTCGCCTTTTGTGCAGAAAAACTTAAACAATTTTTTTAGTTTCTTAACTGAAGATTTCGCTAAAAATATAAATCATAATGGAACAAATAATTAAAAAACATAATCAACAAGATATTAATGTTACAATTTGTTAATATTTCGGTAACTCTGATTTTTCCTAATATAATATTTACGAACACAAGTATTTCTAAATCAATTTGCATTAATTATTTTCTTGTACGTAATAGGAGTAATAGGTCTGTTTTATCAAAAATGGTATAATGAATTAACAGTTCATTGTTCATTACGCTTTACAGCACTTTCATAACGCTTTAGCCTGTGGTACAAAATTTGTGTCACAAAATAGCAAATGCAAAATACATTTGTTAAATCGATTTTAATGACTTCCCGCTTAGAAGATGGATTGCCTGCCCTCGATCGACACTCGATGATTGATGATCATCTCTCTGTGTGCGCTTGATTAAAGAATTGCACATGAGCGTGCAACACCTGCCACCATTACCTGATTTGGTGCTCGTCCGAATGTGTTTGTTGCCAATTCGCTGCATTTTAAATCGTTTGTTCCATATGACCACTGCCAAACACAATAGATCGATAAATGAACAAACGCATACCAAGTGCGTGTGCAAGACCAAAATCCCATTTGTAATCCATGGGAAAAGTTGATTTTAATGAATGAAAACGTCACCACAACCCGGACAAACGGCGGCGAGTTCGTTTCGCGCGGAAACACACACTTTTCCCGCGTGACCATGTATGACAAATAAAAACCAAAAAAAGGGAAAGGAAAATAGTGGATTGATCCCAGTAGACTGGGTAGTATTTCTATGGCGCCCTGCTTTTCTCTGATCTGTATATAGGTATGTGTGGGGAGCAAAAGGATTTCAGGATAACTTGTTCTCGTTTCGACCCAACATTTACCCTTGCGATGTGCATTTATCATTTTTTAATTGTCTTTTCTCCCGTGAGCTCCATGTGTTTTTTCACATTCGTAGTGTAGCAGTGATTTGGGGAGGAAAAAAGTACCAAACGATCGCTTTTTGTTCGTTGGCCGATTTTGCAGCCACGGTCGGGAGCTGACGAGAATAAAACTAAGCTTATAAACGTACGCCACAGTCCAACGGTTCGGAACGGTAACGGTGCACGGTGTCAATATTGCCATTTTTAAATCGCGTACCATTGTCCCTGCTATTGTGCTTGTTGTGTCGCGCACTCCGAAGCTAGAACAATTGCACCCGGTAACTACGATTGTAACCATCGTAACGGGAGCAAAAAAAAAAGAACAAACGTGACTACCGGAATCCGGTTTCGGTGAACAATTGTGTGCAATCTTCCAGTGGACGAGGAAATAGACCGTTACCACTGGTGGATATCCGCCATTAAAAGCACTTTTTATCCCCCGGTCCCGGTATTCGGTCGTTGTTGTAAGGATGTAACGAGAAAAACACGCACTTGTACGGTTTCTTCATTTTGCCACCCGCTAGCATCACGTGGATACTATATTATTCTATTTATTAACCTTTCTGTTGTTTTTTTTCACTGCCAACTTTTCTTCCCATCTCGGTTTTAGTCTCGGTTTAACGCCACACAGCAAGGTGTGGGTCGGTGCCTGGTGGGTGGGATTCGTTTTCATGGCAGCGTTCTGTTTGCTGTTGGCCATCCCAATCCTTGCCTATCCGCCCGCACTGCCCGGGTCGGAAAAGCTGCAGAAAGTGTCGGAAGCTCATCGGGGTGGTGATGGCGACGGGGAGCGTAATCAGGAAGCATTCACCAAGATCAAGCAGATTCCACGTGCGCTGTTGGCGCTGCTACGCAATCCGACGTTTTTTTTTCTCAACCTGGCTGGGGCTTCCGAGGGGCTGGTCATTTCCGGGTTTGCCGTGTTTCTGCCGAAGCTGATCGAGAATCAGTTCAGTGTGACGGCGGTCTGGTCCGCACTGCTGATGGGTAAGTGAGATCGGTAAAATATTGCAATGTATTTGTAAGTGTTCTTTTTCTATATTTTTATTCGTTCATATGTTGCGTCCTTACGTAGAATTTGTTTTTATTTTTTTTTATTTTTAATTACTTCTTTTGTTTATTACAAATTTCTAAATTTAAATTTGTATGGTTTTAAGTACCTTCTAATCTAATCAAAATCTAATAATTATATTTTTTTCAATTTAGAAAATAGTTCAATATACAAAATAACAGAAGATGTATTATGAATATGTCATGTTAGATCTGCTAATGATCAAAAGATTGCTTTTAAGTTGATGGGGAAAAAATATTGTGAAAATAAATAATTTTGCTTTTATTTACCTTTCGTTAACTAGAAATGTTTTGCTGAAATGTGAAATTACATCTTCCGAACGTAACAAAAGCAAAGCACTAAAACATCTTTTTTATCCTATTTTAAAAGTTTCTGAGGAGTATTTGCATTACCTGCGTAATGAAAGTGGTTATTATGTATTATGTATTATTTAGGATGATTTTAGTAGATTTCCCAGGTTTTTCTTAATTTTTTTTTCGATTTTTAACAGTTTTTATTTACTCTTTTCCATTTTCATATTTATGTTTGAAATTTATTATTTTTTATCCTCCACCACTTGTTTCATTCATGTATCAATTATTTAATTTTTCAGCTTTTATAACTTATTAAATAATGTTTTTAATTCTATTTTCTCTCTCCGTTCTCATTCCCCAGGAATAATAACGGTGCCTGCCGGTGGTGGTGGAACATTTTTGGGAGGATATCTTGTGAAAAAGTTACACCTTTCCTGTTCGGGCATTATCAAATTTTGCCTTTTTGCAACAATTTTTGCCGCCCTGTTTACGGTGTGCTTTTTCCTATCCTGTCCGAATCTAACGTTTGCCGGTGTGACAGCACCCTATTTTCCGCACGAAAATCTCGACAGCCCTTACGCACACTCGACGGAACCGCGCGATCTGTACTATCTGCCCAAGAATCTGGACAACGCGTGTAACGACCGTTGTGCATGCAGCCGGCGTAACTACGAACCCATCTGTGGGGCGGACGGGATCATGTACTACTCGCCGTGTCACGCTGGGTGCAGCGAGGAAATCAATCTGGAAAACGCCAAAGTGTACCGAGACTGTACCTGTATCAATGCAACGTTCCATGGTGAGGTGGGACCGCTGTACGGTGGAGGGAGTTACGATGCGGTCAACACGATGTGTCAGTCGCAATGTGATCATTTGTGGATTTTCGTGGTACTTTGCTTTTTGGTGATGTTCTTCACCTTTCTTGCCACGATGCCGGCACTGTCGGCGACGCTGCGGTGTGTCCACGACGATCAACGTTCGTTTGCGCTTGGAATACAGTGGATAAAGGTCCGTGTACTTGGTACCATCCCAGCGCCAATGATCTTCGGACGGCTTATCGATGAAACGTGCATCTTGTGGCAGGAGTCGAGCTGTGACGATCATGGCGCTTGTTTGGTTTACGATAATGCATTCATGAGCAAGTAAGATCGCCATCCATGTTTGGTGTTATGTTCTGTAGAACGAAATGGAGCTATTACTTACTTTCTTGTGGCTTTCTTTTACAGGTACATGTTATTACTAGCGCTAATCGGCAAAGCGTGTTCCATACTGTTCTTCTTCGGAGCTTGGTTCTACTACATCCCACCCAAAGTGATCACCAATGGCGATTCGCACCAGCAGCAAGACGCTCCAAACCAAAAGCTAACCTCAAACGGTCACATAAACCCTATCACAGTGGAAAAGTATTGATTTTATCGTTCGATCAATCACGACGCCACCGTTGCTCAAAACTCGTCGCCCTCAAACGGTAGTAGCCATTGCTAAAAGTCATATTCATATTCTTAAGTGTCATAGTAGTCGTGTTTGTTTCTTCGTTAGCGCATTCCATCAAGTATATCGATATTTATCGCCAATTTTTGTCATATGTACTGTGTAAAGAAACAAAAATCAAAATACGTAGCGATAGCGCCAGTAAGATTCAGTATTTAGTAAAGGTAGAATGTAGCGAGGGAATCGATTCTCCCGGATAAGGTTGATGGTTTTTGCTATTGGTCCTAACTAGATTCCATTTCGTTATTTTCATCAAGCGTAGAATGTATCTATCTAGGTATATGGCCAAATGAATCTCAGGATTGACTGACACTAAAGTAAGCACAAATGCTATTCTCAGTTTTGTATTAAGTCCTTTTAAATGCATCACCTAATCCTGATAATGGCCATTTTTCGTACAGATTTAGAATATGTATGTATGTACTGCCAAACAAAGCTAAAGTGTAGAATATATAGATGGTAAGATGCAAATTTAAATAAAATGAAACCTTGAACTAAGAAATTTTGTGCAGGATATACTGTAACATATAGATAACAAGAAAACAGGAAAGAAATATTTGGTTTGTTAAATTGTAAATCTATTTAAAATTGTGTTTAACTTATAATTTCATATAAAAATTACCCAACACATACCATTGGATGAATTCGTTTTGCACGGTTGAAGAATGGTCCGTTTTTTTCCTTTAAATACATAGAGAAGATTGCTTAAGCTATTGTCCAACAGATGGCGTCGTACTCATTACGGAAATGTTAAGGTAGGCATACACGACTAAAATTTACTGCAATATTCCTACATTCTGTTAAAAACAATGCAAATAAATAGGTGTTCGATTTATCATCTTTGATAATACGTCTATAATTCAAAACAAGTCAAACATAGCCAAATTTTGCTTGAAATTCATTAATTCTCAATAATCACGTTATTTACCTATAGAGGATTATTACTAAAAACAGGCAAAAATGATGGTGGTATTCATTGTTTGCATATGTGAAGTTGCTGTTATTAAATTTTTTTGTAACTTTAACACATTAATTTTAAAGAAATTTTTCGTAGGTTTCATTCCTTTTTATATATAGCGGTTACTTGACCTATTTAATTAAGTGAAATAATCCCCATTTAACAAGAAAAGAAGTCAGGATTATTAGGACGTATTTGATCACATCGAAAACCATTAGTCGTTTTTGGTACTCTATGGATAATGGTTGAAGCGAAGACTGACTAAAGCAAAAAAAGGGTAAAATTAAGTTAAAGAAAGCCAGAAATGGCAGGCCAAGAGATTGAGATTGTAGTGCCATATAAGAAGGAGTATTTTAAATGAAAAAAATGACGTTTTATTAATTAACAATCATTTATACTGCATTGGTACCTTTTTCAGGAAAAAGCTAATGCTCGAATTAAACTAAGTGAATCAAATACTGCACAAACCTTTGATGGAATATAACAAAACAAAAATTTAAATAACCAAAACGTGCCATAGTGTAGCGGTTCCATGACAGCGTCTGGGATATTATTTTTACTGCGATGCAAAATTCATGCAAAATTCTGTTTTTCTCTATAAATTACAGCTTGTTTCACTTGTTTCTTACTTACATTAACAATATAAGCAATGCTTTTCTACATGTAGTATGATTTGTGCAGCATTCTCTCGTCGAACATTTCAGACAAACAGCATTTGAAGAGTACTTTATCATCTCTGTTTCAGAACTGTTTGGCAAATAGAACTGTTAATTAAGTTTTAAAACATGCTAATTCATAACGTAACTTGAACAATGTGCATTAACGCTTGGTTTTATATTATGTTATGTTCTTGTCGTATTTTGTTTCATAAGCACGAACTCTCAGCTCATTAGGGTCAATCGAACATGTAACGAACATCGTACAAGAGCGAAGGCTAACAAATGTCAGTAGGGAACACCGTTCGTTCACTTGCACCGAAAAAAAAGAAGAGAAGTGAGAGCATTGTGTACGTGTACGTCAAGCTTTCTGTCAAAAATCGGTTTTCTTCTGAACGTACAAGACGTGTTGTTCCGCGTTCATAACAAAGTGGAAAAATTTTTGCTAGCAAACGTTCTAAAATGTACTTTAATTTTGTTACGTAAGTTGTGTTTAAGTTCTTTCATTTCGAAATTATACCACAAGATAGGTAAAGTTGGTTTGATGTGTTCGATCTGTTTGCGTGATTTTGCGATACGTGAGCTGGAAGGGAAGAAGAGGTCACCGTTTGAGAGCGAATGGTGTGTTGTGTGGGAATATAAAGTTTTTAACACAGTGAAATTTACTATTTATCTTTTTAGATAAATAATATGTGAATTAACAGTGGTTCAGGTTTCGGTTTTTTATGCTTTTTCTATACACGCTTTTGTTGCTGCAAGTGTTGTGGTCATCTGTTTCTTTGTTGAGCAGCAGCAGCAGCAGCACAGCATCAACATAATGCCACATAAAACGCAAAAAAATAAATTATGTACAATAGTATGTTGTGTTGCTTAGGTTGTCAATAAAATTTCAAAATTCATTACCGACAAGCAAAATATTTATGTTTGTTAGATAAGCAGACGGATGATTTATAATTTAACCTTTGCGGTGCTACTTAAGCTTTATAAATTGCAGAAATTGTGCCACTTTTCCTTCCAATTGTTATTGTTTTACCAACCGTTTTCCTTTTGTTGTCGCATCACAATTGTACGGAACAGTGTCAAAATGAGGGAAGGGAAAATAAAACAACATTGCCGCACGTCTGGCACTTCCCATAGAAGAAAATGCACCTTGGCGCATGGGGAGCATGCTCCTAGAAACAACCGTTCTGTTTTCGATGCTTATGTTTCTTTTCTCTGTGTGTGTGTGTTTGCTGTTTTTTTATCTTCAGGTTTTTGGTTTTCCACCATCGATGATCGATTTTCTTCGAAAATGTCACCAAGGACCGCCTGCTCTTCTATTTCGGTCGGTTTGCATGCAGGGGGAGGCTATGGTCATGTTTCATAATCACCCAGTGTGGCATAAACACAGCTGATTGTCGTTGCCCGGGGTGAAGGAAATGTATATCAAGCAAATCCATTTATATGTGCAGCTGTAACAATGAATCCGTAGAAAACGCTTATCAGTTTGGCGTTGTGATCATTTAGCTATTGAATACAGTTTTAAAACACGATTTTACTTAAGTTTTTCTATACTTTCGTAAATCAATTATTCATTATAGTTTGTTAAAAGAGAGTTGCAAATTTATACAAAAATTTATAGTATTTTTGTTTCTAAACGCAATCAACACAGCAGATAAATAATAGTTTTAGATTGCTGTGGCACGAACGATTAAAAGACTTCACAAAAGGATTATACGGTGGGGGGGGTGATACGCGTTTCATCCACGTAATATGCGCGTGTGTGTCTGTTTGGATGGGGCTGCTGTGTGATGTCTATGGCAACGTGGCTGCTGTGCTGGGTTCGTTGTTTAGCTGATGATCAACCAAGAAAGCGAAGCATCAAAGCATGCCAAAACGGTTGCATGCGGTAACCAAATGGAAGTCGGTCGGTTTGTGTGTGAGTCGTGTATTGAGTTAAAAAAAAAGAAGTGCTTCGCTCAAGTGTGTGATTTTGTATATTTATAATCATTTGCTGACGCGATTGTTTTCAAGTGTTAAGAGCGAGCGTAAAGAAGGTGCAAATATGCAAGCAGCCAGCATGAAAATATGTTTCTAATCTAATGATGAAAATTGTATTCGTTCCTTTGTTTCCATCCCAGAGTGTTGTGAAGAAACAGGGTGCAATATATGTAAAGCTGTAACAGGTGTAGGTGTTATCAGTGCATCGAAAACGTGTGTGTAAAAAGAAAGAAATTCATGTAGAAGATACAGTGTTGAAGGTTTCATCTTCATTACCAAAAAAAAAACAGAAAGGTAAGTTAAAATAAAGTACTTTTAGTGCCCAATAGGATATGAAACATATTTTATAAAATAACGAACAATTTTATGGTGTTTTATTAAGTATGATATCCCCACTTGTGGTTATTCTATCTGATTGATTTATTCGAGACGAAACATGGCAAACGAATAATATTAGAAAATCGATTTCCAAATTTCTGAATACACATCAGCCAAAGTTTTATAATAAAAACAGAACTCCGTTCGTAAGTGAACTGAAACAAACTCGCGAAGCCTTCACCGCACCAAAACTAGAGCTTGAAGGCGATTGACTCTCGCACCGGAAATCTGTCATTGACATGTTGTTGTGTGTGTCCCCACCCCGTTTGATCCATCACACCTTTTCATGGACATGTGAAGAGAAGATAATTTTTGATATGATTCACCATTCACCCACGAACAAACATCAAAACTTACTTAAAACTGGTTTAGATTTGGAATGGACGAGATTTGAACCTAGAACGCGTTTTTTTCTAAAATCTTCATCTCCTGTCTACTTGTATGTTGTTTTGTGAAATCGTTCGAATTTATACCTTTTCTTTAGTCAAAAACTTAACTTAATATGAATATATGGCCTTCTTTTTTAATTTATCCTTACAATTTCTGTTCGTCTAGATTTAGCCTAATAGTAGCCGGAATCGCCAAGCAGTTAACAGATTTTAACAGTCGTTAAAAATTCATTTTGGATGAACCGAATTCATTTGTTAAAAATTTCTGTTAGAATTAACGACTGTTAGAACAGTTAANCTAGTAAGCCTTTAATAAGCCGGCTAATAAGCCTCGATGTCGTACGACTTTTGCCAAGTGGGCAGCTCATTAGGGTCAATCGAACATGTAACGAACATCGTACAAGAGCGAAGGCTAACAAATGTCAGTAGGGAACACCGTTCGTTCACTTGCACCGAAAAAAAAGAAGAGAAGTGAGAGCATTGTGTACGTGTACGTCAAGCTTTCTGTCAAAAATCGGTTTTCTTCTGAACGTACAAGACGTGTTGTTCCGCGTTCATAACAAAGTGGAAAAATTTTTGCTAGCAAACGTTCTAAAATGTACTTTAATTTTGTTACGTAAGTTGTGTTGAAGTTCTTTCATTTCGAAATTATACCACAAGATAGGTTAAATTAGTTTGCAGTGTTCGAACTGTTTGCGTGATTTTGCGATACGTGAGCTGGAAGGGAAGAAGAGGTCACCGTTTGAGAGTGAATGGTGTGTTGTGTGGGAATATGGTGTTTTTAATACAGTGAAATTTACTATTTATCTTTTTAGATAAATAATATGTGAATTAACAGTGGTTCAGGTTTCGGTTTTTATGCTTTTTCTATACACGCTTTTGTTGCTGCAAGTGTTGTGGTCATCTGTTTCTTTGTTGAGCAGCAGCAGCAGCAGCACAGCATCAACATAATGCCACATAAAACGCAAAAAATAAAAATTATGTAAAATACTATGCTGTGTTGGTTTGGTTGTCAATAAAATTTCAAAATTCATTACCGACAAGCAAAATATTTATGTTCATTAGATAAGCAGACGGATGATTTATTATTTTACCTTTGCGGTGCTACTTAAGCTTTATAAATTGTAGAAATTGTGCCACTTTTCTTTCCAATTGTTATTGTTTTACCAACCGTTTTCCTTTTGTTGTCGCATCACAATTGTACGGAACAGTGTCTAAATGAGGGAAGGGAAAATAAAACAACATTGCCGCACGTCTAGCACTTCCCATAGAAGAAAATGCACCTTGGCGCATGGGGAGCATGCTCCTAGAAACAACCGTTCTGTTTTCGATGCTTATGTTTCTTTTCTCTGTGTGTGTGTGTGTGTGTGTGCTGTTTTTTTTTATCTTCAGTTTTTTGGTTTTGTCAGTTTTCCACCATCGATGATCGATTTTCTTCGAAAATGTCACCAAGGACCGCCTGCTCTTCTATTTCGGTCGGTTTGCATGCAGGGGGAGGCCATGGTCATGTTTCATAACCACCCAGTGTGGCATAAACACAGCTGATTGTCGTTGCCCGGGTTGAAGGAAATGTATATCAAGCAAATCCATTTATATGTGCAGCTGTAACAATGAATCCGTACAAAACGCTTATCAGTTTGGCGTTGTGATCATTTAGCTGTTGAAAACAGTTTTAAAACACGATTTTACTTAAGTTTTTCTATACTTTCCTAAATCAACTATTCACCTATAGTTTGTTAAAAGAGAGTTGCAAATTTATACAAAAATTTTGAGTATTTTTGTTTCTAAGCGCAATCAACACAGCAGATAAATAATAGTTTTAGATTGCTGTGGCACGAACGATTAAAAGACTTCACAAAAGGATTATACGGTGGGGGGTGATACGCGTTTCATCCACGTAATATGCGCGTGTGTGTCTGTTTGGATGGGGCTGCTGTGTGATGTCTATGGCAACGTGGCTGCTGTGCTGGGTTCGTTGTTTAGCTGATGATCAACCAACAAAGCGAAGCATCAAAGCATGCCAAAACGGTTGCATGCGGTAACCAAATGGAAGTCGGTCGGTTTGTGTGTGAGTCGTGTATTGAGTTAAAAAAAAAGAAGTGCTTCGCCCAAGTGTGTGATTTTGTATATTTATAATCATTTGCTGACGAGATTGTTTTCAAGTGTTAAGAGCGAGCGTAAAGAAGGTGCAAATATGCAAGCAGCCAGCATGAAAATATGTTTCTAATCTAATGATGAAAATTGTATTCGTTCCTTTGTTTCCATCCCAGAGTGTTGTGAAGGAACAGGGTGCAATATATGTAAAGCTGTAACAGGTGTAAGTGTTATCAGTGCATCGAAACCGTGTGTGTAAAAAGAAAGAAATTCATGTAGAAGATACAGTGTTGAAGGTTTCATCTTCATAACCAAAAAAAAAAAACAGAAAGGTAAGTTAAAATAAAGTACTTTTAGTGCCAAATACGATATGAAACTAATTTTATAAAATAACGAACAATTTTTTGGTGTTTTAATAAGTATAATATTCCCCCTTGTGGTTAGCTTATTCTATCTGATTGATGCATTCGAGACGAAACATGGCAAACGAATAACATTAGAAAATCGATTTCCAAATTTCTGAATACACATCAGCCAAAGTTTTATAATAAAAACAGAACTCCGTTCGTTAGTGAACTGAAACAAACTCGCGAAGCCTTCACCGCACCAAAACTAGAGCTTGAAGGCGATTGACTCTCGCACCGGAAATCTGTCATTGACATGTTGTTGTTGTGTGTCCCCACCCCGTTTGATCCATCGCACCTTTTCATGGACATGTGAAGAGAAAACTAATTTTTGATATGAATCACCATTCACCCACAGACAAACATAAAAACATACTTAAAACTGGTTTAGATTTGGAGTGGACGAGATTTGAACCTAGAACGCGTTTTATTTCTCAAATCTTCATCTCCTGTGTCCTTGTATGTTGTTTTGTGAAATAGATCGAATTTATATGTTTTCTTTAATCAAAAACTTAACTTAATATGAATATATGGCCTTCCTTTTTAATTTATCCTTACAATTTCTGTTCGTCTAGATTTAGCCTAATAGTTTTACTGAAACTACTCATGACAAAATATTTTCACGAGGCACTCTTCTATAGTGGTGGCCGCCATTCGAGATTCGAATTGTAAAGTTGTTAATTAATCCGCGATACTTTTTGGCCGACTTCAAGCCTAACATATCAGAAAACTGGAGTACACCCGTCTCTTATAGTTGTGGCAAATCGCCATATTTTCAAGGTTTCTATTTTTTAGGACAAATTTTCAAATTTAAAGAAAAGATAAGGGAGGAGCTTTTGGCAAATACGGAGGTTAGAATGTGTTTATGATTTTGTTTTGATCAAAACTCGCCAAAAGAGATATGTATGTACAGGTTCATTGCTGTACTATTTGAGAGAAATATATGCAAAAAATGTGAATATTTGGCATGCACGAGCCAACTGATATGTGGGCTACGTAAGCTATAGAAAGAGTCAAATATTTCCTTGAGATGTCTTCACTAAATTCATTCCATCTATTTTATTTGAGCCTTGTTTATTATTTTGGACCTAAATTATATATCTTATAACTTCAATTAAACAAAAATTAGAAATACTTTCTGGTTGCGTTCAAATGCATTGTTTCAATAACAGCTGCTGGTTACGGGGGAAACAAAATAATCTACCATCTTTTTCACAAAATTACCATCACAGTAGCAAATGCTTTCCAAAAAAAAACGTGTAGCGATCCTGCATCCGTGATAAAAAAGCGTGGCGATATGAGCTTTTCGAGCCACTCGAGCTTACCACCACCATTTAATTGAGTAGGCGTAGACGAAGAGCGTCAATCACAGCCCCATTTTGTGTTGTGTTGGGCAACACAATAGTAAACATGCGAGGGGGTTGGCACTGATTGTGTCACCGTACACGACGGTGCGTACGGTTGTGATCGCGTTGCCATGGTGTTAGTGTGTCAAGCAACAGCGTAGAGAAGAAACTTGCCCACGTTGGTGCGTAGCCACTGATTCCCCTATCACCTTGGTCTTAGCACACCTTGTTTTGGTTTTTTTTCTCTCTGAGTACTATTGAAACGGCAATTCGAAGCATTTCTTTCTTATGTTTCCGTAACGAATTTTGAATGTAAACCTTTTTCTGTCGCCATTTCTCTTTTATCTTATCTTTCATTCCTTTGACGCAACTCTGTCGTGCGGTGCAGGTCCTGAAAGGATACTAGAGACTTAACTGCGTCGTAAGACACACACGCACTTTCTTTCACTTCCTGCCACATGGACACATCATTACGTAATGGCGTTTTCCACTCTCAACCGAGGGTGGTTTGATTTTCCAAGTTTTGGTGAATGCGTTTTCATTATCCACGTTCGCCTCGCGATGGGCATTTGTGGCGCAGTTGTTTGTTTGTTTAGTTTGGTATAAGGCTTATCAGATGCGTTACGATCAGCGATATGAGGTTTGAGGTTTCTTTCTTATATACATGTTCCATTTCCAGTATGTCGGTAAGCTGTTATTTCATAATTTGATTTGTAAATAAAAGCAATCTTACATACATGCGTCAATAAGAGAAAAGATAAAGGAATGGTTGGTAATTTTCACAAACCTTCTTTACGTTCCCCTCTTTTGTGGGTTTTGCCGCATGTAATCATTATAACCAAAAGCAGATTGCACGATTACAAGCGAACCTGTTGAAGGTGTGATAATTTGGACGAGTTGTCCCGTTTAATGCATCTTTCTTTAATAACCTTTAACGGCAAAGAGAGCCTGCGATTAAGGATAATTTAAATTGTCGCAAATGTCCTAAAGAGAACGGATTGTAAACAACCATTGCGAAAACAACGTAGCTAATCGGTCGTTAAAACAATAAAAAGACCATTTGAAAGCAAGTAGTAATTTGCATGTAAAACGGTTTTTCAGTGTCGACTCAAGTGAACAGTTTCTCAGTTCATGGAGAATGTCAAAAGACTGTTTTGCAAATATTAGTTTCTACATGGTAGACAACATGTTGTGTTTCCTTCAAGATTAGGATTTCCTGAAAAGTAAGTAATTGCTGAATGAAGAAAACATAGAAATAGAGAGTTATGAGGAAGTCTTCTTTATTAGTAAAAATACGACAATTTATTTTAGTATGCAATAAAATGTACCAAACGCATTCATCGATCGGGGTGGCCTAATGGTGTATGTGATAAACGGCGCCGGTTTCACACGACAGGATCGGGTTTAAGTCCCATCCGGATTGTCTCCACCTAGCAAGGACTACCTATTGGGCTACGTATGTGTGAAAGAGAGAGAGAGAGAGAGAGAGAGAGAGAGAGAGAGATTAAACTATAACTCCGTGGTGAAGGCTGGTCCTATGATTCAACATCATGTGTGGAAATCTATAATTATAGATACATATTCGATTTCAAGCATTCAACTCTGTATTTTATGTTGTGGCTATCATATTAATTTTTATAACGAGACTAAATTTAAGACACTGATTTGTAATAGCCACTATAAAAACAATCAAGCAACTAATTTCAAAAACTTGCCCAAACATCGGGAAATATTTTTATCACATCAAAGCGAAGCAGTTTTATATGTTGTGACAGTGCGTGTCTGCCAGATACAGCTCATTTGACATTTATTATATATTCTCCTATCTGGCCAGAGAGGCTAGAGATTCAAACGGTAGTGTTATTCTAGCCGCTCAACAACACCCACACATCACCGAAAAGTGCAGCAAAAAACCTAATGCTGAAGATCAAGAGCAAAGTTGTCTTTTCGTTCTCCCTATAGGTTCAATCAATCGTAAAGATAGTGAAGAAGTACGTGGACAGGATGGAGTTAATGCGGAAGTCTAAGAAGGAGCAACTGAAGGTTTTAGTACAGAATGTATTAGGGATAAAGTTTTACCAAAGATCGCCTTTCATCTCGATAGGTACTTAAATGCGTCAGACAGAACTTTACGTGGAGTAGGAGGATAAAATATTATAATCCAGAGCCTAAAAAGGAGTGACAACTGAACACAGATGCCATGGAAAAACCTTAACCAAATGTTTTAGGTGACCAATGCTAAGTTCCTAGCCAGCCAAAGTATGGCCAGTCAAGTGGACATAATCTTTTTTTCACGACTTTTCATAGTCTATTGTTTCATTCAATTATGTTCATTAGATTTTTTTCATCGCAATTCCAATTGTTTCATTTATTTTTAATTTATTTATTGATCAATCTGACTTCAATCCTACAAAAAAAAAGTTAGCCCAAGGTTATTGTAGATAAAAACAACATTGTGGATATACTTAATCTCTTGTAAATCAATTAAACAACATACCTAATTTGTTTAATTTTTTTATTATTTACATTTGCAGTTATGTGTTCTAAGGTTAAAACAAGTTTTAAAATTATTGCTAAAACCGTTGCTGCACTGTATAATGCAATGCGACGCCATAAATATTGGAACCAGTTTCCCCACTTCACATCTGCTATTACATTCGGCTATCCAAAACAAACGTTTCGTTCAAATGTTTGTACTGCATTTGTCGGCTTCAGATCTCTCTGTATCAAATTTAACCTCCCTACCGTAACACATCCCTAACACCAGTTAATCAAATGAAATATGTAAACCTTACACGCATTTTAGTAGAGGGGTGCGCTTCCAAAATGGTGTAATAACTCCGTGTTTTGCCATTTCCGGTGTTTGATGTTTCGCTGAGTGGACAAACAAAAGATATGGATACATCGATAATTCAATACCTTCCATGGCAAAGGGCGTAAATAAATATAGTACACTGTGTCATGATATTTTGGGGATGATTTGTTTTACTTTTTCAGTTGAACAATCAGCTCATGCTACTACTTTAAGTTTTGATTTGTTAGAAACTGGAGCCAGCTCAATATAAACCATTGTAATATTACAAAATTTATACAAGTTTTACATCAATTTCTCGCCTTTTACGCATTGTAGCGTGTGTCGTGATATTTTCTTTTCTTTGGTTTCGGTTTTGATTTCCAGCGCGACATGTGTCGTCTTATCACTCGAACAAGGTCATGTTTAAAGACTGTCATCCTAGCGGAAAGTATTTTACTTGCAGTCCGGGTTTCATCTTATCAACAGTTCCAGCATCTCTTTGCTTTGGTTTAGGTTTGTTTTCACAGCCCTTATCAGTGTTCCCTTCTGGTTCCTGGGGATGAATAAACCGGTCACAAACTCTTGGCTGTGGCAGTAACGGGAACTCGTTGTTACAAAACATTATAGTTATATTTCCAAGGAATTGTATTTGAGGTATGGATTACATGCAATGTGGACAAAGAATGGTAGAGTTTCGTGTTTTCAAAACCACAGGATTCCAGTTATCAAAAGCATGTCCATCTTTGGTTAGTAATCAGAAACCAGAAATGGTGCGTGTTTGTAAGTAAAAGAACGCAACAGTTGCGAGTTTGTTTTGCTGGTTACCAACGGAAAGATATAACATTTTACCTTTAGGTTGATCGCTTTTTCTTCTTTTCCGTATATGAGGGAAGTTTTTGGGGAAATGTATTTCCCTTAGGCCGAAAAATTAATATTCGTGCCCGTCAAACTCGATGACAGAAGCTAACTATCTATTACAAAGTATAGAAACCCATTTGATTAACGTGCAATGTACGAACCTTTCGCCCCCAAAGGGTAAAAGTAATCTCCTGCGAATATTACCCGGTAATCGCCAGGTTGGGTGTGAAAATGACTGAAGAAAAAAAAANTTATGCCGACCATTTCTGGCTTACTAAAATTACTTTACAACGTAGCCGTATAGTCAGTCCATGCTACGAAGGGACCGGTCCAGCTGGGATTTGATACCCGATCCTGTGATACCCGGGCTGCCCCATGCACCGGGCTGGCTGCAGTCATATGCAAACCAGTGAACCATGGTGTCGAAAGAGGTGAATTTCATAGCCTTTCTGCAGCATGGAATATGTCCCCTTCTGCACCTCTATATCGTTGTCTTTTCAGACAAATGATTAGGAGCGACTATTTCCGAAAAATACGATATAACAAGAGAGCGTAAGATTGAAATAATTTTTATTATTTTTCGCACCCATATTTCATGCTTGTACGATCCATGCGGATCCTTCATGCGCATTAGCAGTCTCGGCTGCCATGAAGAGTGGTAAAATATTCATATTCACTTTGTTGTACGCAGCTTGTAACAGGCGCACTCACTTTGTTGACAAATAAAATAACACATAGTGGAAGTTGGGGCAAGTGTGCCACATAGGTAAGTGATCCACAAAGCATTTTTGCAGTTAAAAGTTAGGACACGCTTAAGGTGGCACACTTGCCCCATTTCCACTATATTCATATTTGACAGTTCCAAATCTACTCGACGTAAACGATCGCTTCACAGTTAACGACTATCAGTTCATCTGTTCGCGATACAAATGGCATGCAGTTTTTAACGACTTTTGTTAAATTCTAACGACTGTTACATTTTAACGACTTTCTTTCGCGATCCCGGCTAGTTTTACTGAAACTACTCATGACAAAATATTTTCACGAGGAACTCTTCTATAGTGGGGGCCGCCATTCGAGATTCGAATTGTAAAGTAGTTAATCGGCGATAATTTTTGGCCGACTTCAAGCCTAACATATCAGTTAACTGGAGTACACCCGTCTCTTATAGTTGTGGCAAATCGCCATATTTTCAAGGTTTCTATTTTTTAGGACAAATTTTCAAGTTGAAAGAAAAGATAAGGGAGAAACTTTTGGCAAATACGGAGGTTAGAATGTGTTTATGATTTTGTTTTGATCAAAACTCGCCAAAAGAGATTTGTATGTACAGGTTCATTGCTGTACTATTTGAGAGAAATACAATGCAAAAAATGTGAATATTTGGCATACACGAGCCAACTGATATGTGGGCTACGTAAGCTATAGAAAGACTCAAATATTTCCTTGAGATGTCTACACTAAATTCATTCCATCTTTTTTATTTGAGCCTTGTTTATTATTTTGGACCTAAATTATATACCTATCTTATAACTTCAATTAAACAAAAATTAGAAATACTTTCTGGTTGCGTTGGAATGCATTGTTTCAATAACAGCTGCTGGTTACGGGGGAAACAAAACAATCTACCATCTTTTTCACAAAATTACCATCACAGTAGTAAATGCTTTCCAAAAAAAAAACGTGTAGCGATCCTGCATCCGTGATAAAAAAGCGTGGCGATATGAGCTTTTCGAGCCACTCGAGCTTACCACCACCATTTAATTGAGTAGGCGTAGACGAAGAGCGTCAATCACAGCCCCATTTTGTGTTGTGTTGGGCAACACAATAGTAAACATGCGAGGGGGTTGGCACCGATTGTGTCACCGTACACGACGGTGCGTACGGTTGTGATCGCGTTGCCATGGTGTTAGTGTGTCAAGCAACAGCGTAGAGAAGAAACTTGTCCACGTTGGTGCGTAGCCACTGATTCCCCTATCACCTTGGTCTTAGCACACCTTGTTTTGGTTTTTTTTCTCTCTGAGTACTATTGGAACGGCAATTCGAAGCATTTCTTTCTTATGTTTCCGTAACGAATTTTGAATGTAAACCTTTTTCTGTCGCCATTTCTCCTCTATCTTATCTTTCATTCCTTTGACGCAACTCTGTCGTGCGGTGCAGGTGCTGAAAGGATACTAGAGACTTAACTGCGTCGTAAGACACACGCACTTTCTTTCACTTCCTGCCACATGGGCACATCATTACGTAATGGCATTTTCCACTCTCAACCGAGGGTGGTTTGATTTTCCAAGTTTTGGTGAATGCGTTTTCATTATCCACGTTCGCCTCGCGATGAGCATTTGTGGCGCAGTTGTTTGTTTGTTTAGTTTGGTATAAGGCTTATCAGATGCGTTACGATCAGCGATATGAGGTTTGAGGTTTCTTTTCTATATACATGTTCCATGTTCCAGTATGTCGGTAAGCTGTTATTCCATAATTTGATTTGTAAATAAAAGCAATCTTACATACATGCGTCAATAAGAGAAAAGATAAAGGAATGGTTGGTAATTTTCACAAACCATCTTTACGTTCCCCTCTGTTGTGGGTTTTGGCGCATGTAATCATTATAACCAAAAGCAGATTGCACGATTACAAGCGAACCTGTTGAAGGTGTGATAATTTGGACGAGTTGTCCCGTTCAATGCATCTTTCTTTAATAACCTTTAACGGCAAAGAGAGCCTGCGATTAAGGATAATTTAAATTGTCGCAAATGTCCTAAAGAGAACGGATTGTAAACAACCATTGCGAAAACAACGTAGCTAATCGGTCGTTAAAACAATAAAAGACCATTTGAAAGCAAGTAGTAATTTGCACGTAAAACGTTTTTTCATGGAGAATGTCAAAAGATTGTTTTGCAAATATTAGTTTCTACATGGTGCTGAATGAAGAAAACATAGAAATAGAGAGTTATGAGGAAATCTTCTTTATTCGTAAAAATACGACAATTTATATTAGTATGCAATAACGCATTCCAAACCAAACGCATTCATCGATCGGGGTGGCCTAATGATGTATGTGACAAACGGCGCCGGTTTCACACGACAGGATCGGGTTTAAGTCCCATCCGGATTGTCTCCACTGAGCAAGGACTACCTATTCGGCTACGTATGTGTGAAAGAGAGAGAGAGAGAGAGAGATTAAATCCGTGGTGAAGGATGGTCTTATGACTCAACATCATGTGTGGGTATCTATAATCATAGATAGATTGTGGCTAAAAACAACCAAGCAACTACTTTCAAAAACTTACTTAAACATCGGGACATAATATTATCACATCAAAGCGAAGCAGTTTTACATATTGTGACAGTGCGTGTCTGCCAGATACAGCTCATTTGACATTTAATATATATTCTCCTATCTGGCCAGAGAGGCTAGAGATTCAAACGGTAGTGTTGTTCTAGCTGCTCAACAACAACAACAGCCCACACATCACCGAAAAGTGCAGCAAAAAACCTAATGCTGAAGATCAGCAGCAAAATTGTCTTTTCGTTCTCCCTAGAGGTTCAATCAATCGTAAAGATAGTGAAGAAGTACGTGGACAGGATGGAGCTTATGCGGAAGTCTAAGAAGGAGCAACTGAAGGTTTTAGTACAGAATGTATTAGGGATAAAGTTTTACCAAAGATCGCCTTTCATCTCGATAGGTACTTAAATGCGTCAGACAGAACTTTGCGTGGAGTAGGAGGATAAAATATTATAATCCAGAGCCTAAAAAGGAGTGACAACTGAACGCAGATGCCATGGAAAAACCTTAACCAATGCTACCAAACCAAATGTTTTAGGTGACCAATGTTCCTAGCCAGCCAAAGTATGGCCAGTCAAGTGGACATAATCTTTTTTTCACGATTTTTCATAGTCTATTGTTTCATTCAATTATGTTCATTCGTTCTTTTTTCATCGCAATTCCAATTGTTTCATTTATTTTTAATTTATTTATTGATCAATCTGACTTCAATCCTTCAAAAAAAAGTTAGCCCAAGGTTATTGTAGATAAAAACAACATTGTGGATATACTTAATCTCTTGTAAATCAATTAAACAACATTCCTAATTTGTTTAATTTTTTTATTATTTACATTTGCAGTTATGTGTTCTAAGGTTAAAACAAGTTTTAAAATTATTACATCAAACTATTCTGCACTGTATAATGCAATGCGACGAAATAAATATTGGAACCAGTTTCCCCACTTAACATCTGCTATTACATTCGGCTACCCAAAACAAACGTTTCGTTCAAATGTTTGTACTGCATTTGTCGGTTTCAGATCTCTCTGTATCAAATTTAACCTCCCTACCGTAACACATCCCTAACACCAGTTAATCAAATGAAATATGTAAACCTTACACGCATTTTAGTAGAGGGGTGCGCTTCCAAAATGGTGTAATAACTCCGTGTTTTGCCATTTCCGGTGTTTGATGTTTCGCTGAGTGGACAAACAAAAGATATGGATACATCGATAATTCAATACCTTCCATGGCAAAGGGCGTAAATAAATATAGTACACTGTGTCATGATATTTTGGGGATGATTTGTTTTGCTTTTTCAGTTGAACAATCAGCTCATGCCACTACTTTAAGTTTTGTTTTGTTAGAAACTGGAGCCAGTTTCAAAGGTTTATATTACAAAATTTATACAAGTTTTACATCAATTTCTCGCCTTTTACGCATTGTAGCGTGTGTCGTGATATTTTCTTTTCTTTGGTTTCGGTTTTGATTTCCAGCGCGACATGTGTCGTCTTATCACTCGAACAAGGTCATGTTTAAAGACTGTCATCCTAGCGGAAAGGATTTTACTTGCACGGTCCGGGTTTCATCTTATCAGCAGTTCCAGCATCTCTTTGCTTTGGCTTAGGTTTGTTTTCACAGCCCTTATCAGTGTTCCCTTCTGGTTCCTGGGGATGAATAAACCGGTCACAAACTCTTGGCTGTGGCAGTAACGGGAACTCGTTGTTACAAAACATTATGGTTATATTTCCAAGGAATTGTATTTGAGGTATGGATTACATGCAATGTGGACAAAGAATGGTAGAGTTTCGTGTTTTCAAAACCACAGGATTCCAGTTATCATAAGCATGTCCATCTTTGGTTAGTAATCAGAAACCAGAAATGGTGCGTGTTTGTAAGTAAAAGAACGCAACAGTTGCGAGTTTGTTTTGCTGGTTGCCAATGGAAAGATATAATATTTTACCTTTAGGTTGATCGCTTTTTCTTCTTTTCCGTATATGAGGGAAGTTTTTGGGGAAATGTATTTCCCTTAGGCCGAAAAATTAATATTCGTGCCCGTCAAACTCGATGACAGAAGCTAACTATCTATTACAAAGTATAGAAACCCATTTGATTAACGTGCAATGTACGAACCTTTCGCCCCCAAAGGGTAAAAGTAATCTCCTGCGAATATTACCCGGTAATCGCCAGGTTGGGTGTGAAAATGACTGAAGAAAAAAAAACCTACATTGTGCCAATTCATGCAGCGGCATGGAAATGTGCCATGTCAAAAGGCATTCGCTTCTCTCCTCCCTGTTGCGTGGGTTGATTTGGGGGTTACCTTTCCCTGGAACAGCTACACACCCCCCGTCGTTGTTGATGGTAAGAGGGTAAGCGGAAAGGGGGAGGGCGAATTCCCAGCGCGTATGACGAACCCCCAAAAACACCACCCATCGTCATCATCTGCCTTGCACCGATCAACAGACACGATGATATTAAATGTACATCAATGCCCCGCACGAGGTCACAGTCCTCAAGAGGAGGCTTATTTTTCCAAATTTTGTACATTTCGTTAGCTTTTGGGAAATGAAAATTCATCGGAAAAACGACCGCGAATGAATAATAGATCCAGGGCACTTCCACCATTCATCAGTTTCAGTAATGAGGAGGGGTTTTTTGTGATAAGGGGGAGACCCCGTTGGATGAGGAAAGTTTCTGCGGTGATGAAAATGAAAATTGGTGTTTTGAATTTTTTTTCCCGTAAGTTCGCTGGGAAAGAGTTTTTCATTGTGGTAATTTTTGTTGTTGTTTCTTATCGTGCGCCGCTCACGTGTGTGCTTGTGTGTTGTGCATCATGTGAGTTTAGCATTTTAATTATTGAGTGATGTTTTTGCTGATGTCTAAAAGCCCATTCATGCTACATCATCATTCTAGTAATCCAACAAAAGCTCTCAAGGCTTCTGGAAATGTTCAAAATGAGAAAGACAATATTTTTTTCCCCACAAAATCCAACCATAAATTGAATAATGATTTTTTATAGGCAACTAATTTTGCCACCATATATTTTGGATTAGTTTTTTTTTATGTCTGAAGGCGTATCAAACGATTTTTTTGTGCTAAGAAAGCAGTTCAATAAATATTGCTACCCTTTCACAAAAGCAAGGCAACATATTTTCCTTTTCATGTATCTGCTCTGCGTGTGATCTCAGCATGGCCCGACAAAGAATTTATGATACGACAGTTTCGTGACAGTTCACCAACCATGTGTCATCATAATATTCAACTTTATTCCAGTCTACTCATTCCGGGGAGGGAACGTTTTTGAGGCAAGAGATACAAATTTAGAATCTTAATTTACGTACCAAAGGCTGACGGTTTAAGGACGGGACCAAAGGTTTTAAGGTTTCCCTTTTCATTCCTGTCTCCGGTGTCATGTTGTGGTAGTTCCGAAACTAAGGTCCACAATAAAAAGGATGTTTTGTGGACTATTGATTTCATCTCCAAAACCAAACCAAAACCTAGCTGTCTAACCCTCGTTTGTCAATGCGTCACAGTTTCAATAATTATTACATTCTATCCTATCGAATGGTTTTGAGAGAATTTGGCTACTAACGAGTCCAGTGTACTCCTGCTTTCTGCTCAAGTGGTCCGCGGGACCATTAGCAGGCGAAATGAACTCCAGTCCGATGGGTACAGGATGGTTGGGCCATGTCAGAAGAAGAGATGACTGATGAGAACCAATCGTGACCGTATTGCGTGTCCTAGCGCAGAGATAATAAACATTTCCTTTTTCACCGTGTGATTCTCTGGAGATACACGTAGCTAGTGTACAGGAGGGGTTGCTCGTTTTTGTGCGTCATCATGGTTCGACGATTTTGGGGACGAACGTCCAATTGCAATGTATAAAAGGTCGTTGAACAATGATCTGTTTCTCGAGTGGAGCTGTCGAAATAACGATGAGGATGTAGAATCATCTGGATCCGAAAATCTCGCATAATAATGCAAAAGCTTCCAGCGCGAGAGTCATTTATTTTTGAAGGACATATCGTGTCCTTTTCTTGAGTAGGCTCCATGAATAAAGCTTAGAGAAAGCAAATCGTGATGCTGTTTCTTCTTCTGCTTTTGAGTATTGATTGTGATTTTTTATTAGAATTTCTTGTGAATCTTGTGAATAAATACAGCAAAAATAATATTGATATTCCAGCATGGCCGAAGACTAACAATACTCCCACAAAACGGCACCGTTCTTTGAAGGCATGTGCATAGGCTATTTATGAGCGTTTAACACCTAAGCACAAAAAAGCTGTTAATGATTGGGCTTCTGTTACTCAATGGAAATTCGCAGACAAATTTAGCTCTCACTTAAACTAACACTGAATAGCACTTTAGACGGCGGCAGGGATGGTTGATGAGAAAACTCCCCACCCAATACACAGCTGACAATGAAGTTGAAATCGCACGGTAAACTGCCACGATCCACATCCACCGCTAACAGTAAACGGGCACTGGAAACGACAGAAGTTGTTCCTCAGCCAGACTATGCTACATAATTTGTGAGATCACGAACGAGACCAGCAACGAATATGAATGAAAATGATATTCGTTTTTTTTATTCCTTTCGCTTGCCTTTTTTTGTATTCTTAAGCTTTGCTCTGCTTGGAGTTTTTCCTCACCTTTTCCATAAACAATATATAAGCTGGTATGAATGAGAGTAGCTAGTGAAGCTGTGGATGTACATAAAGTCACGCAAAAGCTACGCTTTGGAAAGAAGTGTCTAAAACGGTGTTTACATTTTTTGCACTAACATACCATTTGTACTGTGGAGCTTTTTTTGCTGAAAACGGTCATCTAACATCTAGTCACTGTAACGCAAGATAAAGTTTGCATTGTCACGGAATTATCCTTTGTTTATCAACTTAAAAAAAAACTATTCCCCTTGCTAGAACACACAAATGTTGTTACACTTTTTCTTTAAGTGTTTCGATATAATTATGAAAAAGAGTCAAGAGATTTTGACATCGTTTGGATTGATTCGACATCTATTGATTACTTCCTCCGTATGCTGGGATGGACAATGTACAATTGAGAAGCCATTACAACTAAAAGCTTTAGTAGTTGTACGACGACTTCACTAATATGCAACTAATTGGACTCTCCGAACTCCGGTGGAAGTGATACTGCACGATCAAGTGATCAATTTGTTTCGCTATTCATGTCAACTGATGAATCTTGGAAGACCCAAACCGAGATAGGGTGATATTGGCAGACAAAAGCTTTCGACTGTGGGAACTCCTGATAAATAATATAGTAATTTAGAGCAAGTTAATGAAAACATCCGTTTCTAATGTGGTCTAGTGTGATAGTCCGTCAAAAATTGATTTTCATGAAGTTTTGGAGCAAGTTTTTGGAGGTGTTTGAATAACGAATAAACGAACAGTTTTCAGACATTTGTTTAGATGTACAGCTTTGAAGCTCTTCTTGACAGCCAATCAAGCGATTCTTATTCTACAACGTATTCTTGCTAAATCTCTAATATTTCTTCCAGTTTACTAATTTCGCCCACATTCGTACCTCCCAACGAGTTGCTTGGAAGATTGGCATCTCTTAAAACAAAAAAGCCAAATAATAGTCATTGTTTGCAATTGTTGACAAAACACCTCAAAGTTGAATGAACCGCAAGAAGCGTCAGCAAACAAAATTTACTCGGAGGCTTAAGCGCTCGACGGTTTCCAAACATTTCATGACATCGTGAAAAACGGCACTCAACGCAACTCGGTGTACGCACTCCATGTATGCCACTTGGGGCATTGTACAGGAATGGTGTCGTCAATATCTAAGCAGTTTGTCGCTGGTAAGCACGAGTCGTTGATTTTATTTTTACCTTGTGTAAGAAAACGAGTTGATTGTTGTACTCTGTTTTTTTATCCTGCGTTTGCGATTATCTCTTTTTGCCAGTGTTCCATTTGCCTATGACATGAGTCATGCTTGCTGCTACTGTGAGTTGTGGATTTGTCCGTGGGTAATTAGCGTCTTGGGTTTTATGTCGGAGTGGGAAGCATGATGAAATTATTTTGTAAACATACTACTCCAACATAGACAATGATTGTTTTCCTTCAGTTTCTTCCTACACCCATGAATGCAAGAGTTTTTCTGTGTGTCTTGAAATCTCTATATCTTGGCCAATTGGTGCTACATAGGTTATGCTATGCTGTTGATGTCTTTCAAAAATAACAGCTGTCTGTATGACAGAGTTTTAGTGATTGAAATTATTAAAAGGTATTAGATATATAATTATACTAATTATGCAAAAATCATAAAATCCACTATTTGGTTTTAAAAAGCTACGCATAATCAAGTTTCCTTATCCGTTACATTCTTTGGATAAATAGAGCCACTTTTTTCACATATTCATGAATCGGACGTTTAAAATACCATCGTGTCAATACGATATTATGTACCGGAAAACGTGATGCTAGCGACGAACCCCAGCACCTTTCCGACAAATGACTTCATCGCCTGTACGGAGGATATGGTTGAAATGTTTGCATGGTACCGGTTTATTTGTATAAAATAGTTTTTTTTCACGAATTATGAAATCATACTTCTTTTTCAGCCATACCAAAACTGCTGATGAGACCTACTGAATAAGGCTGGTGGCACAGCTCCTTCGCTCCGATTTTTTCGGATGGTTCCGTCAAAATTTTGTATGGGATATGACAGATCTCAAAACCTTCCGATTTTGTCGGAAGGTTGAAACAAAAATTTTTGTTTCCATCGGAAAGTACCTTCCGCATTTATTTGTCAAAGTGAACTCGCTCGTATAAAACTCGCAAATGATTCTTTTTCTCGAACTGACAATGACAAATGTTTACATTTATTGTAAATAAACCATTAGCCATGGCAAACGTGCGTTTGGACGAAGAAAATTCATCAAATCCATAATGAAATCGTGCGGAAAAATCGGAAGAGCTGTGCCATACCTTACGATTCGCATATGCGAAAAAATCGGAGCGATGGAGCTGTGCCACCAGCCTAAATGATTGATTTATGAGTTTATGTTTAACATTTGTATGGAAATATGTAAACACGCACTTCCCCCGCAAAAATATTAATTAAACATCGTTTATTCACTTTTAATTTGATTTTTTTTGCTTCTTAAGAACATCCTGACGTTTTCGTAAATTGTAATATCATTTTTCAACACATTTGAATTATCTTAGGTACCTGAATTTATCCTTCCTTACTGCTTCCCGAAATCGATCGTACATTGCAGAGTTGCAAACCGGATGGAATCTAAAATGATCTTAACAATCGTCTGTATGAAGCTGTTTGTAAGCCACTGTCGGGTTTGAATTTTAATTTTTCCATTATGTAAAGGTTTTGCTTTCTCCTCCCGCCTGTTGCTCTACATCGTGTCCGGCGACGAACGTATTTTTTCCGGTAACGGTGCGCAACGTTGCCGAACGCCGGGCTTCGATATCTAACCTAACCATCGATCGCCTGCCAACCCAACCCAGCGGCGGGTGTATTGCTTTCTCAAGTGACGAAATCACGACCGCGAGCTCGATCGTCGATTCGAAACAAGTTCAACGGTATGGACGCACATCGGCTTGGTGCTCTGACGTGATTCCGAATAGTGAGTAATCGCCCTACTCTTTGACGTCGCTGTTGATAATCACTCATGGGCTTGGAAAGGGATAGTGTTAATAGCAGCAGCAAAAGAAAGGTAGATGAATGAAATGAGATGGATTCAGACCACTGGAAAGACATCGTGGGATAAAAGCCAATGTGCACATGTTGGTTAACTGTTTAATAGCTATTGCTTCGAATAATTTGATTATTCTCGCTAATCCCTTGACTGGACAACGAACGAAACTAACTAGCATTTGGTCGACTGGGAGATAGCTTGAACTAACGATCACTCAAACCGTGTCTCGTGATCGTTATTGGTGTGCTGTGCACGAAATCATGACTTTCGATCAAGAAGACGGAAATCATTAGTGTACAATGTAGGCTGTCTCGGAGCCGCTGAATTGACCTTTTCTTTCGCTTCGAAAAGTTTAAGTCGTGAGCAACATTTTACTAAGAGTTAGTCTTTGATCGATGCACAAAAGGTTGTATCGATCGTAAACAGAAGGGAGAAACGACTCAGAAAATATTACTTTCAATATAATATTCTTTTCTATCCTAAAGAACCGCTTTGAAGCGTACTCGAAATTGTTCCTAAATAGAAGATAAATTAAAATAAGTAATTAAAACAAAACTCGACAAAATGAACCTAAATTTCCATTTCGTTCGCTCCATTAAACAGTAAAAATGTGTTGCGCCAACCCAAATCTATCATACGTTTCTGCTTCAATAGTTTCGATGCGGTTAAAACATTCTATCGTTACCTTGGTTAGGTCCATTAAGAAGGAAGGTGGATTGGTTTGGTGCGAAGAACTAGAAACTCTTTCCAGTATGGCCGTCCCATGTACGGTCGTGGATGGATAAATGAACACCTTTTCGTTACGTGTGGTGACAGGTTGAAGTGGCGCTAAAAAGCAAAAGCCAGTGTTTCCTGGGCGTAGATTGATGTAAAGGTCGGTCGTCTATCTGGGTGCAAAGAACAGTGTGTGTGTATGGGATTGTTGGCAGTAAGTGAGCTAAAAATCAAGACTTTATAAACAGATAGATAGACTAGATATAAAATGAAAAAAATATAAATTTGACTAGAATTGATGTTCTACGAAATTTGATTTATTTATTTCTTTAATTGCTTTAATTTTTTCTTTTTATTTTTCAAATAGTAAATATTACTATATACTTTTACAAACAATTACTTTTACTGCAGAAGATTCCTCCTAGAATATGTTCACTATTAATTTATTTTTTTTCATTCAAAAATATTATTACCTCTAAGGAACTTTAAATATTGCTAAATTTATTTGTAAATGTGTTTTAAAATGTCTTGCTGCAAATGATTCTCAAAAACCCAACAAAATGTACCAATACCCCAGTAATGACTGTGTAACCATGGATGACCTCACATTTTTTGCACTTGTACAAGGAAATTTGGTAATCACAACGATTGAAAATTGCTTTCAATTGTACGAGAAATGTGTTTTGCGGGTAGAAATTTATTATTTCGATGAATGAGAACATTTTCCACACCTGCACATTTTCCAACCGATTTGTTCTTTTATCTGAAAAAAAAAGATATTTATTCCTTGACCTGTATCTGTTGCTGATTGTAAGTTACGCGCCAACCCCAGGATTCCAGTTGGCGTACCTTGGCATTGAAGTCTGCAGGATGGATTCCTTTTATTTATGTTTGCCTTTATGGTTTCTTTTTGCAATCCACTCAACCGTTCCCTTCAGATGCAGCGACGCGTGTCTGTTTGGAACGTTACGTAGGATATCTGCTCCACACTCCACCCTTTGCCGGGGGGATCCTCACCTGTAACCCGGGTTGGGCAAGGGTTTTCTTGTAAATTGTTAATAGCTAATTGCCATCGTTTCGGAACTGTGCGTTTCGATTAATTTATACGTGATTCAATTTGTCTTCCTCAAGCAAACAGTGTTTGGAAAAGTGGCAATTAATTACAAAAAATGCCTTATTCAAACCAAGCTAATGTGCCAGGGTACTGAGTTCGATGATGCTAATGCTTTTTTTTTTGGGGGGAAAATTGATTCAAGTGTTATGCAACATTATATCCAATACAGCACAAATATCACAGTTGCGTTATATCATCTGTTGGTGATCCATACATATGTAATTTTTTGGAGTATGTTTATCATTTTGCGTTTTGCGAATAAGTTTTAATGGAATGAAAATGTAGGGCAATGTAACTACTATATAATAAGTTTATAAAATGCATATAATCTATGTATGTCAAAACAGATCAACTTGACGTTGAAAATAATGTACAATCCTAATTGCGAAATATCTCAAAATCGTATTACAAACTTTAAACACTAGATAGCAATTACCAGTTCCTTCTCAATAGGGAGGTCACATTAATCTAGCTTACTTAAATGTAGAATAGGGTTTCTGGTACTCCATGCATGCACTCCATACCTAATGGGACACCCGGGCTCGATGCTGGTTTCGTCGACCATAGGCACTCTTTTCTTGCGGCACACTTTAATTAAAACTAATTGCTTAGTACATCGTTTTCTACATCACCGTCGTCTGCGTTATCGAGTTAGCATCTGGGCGGGATGTCTTAAGATCTCAGAAGAGAAGCCCTTTCCATGGCGTTAGACGAACAACGGTACAACGTGTTGTGAGATTTTAAACCCGATTGGTAAATGATCTTTTGGGAAATGATGGTGATTCTCTTATGCAGAGGTTAAATAAAGTTAGACTCGATTATGTGATGGTTTATGACGAATTACTTGAAACGGTATGTTTTTTAATGTAATCATTAGGGTATTGTAAAGTTCGTTAAAAAAATAAAATATAGTACAGCTTGTCTTTTAACTATGAAGACCTATAGTGAGCTTACGAATATTACATAGCTTAAAAAATATCTAAAAATAAAATTAGGGTTAAAAGTATATCAGTAAATAATCTGTTTTCCCGGTCTAG
>CM028103.1:17889673-17922176 GCA_016170015.1 Anopheles longipalpis | reverse complement strand
TATGAAGACCTATAGTGAGCTTACGAATATTACATAGCTTAAAAAATATCTAAAAATAAAATTAGGGTTAAAAGTATATCAGTAAATAATCTGTTTTCCCGGTCTAGGAAAAAAAGTATTTATATTGTAAAAAAAATACAATATTTTAAAAATAAATTAAATATTCATTCCTACATCATAATTTTGATCTCATTACTATTAAAGCAAAATAGCTCAAAAGTTTTATAGAAGCCAGTTCCAAAGAAACCTTTTAAGTATATCATCCATCGCTTAACGGTGTAAACATATTTTTAAAACGACAAACATTTGGTGCGTGAAAGAGTAGATCAAATGACCAATTAAGGTTAAAATAGCTAAAAGCACCAAAGCAGTTTGGACAATGGCCCACAAGAAAATCCGTAACTCGTTCATTTGTTCGATCTTGTATGGTTTCACAAGATCGTTGGAATTTCTTTTACTACTGACGACAGTAATATTATGTTCAGCCGCTTATTGAATGACCTTTGTGGTGAGATTTTTTTCGAAATACAAGAAAAAAAGTACGAAGAAGCTGGTGTCATCTACTGCGTTGCTGTTGTTCACTCCCTGATATGGAAGGACTTTCGAAGGACGAATGAAAATAGCGCTTCATCTGTGAGATTTTTGTCTTCTGTGCAGTGAAATGTAAGGAAAAGACGAGAAAAATGATTCCATTTCGCGGAAAAAACACGTGCCATTAGCGTGTTTTAGGCCCCGTGATGATACATGAATGTGAAGCTGTCAATAATTGTTCATAAATAGATTCTATTTTATTAACTTCTGATGGTTTTTTTTCATTTAAGAAAATGATTTGGACGAAATTTCGGTCTACAGGTTTTAGTTGGATCTCCAATTCCACGCATTAGGATTCATTTTATTTTGTTCTCTTTTCATGATTAGCATCTTTTGAATATTGTGGTTAATTTTTCCCACTTTCGCACAACATTAAACAACGTCATCTTTTAGTAGAGCTGTGGTTTGTACTCGCCACCGTTGCGGCTGTTGTTTGTTCGCATAAAGCAACCGACATTGGGTACATTGATTGGATTGATGTGTTGCGTCAAAGCATCAACCATCCATTTCTTGGTTGTGCGCTCCACCATTGATTGACAAGCGCGTCCATGTGCACCCGGCGACTGGGGAAGGTAGTTGCCTTTGGTCGTATCTATTTTCACCATCAGTTTGCCGGTATTTCGATGGTTTTGTGTCGAACCCACTGGTACACTGTTTCGGTGGTAAAGGAAAGTATTTTTTTTGCTTCTTTCTTATGTACTCCCCCTCTCTACTCTACTTCGAACACGATACGAGGTGTTACGTGAATGAGTTGGGGTGGGTGGTGGGTTTGTGATTTTTAATGACAGACCTGGATTCCTGATGCGTACACGCATTTACGTGGCCATAAAATTACGATTGAAGTTTTTTTGTTCATGAACAGTTTGGAGTGTGAAGACCACAAATGTAGGTTTGGCTTCTGGCTTTTCCAAACGTACGATTATGGCATTCTGTTGTGTTTCTAATGCTTCCGAATACAGGCGTCCCCCGAGTTACGACCCCCTCGAGATACGACGATTCGCAGATACGACGATTTTGATCTTGACAGTTGACAGTTGTTATTTTGCTCAAATTGTCAGTTTTTTTTTTTAATTTTCACCCGTAACCGTTAAAAAACCATGATCTTCACTGACCATAAAAATTAAATTGTTGGAATTAACTTGTACATTCTCGATGAATATTTTAAGGAAATATTAAATAGATGTTGGAAAGATTAATTAATATATTATTCAAATCGATTTCTAGACTATTTTTTTCTCTACAATATTTGAATAAAGCTTTCGACTCTCTACGTATGGTTATAAACGTTGTATTTTCGACTTACGACGATTTCGACTTACGCCTTACTTCGGGCTCTTTTTTCGGTCCCAAATACAGTCGTAACTCGCGGGACGCCTGTATATTGCTTTCTTTTGTTTTGTATAGTGTATTTCATATTTTTTGGATAAAAGTTCTATTCACCATCAGTTTGCTGACCATCAGATGACTGAGTTGAAATGACAAAACTGTCAAGTGTCATCTTTGTTGTAAGGGAAAATGTTGAAATAAGACTTTATTTTGTGTTTTATGAACCTTTAGCAGTTGATCTCCTTCTTGGCTTGACAACGTCGAAGGTCACAGACTTAATAAATTTGTTTTACTACACAGCCGGATAATCCTTGGCTACGGGGAACACACGGTCCGGTTGGGATTTGATATCCGGTCCTGTCGTGTAAAATTGACGTCTTTTAACACATACACCACCGGGCGGGCCGCGCCTGCAGTTGGTCTATTAGCAGCATTAAACTAGCTAGTCGGAGACGATATAGATTTTAGTTACGCCTTTAATAAATTTAAGTTTTTTTTTAGTTATTATGTAAAAACCATCGTAAAGCTTATTTCGGAATATTGGCTTGAAATTAAATATGTTCAACTCATTTGTTACTTAAAAAAATTGATAATAATTTTGAATATTTTTTGTACAATTTGAACTCGTCTTTTTTACTGCAGCCCCAATTTCAACATTTACTGCAGTTAGCATTGAATTATTTAATCCTTATTGTTGCTAATTTGTTGGCATTTTGGTCAAAATTGTAATTGTCGATTACCTTAGGTTGATGAATAAGCAATAAAATGGTTTTAGCTTTTCCCTCGTAGCTACTGTTACACATCAAAGATCCACCGACTGTCAAATTGCAGGTTAGCAGCCATAGAATGCCTTTTGTTCACCTCGTGTACTGAAGTTGCATTGGGAGTTTTTGNTGTAATTGTCGATTACCTTAGGTTGATGAATAAGCAATAAAATGGTTTTAGCTTTTCCCTCGTAGCTACTGTTACACATCAAAGATCCACCGACTGTCAAATTGCAGGTTAGCAGCCATAGAATGCCTTTTGTTCACCTCGTGTACTGAAGTTGCATTGGGAGTTTTTGGTATATTGGGATTTGAAAGGTTATGGAATGAATGTAGCTCTTGTGTACGGTTTTGTTGTCAATAAAGGTTTACCAATTTAATTTATGAACAATATTTATAATATTATACTTACTTGGAAAAATAAAAAAGATTTTTTTAAAATAAATTGAGCTTTGGCATTGAAGTTGCTATGTCACCCAGCCAATGCTTCTTTAGAGACCTTTTTGAAATTCAAAACAACGCTTCCGTCAAGTGTCATGCGTTCAAACTTTCCCACCAAATTAAGTAATGTAGACATTTTGGTCGACACGTGGTAGTTGTTTTGGAGTTATGCTCATTCGTTCACATTTTTTTACAAATAAGTCTACGGTTACACTTTCTCTGCAAAACACTCAATGCGCGCTTTGTGAGCTGAAAGTTTGTCCGTTTGTCCAATTTCCAATTTCAAAGTAATCGATTTCAAAAACTCCCTACTGAATTGGTAGATTATGATGTCTGTCAATGGTACATTGCTGACTGCCTAGTACCTGTTCTGCAAGAACCTGTTCTGTCCAAACTGTAAATATGTTTTTCTGGATCAATTTCCCAAGAGTGACGGTTGAACATTTACTGCAAGTATGTTGCAAATACAGGTAAAACACTGACGAACAACAGAATTGTATATAAATCAATACTCAGTCCGAGTACAACTAAGGTGCAGTCTAATCGCCTTACTTTCTTCGTATAAATGTATAAATGGGCGTGGAAAAAAGTTCTTCTAGAAGAAATTGAGAGAGAGAGAACAGGCAATCGGTTTTATCGATTCGCGCTACATGAAACGTTTGTCATTGAAAATGAATGAGTTTATTCATAATTCAACTCTGTACTCATTAGGCTAGTACCTCGAACCATGAGTAACCTTGAAAAGAAAGGCGTTTTAGCAAGGTTGATCCATAGAACGTTATCGAGGTACACTTATATAATGATATTGTTTAAAGCTCGTATGGTTTACAATACCCATTTCCGTGTTACGAGATTATATTGTTAATACTTCGTTTCAATTTTTTATATTAATCGAGGACTGTTCATTGTGTGACATTCGTTTAAATTTTGAAGTGTAGATTTTGATTAGAATCACATCTCATACGACTAAAGTGATCTGATCACGTCATGAGATTTATCCGGGGCGATTTTTGAAAAATATCAAATATATTTATTGTTTTTTCTTAGGACTATGTGTCTGAAACGTCTGTGAAAAGTTTCAAATCAATATACCGATCACCTCTTTTTTTTAATAAAGTAAGCAAATGGTCTTTGTACAATTTAATAATGAAGCCAATTTATAATTGATAAAATACAAGTAATCTGCAATTAATTTAGCAGTGCACTCCGGTGTTGAATCCGGAGTTTAAATCGGAGATTACTCCGGAGTTACCTTTAGACTCAGCTCCGTAGTTAGCTTCAGAGTCAGCTCCGGAATCAGCTCGGGAGTCAACTCCGGATTTGAGTCAGCTGCTTAGTGAATTCCGGAGTTGAGTCAGCTCCCGAGTCAACTCCGGATTTGAGTCAGCTCTGCAGCTAACTCCGAAATTAACTCCCGATTGTTCCGGATTTAACTATGGAGTTAACTCTTCGTTTAAAGATGGAGTTAACTCTGGAGTTAACTCCGGATTTTTCCGAAGATTAATTCTGTTTTTTACGTCGGAGTCGTAGTAGATTCATGAATCCAATTTATTTACGGAATTTTTCTCCTCTCTTTCATAAAATACAGTATAGAAAGTGGGTCATTATCTTCAGTAAGTTGGTAAAAGTACATAGAAGACACAAATGGGGAAGGTAAATAAATGTCATAAAAAGTGTGTGGAATTTCGCGATATTTTGCGCGATGCCTAACGGTGAACATTAAATACTCACCGACAAAAGTCACTTGTTTTCAGTGAAAATGGGTAATCGGAACGTGGGGAAGAAACAACCCGTTTCATCGTTTGGTGGTACCCACCTGTTTTAAAATCCGGCAGGTGTAAATGGCACCTCCTGTGGCTGCTTGTCGTCTTTTTGTTTTGGCTTTTGCTTTGAAAAGTGTAGTGCGTGTGCCGGTACCTCGTAATCTAGCTCGCGAATGGTGTCTGTTGCTCTTTGAAAATATGACACTCGCCGCTAATCGTGACATTTTCTCATCAAGATCAACCTTGAGAACTAGATCGGCTCAGCAGCTGTTCAAGCAATAGTCGGACGATTGTAAAGCTATGAAGAGTTTAGGTTTCTTATTCATTGTCATACCTTAACAACCCTTGTTGGGCAAGATAATTGTTATTTGAGCTGCTGCTGAAAGGAGGTAACTTTCAAGGTATTTACATATATTTTACATCCAAAAGTTTCTATGTTAAGTATTCTCTGTAGCTTATTTAAATCCATTTATTTTAAATTCGTATCGAATATTAAATATAATATGCTTTCCCTCCTCTTTTCAGGAATCGTATTAGCTGGAACGACGTCTTCGACGACAATTTTTGTAACCTTGAGCGGCCTTTCGAAACATTGAAAACAGGTAAACAAGCTTTACTTTACGACAGTCAAGGTGAACCGTGCTTATTAAGTTGCTTTCCCAAAAGAAACTTCCTCCCACTATAGGCAGTGGCAACGGCTCAATCAGTGGCATTTGCTAAATAAAAATAAAATTTATCCCGCGTGGGCTCATTCACCGTTCCTTCGTCATCACTGTTACACCTTTAGGCGCGTGTGAAAGCTTCCAAATAATATGCAGAAACTGGAACTCCTTCTTTTACTTCTCAGTAGCACCATTTTGCTATTCGTTTGTGTTTATTAGGCACAAAAAATTCTCCTGCCTCGGACATTAACTGCACTTAGCATAAGTACAATAGGTCGTCTTTCAGTTATTTAAAGCTACGGCTCGGTACGTTATGGTTCAGTTTAATGTAAGAAACGATTTACTGTGCGTGCAGTAAAAAATGGTTCCACAAAGGCGGCGCCATACATGCATCCTGACTTGGTGTGGTATTAATTACGGAATGCATGTGCCGAGTGCAATGAATTAGTCATCCTCTGCAATGTGAACAATAAGAGCGAAAATGTATAACAAAATTAGGGTACATTTTGTATCTAAGTATAACATAAAACACATGTTGTGTAAATGAAATGAACATAATATTTTATTTCCATCACGTTCCGTATTACTCCGTACGTACTTGTTATGAGTCATGTAAATAATGCTTCACACAAGAAGGGTGCTACAGTTAATTTAGCCTTTGCCGTACACTTTGCTACTACTTTGGCGCCAGTTTATTTCAGTAGCGTCACGGGATTTATTTTGCCACATTGTGTTCCCCAAAACATACACCCTGACCGTACCGTTTGATAAGATGCACGAAATACCTTGGTCTGCGAAACCGTCAGTTCATGTGTCGCTTCATCAACGGCGACTGGCGGTTCTTAGTGTTTGATGGTTTCAGCCGAAAACATAAAAGGNGGAAGAGTCCTATCTCTTTTCTCCCTCCCGCCGAGCGGGGGGAAACCAGCATTTGCTGGTGCCCCCTGCATTTTTTAGTTCCTGTTAAAACAGGCTGTGCACTACTCTATACGTTTCTTGTGTTCTCTTTAGTGTTGGTGTCTGCACCACAAAACAGTTCGATCCCGATCGCACAAACACACTTGAACTAACGTCCTCACACAGAAACACCGAATTCCAAAACTGAGTGTCACACTTTAGGACGGAAAGACAACCACTCGCGTTGACGTCTCACCAGCAACTGCTTCCGTCAAGTGTCATGCGTTCAAACTTTCCCACCAAATTAAGTAATGTAGACATTTTGGTCGACACGTGGTAGTTGTTTTGGAGTTATGCTCATTCGTTCACATTTTTTACAAATAAGTCCACGGTTACACTTTCTCTGCAAAACACTCAATGCGCGCTTTGTGAGTTGAAAGTTTGGCCGTTTGTCCAATTTCCAATTTCAAAGTAATCGATTTCAAAAACTCCCCACTGAATTGGTAGATTATGATGTCTGTCAATGGTACATTGCTAACTGCCTAGTACCTGTTCTGCAAGAACCTGTTCTGTCCAAACTGTAAATATGTTTTTCTGGATCAATTTCCCAAGAGTGACGGTTGAACATTTACTGCAACTATGTTGCAAATACAGGTAAAACATTGACGAACAACTGAATTGTATATAAATCAATACTCAGTCCGAGTACAACTAAGGTGCAGTCTAATCGCCTTACTTTCTTCGTAAGTATAAATGGGCGTGGAAAAAAGGTCTTCTAGAAGAAATCGAGAGAGAGAACATTCAATCGGTTTTATCGATTCGCGCTACATGAAACGTTTGTCATTGAAAATGAATGAGTTTATTCATAATTCAACACTGTACTCATTAGGCTAGTACCTCGAACCCTAAGTAACCTTGAAAAGAAAGGCGTTTTAGCAAGGTTGACCCAAAGAACGTTATCGAGGTACACTTATATAATGATATTGTTTAAAGCTTGTATGGATTAAAATACCCGTTTACGTATTATGAGATTATATTGTGAATATTTCGTTTCAATTTTTATGTTAATCGAGAATTGTTCATTGTGTGATATTCGTTTAACTTTTGAAGTGTAGATTTTGATTATAACCACATCTCATACGACTAAAGTGATCTGATCACGTTGTGAGATTTATCCGGGGAGATTTTTGAAAAATATCAATTATATTTATTGTTTTTTCTAAGGACTATGTGTCTGAAACGCCTTTGAAAGGTATCAAATCAATATACCGATCACCTCTTTTTTTAGTAAAGTAAGCAAATGGTCTTTGTACAATTTAATTATGAAGCCAACTTATAGTTGATAAAATACAAGTAATCTGCAATTAATTTAGCAGTGCACTCCGGTGTTGAATCCGGAGTTTAAATCGGATTTCTCCGGAGTTACCTCTGGACTCAGCTCCGGAGTTAGCTCCAGAGTCAGCTCCAGAATCAGCTCGGGAGTCAACTCCGGATTTGAGTCAGCTCCTTAGTGAACTCCGGAGTTGAGTTAGCTCCCGAGTCAACTACGGATTTGGGTCAGCTCTGCAGCCAACTCCGAAATTAACTCCCGATTATTCCGGATTTAACTATGGAGTTAACTCCGAACTACTCCCGATTTTTCCGGAGATTAATTCTGTTTTTTTACGTCGGAGTCGTAGTAGATTCATGAATCCAATTTATTTATAGAATTTTTCTCCTCTCTTTCATAAAATACAGTATAGAAAGTGGGTCATTATATTCAGTAAGTTTGTAAAAGTACATAGAAGACACAAATGGGGAAGGTAAATAAATATCATAAAAAGTGTGTGGAATTTCGCGATATTTTGCGCGATGCCTAACGGTGAACATTAAATACTCACCGACAAAAGTCACTTGTTTTCAGTGAAAATGGGTAATCGGAACGTGGGGAAGAACAACCCGTTTCATCGTTTGGTGGTACCCACCTGTTTTAAAATCCGGCAGGTGTAAATGGCACCTCCTGTGGCTGCTTGTCGTCTTTTTGTTTTGGCTTTTGCTTTGAAAAGTGTTGTGCGTGTGCCGGTACCTCATAATCTAGCTCGCAAATGGTGTCTGTTGCTCTTTGAAAATATGACACTCGCCGCTAATCGTGACATTTTCTCATCAAGATCAACCTTGAGAACTAGATCGGCTCAGCAGCTGTTCAAGCAATAGTCGGACGATTGTAAAGCTATGAAGAGTTTAGGTTTCTTATTCATTGTCATACCTTAACAACCCTTGTTGGGCAAGATAATTGTTATTTGAGCTGCGGAGCTGAAAGGAGGTAACTTTCAAGGTATTTACATATTTTTTTTACTAATCACATCCAAAAGTTTCTATGTTAAATATTCTTTCTAGGTTATTTAAATCCACTTATTTTAAAATCGTATCGAATAATAAATATAATATGTTTTCCCTCCTCTTTTCAGGAATCGTATTAGCTGGAACGACGTCTTCGACGACAATTTTTGTAACCTTGAGCGGCCTTTCGAAACATTGAAAACAGGTAAACAAGCTTTACTTTACGACAGTCAAGGTGAACCGTGCTTAATAAGTTGCTTTCCCAAAAGAAACTTCCTCCCACTATAGGCAGTTACAACGGCTCAATCAGTGGCATTTGCTAAATAAAAATAAAATTTATCCCGCGTGGGCTCATTCACCGTTCCTTCGTCATCACTGTTACACCTTTAGGCGCGTGTGAAAGCTACCAAATAATATGCAGAAACTGGAACTCCTTCTTTTACTTCTCAGGAACACCATTTTGCTATTCGTTTGTGTTTATTAGGCACAAAAAATTCTCCTGCCTCGGACATTAACTGCACTTAACATAAGTACAATAGGTCGTCTTTCAGTTATTTAAAGCTACGGCTCGGTACGTTATGGTTCAGTTTAATGTAAGAAACGTTTTACTGTGCGTGCAGTAAAAAATGGTTCCACAAAGGCGGCGCCATACATGCATCCTGACTTGGTGTGGTATTAATTACGGAATGCATGTGCCGAGTGCAATGAATTAGTCATCCTCTGCAATATGAACAATAAGAGGGAAAATGTATAACAAAATTAGGGTACATTTTGTATCTAAGTATAACATAAAACACATGTTGTGTAAATGAAATGAACACAATATTTTATTTCCATCACGTTCCGTATTACTCCGTACGTACTTGTTATGAGTCATGTAAATAATGCTTCACACAAGAAGGGTGCTACAGTTAATTTAGCCTTTGCCGTACACTTTGCTACTACTTTGGCGCCAGTTTATTTCAGTAGCGTCACGGGATTTATTTTGCCACATTGTGTTCCCCAAAAACATACACCCTGACCGTACCGTTTGATAAGATGCACGAAATACCTTGGTCAGCGAAACCGAGAGAAACCGTCAGTTCATGTGTCGCTTCATCAACGGCAACTGGCGGTTCTTTGTGTTTGATGGTTTCAGCCGAAAACATAAAAGGTGAGACTGGTGAGACAATCGGTTTGACTATATTAAATCTCTGTTTGAGTAAGGAGATAAGGGCTCTGTGAATTTATGTCACTGCAGCAGGTGGAAAAAAGAGAGACATAAGGTTAATAAACCATAAATTAAAGAAGAATTATGATTTTTTAAAAAGTTTTTTTCTTCATAATTTATATGTTTTAAAATTGTTTTTCTTTCACATAATGATACGCCTTAAATTATTATTTTAAATATTATTGCTATTGTAAATCCCATTTGTATAACAACTTGTATGAAAGTGTTCATACAACAAATTACCTTGAAATTAAAACAAAATCAGCTTAGCTTAGTAGAAGGACATTCGCCAAATGGTTATTTTTGCTATCGTGCGCTTGCTAACGATAAGATGGAATGCTAATGGGCATAGTTGAGTCGTTAAAAAATTTGCGTGTCATTTTTTTTTCTACGATCTATACCGTTGATTCGCAATCCGCTAACAAAACATACGAACCAAATGGTCGTATAAATGGTGGCCATAAATTCTGGGACAAATTGCAGAGTTCACCTGTTACACTCTCTACGAAACGAAGTGCTTAACTGTTATGTTAATGAATTTTAATTTATTAAGCTTTTGTTAAACTGAAACAGCGAAATAGGATATAAATAAATGATAAACTAATTTTAATATAAAGTATATAATAAATTTTGTAATCACTACAATAATTTTATTCAAGTCAGCATTTACTTCCTACCGTTTGGGAAGATTTTCTTTCGTTTGCTCGATTTTAATTCTATTTTTATTTGAAGCAAATCGAGCTTAATTATCTTTAGCGCTTGCACTTACTCAATCCATCCTCAACCCGTAGCAATTGCTGGCACCGTAAAACTAATTAATTATCTCACCAAGCAAAGATGTCCCGGGAATTAAGAAATTAAATTCAGTCTGTCAAAATCGAAACGAACCAACTTAATTGTACCGAACGTTGCAATAACACGCTTTGAATTGATGTCGTTTCGATCGTGTGCCAAACCGAATGACAGACACGAGATATGATTGTCCTTCGAGTACAACCCTTTGTCCGGTATGTGTAATGGGTTATGATTTATTAATTACTTAACTCAAAACGATTCGATGTTCGAGAAAAAAAATCAATTGAACGCTAGAAGTACCAAGCGTTTTAAGCGTTTTTCGTTCGAGATTAATTTTTAAACAATTCTGAAGAGTTGGAGTACATTTTATTATATGTTGGAGATCTTACTATAGAATATATATGTAAAATTCATGTTTCAACTACCATAGGATTGTTTAACTCCCAAAAATAATGTGATGAAAATGAGGCGCTTCAGTCAAAATGACTGGTAAGGTCTATCTAGTGTTAAATAAAGTTTAATTGATATTTTTCCATACTTAAACATTTTCAATGTTCAATGATTAGTTCTTTTATTGGGAATTTTGAAAGCGCCTTTCCTTGTTTGTCTTTCCTGTGATTGTTCAACAGCAACTTTCAGCGCAATGCTCTTTGTTTCGAACGATTCTTTCTTTGTAGGATCGTAATCTGATTAGCCTTGGGACGGTCTGTTGTATGTTAATCAAACCGTTACCAATATACCCGTAGCGTACGAATCGCTCGAGGTCAAACTTCTTCATCGAGGATCGCATTCGAACGGTGCTGAGAGTGCAACGGGAAATAACTGGGTGGCAGCGTAAGAAGTTGACGCTAGGCCCGCCTAGACCGTTTGCGTACAGCCCGAAACATATGCCATCGGGTTCAGGCGCGTGTTAAACAAAAGGCTACTTGTGTTGCGGACGATAATGAATGCACGCGCACGCACACTGCGCCACTAGAAGCTGATCGGTGTCGTTGCACTTAGTCTACGCTAGTGATGAAGTTTTATGGTGCTTTACCCGGTACAGCTGTTCGGTCGGTCAGTTGTTTGTGCTGTGCAGTTACAAAATGGGATTAAATGCAAATGTATGCAATTTTGTTCCTTTTCATAGTGTTTTATATGTTTACAATGAAAGTATGTACTTTTTAAATATCTTTTTTATGTAACCCATTTAATAATTGAGTATAATTTTTGATTTCATTGATTTATAATTCATGATCACGGCTGTTAGTCGTATTGTCAGCCTCAAATAGTATATTTTTTTTTCCAAAAAAGATGTTTTTTCTTCTTCTTTTGTGTTTTATCTTCTTATTTTATAAGTCAATACATAAGTTTATTACTCTTTATTTTCTTTTAATAAAAATATTTAAAAAGAAAAGAAAAGTAAATTATAAAAAATGAAAAGAATCGTTAATTTAAAATATTTTAACCAAGAGAATTAATTTAGGATTCTTTCTCTATTTTTAAAAGATTGAAAAGGATAAAAAGAATACATTTTGTTTACTTTTGAATATGTAAGAATGTTTGTAAACACATGCAAAAACGACCAAAAAAGACATGCTAGACACCTTTCATTTATTTTGTGCCAAAAACAAACAAATCTTCGTATATGTTACTCACTGCACTAAGAGAAAAACGATAAAAAGCATTCCCAAGCAGCAAGTGTATAAGATAAATTATTTATAAATACTGCAAGGTCAATTTCTCAGCTCGCTCGCTGTCTCTAACTTTAAAGCTTCTGCTCTAATGAAGCAGTGTCACGATTAAAAGTTTTAATTAGTATGAGCCCCCAGAGTGTGCATTCCCTGGAGGCCTAATTCCACCGCATTATCATTATGTGAATCCTTTGAATTATCTCTCCTGCATACAAACAGAAAGAAGGAGCAACAGAGAAACAATTTAATCCTTACAACGATAAAGTGAATTATAGCTCCCCTTAAGCCGGCGCATTAAATCCCAAATTGGATGCTGCTTTTATAAATTTTTGAGCTAGAGATGAACAGTTGTTTGTATGAAAAGATTACTTACCAAAAAAAACCACCATGAGTGAAATATCTTCGATTTGTTGTGCATTTTTCGGGTCATCATTTAGCTTTCTGAGATGGTCGTTGCGCTGGTGGACTGTGTGATAAATTGTGAAAAATGACCATTGAGCGCAGCAGGTGGTAGATTTGATTTATATTTGGTGGTGTGCAAAATCAAGATATTTAGTGATCAGCAGCAATCTCCCAAAGCAAAGCTGTGTGGAATGCAATCGAAGGGCTTTAGGTTCGATTTCAGTTTCTTGGAATAAATAAATAAATGTCCGACAGTTTCGGAAAATAAGCAAATGAGCGTTCGAAAAAGAAATATTAATTTAGTTCGAATCTTCAAATCTCACGTGAGGGACGCAAATTTTTGCTGAGGAAACAAAATTTATGTAAGTTTGAGAAACGTCGTGCAATTCGACGTTCGCGATTGTGCATGAAATTGTACATAATTTTAAAGCTTAATATCTTGCTTAACATTTTCTTTTTGAATGTTTCTTGGAAGAGTGTCTTTGTCGAATTAATACAGTATTCAGAGTTCACATTTATGTTTGAATTCGTTCTTTTCCCGATCGTACTGGTCTTTCCCTTCAAAACATTCAATTTTGACTCTCCTCCAAAAGAAGCATTTTTTAAGGCGTCTTCATTTTCATTACCTACCCTTTTTGTATTGCAACTTGCAACACATAAATACAATAAAAATTAATCAATTTGTAAAAACAAATTTTTATAAAATTACTTATATTTATATTCTTTGTGAAAAATGTAAAATAAATAATAAAATTAAACTTCAATTAACAGGAAATAAAAATGTATTTGACGTAAACAACTTTTACATCAAATAATTGAATTACCTTCCGTGAAAGCAACAACGCTTCAAATTTAGTAATAAAATGTTTAAAAAATTATAGTTTAATATAGTGAATAAGCATGTTAAAAGGAAATATGACTATTTACTCTTGTGTTAAAAAAACGCATTTTTTATGTTTAATAACAAAAGTTAAACAATCTATCACAAAATGAATCTATAAAAGAGAACAGTGTGGTAAGATTATTTTAGAAATTTTGTTCTTTGCAAACGAATACACCAGAAATAAAATAAATCATCCTCCTAGACGTGAGTGTACTAACAACACACCAACCAAACCCCAAACATAATTTAATATGCAGCGCGTCTGTATACATCTGTCGCATCAGAATTTTGGAACCGATAAGGCAAAAGTAGTCGCAAAACGTGAAAGACATCAGCTTTCTAAGAAAGGATTCGTTGCCAAATCTCTTATGCTTTTCTCCCTTTACTTCTCAACATTGCACCTGCAGCAGTAAAACGGGGTGGGCTTAATGTAATCGATGTGTACTCTCCGCTACCGGGCATCTGACTGAACTGGATTCGTGTGGCATTAAAAATGCATTACTCATGCAACGGCAGCAACGCGCATACCAGCAGCTGGTGCGGAATCGACCTAAGTTTCACACCGGAGCGACACTGTGCAATATGCTGAGAAAAGCTTCAAAGACTGCATTGAATCGATAGTTGTTTTTTCGTTGTTTATTTTCTCTCTATGGAAGTAGAGGCGAATGCATCTTTTAAAATTTCTTTCCCCGTTCGGTTTCTTGTAAAATGTCACGCAACGAGGAAAGTTCACGTTCGACAGCAATCGACGCGGATTGATTGATCGAAACCGCTCACACTTTGCTTCGTACAGCAACTTGTTGCATCCGCTCCAATAGCACTCACACAGCATCGGCAAACCACTTGGGAAAGGTTCTAGAAAGCATTCATTTTCTTTACCATTTTATTTAAAAAAAAACCCAACTGTGTTGACCTTTTTGGGTGTATGAATGCGCTTGTGCATCCTGACGTGACCCACCCCCCGTGCTCACCAGGCAAACCCTTGCGTCTACATCGTGGAATCCGTTTTCAAGGGCACACACCAGTCGTGACTCCGGTACGTACGTCGATTATTTGCTGCGCCGCAATATTTCCGCATTACTTTTGCTCCAATTACACTGCCGTCGGTTGGGGTTGTTGCAGTGTAATCGCCATCAGCGGACCAGAGTGCAGTAGTACCGGAGGCACGATGGATTGCTTTAACCCACCCAATGTGATGTCGCTCTGCCGCTCTGTTGTTGAGATGCTGAGGAGGATACATTTCCCGGATGCACCCAGTTTGTGAGTGTGTTAGTCTTCGATGTTGCTGTTTCACTTGTGTGTCGCTATGCAAATTTAATTAACTACCGTTACTAAACGAAGCCTTGTTGCACCGGGTTGCTTTGTGGCCTCCTTTCCATGCAATTGGTGCAAACGTACGCAAACGAGAAACCGACCAACTGACCAGCGGTCTCACGAGACGTTCCCTGTCGGATCGGTACTGGAATGAAAATTAATTTTATTTCTCCATAAGTCTTTCTCTCCCGGGGTGATGCATATACATATAGCATTCGATTATTTTTTTTTGTTTTGTTTTTTTTTTTGCTACCTTCTTTGTCCGGTTGTCCCTGGTCAGTTATTTTGCTTGATTGGTCGGTAAGTGGAGTTTGATTTTGTTTCGTTTTTTGCATTTATGTGATCACGCAAGAAACGGGATGGGAAATGTTGATGGGGCGAGCAACGGTTACTGAAGGTCAGGTTGGAAATTTTGTTTGAAAGTCACGAAGAAAGGGGTGGAATTAGTGGGCTAATGTTTCTCTTCTCAATTTGTGCATTTTGTTTAGAAATATTTTTATTTTTTTTGCAATTTTTTACATCAAATTAGGATATTCCAATTATCAAATATTTATTATGTTATATATGTTGATACTGCAAAATCACCTTGTTCTGGGGCGTCCCGGTGGTGTATGTGATAAACGGCACGGATTCCACACGGCAGAACTGGGTATCAAATCCCATCCGGACTGTCCTCCCGTAGCAAGGACTGACTAACCGCCCACGTGGTAAAAATGAGTCTTGATACGGTCTGGCCTTAGGAAGCAAAAAAACTTTACGACTCCATTCACTATGGCGAACAAAATTAAATAAATTTGCATTTTCTGTTCATTAAATACAACTTTATTTAACGTGACCATAGTGCACACAACAATGGCCAAAAGCAAGTATTTTCTTTTTTGCATTAAAAAATATTTTTGCGATTTTTTTTGTTAATTTTTGCAATAACTTTAATTTCTTACACTAGTATAACGTCGTTAAGAATTTTCTATTATTTCGTTTGTTTGTTTGGCACACTTTTTTAGCTTGCACAACCGAACAACGCAAATGAAATGTAAATTTCAAAGGAGCCTCACCCCCTAATCAAACAGTCATTATTGAATGCATAAACAATCGATCGCTTTATTTATTGCAATTCGCTTTATAATGCGAAAAATAACCTTGTTTACTAATTGGAGTTTGTTTGTTATTTTATGTCCAGAACTGTATTTTAACTATTTCTTCTTCGGGTTCGATGTTAATACATTTCATCAGTGATTGACACAATTTTACCTTTATCTTTACCTTAACAATGCAAAAAGAATGTGCACGAACGAGAAGACTAATTAATGGAACATAAACGATTCCCAGCCCAGTATTGTAGCGTTTACGGCGGAAAAGGTTTAAATTTATCGCCGCTGGATGGATGGTGGCCGGGTTGCAAACAAACCATTTCCGAAATACGCAATGCACGTTCCAATACTTCGTCCCAATCTCGTTGGATATTCGATCCGTTCGGATCCAGCGGCTATATAAACAGCAAAGCAGAGGCACCCTGGTACGATTTAACTTACCGGCTATTTGACGAGATTATACGCATGTAGAAAAAAAAATAATACCGCCTGTCCAAAACAGATGTGCGCGAAGCTGTTAATCGAATTCAGCCGTCCTCGGTGGGGAAATGTTTATGTAAAACTGTGTTTGGTTGGCTGCATTTCATTGAAGATTGGGCAAGAGATTCATGGATACGAAATTGGCCGTCTAACGCAATATACGATGGTGATCGATTAAATTGATTCATTTTAGTAGGATTCACTGTATAAAAAGGTGTTTAATATTTGCATCAAAGCTTATGCTAAAGTACATTCTCAAGAAGAGTGAGAGAATGTGTGAAAATGCTTGAAAGATTAAATTCCATAACCATAATCCTTAGCGTTATTAAAACCAAAGATTTTCTTATACTTTAATGTTGAATGTAATATAAGTAATAAAACAGAAATTGGTTTATACTTGACCGAAGATGTATGTACCTCCTTCAAGGTGTATGTGGTAAACAGAGCCATTTCCACACGACACGAATGGGTATCAAATCCTTTCCGAACCGTCTCTTCGTAGCAAAGACTGACTAACCAGTTACATGCAGTCTAGTAAGCCAGAAATGACCGGGATGACCTGTAAGGTCCATAAGTCAAGAAGAAAAAGAAAGAGAGAGAGAGAGAGAGAGAGAGAGAGAGAGAGATTTTACCGAATGATGATAAGTTCAATAAGTTTCGATAAGTTTCAAAGTTCAACATACAATTCAACAACATACCCCGTTTTGGTTTAACATTTGAACTACCGAGCTTTTAAAGAAATTTTTCATTATTTGTCAGTTGTTTGAAAAATTTGAAGAGTTGGATTTTATGTTCTTTTTTTTTGGAGTTTATACCACAGAAAAGATATGCAATGTAATGCATTAAACATTTTAGAGCTGTTGTGAAAATCAAGCTTTCCAGTCAAAATGACTGATCCGGCAGTTCTAGTGTCACGACTGTACCGTGCCCCCAAAAGATGAGCCGTTTTGCCGAACTATCCAAGGTTTGTAGAGCATAATTAAAAGAGAATAAATAAAAATATTCAACCAGGAAAAATATTCTACGCGGCTTGATCTAAGGCCTTGATCCTGTGATATAAATAAATAAGCAGGAAATAACATATGCAAAAATGATTGTGTTATCAAGTCGAGAAAAAAATTCTTAATTTTAATATCAAACAAATTTTAACGAAAAAGCACAAACTTACAGTTTTGTGATAAGGTTTATCACTCTTATATAGAGCTAAAAATATTTAAAAACTACCTTTAACTATGACAAGCCCGATTTTGACACTCGCTGAAGNAAAAAAATTCTTAATTTTAATATCAAACAAATTTTAACGAAAAAGCACAAACTTACAGTTTTGTGATAAGGTTTATCACTCTTATATAGAGCTAAAAATATTTAAAAACTACCTTTAACTATGACAAGCCCGATTTTGACACTCGCTGAAGGAATATTACATATATTAAAATCCATGTCACTCAACATTTTTCATCACCTGATCGTCTCTTAATTATCGTTTTCCGCATCAGTACTCTCAGCGGAAAGGAACAGAAGTACAGTTCATATCTTCAATGTTGCCTTATTTTCGTTCTATTGTTTCTATTTGCACATTCAGGAATGGCCCGAAGGTATTGTGTCCATTATACGACCGTTCATTTTTCTCCCTTTCCTTCATGTAGGCCAAAGGAAGCATTTTTAAATTATTCCATTTTCTTACCACTCGCAAGCGACGTTTCTTTGTAAGGTTCTAGTTCACTCAAACCAGTAGATACGATCTGCTTTTTTTTGTTTTGTTTGTTTCTAATAGGGAATCCATTGCGGTAGGTCAGAAGCACTCCAATGTGAAAGTAAATAGTTCAACGGTGCAGTAGGTCAATTCTTTTATTTCTAGCCAGGTTCGTTTTAGAAAAAGGAAGCAACTTTTGTGACAGATAATATTATTATGCTCTGTAACACGCGATGCGTGTGAAGGCCAGATTAATTTATTTACATATTTGGTTGTTGGACTTCTGGTGGAATAATTCACTCACTTTATGTTCATAACGTTGATCGTATATCATTGCGATTTGGTGAAGAAAATTATGAATTTTCATAAATTTAAATATAATTGTATAATCGAAAAAAAATACTTCCCAAAACGTTGATAAAACTATCGGTCAACAGTAACACCTTGCACAACAGGGAATCGATTGAAAAGAAAACTGTTTTCGGTGGACAACACGAAACACACACAGAACCATAACCGTGCCCAAAAGCCCCTAGCCTCAATACATTTTGCATTTCCATTCAATTTTCTCCCATCGATCGGTACAAGCAAACGCAGTAAAATTGTTAATTAACTTCCCCGTTCGCTTTTATGGACCTTAGCGCGCACACCATCAGTTTCGCACACAAGATGGACAAGATAAGGCATGCTTTGCTCCCAGGCCGCCTCCCAGCGCGCTCGCTTTTGTCATCGGGCAACGAAAACTTTACCGGTCGCCGAAACGGGTTCGGTTGGCCAAATTGTATCGAATGAAGGTACGGAAAGCTGATTCGCTTCCGAGTGGTCCGAAAGCTTTCGTCATTTTTCGCGTGTCTCAAATCATTTTTCTCGTCCGTTTTGGTTTGCAACAAAGCGAAGGAAATGCTTGACGTGTTTGGGGTGACGAAGCTAGTCCCACGGTAGACTAGTGCGCCTTGTGTGTCTATCGGTGGAGTTTTACGGCAAATTGTGTCGCATGATGGTTCATCGTAAAAACACAACATTCGCAACACAGTCCATCTGTCACCAAGTGTTGTAGGAAGGAAAACTTTTTGAAAAAAATGGGGTAGGAATTTGCAATTGTAAAATCCCTTTTACTGCAAAGTATTTCCTGAGACAGTGTATGAAATTTGGCAATATGTTATGGCAATATGACCATATGTTTATACGATTGCACATAAGACAGTGCTTTTATATTATTTATTTCAATTTTTTTAACTTTTGATTAAGGATGTACCCGAAATAAATAAAAAAATATGTACAACATGTATTATAATTTGTAAACTACTAGTTAATAGGCCCGGTTGCAGGACTACACAACAGATCTACGTAATGCCGAGGTATGCTCTATGGAGTTTTCGTCACATCTAGTAGAAGTATTTTTATCATGCTGAAAATTTTCTGATATAATTACGGCTTACGTTGGCGATACTACGGTACTTACAGTGAAATACAGCCTTACAGACTGAATTTGCTTCGAACATCAGGTGAATTTCATCTGCTACAACCAAAAGGAAAAATAACCTGTAAATCAATTTTTCATCAAATCGAATGATTCGTTACCCTTCACCGCGAACTACAAATATCCGATATAAGAATAATTCGTTCGTTTTCAGGATTTCAAAGTTGGTCAAGGCCAATGTCAGCCCGGCCATCGTGGTTTTTAATTGCTTCTTTTCAACCATCTAAAATGTCCAATTTACTATCTTGGTTTCGTCAGAATTTCTTTACAATAATTCTACTACAATCGCTAAAATAGGGATAATTCAAACATTGATGATGTTAGTGGAAGGCTTAGAAAATTCCGTTTAAGATGCACTTCGGGTTTCTTCAGTCTTGGTTTCATGATGTGCCATTGTAGGATCGACCTCGGAAAAGAAATATTTTCGGAGCTCATGACATGTATTCCGTTTTTTACAACCATTAAAAATAGTAAATTGTTGAATAAAATGTCTAAGCAAATTAAAAAAATCCTTACCCCTTACCGACAGCAAATCAGATCAGTTTAACGCAGTATATTAATGGATGTTTTCACAAAATTTGCAGTGGTCAATGCTGGGCCGGTGGCCCGGTTGCCCGGTCCTGGTAATATTATCACCATCTTCACCAGCATTTTCTCCTGGATGGGCATCACCATTTACTCTCCTTTTTTTAAATTCACTACAACTTGAAGAGGTCTTGGCCAGCCATTGGTAATTTTTCTTGGTTTTATTAACTCGTAGCGAGACAGTCTGTCCTGCGTACGGAACTTTAGCCCGGAAGGGATTTGATCGCCCGTTCTGTAGTGTACAAACCCGCGCCGCTACCATTCAGCAATTCCCGCTCAGCAATTAAAAATGCCAAATCTTCGTGGAATTGCTTCAAAATAATATTCTGCTGTTAAAATGTGGTTGATTTTACTTCCTTCAACTTTTGCTTATTTTCACTTGGCCAACACACTCTGAAAATCGTACCACTTGTACCATTTGTTGAGCCTACTATGAAATATTTAGCATCATCCTACCATAAAACAGCGTTTTTTATAATCCATTCACATTTCTATAAGTTGAAGTAGGCTTAGATCCTGTACAACAAACAAAAACCTCAACAATCTAGTGAACATGCAGGGTTTGTTGATTGAGCTTTCATATTGAGCAAATAATAGTTTTACAACACTGGCTTAGAAAAACAGCTATACCAACACTGCAGTAACGCTGCGTTACTGCACGAGTAGAATTTATATATAGACTAGTTAATAGGCCAGGTTACAGCGCTACACAACAGATCTACATAATGCCGAGGTATATTCTTTAGAGTTTTCGTCACATCTAGTAGAAGTTTTTTTTACCTATACTACGGTACTTACAGTGATACCCAGCCTTACAGACTGAATATGTCAATTTGCTTCGAACATCAGGTGTATTTCATCTGTTATATCCAAAAAAACCGATCTGATTTGAGAATTATTCGTTCTTTTTGCGGATTCCAAAGGTGGACATGGCCAATTTCAACCCGGCCATCGTGGAATTAGTTCTTTTCAACCATCTAAAATGTCCAATGTACTATCATGGCTCCTTCAGAATTTCTTTACAATAGTTCTGCTACAATCGCCAAAATAGTGAAAATCCAAACATTGAAGATGTTGATGGAAGGCTTAGAAAATTCCGTTTAAGATGCACATCGGGTCTCTTCAGTTTTGGTTTCATGATGTACCATTGTAGGATCCACCACGGAAAAGAAATATTTTCGGAGCGCATGGCATGTATTCCGCTTTCTACAACCATTAAAAATAGTAAATTGTTGAATAAAATGTCTAAGTAAATTGAAAAATTCCTTGCCCCTTTCCGACAGCAAATCAGATCAGTTTAACGCAGTATATTAATAGATGTTTTAACTGTTTTTCAAAATTTGCAGTAGTCCATGGTGGCCCGGTGGCCCGGTTGCCCGGTCCTGGTAATATTATCACCATCTTCACCAGCTATTCCTTTTCTCCTGGATGGGCATCACCATTTACTCTTCTTCTTTTTTTAAATTCACTACAATTTGAAGAGGTCTTGGCCAGCCATTGCTAACTTTGCTTGGCTTTATTAACCCGTAGCGAGACAGTCTGTCCTGTGTACGGAGGTTTAGCCCGGATGGGATTTGATCACTGGTTCTGTGGTGTAGACACCCGCGCCGCTACCATTCAGCAATTCCCACTCAGCAATTAAAAAATGACAAATCTTCGTGGAATTGCTTCAAACTAATATTCAGCTGTTAAAATGTAGTTAATTTTGCTTTCTTGAACATTTGCTTACTTTCACACTTCTGGCCAACAGACTCTGGAAACCGTACCACTTGTACCATTTGTACAGCCAGCCTACTATGAAATATTTAGCATTGTCCTACCGTAAAACATCATTTGGTATAATCCATTCACATTTCGATAAGTTGAAGAAGGCTTAGATCCTGTACAACAACCGAAAAACGACACCAATCTAGTGAACATGCAGGGTTTGTTGATTGAGCTTTCATATTGGGCAAATGATAGTATTACAACACTGTCTTAGAAAAACCGGTATGCCAACACTGCAGTAACGCTGCGTTACTGCACGAGTAGAATTTATATATAGATTATCACTCCAATACATTAAACCGTAATCAGCTCGTTTATGAAGTTTGAATATGAGCTTTTACAAGTTACAAATGGCCTAATGTATAGATCTATTCCCAACACCATAACGTCCTTTTTGATGAAATTGAGATAGTAAAAAGGTTCTACTGTAACTCCAATAGGAAACAAACATGCAGCCAGTGTCTCGTGTGCAGTATTTGCTTTCCGGCGGAACCAGATGGAGTTAGCTTTTACTACCCTCTAGTTCCGGGTTTTGCAATACGAAACCGAATGAGGACTTATGCGCTGCAGTTGTGTGGGTGTGTGTGTGTGTATGTATCTCTGTATGGACCACCAAACACACTTGTTCACATCAGGGAATAAAGAATGGAGAGATACCACTTTAGGGACGAAAATACCTATGGGGAACATTATGTTCCATTTCCACCTCGGCACGCCACCGAAGGTGCTGCTGGCAACGTTAACGTTATATGGGTTTTTTTACGCTCGTTGACCAACTTCATACACCACCCTTCCATCCCCCGACAACACTGAATGCAATCAAATGAAAGAATCATCATCCCCGGCAGCTACACACTAGTGCTTCTCGCCCCATCCCGGTTAGTCTGTCTGGTTCCGGATATTGGTCTTTTTCTTTTAGCCACGCCAGGTCAGTGAACTTTACTCACGGCGTAACAGAAGCAGGAATCAGTAGCGTAGCCCGACTAAAACCACCCCAATTCTATGTGGAGCATTTGTTTGTTTTTTGTTTCGCCATCCCCAATGCTAAGCTGTTGGGGTTGTTGGTAGAGATATTTTCCCTTCAGCTAGGAGATTCGTTAATGTGTATGCCCCTTTAACCTGCGCAAATAGGAAGGACAAGATATGTGCCGTGGCAACGAAATAGGAAGGCATGTCACGTACGACGATGCCATGCCGTCGGTGGAAAGTTACATTCGCTTCATCAATACTTAGCATTTGCGACTCATTACAGTACTCGGATGGAAATTGGAATCGGATTAACTTTTAGATTATCGGAAATGTAGTGATCAGGAAGTGGTTCTTAGCTCTTGTTTTATTTCTGTTGTTTTTTTGCAATAGAGTTTGTTAATGATACTTATGTTAGACTATTGCATTCGATTATTGAATTACCAAGATAAAAGTACAACAGTTTAATAAGTGTTGTTGTGTTTTTTATGCATATTCAGTGATAGAATTCTCTCTTTCTCTCTCTCTCTCTCTCTCTCTCTCTCTCTCTCTCTCTCTCTCTCTCTCTTGTTGGCTTTAACAACTTCTAAGATCACACCGAAAAAATCTGGCTTACCACCAATCTGACATATTTTACCACGTAGCCGGATAGTAAAAGTCCTTGCTACGAAGGGGCGGTGCGGATGAGATTTGAACTCCGGTTCTACCGTGTGGAGCAGCACCGTTTATCACATGCATCACCGGGCCGCCCCTTCTGGAATTCTGGAATTACAGAAGCGTTTATTTGCGGATGGCAAAGGCGTTTGCGTTCATTGTCGCCTCAAAAGGATATTAAAATGTTGAAATTGAGTTATTCGTTGAAGAAGTCGACGATCTTTTCAATGCAATCAGTTGTTGATGTAATGTACTTTTCAAGAACTATTTTTGTAATAATTATGTTCAATTCATAATTAAACTGCAGTCCTATGAGGCAAGAATACGCTGAAAACCCGTCATCCTTAAACATAGATAAATAATATAATGCAAATTATAAAGAATTGGATTTTAGGTTTCAAATTTTAATGAAAACTTAAAAAACTGAAACTTGATTTGTAATACAACTTATAACTTCAGACAACTTATAAACCTTATTAAAATATAATTTCATGTTCAGATTTTAGTATTACTGTTGGAAAACGTAAATTTAAGATAAAGACAATTGAGGCAATGTGGATTAAAATGATAAAAAAGGGATAGAAAACAAAGATGTCTAAAAGAGTAGAACGAAAAGGAGTAAATTGTGAAAATAATTAATATAATAAAATCATTTGGTCAAAATTCATTTTGCAGTAAGCGACGAACGTATCCGCAAGGAACGAGTTCAACCACAGCTCTTATCATTAAAAATAATTATTACTTTATTGATGAAACAGTTACCATTTCCACAAACATTGCATCCGACATGAAAATTTGTTTACGATAGTTTTAACGCTTATTTTCAATTGCAATTCCCTTAACAAACTTTCCGCTCATTTGCAAATTAATCATTACAATCGCACGGCATATGTATCCATGTCCGATAAGAGTGACATTTGTGCGGTGACTTCAATATCACTTCACGATATCGATAATTAATTGCAAAACTTTGATTCGCAATATGCTCATCATCAGTCTATCAACTCAACCCCACGCATCCAGTTTCTCACCGGGTGTTGGGTCCGAATACCTCCCCTACCAATTGGCGATTGATGGAATTTTGGGGCAGAAATGTTGACACTCCACGTCCATCCATCATGCAGGTAAACCGGACGGGGTTGGACATCGGGCACATCCAACCATTCCAGACACACCATCAGGTACTCTTGCACATGTTGTTGCGCAAAATTGCACACCATTGACAGCAACGAATCTGTTGGTTCTTGCATCCGCATCATGCGGTCCCATGGTTTGCCACACTAAGCCCGCTCAGGGGAAACAGGTGTCTAGAGGAGGTGATGGTGTGGATGGTTTAGAAGCCGCGTTCTTGCCAATATGTGGCATAGGTGCGAATTTACCATGTACCGGATGTTGTAGGATGTTGGCAGCAGGGTTTTTACAAAACAACACACTACACCGGGTCCACCCGACACCGGGGCGCGTGAATTCATCAGCTCAGAATTTAGGTCAAACGGCGAACGCTTATTAGCATCAACACCTCACGAACGTTTTTTGGCACACGGTATACCAGCCAAGAATACGCTGGTCTAGCGAAAGTCACTTATCATCAGTTGTGACAGATCGCGGTTAGTGGATCTCGTCCGTCGATACACTCGGATGCAATACTAAATTAATGTCAGTCGCTTGTCTCTTCGAGCCGAGACCTTCTAAAAGGTTTGTTTATATAACAGTATGATGTGTAATGTTACGATGATAGTACTTTCCAATGCATTATCTGTAGTACATGGTGGTACACTTGGTAACACCCTGGAATAGATGTGATTACACCAAATCGCTCATTAAATGATCGTTAACCCGGATTCGTCGAATGCTTCCAAAAATCCCCTGAGATATGGTACACAAAGAATGGGCTCGTGTTTCGTGTCCAGTGTTAAAGATGTTCTGTATTCTCCGCAAACGGGCTATCGTTTACGCTTTACCACAAAATGTACCCTTGATGGCAGTTTAATGCGGGCTGAGTTTTATTTCAATATTTTTTTCTAAAATTGACTCGCGTTTTGCATACGCAAGATGTGGAACGAGACAGTTGTAAAAGTGTGATTTGATTATTTTTTCTGATCTCTTCACTTTGGAACTGTGTTGTCCATTCGCGCTGGCAATGATGTAGAATGAAAGCTTTTCCTTTCCTACTTTTCTTTTTTCTCCTTTTTGCTGCGGGTTGGATTACATTTGCTTTAAAGTTATAAAATCTTTAAATATTTTAGGAATATTGAGGTCTCATAAGCAATAAAAAATTAATGAAATATCTACGTATAGTTTTTTTTTCAAAATCTTTTTTCTCACAATTTTTATTTTTGCAGGAAACAATTAACTACATATATACCACCCTGATGTCGGATCGGACGGAAGTACTGTAACAATAGCACCGGTGTTGTGTGTTTCTATGCTTAGAAACATACGTCTCGAAGCAGAAGACATGATAGCGGCGCAACCGACAACCCTTGTTGAACATTGGTTCTGTCGAACGGGTGTACAAAGCAGCAACAGTTTCCCTTGAGTGGGCTATTCATAACGCTTGCAGCGGAAGTTGGACGGTCGGTGCTGGCGAAGTCTGCAAATTTCGGTGCATTCCTCTTCTGATCCATTACGATCCGTTGGATGAAGATGACAACGTCCGGTGGAACCGTCGATGGAGCCAACTGCCAACGTAAAGGGCACAGGTGAGTGGAAGTAGTTATAATATTTTACGCTAAGAGGGAAATAAAGTTAAGAAACGCCGGAAATCGAACTATCGAAATGTACTTCTTTTTTTAATAACTATCTTCCTTGACTTAAAATCGTGTATTTTTAAACGTTTAAACACATTTTTAAATCTTAAATCATTCCTTAAACTTTAACCATTTAGAAAAAGAACATCTTAGTAGGAATTGTTATTAAAGCAAACTGTTTGTAATGTCGTTTATTGTTTTACCGTAGGCGAAATGAATCCATGTACGCCATGACCGGACTGTATTCGGAAGCGCAAACCGACGACAGCAGCGCAGATATTCCGCAGGACACCGAATCGGAGTCATTGCCGATGTCGGTGAACACTGCCACGACCACGACCACCTCGGCAACAGCCACTGCCGACACCGTTATCAAGTGCCACAGCCGACAACCGTCCAGCAGCGTCATGATGGACCGGGAAAAGCCACTACCGAACGTGATGCTGATCAACGACGACTACACGCGAGACTGCGGCATCTTAAACTGTCGACCATCGGCGGTTCAGCACTTTGCCCGAATAAAGGTATGTTTAGTAGAAAGCAAGTGAGGCGAACGTTACAAAATTTTCTCACAAATGTTGCTAAAGAATGTTTCATTTGAAGGACATTTGCGTTGAAAACATTCCAAAAGCGCAAGGGTTTTTTGACAATTTTGATTATTTTGTCAGAAATCATTAAGGCGAACAAGAATTCGCAGAAACTTCAAAAATCCTTAAATTCCACTCCTGAAGCTTCTTTAAATTATTCGTTGTGATAAATGTTTTTTTTTTTTTGTTGTCTTTCGTCTCCTCACAGGTGTTCGTCCTGCTGCTATCAATCTTAGTAACGTTACAACAGGCGCTTAGCTCCGGTTACATTAACTCAGTGATTACGACAATAGAGAAGCGGTTTGAAATACCGTCCAGCCTGTCCGGATTAATTGCATCTAGCTACGAAATTGGCAACGTTATCACGGTCATTTTTGTTAGCTACCTTGGCAGCCGGCGCCACATCCCGGTCTGGATCGGCATTGGTATGTATTGTGCACTGTATCGCGTCACCAATCCCTTCAAGTGATACTAAACGGAANTCCCATCCGGACCGTTCCCCCGTAGCAAGGACTGACTATCCGGCTACGTGGTAAAATAAGTCTAGTAAGCCAGAAATGGCCGGCGTGACCTTTAAGGTCGTTAATGCCAAGAAGAAGCAATAAAAAGTTAATGAAATATCTACGTATAGTTTTTTTCAAAATCTTTTTTATCACAATTTTTATTTTTGCAGGAAACAATTAACTACATATATACCACCCTGATGTCGGATCGGACGGAAGTACTGTAACAATAGCACCGGTGCTGTGTGTTTCTATGCTTAGAAACATACGTCTCGAAGCAGAAGACATGATAGCGGCGCAACCGACAACCCTTGTTGAACATTGGTTCTGCCGAACGGGCGTACAAAGCAGCAACAGTTTCCCTTGAGTGGGCTATTCATAACGCTTGCAGCGGAAGTTGGACGGTCGGTGCTGGCGGAGTCTGCAAATTTCGGTGCATTCCTCTTCTGATCCATTACGATCCGTTGGATGAAGATGACAACGTCCGGTGGAACCGTCGATGGAGCCAACTGCCAACGTAAAGGGCACAGGTGAGTGGAAGTAGTTAGAATATGTTACGCTAAGAGGGAAGCCGGAAATCGAACTATCGAAATGTTCTTCTTTTTTTAATAACTAATTATGCTTGACTTAAAATCGTATATTTTTAAACGTTTAAACTCATTTTTAAATCTTGAATCATTCCCTAAACTTTTACCATTTAGAAAACGAACATCTTAGTAGGAATTGTTATTAAAGCAAACTGTTTGTAATGTCGTTTATTGTTTTACCGTAGGCGAAATGAATCCATGTACGCCATGACCGGACTGTATTCGGAAGCGCAAACCGACGACAGCAGCGCAGATATTCCGCAGGACACCGAATCGGAGTCATTGCCGATGTCGGTGAACACTGCCACGACCACGACAACCTCGGCAACGGCCACTGCCGACACCGTTATCAAGTGCCACAGCCGACAACCATCCAGCAGCGTCATGATGGACCGGGAAAAGCCACTACCGAACGTGCTGCTGATCAACGACGACTACACGCGAGACTGCGGCATCTTAAACTGTCGACCATCGGCGGTTCAGCACTTTGCCCGGATAAAGGTATGTATAGTAGAAAGCAAGTGAGCAAAGTGCCTAAAGAATGTTTCATCTGAAGGACATTTGCGTTGAAAACAATCCAAAAGAGCAAGGGTTTTTTGAAAAATTTGATTATTTTCTCAGAAATCATTAAGGCGAACAAGAATTCGCAGAAACTTCAAAAATCCTTAAATTCCACTCCTGAACTATCTTTAAATTATTCGTTGTGACAAATGTTTTTTTTTTCTTTCGTCTCCTCACAGGTGTTCGTCCTGCTGCTATCAATCTTAGTAACGTTACAACAGGCGCTTAGCTCCGGTTACATTAACTCAGTGATTACGACAATAGAGAAGCGGTTTGAAATACCGTCCAGCCTGTCCGGATTGATTGCATCTAGCTACGAAATTGGCAACGTTATCACGGTCATCTTTGTTAGCTACCTTGGCAGCCGGCGCCACATCCCGGTCTGGATCGGCATTGGTATGTATTGTGCACTGTAACACTTCACCAATCCCTTCAAGCCATACTAAATGGAATCGTTTGCTTGCAGGTGCCGTCATCATGGGCATTGGTTCGCTCGTGTTCATGGTGCCACACTTTACCGGTGAGCCTAACCCGGGCATAATGATTGACAATAAAACGTCCGACAACATCTGCCGGTTGGTGTCGGTACGTGAGCAGGATATGGGTCTTGGGAGGCTCTCGAATAGCCTTTCAAATCCACCACTTACATCTCACAATTTAAGGTACGTAAACGACAATTACCCGTAGCGTGACGAATAAAGTGGCTGATATGAATATCTTCATTGCAGGGGAGACAATTGTCTCAAAAGTAAATCGTCAACCTTCGGGCCTGTGATACTGTTTGTAATTGCGCAAATATTGCTCGGTGGTGGCGGAAGTCCACTGTTCACACTCGGCACCACGTACGTCGATGATCACGTCCGGAAGGAAAGTTCATCGATGTATATCGGTAAGCGCTCTACATTAGCCCGTCACGCCCGCAGAAGAAGTAATCAGTTTTCGTCCATTTCGTTCGATTTTTATTATGTTCCCGCAGGTGCCATGTACAGTATGGCCGCCTTCGGTCCAGTTCTTGGCTTCCTGCTCGGTGCCTATCTGCTGTCCTTCCATATGGATTCCTTTTCCGGTAGCGATATCAATATCGGTAAGTTAATTGGATGAGCCAATTTCCGCTCGCCAGACGTGCAAACCGCATTAAAAGAACCATTTGAGAAAACATTCCGCTGGAAAGAATGCTAATAAATTGTTCCGTTTTTGCTTACCCATTTGCCGTTCCTTGTTTGGTTTCGCGCCCAGATCCTGACGATCGTCGATGGGTTGGCATGTGGTGGGGTGGCTTCCTGGTGTGCGGCATCCTGCTCATCATTGTGGCGGTACCGTTTTTCTCCTTTCCGAAGGTAGGTGAATTATTTGGCAGTAATATCAACCTGCCCGTAGAACCGAAATGACCAAACATGCCACTTTCCGTTTTGCCATTATTGCCGGTCCAATAATTCATCGACTTATGCGAGGCCTCCCTTTTCGATTGCAGGTTCTAACGCGCGAGAAGAAGAAAATACGCATTGCTGAACAGCGGTTACCCCAGCTGCAGCAATTAACATCAAATAATTCCAGCAGCCTTCCTCGATCGCAGCCGAATCTGGCTCAGCAGCAAACGGGAACTCTACAACAGCAGCAGCAGCAGCCGCAACAACAACAAACAGGACACGCTGCCAATAGCGCACCGCAAGCAAACAAAACGGGCGAGGACACCGGATATGGCAAGGACATAAAAGGTATGGTTGAATGTGATACAGAAGGTAGATTTATGGTATTGGCATTTTGTGCGAATAACACAAATTGTTTTGCTTTGGGAAAATGTATCCCTTGCATTTTACATCCTATTGCTTTAAAGATGAACTTCGGATTGTTTTGAAAGTGATTTGGTAAAGTAAGAAAATATTCGTAACTGAGTAGAATTCTAATCCGTGCTATTAATTAGAAATTAAATTTCAATCGACTGTAGTTTGGTTTGATTCCATTCTATCTAGAATGCCAAAAAAATGATTGCAATGCTACCGTATTGCCGACATAATTCGGTAAGGATTATTTTAATTTTCCCCGCTTTCTATCGTTGCAGACATTCCCCAGTCAATGTGGCGTCTGGTAACAAACCCGGTGTACATTGTTACCTGTCTTGGCGCCTGCATGGAGCTGATGATTGTGTCCGGCTTCGTCGTGTTCCTGCCCAAATATCTCGAAACGCAGTTCAGCCTGGGAAAGAGCCAAGCGAGCGTGTTTACCGGTTCGATCGCTGTTCCGGGCGCCTGTATCGGTATATTTATCGGCGGCTGCATACTAAAGCGCTTCCAGCTGAAGCCAAAGGGTGCTGTTCAGTTCGTGCTTATTTCGAACTTGATATGTCTGTCCTGCTACGGTCTGTTGTTCTTCCTTGGTTGTGAAAATCTGAAAATGGCCGGCACAACCATACCGTACTACAATAGCTCGGCCCACAACGTAGAACCGTTCCAGGTGAATCTAACGGCGGCGTGCAATTTTGGTTGCGAGTGTCATATGTATGACGTCGAGCCAGTCTGCGGCAACAACGGGTTGACCTATTTCAGTCCCTGCCATGCCGGTTGTACCGCGTTTTCATCTAGCTCGAATTACACAAACTGTGCATGTAAGTAGTTCGTTGTGACCGGTTTGTAGTCACCTGTTTGTAATTATTACGCATTTTCTCTTCAGGTGTACAAGCAAACGTTACTAACAACAGCATTTATCGAGGCGCAGAAGGAGCACAAGCGCAAGCCCTGAACGCACATGAAGCTTTCGCCGAGGTTACGGTTGTGCCAGTAGCAACTGCGGGTGTTTGTAACACTCCTTGCCGCACGATCTATCCCTTCTTGATCCTTTTGTTCTTTATGACGTTTGTCGTGGCTTCGACGCAAATGCCCCTGCTCATGATTGTTTTGCGGTATGGATGAATCCAACTAACAAATAATGCAAAAAAAAAAAATAAGTAATAAATGAGGTGGTTTGCTTATATTTTTAGATCCGTTTCGGAAGAGGAACGTTCGTTTGCACTAGGTATGCAGTTTGTCATATTTCGACTATTCGGTTACATCCCGGCTCCTATCGTTTTCGGCAATTTGATCGATTCATCCTGTCTATTGTGGAAGTCAACATGCGGCGAAAAGGGTGGCCGGTGTTTAATCTACGATATTGAAAAATTTCGCTACAAGTAAGTGATAATTTCCTTCAATAGTGAATGCATTATGTTATGTCTCTAATGTCCTTTGTCACAGATACGTTGGGTTATGTGCGTCAATTAAAATTATTGCCTTGGTGATCTTCATCATTGACTGGTGGCTGGTAAGGCGGCGGAAAAATTTGGACAAGATGAATCCACTGTCCACTAATGAGCTCGTTGGATCGATTATAAGTTTAGACAAGTGTAAGTTTTGATCTACGGGAGTAAAGTTAAATATTATGTGTAAATTAAATTGCATTTCGTTTTTATCAGTATTTGAGGAAAAGAGTGCTTTGGATGAAAACATTGCGGTACCGTTCAACGGTGAATGCATTTCTGGAGACGCATTGGCAGAAAATAACAAGCGCATCTTGGTCGCCAGTCGTCATCAGCGAAATGATTCCAAAACTATTCAGCTGGAATACAGGTACTGTGGTGCAGTTCACAAACACCAACTTTACAACAGAATGATTGATTTCATGGTTTTTCGCTACAGGTACGACGATGGTGTCCATCAGCCGTACCGCTTGCCACCGGCAGCGTCGGCAGCTCGCAAACACTACCGCAGCAATTCCTGTGATATCAAA
>CM028103.1:17725298-17739147 GCA_016170015.1 Anopheles longipalpis | reverse complement strand
TCACCGATGAGCTGAGGAAATAATATCATCAACATTCGATAAAAATGGTTCATATTAATGGTACAATTATTTTAAAATTAAAATAAGACTAATTGGGGAGTTGCTAATCTTATTTCTAATTTAGAACAAATGTTAAACTGAAATATTCTCATTTCGCGCACAGGAACGATGATCTGCTGCTACATGCTTTACAACAATGCTTTCCAGACAGCCAACGAGGCACTGACGTACTACGCAGAGAAACGCACAAAGGACAAAAAAGGAGTAACCATTCCTTCGCAACGCCGATACGTGGAGTATTACGAACACTTGCTGCGCAACAATCTAACCTATCGGAAAGTTTCACTATATGTAAGTGAAGAATCAACACGTGATTTTCGTGTCGGTGCAAAATTTTACTTTTGAATTTCTTACAGATTCTCGAACTGCGCATCTTTCCCGCTGACTTACCACTGAAAGTTGGATCTATTCAGCAGAAGGATATGAAGGAACCACTTCCACTGGTGAAGTTCCATCGCATGGATGAGTACATATCGGTGGAGCTTGATTGCTGTATGCCACTAGCCGGTGATGTGAAGATTGAGTTCCGTGGCAACAAACTCGACAAAGGATGGCACTTTTGGTTCAATACATTTTTCGTTGAGCTCGCTGGTATATGTGAGTATAAGTAGCTTTTGACACGAAGTAATTGAAAATAGTGAGAGATGCACATGAGGATTGTAAAGCTGCAAGCGGTATTTGTTATAAACGCTTTTGTTATTTAACCTTTTACTATCTACTAGATGATTCGCAGGGTCGATTAGTTCTGACTCTGGATAAAAAAGAGATTGATGATGCGCATAAAGGAAACGCCAAAAAGTGCCCGGAACAGGTACGTAATGATGCATTTGAATAAATGAAAACGATTGACTTATCTTTTTTTTCTCGCACGATTTTTTCGCTTCAGGTGCAAGTTTTTCTGAATCCACGTGGGAAGAGTTCCGATAACTTAGACGCCAGGCCGCCAACGCAGTCCATAGTCGATGGTAATCAAAAGAACGCTGCACAAAACAACCATCACTTGCTACATTACCAACAACAAACGGTATCGCAAGACCAGCAACAGCTGCAACAAAGACATTATATTGCCTTGAGAGATCCGCCACATCGCAGTCAATCGATGATTCCTAGTTCCAACTACAACGATTCCCAGTTGCATCATCGATCCGTCAACAACAATCGCGCTTCACTTGGCAACAACCAGCAGAATAGCGGCATTTATTGCAACATTGGGATTAATATTCCAGATGTCGATAGGCAAACACAACAGCAACAGCTTCAGCAGCAGCAGCAACTGCTCCAACAACAGCAGCAACTGCTTCAGCAACAGCAGCAACAGCAACAGCAGCGTCAGCTGAACCATTCCGGAGGCTCTTCAGAGGGTACCGATGAAGATTGGGAATCCGGTGAGTGTCAAACAGTAGTATCGGAAACCATGCGCAAATCAAGAACAACAGCTACTACATCAGCAACAACCGCGAATACAACAACAGCTACGATTACCTCGATCAATACAGCTACAACAATCCCCAGTAAAACAACACCCATTACCAAATCCAACCAAACCAGTAGTAGTAGCCCCGTTGTTCAATCTCCACCAATACCACCCGCGCGACCAACAGCAACGATGGTAGCAATGGCAGCAACAGACGTAATGGTAGCCAGCAGCAAAACTTGTATTTCCCTTCCCTCCTCTTCCGTTCGTCGTTGCATAAGCGACAACGAAAACTACCTCCTCACACGTAGTAGTTGTGGCCTCATCAGTAAAAGTAGCAAAAGTAGTTATGATCGGCTCGCCGAGCACGAGCCCTGTAGTAGCGATAATACCATTACCATCACCAACCAAACTCTTAACCAAATTAGCAGGATCCATCCGATCCCAAACGAACAGCGTCTGCATTCTGCAACCAACGATAATGCGCCATTCCGATCTGGTTTGGCTTCCGATTCATCGTCGTTAGCAGTAATGTTGTACGAAGCTGGTGCGCTACAGTTCGGATACGCCAGTGTTGGAAACGACGCTGATCGTTTAGTACGAGAATCTCGTACATTGCTGCCCGGTGCAACCCGACAGATGGAAACGCACGGACCGAGATCGGGTATGTCAGGTTATGTTAATATTGGTTCGGTCGATCGTTCCGCCTCCATGGGCGACCGTAGTGAAGTGTTTAACGTTTCATCGATAGAGGGTCTCACGGACAAGGGCAATAGTGGAGGTGGTAGCGGCAAAAGCAAACTTTCGTCTTCATCTCCGTTCCAAAGATTTGGTATAGCAATGAGACGTAGGAAGAAACGGTCGTTGAAACTGAAACATGCCACCGGTAGCAATAGCGGTATCGGGGGGAACACACTGTACGGGTCCTGTGCCAGCAATCTATCGGGCATTTCGGTGGGTAACGGTTCGGCAAAGGGTATGGGATTAGGTTCGACCACTGGTAATGATGGCAGTGGAGGTGGCAGCAAAAGAACGAAGCTAAAATTTCGTTGGCTACGGAATATGCGTAGCGATCCTAACCTAAAAGAGACACTAGCGAAGAGTGTTCAACTTCGTACGACCACCATCGGAGCGGGGAGTGGTTGCATTCTTGAAATAACAAAAGATACCACGAGCACCTCCAACGTCACTATCCCGAAAAGCTCACCGACAACTTTAAAGATGCCAATTCCGGACATTGCGAGCAGCGCCGGTGCTAAACTACCAAGTGATATTGCTGTAGACATGAAAGAGATCGCTTGTTGTAATCTTCCCACCGACTATTACTCATTTCTCTGTGATAATCAGTTGAGCTATGAATCGCCCGGAAAAAGTCCGGGTCATATGATGCGTTTGGAGTTGGCACTCGCTCGTCGCCCGTCCACCATCGAAGAAGTTCTACAGCAACCGGGTCCACCGACGCCTCCACCGCTTCCACCATCACCGGCATCGCCATCTCCAGCAGCGATTACCGTGTCCGACACGGACTGCAGCGTAGTGAAACCGAGAGCATCAAACGTCAAGATTGGTTTTAACATCAGTCCGGCACCGGCATCTCCTGTCGATACTGTCCACGGTTCAATCGAGAGCTCATTCGAGATCATTGAGAAATGTGACGCGTTGATAGCACCGTCGGAGAATCTGTCGACTGCAGAACGTGATAATGGTGGTACTGCTGGTGGAGCGCTGCTTTCAGGTGGCGGAGGACATAGTTTTTGCAACAAATTATTACAACACATTGTTACCTCGGTTAGCGGTGGGCGAAAGGGAGGCGATCCAACGGTTTCAAATGAATGCAAAAAACAGGACGGTGAAGGTTCGTTTGATTGTTCTACTGCTGCCGCAACCATTGCCACGAACACCATTCGTCGTTCTTCGTCCTCTTGCTCTGCCCTGACAGCGGTACAAAGTTTGTCTTATCCAATACTTGAAGCGGGCGGAAGTCCGGTCCTTTCACGCAGTAACCGTTGCGCACCATTCTCATTTCGCGAGCTAAGGTCAGAGCTGCGTGCCGCCATGAAGATACCGATACCAAAACATCGAACCCAGCCGGCATCGTCTTCTTCGTCCTCGTCATCAAACATTGCTGGCGTTACCAGTAGTACCACTTCTGTTGTTCGTTCGATCGAACGAACCTTGAGCGCTCCTGTGGCAGTACAAACACTCGAATCGGGCATCGGAAATAATCAGGACGCTAGTTTCACGTCTTTCGCTGCCAGTACCACCTCCACTAGCGCCAATGTGTCCTCCGCTAATGGATCGTTACCAACACTCAATCGATCGCAGTCCGATCGCCAACTTGGTGATGATCATCGGTCTGGTCATCGGTCGGGCTTGGGGCACTGATGTATGTTGTCAATCCCTTCCCCTTTGTTTTCCCATTAGTTTTTCCCGTTTAGCTCACCCTTTACCATATTTACTTCAAACATACACAAACACACACGCACACATGCACACACATTACATACATACATGAAAGCGACAAAACAAACATACGAAAGTCAGACATTTAATCGTTGGTATCCAATTTGGAATAAATAACCATCGGACGATACTTTCATTATAGAAGCAAATCTTTTAATTTCTTATCAAAGTTTGGTTAAGCTAACCTGTTAACTATCTACCGGTTAACGATCAACTTTGTCAGGTGTCGATAAGATAAACAATTTATTATGTGGTTAGGGAGATGTAATCGAAACATCTAGCATAAAATCAATACATTTCAATTGGCAAGCATTGCTGTGATTTAAAGATTGCTGGATGCGGGAACTAGCAAAAGAAGATCATAGATAAAACATAGTTAAAAAATAGAAACAGATAGAACGAGTGGATAATATTTCTCATTTCAAGTAGCGATGTAAAGCGATTACTTAAGAGAAGGAAAGCTAGAAAGCATGTGTAATATTGTATGTGTTATGATTTGTTTCTTAATTTTAGATATGGTCAGTGTATAGATGTCATAGATTTACTGATTGAGTATGAAACATTGTTTTTTTAAAGTTAAATTGTCGAAATGAATTAATACCGATATAGCTCTAAAACATCTGACGAAGCGAAAATGATAGCCAGATCACATAGATTACGTAGGTGTTAGATAGTGTAGTGAATGATAATAAATGGTAGTTGGATATTTTGAAAACATCGCGAGTGGTACGACGACCAGATATGCAACGTAACCGTTGTAAGCAAATATAGTTATATCGTGAGAATATACATGTCGGTAGCAACGGTTCCCTTCTGTGTTTAACACGATTATAAAAGGATCTATTTTGTTGATACTATCGTCCAATCACTAGGAACTGGACTTCCAGTTCTGTTTTGTTTAGCTGTCGTGTTTAGGTTAATATGTTTTCTGTTATCTTTTAGTCTACCGTGAATCTTTAGAACGTTTATGCTCCCCTCAATTGATTCTACAAATATTACGATCGATGGATTAAAGAGAAACAATCCTTCAAACGTTACAAATATTGCCCGGTGTTAATTTACTTTGTAGCACTGTACATTCCAAGAATATGAGAAGAAATCGGAAAGGTAGACGTGTTCTTGCAGTTTCGTTGTTGTTTAAATGCCAAAGAACGCGTTCCCACAAATATCTTCGTTAACTTTTAAATTTAACCAACCTCGAATAGCAGCATGCCTTTGCCTTTACGTTTTCGTTCTCAACATTTTTCATTAAATAATTGTGAAAAGATTTGAGAAATTTACCAATGCTCATAAATTTGGTGTACATTGCACCTACTACAAATTGCCTTTATTAAAATGTATAAATCACTGCGGCTAAACCATCCAGGGTACATCAAACCATTGAAATCCATTGGCATATGGCTTGTAGAAACACAGGGGCTAAGGATATATTTCATGTATAGTACAACCTCATACACTTCTTTTTACTGCTCACGTGCATGATGCAGACAGCTAACAACCTTATCACGACTTCACGCATAGTTTATGTATTGTCAGGTCGGTTAGGAACACGGTTTTTGTGTCTATTTGTATATTCTCACGAATGCGCCCAATTCTTAAAACTAAACTATTATTGTAACATTTAACTATGACGAGCTAGGTGTTAATGCTGCTTACATATTTAGTGTTTCACTTGTGCACCATGTAACGATATTATTATAAATGTATCTCAAGTTTTCGGAACAGTGCAAAGCACATTAACTAACAGCTAATATCAGACACAACAAAAACACCACACACACATACACATGTACTGACGTGACGTACCTCGACTTATTTAGCATAATATCATCAAACATCCCTTCCAAAACACAAACATCACTAATCATTAAACATCTTCGGTGTAATTTTATCATCACGCACTACATGGCTCCTACTAAAGTTTGCCCGGCACATGAATTGCACAAACATATGTAAAGAGGAAAATTGGGAACTAGGACCATTAGAAATATCCTACATAAATATGAAGCATTAGACACATTCATTTTATTTACTATTTGCACGCTTACTGTGGCACGAAGTGTTGTTACTACACCACATTGGATAACACTCCATATTGTGTCCGCAGTCATTTCTAAAGAACGTGTGAATGTTTGTCTGAACATTGGTTTTTGTAATAAAAAGTAAATGTTTGGTGGATGGAAAGGTTTGGTGGAAGAAATTAGAGGAAAAAAAATTGATTTAATATCCAGCATGATTGGTTTTAATTTATTTGGCGACTATATATCTATGATTGTACAAATACTGTTACTGTTAGTCTAAACAAAAACATATTCCCTAACACTGCAAAAATTGAGCAATGGAAGTTCTCTTGCTAAACTTCGCCTATAGATTCTCAAGATTTGCAATGTTTCATTACTATGCCTTGGACATTTGGTAACATACACAAACTACGAAAATCGAACGGTCAATAACCAATAATCAAGAAATCTGATTGAGGTGTAGGTCGTAACGAACGCTTCCCATTGCTATTTGGTTAAGAAAGAGAATTTGCATCGTGAGCGGTGCAGTCCTAGTACATCCCCTCCTAATGTCCTGTCAAATATTCCAATTCCCCTTCTACATATTTCTGAAAATGTAAAAGACCTTTCCAGCAGAACAGGATCAAGCAAAGGAACATAAAGGAAACGATCCAAAGCAATCGGCGTTTAATGGTAGCGACAGCTGTTTGTGATCCGTATCAGTATAAACTTTCAACTTACCTATGCCCTACCACTACCGCTACCACTCCCCAGGTAAAAGGCCAGAGATTCCTCCAGTTAAAAGGCCAGAGATTCCTCCAGTTAGAAGGCCAGGGATACTAGGCGCCTTGTTTAATGGATTCAACAAGACGTTCGGGAAGATGACCTCCAATGTCCGAACTCCATCCGCCATTTCTACCGACAGGTCGGAAATGGTAGCCTGCACCTCGTTTAGGACAGAGCGACACAACGACGGGCAACGAAACGAGCAGCAGCGGCATCCATTAGGATGGGTGTCCAGGATTACCTCTGCCAATATGGATCTGCCCCTGCTCAAACACCAAACGCGTGGTGTTGCATCGAATTCGTCCTCCGCCTCATGCATCGTTCCATCATCGAGCGTCGCCTCGGCATCATCGTCGGGATCCGCGTTCGGGGAACAGCGTTTGATGGCGGAAACTTCATCGTTGGACGAGGAGAAAGTGATTCTGCTGTCGAGTGTCGGTGATGCTTACGGTGAAACCGGCACCGACACGGACGATAGCGGTTTGCCGACACGACCACCGTCACACAGCGATCACGATCAGTTCTACATTTTTTCCTCACCGTTCGACGAGCGGCTGATCGTGGAAAAATCATCGTCGGAGAAGATGCTGCAAAAGAATGTTCTCGATGAGGTTTTTCCATTTAGGTTCCGACGCGGTTCGTCTAACGATCGCTTACCTTCTTGTCCTCCAGACAGTGGTCGTGGAAGCACTGAGAAAACATCAGATGGTGGTCGCGATAGGGCGAACTAAAAACAATAAGAGAGTTTAAGTTAGACAAGTAGTGGAGCAAACGAAATGGCTACAGTTATTAGTGTCGAATGATACTATTGTATGGTCGAATGGTAGAAGGTTTTGAAAGGGCGGGACCTGTTTCAATCGAATCAATCTGTCTTTTTCGTTGTGCTAGAGTATATGTTGTACAACTGATTTGAAAAAGCTTCCCAGTACGATAGGTTATCAACCTGGAATTAACGTTTGACTAAGTGCGTAATCTAAGCTGCATCGTTAACAGCATTTAGAATATAATCTAGCACCCTTGTCGCATGATATGCAAATCCCGCATTCGAATAAAACTTCGATTAAGTCGAACCCCAATGGAATTCGGATGGAACAGCATGTTTATGCATACTAATACGTGTGTAGAAAAAGTATTGTACTGGATTTAGTTGATTACGACGTATCAGACGTGTGCAATATGGTTATGTTTTGCTTGTTCTGTTTCGATGCATATGTGCCAGTGGTACCATAAATCAACACAGTTGATTTAACACTTTATAGAGACCAGTTACATATGGCATCTATTAATCTATGTTGTTTAATTTTAACGCGACGTCTTTCGGCCGTGATTAATTGATAATAAGTCAAAGAAGGATTTAGATTAAGGATTATTTTACTTATGTATTNAATGGTAGAAGGTTTTGAAAGGGCGGGACCTGTTTCAATCGAATCAATCTGTCTTTTTCGTTGTGCTAGAGTATATGTTGTACAACTGATTTGAAAAAGCTTCCCAGTACGATAGGTTATCAACCTGGAATTAACGTTTGACTAAGTGCGTAATCTAAGCTGCATCGTTAACAGCATTTAGAATATAATCTAGCACCCTTGTCGCATGATATGCAAATCCCGCATTCGAATAAAACTTCGATTAAGTCGAACCCCAATGGAATTCGGATGGAACAGCATGTTTATGCATACTAATACGTGTGTAGAAAAAGTATTGTACTGGATTTAGTTGATTACGACGTATCAGACGTGTGCAATATGGTTATGTTTTGCTTGTTCTGTTTCGATGCATATGTGCCAGTGGTACCATAAATCAACACAGTTGATTTAACACTTTATAGAGACCAGTTACATATGGCATCTATTAATCTATGTTGTTTAATTTTAACGCGACGTCTTTCGGCCGTGATTAATTGATAATAAGTCGAAGAAGGATTTAGATTTACGTTTATTTTACTTATGTATTAGTTTGTTAAATGCTAAATAACATTTGATTAAACAAATGTTTCGTGATATGCAATATTAACTGATATAATGTTCATTTTAAGCTTAAATGTTGCGAAATTCACCAGAAAATTCTGTTAAACACTACGTTTTGTAATATACATTCAAACTATTACACATGCACATTGTTTCGATAGTTGTCTAAGTAACAGAACTTTATATCCATTTTCCTATCCTCACACATAGAACCTCTTGTTCCTTTTTGTCCCCAAATATTGTACTGTTGAATGCCTACTGTTGCTTACACCTTGCTCATACTTACTACGTAGTATAGTATTTGAATATGTACTAACGATTGTGTTATCTTTTTTTTCTTACATGCTGCTTGTATATCTTACAAAATTTTCCTTCTGGATGCTGGGTTTACTAACGATTCTGCGACATCTTCGTACCTATACATCGCTTCAACTTACAACCATCGTCAATAACGGGCGTTAATTCAATCCGCCATTTACTAACACTGCAATCATCGCTATTTTATGATTACTAACAATATTAATTGGTGCGTATTACATTTCGCACGCGTCTTGTGACCATTGTTACACGTATATTTGGCTGCAATCCGTTTGTTTTTTTTTTGCTGTGCCTTGTGGCGAAAAACGACCCCACAACATAAACTGATATGATTGCACATATCATGTAGCAGAGTCACCTGAGAGTCTCATACGATATCGTCTACTGTCAGAGCCGGAAATTGTAAATCTCCTGTCTTCAAACCAGTCCGGCAGTTCGGAAGAACAGCATCAACTGAATCACGGACAGTCGCAACGAGGACAATGTCCATCACCACGACAATCGTCAACATCTAATCGTTGCTCGGGAAATTCGTATGATGCAGGCAGTAGTACACCATCAGATGGTTCACCTACCGGGATCGAGAATAATGGTTGCACCTCTGGTTCTGGAACGTCATCCTCCGGCTCATCTGGAACGGCTCAATCTCCGCCAGTGAAGGGCGCGAGTGTGGAAGATTCTATGAACCGTACCAATCAAACGCCTGCGGTACAATCCAACATGGTTGAAGTGTAGAGTGGAAAAAAGGCAAACTAATCTTATATACAATGTGTGTCCTAAGCGAATCCATTATGGGATTTCTATATATACAGTCGAACATTGGAATCAGTTAGAAAAATGGTTCAAATTCCAAAATGTTTTCCGACATGCAATTGAGCGCTTGCACAATAAAGCTCCCATAACTGGATATAAGCGATAGAAACCTTCCACAATCGTGGAACAGTAAGAAATTCTTGTGCGATGTTCGACTGTATAGTTAGAAATTCTGTAATGCTCCGCATGTGTCCGCGTAGTGGGTACACCACGATGGAGCATCTAATTCTCAAACCGTCCAAGAGAAGAAAAGCGATGAGCGTGGCATAATGACAACGCACGCGTCTTAATGTATGGGGTGGCACAAGTAGGATTTAATTCCAATTATGTCGATACGAAGGTGTGAAAGGATCGTCTAATTACTATGTAAAACAACATTAGACCAAACCCCGTTTGTGCAGCAAAGCAAAGTTTAGCGCCAAAAATAACACTGGGAACAAGGTAGCACTAATGAAACTAACAAATAACGATACGTAAATTAACAAAGCATGGAATTGATGCGATTCCATTTCCATTACAACATACCGTTGTTGTGGTGATGACTGCACAAATACCAAGTTTCCTTGAAATTTGCTTTTCTTTTATCATACTTTTCCTGTTCTTTCTTTGTTTTGTTCCCTTTCCTTATTCGTGCCGTCCGTTTTAACTTTTCCCCTTTGTTCTATTTCGTCTCCTTTTTTTGTTTGTTTCGTTTTTCGTAATCTGTTTGTTTGTATGGTTGGTTGTTTGATTTTGATTTGTTTTATATTTTATTATTTTCTTTCTGTTCTTACCTTCATAAGCACGTGTACGGTACACCTTCTGTACAGACAGACACGTCAACACACACGTTTTGCGTGTTCGTTTATGTTGATTGATTTGAAAACCAATTCCTTTACATTTCCTATTTTCCAGGTGAATCGACGCATCTTTGAGAGCGCACGCGCACATTTCCTTAACAATCAATTCCTATCCACCCTTACACTGCACAGCGTTAGTAAACATGCCACTTATTGTAGGCATATCTAAATATAAGGGGCACGAATATGCACACCATTTACTTATCACCACAGACCGGTACACGCATTTGCACGAAACAGCAGCAAAACCGATTAGTGTAGTATCTACCAGGAATGTATAGAGAAATATTTTCCATTCGAACTATTAGCTTAGTTCCTCGTAAAGGTTTCTTTGAAGCCAAAGCTACCTACTTGGGCGTTTGTCGCTTTCGTTGCTGTGCAAAATAAAGCAACACACGCATGTTCCTCCGATCTTTTGCATCGTGATGGGTTGCAATGCATAAGGAATGCTGCTTGTACAACACCTTAGTCGAAGATCGATTGAAATGGCGACATTTCGATTACACCGAAGGGGAGAGAAATGTTGTAAAAAGTATATGTACTACCTTAGCAATACAGAACAAATGTGTAATATGTATAAAATTGTATGTAAATGTGTGTATAGTTTAACTGAAGCAGTACATAATTAGAATAGATTGAAGATGCAACGGTGATAGCAAAGCATGTATGTGTGTATGCGTGTGTGTATGTGTGTGTGTGTGGAAAAAATAGGTTTGCTACAAGCATTATAATTTAAGCAGATACATTCGGTATTAACATCCAATATGGTCGGATTCCTTTTTTTTTGTTTCGTCACAATCCAGTCCACAATGCTTTTCCCGATGCTGGGATTAGGAAAAAAAACCCTTAATTTTTTTGTTCGCAAATTAAATTCCATAATTTGCATTCTTTACAGTAATCAATAGAGATTTGAGTTCCTTTTATTCTGACCCTACCGCCCTAATTAGAAGAATCGGTTTTGATATGCTCTTTTAATAAAAGGGATATGCCAAACTTTCTCAACATGGTGGACAACATGAATACACGACCATACGCGCCGGATACGATGATAGATGCCATCTGGAGGCTGTAGGATGCGTTTTATAAGTGTGGACAAGTAATTTAAACGATGAAACAATAACAAAAGCAGACAACTTTGCAAACTATGGCCATATTGTTTAGACAGAAAGCAATTAAGCACATAAGTCACTTCCAATAGCTTTCAATCAGCGGAGTTGTATTGCACCTGGTGTTTTTGTTTCGTTTTTCTTAATAGTACAGTATACTAATATATTACACATAGGCGTGCGAGAAATACTACGATCTATGGACGATAATAGGTATAGTTTTAGAGCCTAGACACATCCACACATAACACACAAAATTTGTAAGGCTGTGGTACATAAGTTAAATTTTGCAGTTGTATAAAAATACAGTAACACATATTACATACATATATCCTCACTTTCACAGCAAACCTTTGCTAAGAATGCAGCTGTGTTATTTAAGTGATGTTTGACTTTTAGTTTCTGAAAAGCAACAACATAAATAAGAAAGGTTTCCCTGCCGGTTTATTGAGTATCTTTTGTGTTAGATCAACGTTTTGTTTATCAACGTACTACTGTGGGAAATTTTAATCTGTTTCCACACTTTAATATATGTAAGTTTTAAAAGGCGTGTGGAGTGTGTAATAAGAGCGAGAAAGATTTTAAATTCGTTGCTAGTTTTATTATNTAGGCGTGCGAGAAATACTACGATCTATGGACGATAATAGGTATAGTTTTAGAGCCTAGACACATCCACACATAACACACAAAATTTGTAAGGCTGTGGTACATAAGTTAAATTTTGCAGTTGTATAAAAATACAGTAACACATATTACATACATATATCCTCACTTTCGCAGCAAACCTTTGCTAAGAATGCAGCTGTGTTATTTAAGTGATGTTTGACTTTTAGTTTCTGAAAAGCAACAACATAAATAAGAAAGGTTTCCCTGCCGGTTTATTGAGTATCTTTTGTGTTAGATCAACGTTTTGTTTATCCGTTCTCATATTACTACTGTGGGAAATTTTAATCTGTTTCCACACTTTAATATATGTAAGTTTTAAAAGGCGTGTGGAGTGTGTAATAAGAGCGAGAAAGATTTTAAATTCGTTGCTAGTTTTATTATAATTATATACTGTTTTTTTTTCTTCTTTAGTACAAACGAATCGTTACATTGAATTTAGTAATGGTTGTACTCAGGCGTCCAAACCCCTTTTTCCTTGTGAATGTTCTACGTGTATTGAATCGTACTTTTGTAGTAGAGCCGCAAAGCGTGAAATGCTTTTGATATTGCTCCATAAATGCATAAGAATGCGAACACATACAGTTGGGTTTAAATGTAGCAACCGCTAAATGAGGTGGAAATCATAAAGAATCTGTGCTCGGGAACCTTCTACGATAAGAACGAATGATAGATTAGGCATACGGTAATTGTATATGTGTACTCGTAGGGAAAATCCATCTTTGTCGTACGCTGCTCGTTAGCAAGAAATAGTTGCATAAATAAAGCTTTTAACACGTGTCAAGTGCGCATATAAAGCAGGGAAGAATCTGTTGTTTTCTTTTTCATTTTCCAGTAAAGGATTTAACAGTTTTGCGCACACACTAGAAGATTTCGAAAGGCGGTCGCATATAGTCAAACAAACAAAACGAAAAAAAAGCCATCACGCAGGAAAACATCACATTATTCCTAAATTTCCTCTTCGTCTCGTAAGCCTAACAAACGTATGATTAGGATGTATGTAGGTTCGTAATTCTTATAGGAACGGGGCTTATACACAAAACAACAACAAATGCACCATTGTGCGGGTTGTGCCCTAGTTTGACGCGAGCGGAACACAAGCGTGTTAGTATACCCATTATTATAATCGCTTTAAAACAGTTTACAAATACAAAGCAGAAGCAGATGAAAAAAAAGATGAGAAAAAAAGGATAAAAACACGAAAAATACACACCCATTAACCCATAATGTTCGTAACACGCGCAAGCGAACGTGGAAACTATTGTACAAGTATGCTAAGATCCTTACATAACTGTAATTAAGTTCTTGCCTCGATGATACACAGCCCTCCAAGTGGCGGTTCGGTTCCGGAAGTTACTAAAATCGGTGCAAAACGAATCGGTGGAGTGCTTCGGAACGCTTGTTCGGTGATTAGGCTATAAGA
>CM028103.1:17686236-17722513 GCA_016170015.1 Anopheles longipalpis | reverse complement strand
CCCTTTTTCCTTGTGAATGTTCTACGTGTATTTAATCGTACTTTTGTAGTAGAGCCGCAAAGCGTGAAATGCTTTTGATATTGCTCCATAAATGCATAAGAATGCGAACACATACAGTTGGGTTTAAATGTAGCAACCGCTAAATGAGGTGGAAATCATAAAGAATCTGTGCTCTGGAACCTTCTACGATAAGAACGAATGATAGATTAGGCATACGGTAATTGTATATGTGTAGTCGTAGGGAATCCATCTTTGTCGTACGCTGCTCGTTAGCAAGAAATAGTTGCATAAATAAAGCTTTTAACACGTGTCAAGTGCGCATATAAAGCAGGGAAGAATCTGTTGTATTTTTTTTTCATTTTCCAGTAAAGGATTTAACAGTTTTGCGCACACACTAGAAGATTTCGAAAGGCGGTCGCATATAGTCAAACAAACAAAACGAAAAAAAGCCATCACGCAGGAAAACATCACATTATTCCTAAATTTCCTCTTCGTCTCGTAAGCCTAACAAACGTATGATTAGGATGTCTGTAGGTTCGTAATTCTTATAGGAACGGGGCTTATACACAAAACAACAACAAATGCACCATTGTGCGGGTTGTGCCCTAGTTTGACGCGAGCGGAACACAAGCGTGTTAGTATGCCCATTATTATAATCGCTTTAAAACAGTTTACAAATACAAAGCAGAAGCAGATGAGAAAAAAAGGATAAAAACACGAAAAATACACACCCATTAACCCATAATGTTCGTAACACGCGCAAGCGAACGTGGAAACTATTGTACAAGTATGCTAAGATCCTTACATAACTGTAATTAAGTTCTTGCCTCGATGATACACAGCCCTCCAAGTGGCGGTTCGGTTCCGGAAGTTACTAAAATCGGTGCAAAACGAATCGGTGGAGTGCTTCGGAACGCTTGTTCGATGATTAGGCTATAAGATGCAGTGGAGGTAAAACTAAACACTAGAGTACAAAACCAATATGTAAGATTAGATGTAGTGCGCACGGGAGAGAGAAGTTAGGTACGACGCAAAACAAAACCGACATTACATCCCCATCTGCAGAAGGAGATTAAAGAACAATAATAATGGATAACAGTTTTATTTCTCCTCGTTTTTTTTTATTCGTGTGATAGAACTGGCTTAGAGGAGTGTTTGTTTTCCTCTTTCTCTATAGAAAAGCAGATTATATGATTGTAAAATGATCGTACTACGGTTCAGAAGGAATCGTACGGGCTTAACGGGCACGGGTGAAGAAAATGCATACAATTTTTCGCTTACAATTACACGTTTCGTTTAATGTATCGGTGGTGTAATGCCGATGTTAGCGAAGGTAGTCTTATGCTAGTGATAACGAGTAATAGAATTGTCGATGCTGTTGTTACGTTATAATTTGATTTGATCTCGTTGCTATTTGTGTAAACGTTTTTTTTGTTCGTCATGCCTCCTGAATTCTGCAAGTGATAAAGGTAAACTCGCACCACCACCACTAATGCGATTATGTTCTCTCTTTACATGCGAATTACGCATGCACACCGCTAAGGTTGCTTGTGGTACCTAATGTTAAATAGCTCCAATATCTTGGATAGATGTCTCTTTTTCGTTCTTTTTTTTTGTCATAAAATTGCTTTTTTTCCTTTCTTCCAAAGCGAATATCAATTTCAATTCAATCATATAACAAGGAGTTTCTATACTTTTTTTTATCGTTGCAATTACATCAATATAAAAAACAAAAACAAATCTTCACAAAGTGTGATAGTGCACATTGGTTTGGATTCTATTTGTTGGCACATATTTTGTACAAAACAATACTTTTTTACCAGCATATGCTTTCGAAATTCCGCGTGAAAGGAACAGTGGTACCAAGCGACGTTTTTTAGGCCGGAAGAAGAAACACTTTTTATAACAAAAGCAACCAAATTACGCTAACGAGTTATTTGATAAAAGAAGCATATATTATATCCTTCGTACTCTTGTATAACTTATCGCTTTCCTGAAAACAAAAAAAAATGATATCAAAACACATCTTTCGAAACACTAGGCTAGGAGGGAGGGTTTTAGGGGTTTAGGTGTTTGCGTAGGAACAATGCGCTTCGGCCTTCAATAACAAACAAAACAAAATGCGTACGAAAAACACAAAAAATATACACATACACACCCCGCCGTCCTCACATACAAACACACTCACATTATTCGAGACACAAGCGTATAATATGTATATGGGAGCATGAAATCAACATTTTAGACGGGCCAAGCACAGCCTCATAATGAAGTTGAACAACAGGAAACAACAACAAGAGGAAAACAAAACAAATGTTGAGTTTCTATAAATATGCTTAGGATAAGGAAGAAACCTAAAGGAAGACGATTAAAAATGCAAATGTGAAAAAGTATGTTTATAGCCAGCTCAATTATTAATTGATTACTACAAATGAACCGCACCACATCATGGAGAAACTATTACCACCAGATTGTCGAACAAAACTGGAAGTTCACTTTTGGTAAGAGAGTTTTTCTCCTTGATGAAGGTGCTTCGTTTGTATGGACCAATGTATCCGAACAATCTGTTTACTAGAATCAGTAGATAAACATCCAATTACCTTAGACACTACAGCTTACAGGTAATTTACTATTCTATCTCATAGAAAGTTTCTCCACACTTTTTTATTTTCTTGTACTGTAAATTAAATGTTTGTTCCTAACTAGCAATGCTTACATTATGGTGATGATATTTCGCGCAATTTTTTTTTCATGTAGGAAAATTCCATTTTCTGTGACATTCTTCATTAAATCCCCATTAAGGGATTATTAATGGGTTGGATTAAAAAAACTTTTTATTTAATTTAGACCGTATGAAAATACATTTGCTCGGGTCTAACGATGTTCTTTTTTTTGTAACGGAAAGCCGTATTTGAATGCAGCCGTTATTTTGAATAATATTTTGGTAAATATGATTGATTTTGGTTTATATGAAAAAATGTTTGAATTCCAATGTTTACGTACCTATTTGTTATAGATTTTGATAGACTTAGCCACAAATAACGCACACACTGATGCTATACTGATAAAGGAAATATAAGGCTACAATTGAGCATTCACGCAATTTCAACGGAAAAACGTATTTAAAATATTCATTTTTTCGAACGTGGTTTCTCACCACTGGAACGGATGCTTCCCCCGTGCAGGGTTTCGAAGTTCGAAATCGCTAACCGCACGCTGCACACCGTACTTTCCGCTGTGTGTGCTGCGATCCTGGTAGAAATTTTGCACCGTGCCGTCCGCGTTGTAGACACAAGTGACAGCACGCGGCCAACCGGTAACCCTTTAGCGATGGGACGCGTGATGCGCGTGCCGGCCACGGCCATCTGCACGGAAAGCGTCGTTCGGCACGTGGGAGTGGGTGTATGAAGACGCGCGCGAAGCATCGTTCACGGTTGCCATGGTAACAAGCCTGCTCGCCTTGCACCACGTTGCGCTTACGTGTGTTGGTATGAAAGCGTGCGCGCGCGTGGTTGGAACGCTGCTACCACCCGTATGACAACACTGCCTGCGATGGCTCTGCGCTTCTGGTACGTTTGTTGAAATTTTTCGTAAGAAATTTTCAATCGAACAAATTATTTTGTTCCGACAACCGGTGTGGTCTGGGTTAAGGTTTTTCATCGTAAACCGTTCGTTTCGCCGATCGACGATACATCTAGTACCAGCAGTAAACGCTTCCAATCCACAGCGGCACTCTCTTTGAAATCTGCGACCCTGGTAAAATTTGTTGATTTGGTTTGAAAAATGTGATTCAGCTCTCACCGATTTCGACCGCTGAACAGTTCTGGCGACGAACACCACACAAACAGCAAGCGGCTCTTTACAGCGGCACATTTTGGTGTGCGGTGTGTGTTTGTTGCGAATGTTTTCTTTTTGTTGTTGGGTATCGAAGTTAGTGAAGTCACCAGACTAGGCACGCAGCGTGTTGCAAAGGCAACGCGGGCGGAACGGCGTTTGCTGAATCGATGCGCTTCGCATGGCGCGGAAACATCGTTGGGAACCCTTTTAGCCGTTCGTTTTCGAACGGTTTTCTTATTGTGTACGGAGTGGGTGCGAACATTCACGTGTTGTGGTTTTGTTCAGCTGTATTTTATGGTTATCATTCCCAGGTAACCGGAACGTAAAGAAGTGTTAAAATCGATAATTCGTTTTCAGAAACTTTTGGTAACTCATCCGGAGTACCTCAGGGTGGCAACCTTGGACCTTGGTTTGTTATTTATTTTATTTATCAATGACCTACCTTGCCAAAGCATTCCCATTCCCGGTCAATCAATGCTTATGTACGCCGACGATATAGTGACTGCGGCAGCATGGTCCAATCTTTTCATTATGTTCGTCGATAGATGTGCTAATCCTTAGCTTCGGCCGTAGAATTAATCCACCAAAGTACAATTATTCCATAGATAACAGCTGGCTAGTAGTAAGATCATTCGGGACCTTGAAACCTTACTTGACCATAAACCTAACTTTCAGGGCCACAATTTATAGACAAGGCCAACCGAATGATAACATTCCTTACAAGAAATGACAAAGATTTTAGTGAACCAATGTGCTAAAGAGCTGTTTATTCTTCGTTGGTTCGTTGCTTCCTTGGGCTCAATTCCTGGACGCCTTAAACTGCATTTTGGGCCAATAAGATTAAGGCGATCCGACGTCGATTTACCAGGATTGCAATATTAAATCTGCCATCAGGATCGCTGCTTCTTGCTTGGACTACAATCGTTCTACCACAGACGACAAGCTGCTAAAGATACATTTATTTGTAAGTTATTAGTTGATGAAATAGACACATAATATTTATTAGGAAACATATATTTATATGCCCCTGCGCGTACTCCTAGAACTAGAAACACGCTATGGATTCCAAATACCAATAGCGAAATACTCTGTCTGTAGAGAACGTTCAAGAACTTTTTCAATAATTTATTTTATTTGTTACGATTGGGCACGATCGTAAAATCAAGTTTGTGATCTCGCATGATCATGTTCTGTTCACTGCGGCCGATCGTGTGAAAGCAGGTGAGCCACAAAGGTTATTGTGAATTGCTATCTTTTCTGCTTTCTCAACTATTCTGACCAAAAAAGCCTACATTGAAACGAATCATTTGTTGTCAGGCGATTAAAAGATTGATTTACTCAAAAAAAACATCACTCCTCAAGAAAAAAAAACTTTATTATAGGATAAAGCGAATCAATAAGAAATAAAAAAGATAAATTTGTGATAAACCATTTTTATTGTATGCAGCTCTTATGAAGTCTTGCCAACAAACGATCCAACTATAACCCGGACAGTAAATTTTTAAATAATTTTTTCCAACAGTTTTGAACTTCTCTGTAATTATGCTGGTTTTATTTATTAATCCAGTTATTAAATGCGGAAGGAAATGATATTTACAAACAATCGCCATATTTGCTAATGTGGCCAGTCCAGCAAGAATTGACGTGCTAATTGCTAACTATCTTTTCGTCAACTGCAGAATGTTGACAGTTGCACCGTTTAATTATCGTTTAATTGCGGTCTTTCTTTTCCTCTTTACCACTAGGTGAATCTACAAAATTAAATATAAGTTACATTGTTACTAGAAAAATCTCGGCTTTAGACTTTTCTCTGTTCAAACAGTTTGATTAGTAACGCTTTGGAGCTGAGAATGTTCGGAATCGGTAAACGTTGTTCTGCTTAGCCATGGCTATGCAAAAATCAAGCTGTTGGTGCGTATGGAATTTAATTGGTTTTACAGTTTTCTTCTGGAGTCATATCCCGATAGTGGGTGGTGCGGTAAGTACGAAAGAAGTTATTAATATTTATCATCTAAATAATTTCTTTTTATCTTAAACATAGATGACCCGCAAACAGTTGATCAATTCAATGGATATGATGCGTTCGGCATGTGCTCCGAAGTTCAAAGTTTCCACCGGTAGGTAATGGAAAGTTGACATTCGAAATGCGTAATGTTATTATTTTCTCATTATTCTCGTTTCAGAAATGTTGGATAACCTGCGTAATGGTATATTTGCGGAGGATCGCGAATTAAAATGCTACACAATGTGTATCGCACAGATGGCAGGAACGGTATGTTTTTTTTTAAATGTAAATGTTCCAAGACACATCCAATGATGCACAATCATTTTTTTAGATGAATAAAAAGGGTGAAATCAATATACAGAAAACGTTGGCCCAGCTAGACGCCATGCTCCCACCGGACATGAAAGAAAAAGCAAAGGAAGCGGTCAATGCATGTCGCGATGCGCGTAAGTATGACTCGCATAACGCCTTAACTTGTTTGTCGTCCACAGTATAAAGAGTCTTGCTTTTCCTTCTCTCCCAGAGGGTCGTTATAAAGATTCTTGCGACAAAACGTTTTACTCGACCAAATGTCTCGCCGAGTACGATCGTGAAGTGTTTCTGTTTCCCTAGCAACGGTATAGGTAGCTGGCGAAGTTCGTTGGGTATGGTTTCGATCTATCCGATTGAGTCAGAGTCTCGATCATCATCATTATGTGCGGGGTTAGTGCTTGATCGTCTTATGGATGCGATCTAGCACTGGGATCGCAGAGCAAACAGCAGGCAGCAAACACGAGAGCAGCAGCATCAGCACCTTTTTACAGCTTACGGCAGCGAACCCAACACACTGAAGTCCCCTTGCACCGCAACATAAAGCATCTTATATACCGATGGTGATGGAACTGTATAGAAAGAATGGGAAAAGAAATAAACGAAAGTGTGTATGTGTATGTCCGTACGCATAACGAAACAGTGCAAGCCCGCATGGAAAGAAAGGCGCACTCCTAATCAACGTTGTTGCTGTTATGCTCGAAGACTAGAATAAATTATGCTGAGCATGAAGCCAAGATCGTATGGAATCCTCCTGCTGCGTCATGGTTCACTGTTCTCGTTCATCTCGCGTGCTCATTGAACCGTGAAATTGCCACCACACGCCATTGGGTTGTAGTTCCATTCCCATGCGCATTCACGATGAGGGGTCAACGTTAATTAATGTTAGCGCATGCGCGCCTTTCATCCACCCGCATTTTGTGGATGCGCATGGTGCGCTTGGTTCTGGTTGGGTTGTTCCACACACGCATTTCTAGACCGGTTGAGCCGGTTGATACCTCTCGTGGCGCATGATGCCCGGTTAGTTGATCCGAAGCTGTTTCGGTGTCCGATGACGGATCGTACCCGATCGAGAGCATCCCCCGTGGGGATGATCGTGATGCCTTCGGGTGTATAAAAAAGATCGCTTACCAGCGTTGCTTTGTCCACACGAAAGGCATTTGTAAATTGGTCCCACAGGAACTCATTACGAAAGTTGCAATGTTAGGCAGACGTTTAGCGGACGTAACAGCTTTCCGCTGGGCATCATTGGTATATTGGGATGCTGGCCTGTTACACGATCGACGTATTCATTTGCTCATCACATGTCGTTATATTGATGATCGGAAACTGGACGAAGCTTTTTGGTCCAATGGTTGGCTTGGAACAACAGATAGACATTATAATTACAGAATAATTTGTTTATTTCTAAAACAACTTAAGAATGCTGTTAATTTGTACTGATTATTACCTTCTTTATTGTAAAATGCTACAAAATTGAATGTTTTTATGTCTTACAATTACATTAGTTAATTTGAAATATTTCAAACAGAAATATTCAATTGTTTATACCTACTTGCTGTAAATGGTTGTAGCACATGTAGGACATGCTTAATCTTTAAAATAAATTTAATACCAAAGAATCATTTGCATGTACAAATAACTACCACAAAAAACTGGCTACAAAAACTATTGATTTCGCTTCGAACACAAATTGATCACAATATACATATAAAATCGAAAGTGATTCATAACAAATCATGCGAAACGAATGTGCCCCACCTCCAGCCGTTTAATATTTGAACTTGACGCATTTCGACCTCATTGCCATGGTAACGCAAATGGTTAAACATACATGCATTCTTATTTAACCTTCTCCTGAACGTAACGTGGTACAACAAAAGTAGTCTGGTTGCAGCTGAAGTAGCTGCAGAAGGTAAAGATTTTTGCATGAATAGAAAAATCCTAGCAAAATTAGCAGCAAACTCTCGATACAAGTTTTCGATTGTGTTTGTATTGTTTCAGATAAACGATGAATTCCCACTTTTACCCCGGACGTACCACACCGGAGACGATGGTTGGTGGTATAAGAAAATGGGAACAACTTTCGCGCACATCCGCCAAGCAAACGTTCGTTCCGTTCGATGAGGCATTTCATTCGGTGCGAGGGCTACAAAGGAAGGATGATTCGGAATCGGATCAAGAACAATCGACAGAAGATCAGCGTACCGAGCAGCACTACTCGGAGTCGGAGTTTCATACCGAGCAAGAGGACGACTCTGGTGAGGATCAAAACAAGGACCAGAGCGAAGAACATGAATGGAACGAACGAGGACAGATTCGTGTATCCCAATACCCACCGGTGAATATCGAACCAGAGGGTCATCTATTGCACATCGATTTCATCGCGAACCAACTGGAACGGCTTGAGATACCAGGTTCAGGGCAAAGTAGAGGACCGCGGCGAACGGTGGGCACACTAGGAAGTGGATTGTCAAGCCGGAAACTTCCTGGGCAACAGCACAACATTTCCTTCAGCCGTGAACGTGTGCGTCAAATCGAACGAACGAATCAAATCCTGCTCCGACGTATCATTACTACGAGGCCAACGCTACAGACACAAAACAGTAAACCAGTGAAGCGCGCTGTATGTATAGTTGTTGTGTTACTTGAATACTAAACTCAAAACTAATGCAAAAAAACCCTTTTCTATAGAGCTCAACGAACGCATCGCCAGTCACCAGTGCTGCTGCAAATCGGAGAAAGATGCAAGAAAAAATTGCGGCCGAAAATGAGGTAAGGAAGCGATTGAGATGCATGCCGCAACTCATTAATAAGAGATATATTATGTGTCTATCTGGCTTCTAGATTCTGCTGCGAAAAGTGAACTCAGTTGGCAGCAGGCTCTCAAAGCGTTCGGGCTGCTAAGAAGTATTGTCAACATAACGATTTTCTTCTCTTCCTGGTATATGGTTAACCTGGTATTTTCTTATTAATTTTGCCAAATTTTTAGTAGAGTCGGTCCCTTTTTCTAGAGTTTAATTAAAATACAGATCGGTGTAAACCGTCTAAATGAGTGTTTCAATTGGGGTTCTGTAGTGTCTTGCCCGTACATTCCCTAGTACGCATCTTATTTGTATTTGTAATCAGAATTACAACAGCATCATAGTTTTGAAGAGGTTGCATTAAATTAATTACCAACGGCAATCATTTTATACCTCTTAAAACACGAGCCAAGCCTGACAGGCTTATCGGTCACAACATGACGCAATAACGAAATAGAGTGGTTTGTGCTTTTGTGTTATCAAATTTTGGAACCTGTGATCAGTCTGACGAAAACATTCGAAACAACAATCAGATCCATGTCGATCAGTTGGGAACAACAGGATTTATTTGTTTCCTCAAACAGATCATCCGTGAATGTTAAAAGTGCTAATAATGTCGAGAATAATGTCTATCCCATACGGATTGCACGATTCCCAGCGGCCAATGGGATTAGAGAAGTACGTTGCAACGGCTTCGCAGCTACTGGAATGATCGAGCTAATATTCATTTAGTTATGATCTCACCCGCAAATGTAACAGCTGCTTATACGCAAAGGGGAAGGAGGCAAAATTGGCGTTACTGGAAGGCGCTTACATGAAGGCAAGGTTTTCATCTGTGCCGTAACTCGAAGAAGTCCTGCGTATATGGCAGGGCTTCGCTATGGAGACGAAATATTGTGCCTTGAAAATGAATCGCTCGTCGGTTTGGAGCTGGATCGTGTGCGTGATTTAGTCCGCAAGAATCTGCGCAATAGTTTAAAATTACGCACGAAGGATAAGTAAGTATCGGACGCGTATAGACCGTCGCGAGGTGTGATTTTATGTTTATGCATTGCAGACCAGCCGAACGATATGTCACGATTTCAAGGGATGTGCAGAAAGGATTCGGATTTCGGTTTATGAATGGAGAAATTACGTTTGTTCGGCCAAATACGATGGCAGAACGGCGGGGTCTAGAAAGAAGACTGCAGATCATAGAGGTCAATGAGGAGCTTGTCGTTGGGATGCAGGATGAAGATATTGAAGCCATCATAAATGCAATTGGTGACGTCGTTACCCTATGTGTAGTACCGGTGAAAGTGTATCGACAACTATTCAGCAAGTAAGATCAGAAGAAATGTAAAATTGTGGAGTAACGCAGACGCTTACATACCTCTTTTTAATTTAGGTTATTTCCCACCGTAAACGATGCGCTACCGTTCGTTGAATTATGAATCAGTCCGTAGGATAAATTTTATTTTGGCAATCGTGTTTTTCTTAATAAGTGTAGGATTTGGTCTGCTAAATACATAGCTAAGCTCATATTCTGAAACTCCACTGCTGCGTAACTGGAACGAATGATTTTTACTGTGTTTTGATGGTCAAAACGTAACTTACTATTGAGTATGGATTTCCTTCCAATATTTTGAATCCAATCTAAATTTTCACAGCCATTTTATCGAAACTCATCTAAATGGCTCGGATGTCACTTTTCAAATTTGAAAATGACACTTGATGCCATCTGAAACTTGACAGCACATATTGTGCTTTTGTCAGTTCCAGCTGGGTACAGGCTTTTGTTTAGATCCGTCTGCGACGCCAATCATTGTACTCTGTGCTGTTTTGTTCCGGGAAAATTTACAACAGCCGCTCTAGCACGGTGTTGCCATAGATTTCAATTGTTTCTGTGCACGTTCAAGCTTCGGTGCATCGGTGATAGATTCTCAACTGTGCGATAGCTTGCGAACTGATTGACCCCTTGTTGGTGAGTTTTGCTTTGTATAAAATGTGAATCATTACTGCTTGTTTTTAATTATCGTTACGCATTCGACGCCTGGTAATCCAAAAAGTTTTATAATACGATGAATCGTTGGCAATATAGAGCACATAGTAATTTTGGCTAATGTCTTCGGTTCTTCTCCGTCAGCAATGTTTCGATTCAACGACCTTGAAAGAGAAGCCGCTATTGTTTTGATAAATTATGCCATAACGCGAATGCCGGTACATTGACAATTCATCCATTTAGAACAGAGAGTTCACTACTTGTACCCGGAAAATAAAGAGGTCGCATTTGACAATGCATCGAGGGTTTGTCATTTATTTGTTGGTTCGATGGTTATTGGAGAAAGAGTTTTTCATGGGAAGTGTTTCACCATCAACTAGCGTAGATTGAACTTTTGTTTATCGGCTTACTTTGATTAACCCCGTTTTACGACCCATTCCGTGGCTTTGAGAGAGTGGCTGCACATTTCTGTGGATGTTTCGTACTTTCCTCACATTCCTGTAGTTCCAGTTCTAAACTGCTGTTCGGTGTGCGTGAAAAATCGTGATTCTTTTTTAATATATGTCGTCGCGCGTTGTCGATTAAGAGTGAAGGGCATAATGGATTCATTTTTTGGATTTAATACCACTCTGCCGGTGGAGAACGATGACGGCGATGATGAGTTTGGCAGAATATGTCCTCAGGCAGGCACAGTCGGATTGCGTTCACCACTGCAACGGCGATGTAAAGAAGACATGTCGGATGAGGAAGAATACGACGCCCTGAATGATGAAACGTTCGGTTCAGCGGACAACGGTGATTGGGAAGACATTCACGAAAACCTTGTACGGTTGGAGCGCGGCAGGAATGGCAGAGGTGGTTCCTTTCCCGCGGCTCCAGACGATGATGATGATGAAGATGGCAGCAGCAGCGATTTGTTGTTCAATGATTACGATCTGGATTTACTGCTTTCAAAGTTGCGGCTCTACGATACCAACGATGAGAGCGGTCGCAGCAGTGTCGTTGCGCAGAGTATTGGGGATGAGTTTGCAAGCAAGTTACGGCTAGATCCGAGCATATGGGGAAGTCCAATGAAGGTGCAACCTTCAGTTCAACAGCAGTACTCTGATCATCCATCGAACGTCGTAAACCCATTCGCTACGCTGCAACCAAACCTCGCTTTTAAACCTCCAGCATCTTCAACGCATACCATGGGCGAGCAGAAATCTTCACAGCCTCCTGGGATATTTCAACCAATGAAAATGCTTTCCGTGGAGGATATCGAGCGAAGCATTATTCAGAATCAGCACCAGCAAAATCAGCAACAGCAGTCGCTTCATTTGTTGCAAAAACAAATTGCCCAACAGCAGCAACCGGTGCAATCGTTTCGCCAATCAACAACTACGCAACCGGTGAAGCCCCGGGAACATTTTACACCGACTAAGGATTTTAAGCCGATTCCATCCATGCCACTGATCAATCCATCGGTACCTCCACCACTGGGAGTTACACCCGCGCTGATGACCGTACCTCCACCTCATCTATTGGCAGCGAGAAACTGTGCCCTGTTTCCTCCGGGACCGCCACCACCACCAGGAGCCCCTCTGATGAACCATCCGAATCGTCTTCCGATTGGCATATTGCCCTTGAACATGTTAGCTGCCCGACCGTATTCGACGCCAATNCACCCGCGCTGATGACCGTACCTCCACCGCATCTATTGGCAGCGAGAAACTGTGCCCTGTTTCCTCCGGGACCGCCACCACCACCAGGAGCCCCTCTGATGAACCATCCGAATCGTCTTCCGATTGGCATATTGCCCTTGAACATGTTAGCTGCCCGACCGTATTCGACGCCAATCAACAATCTAGCAATGCATCCTGCTTTTCCACCGCGCTGTCCATACGGTTCGCCCCTGCAAGGTTTTTTAGGTCCACCAGTGACGATTGGTCCGCCGTTAACTCAACGTCATCCGGGGCCTCCTGGGCCATTTCTGATGCATCGTAGCCCAACTCCTCTGCAGAACAATCAGTTCAACCAGCGGCTAGTGCAGGAAATACAACAAAATCATCCAATGCTAGCGTTTAACAGACAGCTTGCCAACTCCTTCAACGCTTGCAATAATGGAGTAATGAAAACTGTGCCTCAAAACCAACCAAGGCCAGTGTTCGTGAAGCAAATGTATTATCAACAACAGCAGCAACAGCAACGATCGCGGCTATGCAATGGTATTCCGGACGGTGGTACTCCACCGAAACCGCACGATGAATACGCAAACATGATGAGCACAAGGGACAAGCAGTGGTTAATCGGGATACAGCTAACGCAACTCAACTCCGATTTACCATATTTGAACGATTACTACTTCACCGTGTACAAGCAAAGGCTGGCAGCGGCGAAGGGCGAGAGTGAAAATCGTATCTATAAGGAAAACCAACTGAGCCATCCATTTACCCAGCCGAAGGAGCATGCCCAGCTGCTCCTGCTTTCAATGCTAACGAAGAATGTAAAGGGTGGCCTGCTGAACTTAAATCGAGAACGCCGAAGTTCCGAATCCAAGCCGGCCAGCGGCAACGATGGCAAAGAGGGTGGTCGTGCGTATACACCGTTTCAGTTTGAAAAGTCGCTCGGAAAGCTGCAGTGTGGAAGTGTAACGGCGCCGAGGAAGCTTATCGATGCCGATGTTATGGGAAATGATCAACTGAACGGAAATGGCGTATCCGCGGCGGAACAGTCTCAGACGCAGCGCAAGGCTCGCCATGTGCTGCTGCTAGTTGAAACATTGTACAGGCTTGTGCTCCAGCTGGAGGATAAGCTTAATCCGGCTGCTATAGCCGCTGCCAGTTTGTTGCGGGAAAAGAAATTACGCGAACGTGACATGCTGTGCGGTGCTGCAGGTACTGACGACCGTTCCCATGGTGTTCAGTTAGGTGCGTTGAGCGGAACTGCTGCGAAGTGTAACGGGATGCTAGCCGAGTTCGAAGAATCATTCGAGGTCCTGTCGGCTTCCCTGATAGGGCAGCTTTCGCAAGACAAAATTACATCCATACTCGGTGTACGTAAGGGCAGGATACTTCTTCGGCGTTCGTTGGCAGTTCTTCATGATAATCCGTCTCGCTGGATGCTGTGGGGCATGATCTTTACAGCATTACCTTGCCTGGGCAAGAGAGATCGAGACGATGCCGAGGGTCTGCTGTTGGCACTGTTCAGCGAGTTTGAGCGTCAGCTTCGGTACGGAACGATGAAAGATTTGCTGTCGGTGGCGAAGACGATCGGCAGCTCGCGCAAAGTTATGCAATGCATTGTCAGCAGTAAGTTTCTGCTGTCCTGCATCATAACCATAATTTTTCAGATGGAAATGTTTTGCGGCAAAAATCCGGCCACGCTTTTAACCGCTTCCGAGGATGACTGGTGGATATCGTTCCTGGAGGACGTGAACGAGGTTGTGAAGGCTAAGGTTGGATCGACGCCTAGCAGCAGCATTGCGATAAATCCGGATAACAATATCGTTCGCACGCTACGGGTTCATTTTGCACGTTTCGGCACACGTGTTGACGGGACGGATCTAATGAACTTCATCACTGATAATGGTAACCACCAACAGCGATCGGTTGCTGCCAGGAAACAATCATTACAAGAAACCAACATTACCAAATGAAAAAGCTAGTAATGAAACTAGTACTAATATGTTCTCTAACACATTCGTAAAGCGTTACGAACGATCGTGTATCGCACAATTATATTAATATAGTATATTAATCCAATCACAAAATAATTTATAAATCTACATTTAATTACTTTTCTTTCGAATTTCTTTTTGTAATTTTTGGTGCGTTAAAAAAGGCGTTTTTTCTCCTTTTGTAAATGTGACACTGAAAACTAGTTTAGGACAAATCTCACACTTGTAAAGTGTGCAAGAACTGATTGTGCATTTTCCATATGGTCATTAAAGTTCCTTCAATCGTGAGCAACGTTTCTTACAGAAAAAAGACAGTTGAAAATGATACACCCGATTGAATTTATTCCGTACTCCAAGCTGTGACATACCAATTGTTAGAGACTGCTTTTGCAACAATGTTAACTAGTAATTTAAGTTCGCAACCTGGTTCTCTAAGAAGCCACCTACTGCTAATGAAGGAACCGGAATGGTTTATGACATGTGCAGTCGATTAAGTAATATGAGTAGTTAGTAGCTATCTTTCGCACTTGGTTGCATATGCCGAGCCCTTTATGTGATGCTGAATGTGAATAACTTGAAGTATTTGCCATAACACTTATCTAACTAAGCAATGTAGTGCATACCGTAGCCGTGAGGCGTACGGTTGCTGAAATAGTTTAACGGTAATCATTTCCTTCGAAATCATTCATATCTTTACTTTGGAATCAAGTATCATGATCTCTAAGTTACCATATTTTAGGTCCATAAAACAGAAGTTTTTCTCTTTACCTAATCTACATTGTAGATCATTGTGTGAAAGTTTCATGACATTTTCAATATGTTTGCTTATGAAAAGAGTTGTGCTTGCTCCTTGAGCAGACTATTGTATTTATAGCTTTCTTGTGATTGTTTGCTAGAGATAGTTTTTTTTTTACGGAATCCACTCCCCATATTTGCCTTTAACAATCGTGAGAATTTTATTAATGCAGTACAAGGAATGCTATAAAATGTAAATAGTTCGATCGCTCACATACAGCTAAATTTAATATTAATAAACTTGCCTGCAAAAATATTCAATTTAAAATACCGATTTGGGAACTAGCTGTAAATTCTGTATCCGTGTAATTAAAAGCAATGGTGTAATTTGGAGGAATAGACTGCAGTGAATGTAATTTAAATATTTGCCACACGATATGTGCATACCGAAGCGAAATTGACGAACTAAATAAATCATACTATTATTTTAATTTTCTAACGCTTATCGATGCGAGAAATCTGCGTTTATTATAAAGTTTCATTTCATTACCATCAAAGTGTCATATCACAAAGGAAATATCTAGGGAAAGCAGTGGAATCTAAGGTCAGGTCTAAGTCAGGCCTAAGCGATTTTCACGAGCAATTCCCAGCAATTGTACGGAGAAATTTTTTTGCTCGCCGAATTTGACAAAATATTGGTTATCGCGGTCATGGTTCTGCTAGCCAAATGGGTTTTGCAACGAAAAATTCAAGTAACAAATTACTTTACATTTTTATTCTAATTCCCATATTCTTCAGATATTTCGAAAAGGCTTGTTTTAATGATTTTCGATTTTAAATAGTTTCACTTTGTTCGCTTTGTTTACAGCATTCAGCTTCCCATCCACAATAAACAAAATGTCCTCGTCTACATCTGGCGGAAGTACAATGACTGCGATGGATCGCGATCTCTGCGGTCTGCTGACGGAGATGCCTTCGGAAAAAGTTACCGTACGCCAGAAGGCATTCATCAGAATGAATTCTATCCTAACCAACAGGGAAGAAGATTTTCTTGCATACATGCAGTCAGACTTCTTCGAAACAGCATGGAGTGAATTGTTTTATGCCGCATATAATGGTATCCGGATGCAGAGCGCTACCAGCAAGGAACAGACGGAGGGCAAAAAAGACGAATATTTCAAGGTGCTAAATAAGCTGACAGAACTAGCAATGGATCGAGTATCGCCTCAGCTTTCATGGAGCCAGTTGATCGGATCGTTTGTGGATGCAGTGGCTGATCAGGGAATGCGGGCACATTTTGAAATGTTCTTTGTAAATTTTCTAAAAAAGTTCGTCCTGTCGTCTAAGTGGTGTCTATCGACGGTGACATACGAGCAGTGGAAAGGTGATCAATAAAATTAAGAACCAGACAGTTCAATTCTCCTATTCAAATATAATTGAAATTTTGTTTTTTTTTGTAGATATTTTCGACAGTTGTTTCGTGATTCTGGATTCGTCGCCGACGGCTAAATACGCCACTTTAAATTGCCTTTCACTTGGTGTGGTAAAATTTTTAAACAACTGTTCAAAAACATCTTTACTAGATACCTATCTGACCCGTTTTATGGATCACATACAACAAATGGTGCATGAGCAGAAGGTCAATGTTCTACTCGAGCTCATCGATACAGCTTCACAAATGGTTCAGGCGGTAAATTTTCACTTCCCAATCAATCAGCATTTAAATTTATATAATTTAATTAAACAAAATAGTAATTGTCCGTTTGTGCGTTTATTTCATTTTAGATCGCAGTTGATTGTAGGATCAAAACAATCCAGTTCTTGGAATCACTCGTTCCATGTACTGTGAAGATATACAAGAAAGGTAATCTTCGCAATGAACAGAAAACCATACTGTTCCGTCTGATGCATTTGTCGCTGATAATCTTGTACCCGCAAGGGAAGTCACTGAGCCACGCCAAAAAACTCACGAAAGACTATACGCGTGCCTTCGAAGACGATGAAGTGTGTAGAAAAACGTTGCGCGAGTATCACTTTATAGTAATGTGCGAGATGAAGACGCGAAACCTGTCTGCGTCGCAAGGCGCCAAGGCGTTTCATGGCGAAATCAGCCTTCGTCAGGAAACACAATTATGTGATGGTTTTATCGATTTTGCTGCCAGATTGTGCTATACGGTAAGCGTTTTAAAGCGTATATAAGTTTAAACCTGATTGAGATTAGTCGTTGGTTTTATGTATAATCTGTTTTCAATAATTCAATTGTAGGTTTTTTGGAATGAAGATAACTGGAAGGAAGGCAGCAGTGATGAAACGGTCCTTAAGAGAAATAAGCAATTTAACAAACTTCAAAGCGTACTGGATATGATCGGTACTGGTCCAAATCACTACAATACACGCGGGTATGGTGCATTCTTTTAACATTGGCAATAGCAACACCCGGGGCAGTGTTATTTATTGCTTTCTTTTTTCTTTACAGATTGTTCATATTGTCAACCATTCTAGACAGATATGAGGCAGCTATTTGTGCCGAAGAATACATGCCGGTGCTGCACCTGTTGTGCAACATCCAACCAACATTACAAACGCCCATGGAGCATAATGCCTTTTATCAGTGTTGCACCGTGCTACTAAATTACGAGCAAAAATCAACTTACCGATCGTTGGCCCGAAAATTGAAAGGTGAACAAATAGAGCTGTGGAACAAAATCATTGCTGCTGCCTTTCGTGGGTGCACCAACACCAGCCCTAAGACATCCAGCGATTCCAATTTGCTTCTTCAGCTGCTGATTCGACACCGGAAATATCCTAGCGTAAGTTTCTTGAACGATACGGTACTGGAAGCATTTTACACGTATGCGGTGCCAAAGACAAACATAAATGTCGGTACGGTGCTGTGCATTCTGGACACAGTTGGGAGCGTCGAGTGTCTGGGCAATGTGGATGATGTGTTAACTAAACTGTTCAACTATCTGTATCCACAAACGCGTGAAACTCAAACCAAAGCAATAATGCACGCGAAGGAACGATTGAGTGCGACTACATTGGCACACATTTTGATTCTGTGCGTAGTAACTAAGCGGTCGCCCGCCGAAAAGGACAAGATCGTAACAAAAAAGGAACAACGGTCGGTGTTGATGGAAGACTTGTACCAAGAGCAAGATAAGCAAATGCAAATGTTGGAACAGATGCTAAGATTACACAGTTTGGAGGATTTGATAACATTAGATGAAAGCAAGAACCAGACCGATGGATTGGGAGCTGCCGCAGAGCGTGTCTACTTTAATATAAACGAACCTTTATTTCTGCGTCTCTGCGAGCTGGTAAGCTTCGACAATCATATCCTGCCGGTCGATGACAATTTTCTGATTGATGGGATGATACGCATTTGCCACGTATTGGAACTGTACCTGCAAATGCTAAACTTGCTGCTCGTCCACGAGGCATACAATGAAGAGCGGTGTAGCAGGAGCCCTCTGTACAAAAAAATATTAATCAAATTCGGTCAGCTAAATCAAGGTTTCGAAAAACTCCTGCAAAACGATACGTCACCGAATGAGAACGACATGAAAAGTATCGCCGAACGATTGTTGACAATATTTCACGGCCCTTATCACCGGTCGGTGAAAAAGCTGTTGCAGGAAACCGAACACACGAATATTCTTCGATGGACAATAGAACGAATAACTATCACGGAACATGCAAATTCTCAATGTGTGACGGTTTTGCAAGCGGATCAACTTTCCTCCGAGCAGCGATGGCATCGATGTCTGCATAGCATAATAGCAGAATATTTACAATACGATGGACCATGCACAGATGACGTTCACGAGCTGCTCGATAGGTTAACGCTAAACGTGTACAGCAGTTTGGATTTATTCTATACGTTCGACTTGTGCAGAATTTTACTGAAGCAAACGTCGCACGAGTTCGTTGCCAAGTGGGTTCTCATAAAAATAGTGGAGATTTGCAAAATCCATTATACTGATCCTGCCATTGCGGAGATGATCATTGATTTGTACGCCGGTAGGTAACACTGATGGGTATGGACGGTGATCGTATTTTTCTTCTAATGCAATTGCTTTTTTTATTTTCCCAGATTTAACCTCATTTGTAAGGCCATATGAAGAGCTGACTCGCAATGTTACTGTTGTACTGTGTTTGTTTGTAAAGCAGTGTTCCAAGCATTTGTACTCTGTGCAGCTGCAGGTGAAAATATTTGCTCAAGTTAAGTATTTGCTAAAAGCATATCCACAGCACATCCGCACCCAAACTCACGACGGCATCTACAACAGCTTGATTCCACTTTTAAGTAGTTCTAGTTACTGGATCAAGTTGGAAGGAGTAAAAAATATATTGCATTGTATGAAATCCGACTGGGCGTACAATGATGTAGCGTCAATTCCAAGCACTTACTACCAATTTCAAACGGAGCAGTATGATAAGATCAATTTCGATGAGCTGGTATCTAGCGTTTCGGGCGAGGACGAACGAATAAACGTTATAAGTTGCTGCCTTCAGTTGCTTCTTGGTATACTCCGCACTAGCTTTATGTTGCGTAGACGAGCTCTAAATGATTGTGTGCTGCTCATCCATTCGGGAAACGTCAATGATGGTAAGATTCTGTTCGTATCACTTACTATTTATGCTTATCAGCAGAATGATATACCTTTATTCTTTTCAACATTAAGATAAAATGGCAATTACTATGCGTATTGCGTGCAGTACCGGCGATATAGACTTTAGAAAATTACTGCAAATCCATTTGGACTCCGTATTGGAATTGTGGCTAACCAAAGGCAATCGATTGTTGCATTTTCCGTACCGATTATCGGGAAAAATGCGTTCGATCGAGGAGTTTGTGCAGCTATTTAAAAAAAATATCGCCTACGTCATCCTTTGCATGCAACCGGAGCAGTTCGAACAGTTCTGCAAATCGATCGGCGTGCAACAAACAGAAATGGTTAAGGTATGTTGCTTTCTTCATGGTTCTACAGAACTTGGGTGTACTAACGAAGTTTTGTTTTCAGAGTATATTGCCGAAATGCGTATCTTTCCTTCTACCGAAATATGCCAAATGCGAGGGAATGGCATCCAAGTATAGCGTAATGGCTGGACGAATGCACAATACACTCGCGCCTTTCTTAAACACGGTGGATTTGAAGGAACACGTGACTGAAATCATCATACATCTTACATACCGGTTGAATGAAAATGATGAGTTGGGAAAGCTGGCAGATCTAGATCTTCATAATTGCTTAGTTGACGATTTGTCCATTACCAAAGCCACTTACTCGACAGCACTCGAGCATTTGAAGCAATCCGTTTGGGGAACATCCTCCATCAAGTACACGGTGCTAAGCAATCTGTGTTTAAAAAATAGTTCGTCAATCGAACGGACACTGATGGAGGTAAAGCGATGGCTTTGGGCTGCCGAAGAACACGAACAAAAAATGATTCACCTCTTCCAGTATACCGTGCTTCTCGATCATCTGAAGGAGTATATCAATCAGCAGAAGGAACGATCATTTAAGCCGTATCTTGTGCGAGATGTCGTTTACTTTCTGTGCAACCTTTTGGTCTCGGTTCCTTCATTACGGTTAGCCACACTAAACAGTATGGAACGTTTTCTGGCCAACGTGGTAACATCCACCGATGCTTCCGAACTATTGTCCGAACATCTACATTTTATAGTATCAACATTGCTGGAGATAGAAAGTGTAGATCTTTCTTCCAAAATTTCTAACAAATCACTGGCACTGTTACGATTTTTGATATTAGAACACGAGAGCACATTTGCTAACGCGATCGGTAAGCTCAATTACTTACCAAACGACGAGCGCTTCAACGAGCTGCGTTTGATGATTTCGCGCCGAAAAACGGCTGGCCACGAAAGTTTGTTGCCGAGCGAGGAGATTGCTGCTCTTATTGAGTTACCCAATCTTAGGTACGAAGATCTAGCCGCATTAAAAATTTTGGTATGTTTTTTAATTTGCGTGACTCTACAATTGAATTTGCAAATTTAACTTACGTACATCTTTCCAAAAGCTTACTACGAAAAAGAAAGAACTCAAGATGTTGTGCATCGAATTGTCCGATCAGCCCGCATCCTCAACGAATAATGGCGAAAGCGTTCTACATCGGTTGATTTACATTCTACTGGAAGTTGTGCGAAATTCTCCTTTCGATAAGGTAATGGTTTTTTTGGCGTTAAAAAAGCTGGCTTATATTTATTTTAATTTCGACTATGTAATATTACAGCGATCGATTGAAGCACTTCGATGTTTAGGCGAAATTGGACCTGTTGATTTGGGAACAATGTTACTCAAGACCGATGCTGAAATGATCGCTTACGACACGGTATGAGCAAGGGAATAACAAACATGACCTTCCCATTAATTACAAAACGTCTTTTGCAGGTCAATAACACCAAGGAAGCAATCGAAAGATGTGTTGATGTTTTATTGAGAGAAATGGATCTATTGCTAACGAGTAAAAATGTTACGGTGGGACATATGGCTTCACAAGTTTGTTATACATTTCTGTACGGCAAAACATACCGTGCATTGGCAGGTAAGCATCCGTAACATGAACTTCGGATTAGTACTTCAATGTTTAAATGTTTATAACAATAGATAGGAGTATGGTTAATTAAGGTAACAGAAGACGAACAGTTCGGCATAGACAGACAAAGATTGTTGTGACCAGAAGTAGATTATCTACATTAATTTCGATAAAAAATATTCTTTCATTTCTCCAGCAAAGCTACCAACCCTCCATCCGTTTGTGGGAAACTCACCGGAAGAAGTAAAGCTCTTCGCCTACACTGCAGGAAGGGAATTGGTTTTAAATACGATACTGGGAGATAAACGCCTTGACTATCATGCTTTTGTGCAGCAATTGTCGGCTGTGTTACTGTCATTTTTGGGAAATACGGTACTGAAAATGTTAGCCGAACAGGAAACCACAGTTGCTGAAAAGATCGTGCCTTTGCTAGTACAGATTGTTTTAAAGCAATTTGAGGAGAAGATCATCAAAAACCTTGGCAATTTTGTAAGTATTGTGTGGTAAATATAGCTATTGACGCGATAGCTACTAAGGTTGGATATTTTTGTTGCAGGTTAACGAATTTTTCACCAAATTTGACCTCGCTAGAAGTGATGCACCGTGTATTTTTAACGATCCCAAAGCGATCCAGCTAATGCTAACGATAGTAGAGTGCGCCAGAATACATAATCAGTTGTACGTGGTGTATATACAATATTGTTTTATATATAGGAGTATGCCGATTATTGACGATGTTTAACTCTTCATTCCGTAGGTTTCCACAGTATAAAGTATCCGTTAACTATCTATCAATCGCGCAAGCTTCCCAATTTTGTCAAGCACATTTCAAAGCGATCTTGTACGGTGAGTTGTGGTATCGGGAAGAAGAGCAAAAGGAGAAAGGCGCAGGGAAAAAGAATCCGACACTCTTGAACATAATGAAAGCTTGTCATCTGGCTATTGGTGATAATGATGCTGTTAAACCCTTCCTGAATCCTTTGCACGAACAGATGGAATACTACCGTTTAAACCAAAATTACGCTCAATGTTTGGTTATGCAAGATGCTACTTTGGCTTGGCGCGGTAACACAGGAGAGGGCACTAGCCAAATCGCTCAGGAAAGTACAAGCCAGAGTTTGTTACAACAGCTAAAAGATTCTTGTCTGTACGGTTTGGCTAGATCGTTACATGTAGCAGATCAGATCGATTACGAATGTGCCTGGCGTTTATCTGACTGGAATGTCGTAAACGATGTAATTGACAATCCTGGGCCCGATGTAAAACAGGATACGGTCGGCATAAATGTACATAAGCTCTTTGAACGATCACATTACACCGCACTGAAATGTTTACATCTGAGAGATGAGCTAGCGGTAGAGAATGCCATCGTTGATGCACAGCGAGCCATTAGTGACATTTTCAAACTAACCAGCATTGAATCGACTAAATGCATTTATCAAGGTTTGTGTCGTTTGCGAATGCTTCAGCAGATAGAAGATTTTGGTGGAATACATTTTACTAAACAAATCGACTGTGAGCCGGATATGCTGCAGAAGTGGAAGGAACAAGATGAACTTCCGCACAGTGAATTTAAGCTAATGGAATGCATCCTATCGCAACGTCTATCCATCTTAAGCACTGCCAGCATTCGGGCGAAACGCAAATGGGTTGTGCCAGCTGTCTATAGCACCATGCTGCTCTTAATTCACGAATCGCGTCTGAGAGGATACGATGATTGTGCGATACGCAACGTTGCGCTGATCGGCAGGGAAAAGCTACCCGCAAACATTCAATCGATCGTATTGCTTGAAAAAGCGCAGCTAAATTGGACGTCCGGTCATCGGCTGGTGGCGCGTGAACTGGTATGGGAAGTAATGAACAGTACCGAGTATAACAATCCTATGGTAAAAGCGGTCGCATGTAGACTGTACGGCGAGTTTCAAGCGGAAGGACACTTGCAAGAGATAAAGTCGCTATGTGTAGATTATTTCCAACAGGCGGAAAAGTGTGTAAATTTTGTGTTGNTGAACTGGTATGGGAAGTAATGAACAGTACCGAGTATAACAATCCTATGGTAAAAGCGGTCGCATGTAGACTGTACGGCGAGTTTCAAGCGGAAGGACACTTGCAAGAGATAAAGTCCTTATGTGCAGATTACTTCCAACAGGCGGAAAAGTGTGTAAATTTTGTTTTGGCGAAGGAAAAGAGGGATCACAAAACAGTTCCTGATACGATACCTGCTACCCATCGTTGCTTTGATGTCGATCGCAGCTACACTGTGCAGCACACTGTCGCCAAATATGCTGATCGCGAGTTTGTACGGGTATGGAAACATTTTTCATCTCAAACGATATTAATTCTAACGGACGTAAATTGTGTTTTATCTTCCTTTAGCTCAGCAAATTTTTCCGCTCACAGGAATGGGAAGCGCGTAAAATCAACCTAGTCAAAATGGAAGAGGAAGCGACTCGTCTGAAGGCAGAAGCAGCACGCGCAACAGATCAGCGGCGCAAAGATCTTGGTCGATCGCTGCATTTCATGCACAAAAACTTGCTGCGAGATAAGAAAGCTGCAGAGGAAGTGGAACAAACGCGGTGGGATTATTTGCATTTGGCACTGTGCTATTACCTGAAGTACGCTAAGCAAACAACGATCGTAAGCGATCTGGTGATATTTCGGATCATTTCTCTATGGTTAAACAATCAGGAGAATAAGAAAACGAGGGAGCTAATTGAAGAATCACTGCTCACTGTTCCCTCCTACAAATTTATTGCGGTACTACCTCAGCTTACTCCGAGAGTAGGAATAGACAGTGACGTTGGTGCATTGGTACAAAAAGTATTGATACGATGTGCACGCGATCATCCGCATCACACGCTACCGTTTGTGTTTGCACAATTGCATGCGTTCAAGGATCAACCGGATCATGAGTATGTGTTTCTTAAATTGTAATATGACATATTTAAGAATCTGTATATGTATTTTCCTTCCATTTCTACAGAACTCCTGCTAACGATAATCGTTTATTAGGCGTGCGAGAAGTTTATAAGAAGCTAAATCAAGTACCAGAACTAGAAAAACTGCTACAACAGACAGAAAGGATGAATCTCGCTCTCATTGAGTTGGCCAACAAAACTCTTTCCACCAGCCCCTCTTTTCGCGAGTACACCATGACCAAGAGGGATCCATTGGGACAGTTGGAGAATTTGGACCTTATCCATTGTCCCACGGTAGAGCTGCCGGTGATGACATGTGGAAACTATCGCGGAAGGAACGTGGGAATCAAACGATGGGATCCGAAGGTCATCGGAGTGGGTGGAATTAATGCTCCGAAAAAACTCTACTGCGTGTGCTTGAATGGAACGAAACAGACACAGCTACTAAAGGGCAAGGATGATATGCGGCAAGATGCAGTAATGCAACAGGTATTCGGGATTTTAAACATTTTACTACGTCACGACGAAGAGACGGCCCATCGAAAACTATCTGTGCGCACGTACAAGGTGGTACCATTGTCGCGACAGAGTGGAATTTTAGAATGGTGTAACAATACGATGCCGATCGGTGCGTGGTTGCTAACCGGACATGTAAAGTATCGGCCACAAGACATAGAACCTTCTGCGGCACGTAAAAAGTTTACCAATGTAAGCCGAATGTGTAATAGCTTACCTAAAGAAAGTGAGCAAGCTTACCAACAGTTTTCGTTTCATTTAATTTATTTTCTTACAGAACGCTCAAGCTGGCATGACGGTGGAGAAAAAGCTGCAGAACTATTTGGATATCTGTAACAAAATCCAACCCGTCTTTCGGCATTACTTTCTCGAGGAATATCTCAAACCCGGTGTGTGGTTCGAGCGTCAGCAAAAATACATTAAGAGTGTTGCCGCCAATTCGATGATCGGATACGTGCTCGGAATCGGTGATCGACACGTGCAAAACATCTTGATCGACAAACTTAGCGGGGAAGTGATACACATCGATTTCGGTATAGCATTTGAAATGGGGAAAAATTTACCCACGCCGGAAACTGTTCCCTTTCGGCTAACGCGTGACATCGTGGATGGAATGGGGATCAGTGGTGTAGAGGGAGTATTCAGGAAGTACGTATTCAATTCCATGTGGAGCTCTGTTGCACTTTACATTTCGCTGAAAGGAAACATTTTGATTTGGTTTGCAGATCGTGTGAAAAAACACTAGAAGTGCTACGAAATAATCAGACGGTAATACTCGCCATTCTGGAAGTACTGTTGTACGATCCTCTGTACTCGTGGAACGTGCTTTCGAACAAGAAGGCCGATCGTCGGCAACAGCAAGCATACCTTTCGACATCAGCTGACGAATCGGATGGTAACGAACCTGTGGGATTCCCGATACGAAGAGACATCAACGTGACGGCCGAGCGAACCCTAATGCAAGTGGAGGAGAAACTGTTGGGGCAGGAAGATAACAAGTACATCTCGGTCGAAGGTCAGGTACAGATGCTGATCTTCAATGCGACTAATGACCGTAATCTCTGTCAGTTGTTTGCTGGATGGCAACCTTATCTGTAACCATGTGAGTGCTGCTCTTCGTAGTTGTGATATTATAAATCTTTAACTCATTTTTTTGAAACTCATCTTCAATAGCAAAATATTCCTATATTTTTAGCAAATATATTCCAAAAACAATTATTCACAACATTAAATGCATGGTTGTAGGAGGTAGCACGTTTTAAAAGAGGTAGCTTTTAGCTATAACATCTGTACGGATCCTTGAGTGCAGAAAGTTCAGGTGAACGGTTGTCTATCCTCCGGTCACTTCGATAGAAGTACCATTCACGTAGCTGCTTTTATCCGATGCCAAAAAGGCTGCTACTTCACCAATTTCTGCAAAATAGAAATAAGGTGGTTTAATTAAATTATTTTAAATTCAATACCGACTGTGTGCCACATTTTTACGTTGATATACTTACCCTCCGGATTGCCATAGCGGCGTAAGGCACACTGCATGATAATCATATCTTTCACCTTTTGCGGCACTGTCCCCGTCATTGGTGTATGGATGAATCCGGGCACGATAGCATTTACGCGTATATTGTATCGTCCAAATTCGCGAGCCACCACCTTAGTCATAGCTTCAACACCGGCTTTACTGGGCGAGTAGTTTGACTGGCCCATGTTCCCAGTACGGGCAACGATCGACGATACATTAACCATCGATCCAGCCAGCTCGTGCTCGATCATTGCACGGCCGAAACGTTGCAGTACCAGCCAGGTACCCTTCAGATTCACGTTAATCACCGCATCGAAATCGGATTCAGGCATCTTCAGTAGAAAGTTATCTCGTGTAATGCCAGCGGAATTGATAACTATCGTCGGAGGACGCTTGTAGCGGTCAACCACTGCCTTCAGCACGGAATCGATACTATCCCCGGATGAGACATCCATTTCGTACGCAGCATTATCACCGGTTCCATTAAGCGATGATACCGTTTCGTGGGCGGCCTGTACATTCCGATCGACTGCAACGATGATCGCACCATCTCGGGCCAACAGTTTGCTTGTGGCACGTCCAATTCCAGAGCCGGCACCTGATGTTTACGTAACAATGTTTGCATTCGTTCGTTATGATGCACTTCGTTTTCGTAAATCCCTATGCTTACCGGTCACCAGTGCCAATTTTCCTGCCAAAGGTGTGGCCATCGTAGCGGCAGATGTATGAATATATGCCAAATGTAACAAAAACCGAGAATTTAATGCACGATTAGCTTTATCGGCGCCGATTAGCTTTATCACGTACGTATTCCAATCATATCAAAACAAACGAAACTCTTGCCATAAACATGCTTTTATGGCATGCATGACATAAACAATGTAAGGAATTATAGCAACATAAGTTGCGCAAATTTGATACATTTTCAAATCATTTTCTATCCGATTAGTTGCAAAAAGCTTGTTATTTAGAGTTTCTTTGAGAAATAGTGTGATTTAATCGTTTAGCATAATGTTCTTACTGAAAAGAAGCTGAACTATAACAGGGTGGTCCTTAAGGAGGAAAACAGACATTTTCCCAAATAGTAAGTTCCAGCGATTCCAGCGAATCGCGGAAATTCCACAACCTCTTTGCGGTCTTGTCCTGCTCCAGTAGTTCTCTAAACTGCTGACGATCGAGTGCTGTCGTTTGCCAATTAGTTTTCCCGGCCTTTGCGGCAGACGTATCAACATAATCGCTCCATCTCAGTTTGGGCCTGCCACGTGAGCTCGTGGCTATAACGACGCCTCCATTGTCCGCACACATAAGTGGAGTGCGTTGAGTAAAGAAGTTTCCTCACCCCGTCACTACATTCTTAGCAAACGCGACAAACGTAGCTCAATTTTCCAAAATAATTTTGCGATTCTGGCGCGACTTCATGGTTGTTTAACTTTTCTCTTGGAAAGTTTGTTTACGTTTTTAATCGAGCCGGTAGCGAGAAAATAATCTTGAATTAAATTAAATAATTTTAAACAAAGAAAATTATAATAAGTAATAAATTTATTGTTTTGATGAAGTTGATGAGAAAGGCAACGCGAATTTCTTGAAATACGTTTCTTTTCACTCAAATAATGCTTTAAATAGAAAAAAGATTAAAAAATAAAAAAAATTAAAAAAATTCTAGTCTAGTTCTAGTCGGTCTAGTGAAGTGATTCAAAAGATTGAGCAAAGAAACTTTATGTTGGGTGCCTGTGTCTACCGCGCTTGATGTGCCACTCACAAGTGACATTCGATGGTCACTTGGTGACGTGAGTACCCAGACACAGCATCCAGCCGATGAGTGTGCTCTCTTCTCCTGCGACCGTTGCCGAGGACGAATAAAGTGTGTTAGAAGAACACAATAGTGGCGACGAGGAGTAGAACCAGAAATTGGCATTCTGTTAAAAAAAAGGACACCTCATTACGATAAAAGATGCTGAACCCAGATGACCTTAACGGTGAACAGCAGCCATCGCGAAGCAGCCATGAAAGCCACCGGCAAAGCAGCGTCCCAGAGCCAAATACCGCATGGATACAAGAAATGTTTAAGCAGCAACAGTGTATCCTACACCAACAGCAGGAAGCTTTTTTGAAGCAACAAGAGAGTTTCTTAACGCAAATGATGTCATCGATGAATGTGCGTGAAACGAACGGACCGGAATTTTTGATCGAGTCGTTGGCAAAACAGGTGACGGAATTTCGGTACGATCCTGAGGAAAATCTTACTTTTGGTGCTTGGTATAGGCGGTTCGAGGGACTTTTTGAAAAGGATGCTGCAAAGCTACCGGATGTTGCCAAGATGCGATTGTTGTTGCGTAAACTTGGAGTGGCGGAGCATGAGCGATACAACAGCTATATATTGCCGCAAAAAGCATGTGATTTCGACTTTGCGGAAACAATAGTGAAACTGCGGGCACTGTTTGGTATAAAGGAGTCGGACGTTAGAAAAAGATACAAGTGCTTTCAGCTGCAGAAACTACCTACTGAAGACCATGTAACGTTCTCATGCCGGATAAATAAGGCTACCGTAGATGCGGAATTGGGCGGGATCAGCGAAGAAGCAGTGAAGTGTCTAATTTTTGTGTGCGGCCTGAAAGATGAAGAGGATGCTGATGTACGCATGAAATTGCTGAGCCGTATGGAAGAAAAGAAGGATATCACTCTGGCCCAACTAACAGATTTGTGTGATAATTTGGTAAATCTTAAAAAAGATACAACCTTCCTCGCAGGAGAGAGCAAAGTCCAAATGGTTGGCGAAGAAAAGTGTCGAAGCCCGAAAACGAAGTGGCAAAATAGTAGGGAGCTATATCCACGTGTGGAAAAAAGCAGAGTGGCATGTTTTTTGTGTGGAGAAGGCCACTGGGCTAGGAAGTGCACTTATAAGAGCCATAAATGCAGCAAGTGTTTTAAGTTTGGACACAAAGAAGGGTTTTGTAACGCGGCGTCTCGGTGGACAAGCAGAACGAAACAAACTCGCAACGTAAGAATCGTGTCGGTCAATGCAGTTAAGAGCGGACGTGGATGCGTAAATGTTACCATTAACGGAACACAGGTGGAAATGATGCTTGATACAGGTGCTGATATAACGATCATTTCACGTAGACTGTGGCATCATATTGGTAAACCAGCTCTAACCCCTTCAACGATAAAAGCGAGAACTGCATCAGGTGATCTTTTGCANTATTTGCACGTTTTGGCATGCCAACTGTTATTGTGAGCGATAATGGAACACAATTTACCAGCGCAGATTTTGCAGAGTTCTGCAACACAAATGGTATCGAGCACATATGCACAGCACCGTTCCATCCGCAGTCGAACGGACTTGCGGAACGGTTCGTTGACACTTTTAAAAGAGCGCTAAAGAAGATTAAGGAGGGAGGAAGCACCGTAACAGAGGCGATAGACACGTTTCTATTAACATACAGGAGTACGCCGAGCAAACTATTGGAATACCAATCACCTGCAGAAGTCATGTTCAATCGCAAGATTCGAACATGTTTGGAGCTACTTCGACCACAGCCAAGTTTAGATCCTGTTATAGAAGACGTTGGGACCGATCCGAGAAGGTTTAAGATCAACGATTTAGTCTATGCCAAACAACATCGTCGGAATAGTTGGAAATGGGTCCCAGGTGTGATAAGCGGATGCATCGGTAGAGTGATGTATGAAGTAATGATAGAGCATGGCAGGAAGTTACGTTCACACGTTAACCAGTTGCGGACACGAGTTGATGGAAACAGCGCCAGTAAAGTTGCAGCTAAACTGGGTTCTACTTCGAAGAGGTCGCTGCCTTTAAATCTATTGTTAGATGCATGGAACATGGTTGAGGAAGTCCATAATCCAGTCGCTAGTCCAAATACTAGTCAACAACCCGAAGTGATAGATATTGCCAAAGATAGTATGTCTTCATCGTTTTTGTCTTCATCGTCTGCACCGAGTTCTTCGTCATCGCCATCTTCGTCATCGTCTTCATCGTCATCGTCATCGTCCTTATCGTCACCGTCCTCATCGTCTTCGCCGTCCACACAGCTGTCTCCAGAAGCATGTTTGTCACCGATCTCGCCAGGGTTTGAAACAGCTGACAGTGGAACGCCTTCGCCTGTACAACCTCTACGTCGATCTTCGCGGGTTCGAAGATCGCCTCAGTGGATGGAAGCGTACAAGCGATTTTAAAGAAGGAGGGATGTTGGGTGCCTGTGTCTACCGCGCTTGATGTGCCACTCACAAGTGACATTCGATGGTCACTTGGTGACGTGAGTACCCAGACACAGCATCCAGCCGATGAGTGTGCTCTCTTCTCCTGCGACCGTTGCCGAGGACGGTATCGTTTTAGCTTATTCTGATTTTACGTATATTTATATTGTACACTATTTGTTTTTAGAATAAAGTGTGTTAGAAGAACACAATACTTTATTTAATCGATTTCCACAAAAGATTGTCCCCGAGGTACACGGTACCTCTAATACGTAGTTTTTAAAATTTGACATTCCATTACAGGACTTAAATTGTTTCACGAAAATATAGAAAAAAATCCCCTATAAACATCGCTTAAATAGTCGATCTTTGGCGGTACAATTGTCTTAATTATGCAATGCTATTTAACAGAATTAAGATTTTCTTATTCGCTGATGATTAGTAGCAAGCTAAAAAGAAGCCGCTTAATTCATAAAAGGAATTGAAGACAACAAAAAAAGGAAATTTACATTTTTAAGGACATTTGTTTTATGATGTAAAATTCTTTACTTCATTCGACTGGTCGACTTTGAAGCTTATTGTAGCTGTTTTCGCAACAAAAGTCTAGTTTTTCGGATACACTTGAATGAAAGAAATGGCTCTAAGTTACCAGAAAGTAGCACTGAAAAGGGTAGAGTAGAGTTTAGAGTGAATATAGACTGATATTTTAGAGATAATATGGCACTATTTCTCCATTAAAGCTTAATTTTCTCTTACTGGCTATGCATCATCAAAGCTGTTTAGCTGTTCTTCTATTGCATTTTGTCTTGTAAGAAGCTGTCGATACGCTTCCACACTCCAAGCGATGGTGCCAATCAATAGCAGGGCAATAAAACCGGCAACTCCTAGACCACCCATGAACAACCACTGCATTGTATCTGGAATGGAAGTGATAAATAATTAATCAGCATGTGTGTTTTGTACCATTTTTACAAAAGCATACCTTCCACGACAATATTCCATGTTTTGCTTGCCCGGCCCAAGCGGCTACTACCAACACATTTGTACGTGGCTTTAGTTTCGTTCAAATCAAGCGAAACGCGAATAAAATGTCCTTGCTGGTTTGTCAGATGATGGTCGTTTTTGAACCACACAATATCCGGCGTTGGTGTTCCGTCGATGTCACATTCCAACCGAAGCCGATCACCGAATGCGATCGTAACGTTCACAGTATCGTTTACGCTTACAACGTGCGGTTTGGAGGGATATCGTATCGATAGGTTCAATGTGTTCACTAGCAAAGTGCCATTGTTGTGGTGTGCTAGACAAGATGCTTCACTTTGGGATGCGTTTGTAATGTACGCACGGTGCGTTACAGTCCATGCGTAGTCGTCCATTTTCCCCATTAAATTGAAGGTACTTCCACCATGTTGAATGGTGAACTGATTCGTAAAATTATAAACATCCACCTGGCACACCAGATGCACTGTTTCATCGTACAGTACAACATCTGTCGGGGAAATGACGGCAAACGACATGGGAGTGGGAAAATTGCGCACGTAAAGAAATGCTTCCGTCACTGTGGTTCCCTCACTGTTCGAAGCCTCACAGGAAATAATGCCGGGTCCTGCTGCTATCGGCCAGGAAGGAACGATTGCCTCAAAGGTAGTTGTGTAGTTGAAAGGAGAATGCTGCAAAAAAGAGAGAGAAAAGTTGCATTTTAGTGTGTTTTCGAGATGGATCATGATTACGAGACGTACGCGCTGCAAGTGTTGTGGTAGAGTCGTACTTTTGTCACAGTGTTTTTCCCGATCGCCGTATAAATGATCCATTTTCAGCGGACTACAGGGTGTATAGGAAAAGGTAATGTTTGGTGTAGGATACGCATGTCCTTGGCACTGTAAGTTGATGTGGGTGGATTTTGTCAGAATGCTGTAATTGTCCATCTGCACGATAGGGCTACCTAGGGTAAATGGAACAAGCGTCACGTTTCAGGCTCAGATACCCGGATGGAATGAAGAACGTTTTCCTCATACCTACCTCGTATCAAGATATGTAGATGAAATAGTTCCAACTGTTGGTTGGAAATAGCTTTTACTTCAAACTGTCCACTATCTCCCATCGTTCCGTTTTGCACACTATACAACACGGCATCAGGTGAACGACTCTCGTAACATTCCCTACCATGCCTTCGGAAGTGATCACAGAAGCTGACGGTAGATTCATGATCGATATAAATATCTCCATTGAAAGGTGCATGATAAATGGTTAGCGAAAAGCTACCATGGCTCGGAACATCAAGGAAACCACTATTCTCTTCAGCATTGTATGTGGATCTTAGCCTCGAATAGTTATCAGTGGCGGATAGAACGTATAAGTTAAACTTGGCACAATCATTTACACTGGCACAGCATCGATAACTTCCGACGTGGGATTTATCCAGCGATCGGATGATTAGTGTTGCCCTGTTCGATTCTAACCGAACAGAGCTAGAATTGCTTAGTGGCTGAAATAGAACCAAAATGAAAAAACAAGTTTTGTAAATAAGGACACTATTGTGCATGCGTTTGCAATACACAACCTCATATTGTTCGTCGGATCCGTTGGATGAAAAATACCACAACAAAACCTTATCCGTTACGGAACTGAGACATTGCAGCTGTAGCATGTTATGTTCGATGCCAATTCTTGGACCACTGATAAACATTAATGGCTTCGAGGAACCATCCACTAATAAAATAAACAACTTCATCTTAAGATTCAACACAGACACACACGCATTAACAATCCACTGCTTACCAAGAAGGATCGTAAGTAAGGGGAGCAATTTTAAGAACGAGATTACCATTGTGTAGTATGAAATAAAAATAATTCCCGGATATTCACAACTTCACCAACTGTATACCACTGAGCTGCACTGAAATTAACGTTTGCGAGAATTCCTTTAGCAAGTCTTCAATTTTACCAAAAACATGATCGTCTCAGAACAACTTACAATCACGCAATGATGAAGGCTGTGAATACGAACGAGCAAACGAGCTGTTTCTAGTACGATTTAACGTTGATTCATGTCTATTTTATAGATGGTGTCTATTATTTAGTCAATTAATCATTTAAATGTCTACAATTTCAATATATGGAGGTGTAAGTTTTTTTACTGACGAATTTATTTTATTTCTTGTCAAAGTCAATATTTATTTAAGAATTAATGGTTTCTAACACGTAGTCATACTTCAGCTTCATATCATTAGCTTTAGAGTAGTTTATTAATCACTACTCACTGCTGGCATTACTTGTAATATATTGTAATTTATTGAATTGAATTTATTATTTTGTATACCTTTCCCATGATACAGTAGGGCAGACTTATTTTAAGACTTATCTGAACTATTATTTTATTATTTTAAAATTTGTGATATTTGAGATGTGATTCAACAGTTTACAGATATCAAAATCTAATGCATGTGACCAAGAGCTGGAAATAATTATAATCGAAATAGCTCTACCAGCGAGCAGACTTTAGCTCAACCTGAAGATGAACGAAAACTAAAACAAAATTTGCGCTCAAATGAATTTAAAATATTTTTTTTACAAAGAACAATTTTCTGACGTATAACAAGAAAAAACAATAATTTAAATGTTACTATAACATATTTTATTTCATATTTTGATCGTTAATATAGAACTGTTTTTTTTATATTCAGCAAACCGAATTTTTGAGAAGTTGCATCATACTCTCGCTTGAGGGAGGCATTTTGAGCAACTATCGTGACTAAGAGACAACCTTTAATTGAGCGGAGCGGCATAAACCCAGTGACCTTCAATTCTGTTGGAACTAGCGGAAGTTGGAGCCAAAACTATGTTTCATAATTTTCTCTTTCATCAAGCTATATAGATCATCGCTCTGCGTTAAAATTCATTAAAGATTTCGTTAATACTGTTAGTAATTAAAGGTTGTTTTTAATCGCAGCTAAATGCAGTTCATAGAACACATAATTACAGACCGCAGGATGGGAAAACAATAAGCATAATTATTTAAATAAACTGTTTCAAGGGGTTTTCCTACTGTAATGCAATATTGAGTAGTTTTTTTTTCGCGGTTAATTTCAATGACAAATCAATGATGGTAGACCAGATTGTCTATTAAAACAATCTATGAACTGTTTAATTTAAACTACTTTTAGTCATAACCTTCCTAAAGTTTTATCTTAAATAATTGAGCTGTTGTTTGATGGATGTCGTTTGCATGTATTGCTAAGGCAGATACTGTCCTATCTCATTTAATTGCTGAGCTCAGTTTGATCTTGATGTGATGTGATTACCAAAAAAACGCCAACAATTAAAATGGGGATTCACAAATGTCAAAAATTACACCCCCAATATAAGCGACCTGTTCCATTCTAGGGCAGTCAAGTTTGGAAACTCTTTTCGCGAAACATGGACAACGCGTGGTTAGTCCCATTCCGCTGTACATTGGTGACGGTGTTTCTGTTCCTTGCCCTGTGCCACAGCACAACAACAGCCGTAGAAGTGGATGGCGGTGGTAATGGAAAGCAACCTGGTACGATGGTTTTCGCCAGGCACACTGCATCCGACCACGTGCGTGAAGTTCTTGGACGTGTCTTCGGGAGGGACGATCGATCGTACTCTGGCAGCCACAGTGCGAGCTCGAGCGACGAACGAAGTGACCGTGGAGATCGTTGGGGCCGGAAACGAGACACTTGCCGGTATGTGAGTCGTTCGGGGAAGTTTTGCAAGTGTAACTGCTACGATCGTAACGATTGACAATATTCCGGGATTTTCGGCCAATACTGAATAAAGAATCATGGACAAGGCAATCTTCTCTGATCTATTGTTGTACGAGAATATCTATGCCTAGGAGATGATAATAAAAAAGTCAATGATTTTATTTCGTTTAGTTGCTATTTTAATTACACCAAGTCTACAAGAGGTTTTAGTATCAAGAATCACTATGTGACGGGTTGAGAGGGCCAAATAATAGATCACATTTCATGGCATATTTAACCACATTCTACATTGATCGGTCATAACAATATTTTTCTATACTAATAAGGCTGCAGAAAGTTATTTATTGTGAGCTCTAACACATTTAATCCAATTTAGTGTTTTTTGTTGTTTTGGAATGTTGTTACTGTTCCTGATTTGTATCTTTTTATTCAGTTCTGCATCTCACTGTCGTGCTTGACAATGTCGTCTTTCCTTAATACTATATTTGATTCGTA
>CM028103.1:17665905-17686205 GCA_016170015.1 Anopheles longipalpis | reverse complement strand
CTATTGCTAACGAGTAAAAATGTTACGGTGGGACATATGGCTTCACAAGTTTGTTATACATTTCTGTACGGCAAAACATACCGTGCATTGGCAGGTAAGCATCCGTAACATGAACTTTGGATTAGTACTTCAATGTTTAAATGTTTATAACAATAGATAGGAGTATGGTTAATTAATTGTAGTAGACAGACAAAGATTGTTGTGACCAGAAGTAGATTATCTACATTAATTTCGATAAAAAATATTCTTTTATTTCTCCAGCAAAACTACCAACCCTCCATCCGTTTGTGGGAAACTCACCGGAAGAAGTAAAGCTCTTCGCCTACACTGCAGGAAGGGAATTGGTTTTAAATACGATACTGGGAGATAAACGCCTTGACTATCATGTTTTTGTGCAGCAATTGTCCGCTGTGTTACTGTCATTTTTGGGTAATACGGTACTGAAAAAGTTAGCCGAACAGGAAACCACAGTTGCTGAAAAGATCGTGCCTTTGCTAGTACAGATTGTTTTAAAGCAATTTGAGGAGAAGATTATCAAAAGCCTTGGCAATTTTGTAAGTATTGTGTGGTAAATATAGCTATTTACCGGATAGCTATTGAGGTTGGATATTTTTGTTGCAGGTTAACGAATTTTTCACCAAATTTGACGTCGCTAGAAGTGATGCACCGTGTATTTTTAACGATCCCAAAGCGATCCAGCTAATGCTAACGATAGTGGAGTGTGCCAGAATACATAATCAGTTGTACGTGGTGTATATACAATATTATTTTATATATGGGAGTATGCCGATTATTGACGATGTTTAACTCTTCATTCCGTAGGTTTCCACAGTATAAAGTATCTGTTAACTATCTACCAATCGCGCAAGCTTCCCAATTTTGTCAAGCACATTTCAAAGCGATCTTGTACGGTGAGTTGTGGTATCGGGAGGAAGAGCAAAAGGAGAACGGGGCAGGGAAAAAGAATCCGGCACTCTTGAACATAATGAAAGCTTGTCATCTGGCTATTGGTGATAATGATGCTGTGAAACCCTTCCTGAATCCGTTGCACGAGCAGATGGAATACTACCGTTTAAACCAGAATTACGCTCAATGTTTGGTTATGCAAGATGCTACTTTGGCTTGGCGCGGTAACACAGGAGAGGACACTAGCCAAATCGTTCAGGAAAGTACAAGCCAGAGTTTGTTACAACAGCTAAAAGATTCTTGTTTATACGGTTTGGCTAGATCGTTACATGCAGCAGATCAGATCGATTACGAATGTGCCTGGCGTTTATCTGACTGGAATGTCGTAAACGATGTAATTGACAATCCTGGGCCCGATGGAAAACAAGATACGGTCGGCCTAAATGTACATAAGCTCTTTGAACGATCACATTACACTGCACTGAAATGTTTACATCTGAGAGATGAGCTAGCGGTAGAGAATGCCATCGTTGATGCACAGCGAGCCATTAGTGACATTTTCAAACTAACCAGCATTGAATCGACTAAATGCATCTATCAAGGTTTGTGTCGTTTGCGAATGCTTCAGCAGATAGAAGATTTCGGTGGAATACATTTTGCTAAACAAATCGACTGTGAGCCGGATATGCTGCAGAAGTGGAAGGAACAAGATGAACTTCCGCACAGCGAATTTAAGCTAATGGAATGCATCCTATCGCAACGTCTATCCATCTTAAGCACTGCCAGCATTCGGGCGAAACGCAAATGGGTTGTGCCAGCTGTCTATAGCACCATGCTGCTCTTAATTCACGAATCGCGTCTGAGAGGATACGATGATTGTGCGATACGCAACGTTGCGCTGATCGGCAGGGAAAAGCTACCCGCAAACATTCAATCGATCGTNTTGCTTGAAAAAGCGCAGCTAAATTGGACGTCCGGTCATCGGCTGGTGGCGCGTGAACTGGTATGGGAAGTAATGAACAGTACCGAGTATAACAATCCTATGGTAAAAGCGGTCGCATGTAGACTGTACGGCGAGTTTCAAGCGGAAGGACACTTGCAAGAGATAAAGTCCTTATGTGCAGATTACTTCCAACAGGCGGAAAAGTGTGTAAATTTTGTTTTGGCGAAGGAAAAGAGGGATCACAAAACAGTTCCTGATACGATACCTGCTACCCATCGTTGCTTTGATGTCGATCGCAGCTACACTGTGCAGCACACTGTCGCCAAATATGCTGATCGCGAGTTTGTACGGGTATGGAAACATTTTTCATCTCAAACGATATTAATTCTAACGGACGTAAATTGTGTTTTATCTTCCTTTAGCTCAGCAAATTTTTCCGCTCACAGGAATGGGAAGCGCGTAAAATCAACCTAGTCAAAATGGAAGAGGAAGCGACTCGTCTGAAGGCAGAAGCAGCACGCGCAACAGATCAGCGGCGCAAAGATCTTGGTCGATCGCTGCATTTCATGCACAAAAACTTGCTGCGAGATAAGAAAGCTGCAGAGGAAGTGGAACAAACGCGGTGGGATTATTTGCATTTGGCACTGTGCTATTACCTGAAGTACGCTAAGCAAACAACGATCGTAAGCGATCTGGTGATATTTCGGATCATTTCTCTATGGTTAAACAATCAGGAGAATAAGAAAACGAGGGAGCTAATTGAAGAATCACTGCTCACTGTTCCCTCCTACAAATTTATTGCGGTACTACCTCAGCTTACTCCGAGAGTAGGAATAGACAGTGACGTTGGTGCATTGGTACAAAAAGTATTGATACGATGTGCACGCGATCATCCGCATCACACGCTACCGTTTGTGTTTGCACAATTGCATGCGTTCAAGGATCAACCGGATCATGAGTATGTGTTTCTTAAATTGTAATATGACATATTTAAGAATCTGTATATGTATTTTCCTTCCATTTCTACAGAACTCCTGCTAACGATAATCGTTTATTAGGCGTGCGAGAAGTTTATAAGAAGCTAAATCAAGTACCAGAACTAGAAAAACTGCTACAACAGACAGAAAGGATGAATCTCGCTCTCATTGAGTTGGCCAACAAAACTCTTTCCACCAGCCCCTCTTTTCGCGAGTACACCATGACCAAGAGGGATCCATTGGGACAGTTGGAGAATTTGGACCTTATCCATTGTCCCACGGTAGAGCTGCCGGTGATGACATGTGGAAACTATCGCGGAAGGAACGTGGGAATCAAACGATGGGATCCGAAGGTCATCGGAGTGGGTGGAATTAATGCTCCGAAAAAACTCTACTGCGTGTGCTTGAATGGAACGAAACAGACACAGCTACTAAAGGGCAAGGATGATATGCGGCAAGATGCAGTAATGCAACAGGTATTCGGGATTTTAAACATTTTACTACGTCACGACGAAGAGACGGCCCATCGAAAACTATCTGTGCGCACGTACAAGGTGGTACCATTGTCGCGACAGAGTGGAATTTTAGAATGGTGTAACAATACGATGCCGATCGGTGCGTGGTTGCTAACCGGACATGTAAAGTATCGGCCACAAGACATAGAACCTTCTGCGGCACGTAAAAAGTTTACCAATGTAAGCCGAATGTGTAATAGCTTACCTAAAGAAAGTGAGCAAGCTTACCAACAGTTTTCGTTTCATTTAATTTATTTTCTTACAGAACGCTCAAGCTGGCATGACGGTGGAGAAAAAGCTGCAGAACTATTTGGATATCTGTAACAAAATCCAACCCGTCTTTCGGCATTACTTTCTCGAGGAATATCTCAAACCCGGTGTGTGGTTCGAGCGTCAGCAAAAATACATTAAGAGTGTTGCCGCCAATTCGATGATCGGATACGTGCTCGGAATCGGTGATCGACACGTGCAAAACATCTTGATCGACAAACTTAGCGGGGAAGTGATACACATCGATTTCGGTATAGCATTTGAAATGGGGAAAAATTTACCCACGCCGGAAACTGTTCCCTTTCGGCTAACGCGTGACATCGTGGATGGAATGGGGATCAGTGGTGTAGAGGGAGTATTCAGGAAGTACGTATTCAATTCCATGTGGAGCTCTGTTGCACTTTACATTTCGCTGAAAGGAAACATTTTGATTTGGTTTGCAGATCGTGTGAAAAAACACTAGAAGTGCTACGAAATAATCAGACGGTAATACTCGCCATTCTGGAAGTACTGTTGTACGATCCTCTGTACTCGTGGAACGTGCTTTCGAACAAGAAGGCCGATCGTCGGCAACAGCAAGCATACCTTTCGACATCAGCTGACGAATCGGATGGTAACGAACCTGTGGGATTCCCGATACGAAGAGACATCAACGTGACGGCCGAGCGAACCCTAATGCAAGTGGAGGAGAAACTGTTGGGGCAGGAAGATAACAAGTACATCTCGGTCGAAGGTCAGGTACAGATGCTGATCTTCAATGCGACTAATGACCGTAATCTCTGTCAGTTGTTTGCTGGATGGCAACCTTATCTGTAACCATGTGAGTGCTGCTCTTCGTAGTTGTGATATTATAAATCTTTAACTCATTTTTTTGAAACTCATCTTCAATAGCAAAATATTCCTATATTTTTAGCAAATATATTCCAAAAACAATTATTCACAACATTAAATGCATGGTTGTAGGAGGTAGCACGTTTTAAAAGAGGTAGCTTTTAGCTATAACATCTGTACGGATCCTTGAGTGCAGAAAGTTCAGGTGAACGGTTGTCTATCCTCCGGTCACTTCGATAGAAGTACCATTCACGTAGCTGCTTTTATCCGATGCCAAAAAGGCTGCTACTTCACCAATTTCTGCAAAATAGAAATAAGGTGGTTTAATTAAATTATTTTAAATTCAATACCGACTGTGTGCCACATTTTTACGTTGATATACTTACCCTCCGGATTGCCATAGCGGCGTAAGGCACACTGCATGATAATCATATCTTTCACCTTTTGCGGCACTGTCCCCGTCATTGGTGTATGGATGAATCCGGGCACGATAGCATTTACGCGTATATTGTATCGTCCAAATTCGCGAGCCACCACCTTAGTCATAGCTTCAACACCGGCTTTACTGGGCGAGTAGTTTGACTGGCCCATGTTCCCAGTACGGGCAACGATCGACGATACATTAACCATCGATCCAGCCAGCTCGTGCTCGATCATTGCACGGCCGAAACGTTGCAGTACCAGCCAGGTACCCTTCAGATTCACGTTAATCACCGCATCGAAATCGGATTCAGGCATCTTCAGTAGAAAGTTATCTCGTGTAATGCCAGCGGAATTGATAACTATCGTCGGAGGACGCTTGTAGCGGTCAACCACTGCCTTCAGCACGGAATCGATACTATCCCCGGATGAGACATCCATTTCGTACGCAGCATTATCACCGGTTCCATTAAGCGATGATACCGTTTCGTGGGCGGCCTGTACATTCCGATCGACTGCAACGATGATCGCACCATCTCGGGCCAACAGTTTGCTTGTGGCACGTCCAATTCCAGAGCCGGCACCTGATGTTTACGTAACAATGTTTGCATTCGTTCGTTATGATGCACTTCGTTTTCGTAAATCCCTATGCTTACCGGTCACCAGTGCCAATTTTCCTGCCAAAGGTGTGGCCATCGTAGCGGCAGATGTATGAATATATGCCAAATGTAACAAAAACCGAGAATTTAATGCACGATTAGCTTTATCGGCGCCGATTAGCTTTATCACGTACGTATTCCAATCATATCAAAACAAACGAAACTCTTGCCATAAACATGCTTTTATGGCATGCATGACATAAACAATGTAAGGAATTATAGCAACATAAGTTGCGCAAATTTGATACATTTTCAAATCATTTTCTATCCGATTAGTTGCAAAAAGCTTGTTATTTAGAGTTTCTTTGAGAAATAGTGTGATTTAATCGTTTAGCATAATGTTCTTACTGAAAAGAAGCTGAACTATAACAGGGTGGTCCTTAAGGAGGAAAACAGACATTTTCCCAAATAGTAAGTTCCAGCGATTCCAGCGAATCGCGGAAATTCCACAACCTCTTTGCGGTCTTGTCCTGCTCCAGTAGTTCTCTAAACTGCTGACGATCGAGTGCTGTCGTTTGCCAATTAGTTTTCCCGGCCTTTGCGGCAGACGTATCAACATAATCGCTCCATCTCAGTTTGGGCCTGCCACGTGAGCTCGTGGCTATAACGACGCCTCCATTGTCCGCACACATAAGTGGAGTGCGTTGAGTAAAGAAGTTTCCTCACCCCGTCACTACATTCTTAGCAAACGCGACAAACGTAGCTCAATTTTCCAAAATAATTTTGCGATTCTGGCGCGACTTCATGGTTGTTTAACTTTTCTCTTGGAAAGTTTGTTTACGTTTTTAATCGAGCCGGTAGCGAGAAAATAATCTTGAATTAAATTAAATAATTTTAAACAAAGAAAATTATAATAAGTAATAAATTTATTGTTTTGATGAAGTTGATGAGAAAGGCAACGCGAATTTCTTGAAATACGTTTCTTTTCACTCAAATAATGCTTTAAATAGAAAAAAGATTAAAAAATAAAAAAAATTAAAAAAATTCTAGTCTAGTTCTAGTCGGTCTAGTGAAGTGATTCAAAAGATTGAGCAAAGAAACTTTATGTTGGGTGCCTGTGTCTACCGCGCTTGATGTGCCACTCACAAGTGACATTCGATGGTCACTTGGTGACGTGAGTACCCAGACACAGCATCCAGCCGATGAGTGTGCTCTCTTCTCCTGCGACCGTTGCCGAGGACGAATAAAGTGTGTTAGAAGAACACAATAGTGGCGACGAGGAGTAGAACCAGAAATTGGCATTCTGTTAAAAAAAAGGACACCTCATTACGATAAAAGATGCTGAACCCAGATGACCTTAACGGTGAACAGCAGCCATCGCGAAGCAGCCATGAAAGCCACCGGCAAAGCAGCGTCCCAGAGCCAAATACCGCATGGATACAAGAAATGTTTAAGCAGCAACAGTGTATCCTACACCAACAGCAGGAAGCTTTTTTGAAGCAACAAGAGAGTTTCTTAACGCAAATGATGTCATCGATGAATGTGCGTGAAACGAACGGACCGGAATTTTTGATCGAGTCGTTGGCAAAACAGGTGACGGAATTTCGGTACGATCCTGAGGAAAATCTTACTTTTGGTGCTTGGTATAGGCGGTTCGAGGGACTTTTTGAAAAGGATGCTGCAAAGCTACCGGATGTTGCCAAGATGCGATTGTTGTTGCGTAAACTTGGAGTGGCGGAGCATGAGCGATACAACAGCTATATATTGCCGCAAAAAGCATGTGATTTCGACTTTGCGGAAACAATAGTGAAACTGCGGGCACTGTTTGGTATAAAGGAGTCGGACGTTAGAAAAAGATACAAGTGCTTTCAGCTGCAGAAACTACCTACTGAAGACCATGTAACGTTCTCATGCCGGATAAATAAGGCTACCGTAGATGCGGAATTGGGCGGGATCAGCGAAGAAGCAGTGAAGTGTCTAATTTTTGTGTGCGGCCTGAAAGATGAAGAGGATGCTGATGTACGCATGAAATTGCTGAGCCGTATGGAAGAAAAGAAGGATATCACTCTGGCCCAACTAACAGATTTGTGTGATAATTTGGTAAATCTTAAAAAAGATACAACCTTCCTCGCAGGAGAGAGCAAAGTCCAAATGGTTGGCGAAGAAAAGTGTCGAAGCCCGAAAACGAAGTGGCAAAATAGTAGGGAGCTATATCCACGTGTGGAAAAAAGCAGAGTGGCATGTTTTTTGTGTGGAGAAGGCCACTGGGCTAGGAAGTGCACTTATAAGAGCCATAAATGCAGCAAGTGTTTTAAGTTTGGACACAAAGAAGGGTTTTGTAACGCGGTGTCTCGGTGGACAAGCAGAACGAAACAAACTCGCAACGTAAGAATCGTGTCGGTCAATGCAGTTAAGAGCGGACGTGGATGCGTAAATGTTACCATTAACGGAACACAGGTGGAAATGATGCTTGATACAGGTGCTGATATAACGATCATTTCACGTAGACTGTGGCATCATATTGGTAAACCAGCTCTAACCCCTTCAACGATAAAAGCGAGAACTGCATCAGGTGATCTTTTGCACATCGTAGGCGAGTTTGCCTGTTCCATGATTGTAGGAAAACAATGCAAGAATTGCACGATCCGAGTAACAACGGCGGATTTGGCGCTTTTTGGGAAAGATTCCATGGACGCGTTTAATTTGTGGAATGNTGTGATTTAATCGTTTAGCATAATGTTCTTACTGAAAAGAAGCTGAACTATAACAGGGTGGTCCTTAAGGAGGAAAACAGACATTTTCCCAAATAGTAAGTTCCAGCGATTCCAGCGGATCGCGGAAATTCCACAACCTCTTTGCGGTCTGTAGTTTTCCCGGCCTTTGCGGCGGACGTATCAACACCATCGCTCCATCTCAGTTTGGGCCTACCACGTGAGCTCGTGGCTATAACGACGCCTCCATTGTCCTTCCACACATAAGTGGAGTGCGTTGAGTAAAGAAGTTTCCTCACCCCGTCACTACATTTTAGCAAACGCGACAAACGTAGCTCAATTTTCCAAAATAATTTTGCGATTCTGGCACTACTTCGTGGTTGTTTCACTTTTCTCGTGCAAAGTTTGTTTACGTTTTTAATCGAGCCGGTAGCGAGAAAATAATCTTGAATTAAATTAAATAATTTTAAACAAAGAAAATTATAATAAGTAATAAATTTATTGTTTTGATGAAGTTGATGGGAAAGGCACCGCGAATTTATTTTAATGCGAATTTGTTGAAATACGTTTCTTTTCACTCAAATAATGCTTTAAATAGAAAAAAAAGATTAAAAAATAATAAAAAAATTGAAAAAATGTTTTAAGTTTGAAAATTTGCTAAGGCTATAGTCTTAGGTTTTTTGGGAAATTTAGCAAAATTTATAAATTGATGTATTTTAATGCGAATTTGTTGAAATACGTTTCTTTTCACTCAAATAATGCTTTAAATAGAAAAAAGATTAAAAAATAAAAAAAAATTCTGTAAATTTGAAAATCTTCTAAGCCTATAGCCTTAGCCTTTTTTTGGGGAAATTTAGTAGAATTTATAAATTGATGTATTTTAATGCGAATTTGTTGAAATACGTTTCTTTTCACTCAAATAATGCTTTAAATAGAAAAAAGATTAAAAAATAAAAAAAAAATTCTGTAAATTTGAAAATCTTCTAAGCCTATAGCCTTAGCCTTTTTTTGGGAAAATTTAGTAAAATTTATAAATTGATGTATTTTAATGCAAATTTGTTGAAATACGTTTCTTTTCACTCAAATAATGCTTCAAATAGAAAAAAGATTAAAAAATAAAAAAAAAATAAAAAAAATTTTAGTCTAGTTCTAGTCGGTCTAGTGAAGTGATTCAAAAGATTGAGCAAAGAAACTTTATTTAATCGATTTCCACAAAAGATTGTCCCCGAGGTACACGGTACCTCTAATACGTAGTTTTTAAAATTTGACATTCCATTACAGGACTTAAATTGTTTCACGAAAATATAGAAAAAAAAATCCCCTATAAACATCACTTAAATAGTCGATCTTTGGCGGTACAATTGTCTTAATTATGCAATGCTATTTAATAGAATTAAGATTTTCTTATTCGGTGATGATTAGTAGCAAGCTAAAAAGAAGCCGCATAATCCATAAAAGGAATTAAAGACAACAAAAAAAAGGAAATTTACATTTTAAAGGACATTTGTTTTATGATGTAAAATTCTTTACTTCATTCGACTGGTCGACTTTGAAGCTTATTGTAGCTGTTTTCGCAACAAAAGTCTACTTTTTCCGATACACTTGAAAGCAAGAAATGGCTCTAAGTTACCAGAAAAGGGTAGTTTTAGAGCAAATAACTTTGAAATAAACTCGAAGTTGATATTTTAGAGATAATATGGCACTATTTCTTCATTAAAGCTTAATTTTTTCTTACTGGCTATGCATCATCAAAGCTGTTTAGCTGTTCTTCTATTGCATTTTGTCTTGTAAGAAGCTGTCGATACGCTTCCACACTCCAAGCGATGGTGCCAATCAATAGCAGGGCAATAAAACCGGCAACTCCTAGACCACCCATGAACAACCACTGCATTGTATCTGGAATGGAAGTGATAAATAATTAATCAGCATGTGTGTTTTGTACCATTTTTACAAAAGCATACCTTCCATGACAATATTCCATGTTTTGCTTGCCCGGCCCAAGCGGCTACTACCAACACATTTGTACGTGGCTTTAGTTTCGTTCAAATCAAGTGAAACGCGAATAAAATGTCCTTGCTGGTTTGTCAGATGATGGTCGTTTTTGAACCACACAATATCCGGCGTTGGTGTTCCGTCGATGTCACATTCCAACCGAAGCCGATCACCGAATGCGATCGTAACGTTCACAGTATCGTTTACGCTTACAACGTGCGGTTTGGAGGGATATCGTATCGATAGGTTCAATGTGTTCACTAGCAAAGTGCCATTGTTGTGGTGTGCTAGACAAGATGCTTCATTTTGGGATGCGTTTGTAATGTACGCACGGTGCGTTACAGTCCATGCGTAGTCGTCCATTTTCCCCATTAAATTGAAGGTACTTCCACCATGGTGAATGGTGAACTGATTCGTAAAATTATAAACATCCACCTGGCACACCAGATGCACTGTTTCATCGTACAGTACAACATCTGTCGGGGAAATGACGGCAAACGACATGGGAGTGAGAAAATTGCGCACGTAAAGAAATGCTTCCGTCGCTGTGGTTCCCTCACTGTTCGAAGCCTCACAGGAAATAATGCCGGGTCCTGCTGCTATCGGCCAGGAAGGAACGATTGCCTCAAAGGTAGTTGTGTAGTTGAAAGGAGAATGCTGCAAAAAAGAGAGAAAAGTTGCATTTTAGTGTGTTTTCGAGATGGATCATGATTACGAGACGTACGCGCTGCAAGTGTTGTGGTAGAGTCGTACTTTTGTCACAGTGCTTTTCCCGATCGCCGTATAAATGATCCATTTTCAGCGGACTACAGGGTGTATAGGAAAAGGTAATGTTTGGTGTAGGATACGCATGTCCATCGCACTGTAAGTTGATGTGGGTGGATTTTGTCAGAATGCTGTAATTGTCCATCTGCACGATAGGGCTACCTAGGGTAAATGGAACAAGCGTCACATTTCAAGCACAGATAACCGGATGGAATGAAGAACGTTTTCCTCATACCTACCTCGTATCAAGATATGTAGATGAAATAGTTCCAACTGTTGGTTGGAAATAGCTTTTACTTCAAACTGTCCACTATCTTCCATCGTTCCGTTTTGCACACTATACAACACGGCATCAGGTGAACGATTTTCGTAACATTCCCTACCATGCTTTCGGAAGTGATCACAGAAGCTGACGGTAGATTCATGATCGATATAAATATCTCCATTGAAAGGTGCATGATAAATGGTTAGCGAAAAGCTACCATGGCTCGGAACATCAAGGAAACCACTGTTCTCTTCAGCATTGTATGTGGATCTTAGCCTCGAATAGTTATCAGTGGCGGATAGAACGTATAAGTTAAACTTAGCACAATCATTTACACTGGCACAGCATCGATAACTTCCGACGTGGGATTTATCGAGCGATCGGATGATCAGTGTTGCCCTGTTCGATTCTAACCGAACAGAGCTAGAATTGCTTAGTGGCTGAAATAGAACCAAAAAAGAAAAGAAAAGTTTTGTAATTAAGGACACTGTTTTACATGCGTTTGTAATACACAACCTCATATTGTTCGTCGGATCCGTTGGATGAAAAATACCACAACAAAACCTTATCCGTTACGGAACAGAGACATTGCAGCTGTAGCATGTTATGTTCGATGCCAATTCTTGGACCACTAATAAACATTAATGGCTTCGAGGAACCATGCACTAATAAAATAAACAACTTCATCTTAAGATTCAACACAGACACACACGCATTAACAATCCACTGCTTACCAAGAGGGATCGTAAGTAAGGGGAGCAATTTTAAGAACAAGATTACCATTGTGTAGTATGAAATAAAAATAATTCCGGGATATTCACAACTTCACCAAACTGTATACCACTGAGCTACACTGAAATTACCGTTTGCGGGAATTCCTTTAGCAATTCTTCAATTATACCAAAACATGATCGTCCCAGAACTACTTACAATCACGCAATGATGAAGGCTGTGAATACGAACGAGCAAACGAGCTGTTTCTAGTACGATTTAACGTTGATTCATGTCGATTTTATAGATGGTGTCTATTATTTAGTCAATTAATCATTTAAATGTCTACAATTTCAATACATGGAGGTGTAAGTTTTACTGACGAATTTATTTTATTTCTTGTCAAAGTCAATATTTATTTAAGAATTAATGGTTTCTAACACGTAGTCATACTTCTGCTTCATATCATTCGCTTTAGAGTAGTTTATTAATCACTACTCACTGTTGGCATTACTTGTAATATATTGTAATTTATTGAATTGAATTTATTATTTTGTATACCTTTCCCATGATACAGTAGGGCAGACTTATTTTAAGACTTATCTGAACTATTATTCTTTTATTTTAAATTTATGGTATTTGAGATGTGATTCAAAACAGTTTAAAGATCTCAAAATCCAATGCATGTGACCAAGAGGAGGAAATAATTATAATCGAAATAGTTGTACCAGCGAGCAGACTTTAGCTCAACCTGAAGATAAACGAAAACTAAAACAAAATTTGCGCTCAAATGAATTTAAAATATTTTTTTTACAAAGAACAATTTTCTGACGTATAACAAGAAAAAACAATAATTTAAATGTTACTATAACATATTTGTATTATATTTCATATTTTGATCGTTAATATAGAACTGTTTTTTTTATATTCAGCAAACCGAATTTACGAGAAGTTGCATCATACTCTCGCTTGAGTGAAGCATTTTGAGCCTCTCTATCGTGACTAAGAGACACCCTTTAATTAAGCGGAGCGGCATAAACCCAGTGACCTTCAATTCTGTTGGAAGGAGCGGAAGTTGGAGCCAAAAAACTGTTTCATAATTTTCTCTTTCATCAAGCTAAATAGATCATCGCTATGCGTTACATTGTGGATAAAAATTCATTAAAGATTTCGTTAATACTGTTAGTAATTAAAGGTTGTTTTTAATCGCAGGTAAATGCAGTTCATAGAACACATAATTACAGACCGCGGGATGGGAAAACAATAAGCATAATTATTTAGGTAAACTGTTTCAAGGGGTTTTCCTACTACTCAATGCAATATTGAGTAGTTTTTTTTCGCTGTTTATTTCAATGACAAATCAATGATGGTACCAGATTGTCTATTACAAAACAATCTATGAACTGTTTAATTATTTTTTAAGTCATAACCTTCCTAAAGTTTTATCTTAAATAATTGAGCTGTTGTTTGATGGATGTCGTTTGCATGTATTGCTAAGGCAGATACTGTCCTATCACATTTAATTGCTGAGCTCAGTTTGATCTTGATGTGATGTGATTACCAAAAAAACGCCAACAATTAAAATGGGGATTCACAAATGTCAAAAATTACACCCGCAATATAAGCGACCTGTTCCATTCTAGGGCAGTCGAGTTGGGAAACTCTTTTCGCGAAACATGGACAACGCGTGGTTAGTTCCATTCCGCTGTACATTGGTGACGGTGTTGCTGTTCCTTGCCCTGTGCCACAGCACAACCACAGCCGTAGAAGTGGGTGGCGGTGGTAATGGAAAGCAACCTGGTACGATGGTTTTCGCCAGGCACACTGCATCCGACCACGTGCGTGAAGTTCTTGGACGTGTCTTCGGGAGGGACGATCGATCGTACTCTGGCAGCCACAGTGCGAGCTCGAGCGACGAACGAAGTGACCGTGGCGATCGTTGGGGCCGGAAACGAGACACTTGCCGGTATGTGAGTCGTTCGGGGAAGTTTTGCAAGTGTAACTGCTACGATCGTAACGATTGACAACATTCCGGGATTTTCAGTCAACACTGAATAAGGAATCATGGGCAAGGCAATCTTCTCTGATCCATTATTGTACGAGGATATCTTTGCCTGGGAGATGATAATAAAAAAGTCAATGCTTTTATTTCGTTTAGTTACTATTTTAATTACATCAAGTCTACAAGAGGTTTTATAGTATCAAGAATCACTATGTGACGGCTTGTGAGGGCCAAATTATTATTCACTTTTCATCGCTCATTATACCATATTCTACATTCATCGGTCGTAACAATATTTTTCTATACTAGTAAGGCTGCAGAAAGTTATTTATTGTGAGCTTTAACACATTTAATCCAATTTAGTATTTTTTGTTGTTTTGGAATGTTGTTACTGTTCCTGATTTGTATCTTTTTATTCAGTTCTGCATCTCACTGTCGTGCTTGACAATGTCGTCTTTCCTTAATACTATATTTGATTCGTATTTTTGTTGAACTGTGCTTACTCTACTATTTGATTTATCCTCACCGAAAGGCAATACGAATGCGGTGCTTCTGTTATTTTAGACTTTTCGGTGATTTAAAAAAAACATTCAATTTCAAATATTCCATGTTTTATTAGGCATATTGTAAAATAGTTTTAAATCGCAATATTCTCACTGGTTGAGCGTAAGTATGTAAGGCAACCAAACGGTTAGTGATCATGCTCGTGATACACAAGGCAGTGATGTCGATAGAAACGTTGAAAGATGATGGTGATCGTTAATTTTTTTACAGATGAGAGAGCAACAAAGAAAAGTAAAATTATGTTTTAAATATAAACGTTTTTGTCAACCCTGATGGCTGTTTGGACTTGTTGGAAACTCAAAGACATGGCAATAATTTAGCAGAACCATCTCAGTACTTTGGAATAGTGATGGGAAATGATACTGAATGTTGGAATCGGATCACTGTCATTTATTTCAGACCCAGATCAGATCGGATCATTTGTTCCGGATCAAATTGCCTGGACATGGGGCAAAAGAGGGGCTTTAAGGATCATATCGCCATATAAAAGTGATCCCGGATCTTTTGATCCCTTATTATTGGATCGGATCAGATCTTTTAGCCAGGGATCAGATCAGATAATTTGATGTTGGAATTGTTGGATAATTTATTGTTGGAATTGTTGTGTGTTGCTGCGGTTGTTGTGAGGAAATTCGAATTCTTTATATGAGTTTTTCGATACTTCCTTCGTCTAATAGTTTTTCCAATTGTTTCAAATTTAAAACTCAAATTCAAAATTCAAAACATTCAAAACTCAAAAATTCAAATTTGCCACAGTACCAAGCTAAGCACATCAGATATGTTTAAAAGTTAATACCACGTATGTTAATTGCAAAACAAAAGCAAATACATAACAAAAACAACGTTCANATTTTTGTGTTTTTAAGGGTAAAACTTAATTTTATTGCACAAATACGAATAAATAAAACACATATAAAAACGTAATCTTAAAACAACAACGATACAGCGAGCCACGTCCGTTCGGCTTGACGACTAGGACACACAAGCCCATTCCCGTTACATCGCCAGATGTAAGTGCGTGCCGAGCGAGAAGGAGAGACAGAGACGACTATATCCGCTAGGCATCGGATGCTGTCAGTTCCCAGACAACATCGAGCGTGCGGATAAGGTCTCTACTTAGCTTGGCCGCAACATCAGTCTGCAACATCAGGCTGCAACATCTCCCCCGGCTAATTGAGCTGATAGGCTCCAAGCCGACGCGGAAGTCTTCTTACACGAGAAGACCTGCGTGGCAAATCCCTCAGGTTCCGGGTGGCCCTACCGTCGTGGTCGTCGTTAAGGTCGGGGGGATGTGTGGATGTCGTCACCGGAATTTCCTTCCGGGCACTCTCTGTTGGTGGCAAACCATCGGGCAACGTGGGTGGATATGCCGCTGGTTCGCTAGTGATGGGTTCCAGAATCGGTAGCGACTGTTTTGCAGGGGAACCCGTAGTCCAATCGTCTAGCAGCATATCAAGAGGCAGCTGATGTGTTTCACACGCAGGATCAACCGCACGTCGCCGAAGCTGGTTTAAGTGGCGCCTGAGTGTACGCCCATTGTTTGCAATCACGTCGTACATAACTCGTCCGCGACTGCGAGCGATCCGTCCGGGTATCCATTTCCACGAATTTCCATAGAAATACTTTGTGGAAACGACCTCGCCTGGCTGAAACCTTCTCACTGAAATATATGGAGCAGAAGATAATGAGTTTGATGAAGGGGGCCGCAACAGCTCCAATGCTGTCCTGATGGGGCGACCGAACATTTCATCAGCTGGAGTTTTCTGCTGGCTCAACTGCGCGTTTGGGGTCGACCGGTACGCCATGAGGAAAAGCTCCAGAGCCTCATCAAGGGATGTTTTGTCACTCCGGATCTTCCGCAGTGCCCGTTTCAGTGTATCGACGAAACGCTTCGCCTGGCCATTCGATTGCGGGTGGAATGGTGCTGTGGTGATATGCTCGATCCCGTTGCTGTTGCAAAACTCCTCAAACAGGCCGCTTGTAAATTGGGGACCGTTGTCACTAACCAGTGTTTCCGGCATACCGAAGCGAGCGAAGATGTTCCGCAGCATGGAGATGGTGGTAGAAGCGGTTGTACTCGATGTTTTGCAGATTTCAGGCCACTTGGAGAAAGCGTCAACAACAACTAGGAAGTAAAAACTTTCATATGGCCCAGCGTAGTCTATGTGCACTCTACGCCAGACGCCCGTCGGTGTTGGCCATGCTGCTGGTGTAGCTCGAGGGGGTGCTTTTGCGGCCGCCGAACAGGATCCGCAAGAGGCCACGTAGCTTACGATGTCTTCGTCGATTCTTGGCCAGTATAAGTAGCTGCGCGCGATCGCCTTCATCCTCTGCATTCCCGGATGTCCCTTGTGCAGCTGGAGCAAGCAACGGGAACGCAGCTTCTCCGGGATGACCACTCTCTCCCCAAAAATGATGCAATCCTCAACGGTAGAGAGAGATTCCTTCCTATTGTGATACCGAGCCAAATCTGCTCCGAAAATATCATCACGGGGCCATCCTTCCTTCACGTACTTATGGACCTTCCGGAGCAAGTGGTCAGCTCGCGTAGCTCTCTCAACTTCTCCGAACGTAACTGGAAACAAGTTAAGCCCGTTAACGGCAACTGACCTTAAATCCTTCTCTAGCTCCAGGCTGGCGATCACGTATTCGGCTTCAGGTTTCGCGTGGTGTTGTATGAGCCGAGATAACACATCGGCGTTTCCGAATGAGCCAGTTGGCACGTACTCGATATCCATGTCGTACAGCTGAAGATTTAACGCAAACCTTTGCAGTCGGTTTGCCGTATATATTTGGATCCCTTTTTTACTGCCAAATATGCGGACCAGTGGTCGGTGGTCGGTCTGCAGCGTGAAATGACGACCGTATATCATGCGGTGAAATTTGGTTACAGCAAAAACTATTGCTAGTTCTTCTCTGTCGATTTGACTGTAACCAATCTCTGCTTTGCTGAGCGCTCGGGATGCGTGTTGAATCACTTTTAGGGATCCGTCTGGGTATTTGTGGCATATTGTTGCTCCTAAGCCAACCGAAGACGCATCGGCGGACACCACTATGTCGCGCTTTGGGTCGTAGTGTGTGAGCAAGAGTTCCGTGGATAAAAGGGCTTTAAATTGCTCGAAGACTTTTTGGCATTCTGGAGTCCACTGGAACACACTTCCGGCTAGCAGTAACTTATCCAGTGGGTAGCGCAAGTTACGCATGTTGGGGATGAACTTGGCATAAAAGTTTATCGCACCGATGAAGGATCGAACGCCTGTGACATCTTTTGGAGGAGGGAGCTTCTTGATGGCGTCGATCTTGGCTGGGTCGGGTCGTAGGCATCGGCTGTCGATGATATGCCCCAGGTAGCGAATTTCTGGCTTGTTGAACGAGCACTTTTCTCTCCGGATGGTAAACCCATAGTCCATTATGCGCTTCAGGGTTTCTTCTAGGGCGGCATCGTGTTCTTCTTGCGTCTTTCCTCCCACAATTACGTCATCCATATAGGCGGAAACTCCATTTACATCGGCGAGCATTTTATCCATGATCTGTTGAAAAGAACCAGGGGCTACTTTGATTGCCGCTCGCTTTCCGAACAACTACGACTGGTGCTGCCCAATCCGAATAGTCGCAAGGAGTAATGATTCCCAGCTTTTCAAGTCGGTCTAATTCCTCGTTGACAGCATCTTCCATCGCGTATGCGACCGGACGTTTCGGTCGAAAAACTGGTCTGCTTCCCTGCCGCAGCTGTAGATGTATTTGTGCCTTGGTGCACAGGCCCGTTCCGCTAAAAACTGTTGGAAATTTTTCTTCCCAGGAACATGATTCCGCTGTTCCTATGTGGTTGCAATAGGTGTCCATTGGGACCGTCCCCAAACCGAAAAGATGAATGCAGTCCGCCCCGAATAATGACATATCCGCCTTTGACACGCGAATTGTCGTTTGCTTTGTGATATTGCATATACTCACATTGGCTTCGAACTCACCTTCAAGGCCGAAAACTTCATCGGACGCTGCTTTTGCTCTTACCTTCGGTGAGTTGAGATGAGGGTTACCCAACTGTTTCCATAGACGCTGGCTGATAACGGTTATGTCGGACCCTGTGTCTAATTGTAGTCGAGCCGGCTTTCCTTCAATGAGTATGTTGACAAATTTCCGCTTCTGTTGTATGCTGCACACGTTGACTCGTACTACTCGGGATGCTACCGCGCGACGATGATCGAACCGCGGTCGCCCTCTGCTGCGCTGAGAAGAGTTGCAGAAACCTTCTCGATGACCCATACGTCCGCAATCTCGACACTTGTTGGTTTTGTAACTGCAATCACGGGTCCAATGCTGGGCACCACAAAGCCAGCACGGAGTGTGGGGTTTGGAGGCTTCACTTCGCGGCTTTAACTTGGGGTGGCGCTCGTTGTTGTTAACGTTTCGGTGCCACTGACGGTTGTTTCTGGCGTGCATTGCATGCACTCGCTCGCTGGCATCAGTAGCGATCATGGCACTATCCGCTTTCACACGCACCAAACGTTGGCATTCCGCTGCTAGCTGCTCCAGGGTGGAGTATTTCTTGTCTTCGATGGCGGCTAACAATTTCATCCGTATGTCCCGTACACTTTCATCCTTCAAACCACATACAAGGATGAGACATTTGAAATCTTCCTCCGTCATCGAAGAAAATTCCGCATCGACGCACGCTTTATTGACACGGCAGGTGAATGTTAGCAGATCCTCGGTGCTCAATTTAGAAATGTTAAAACATTTAAAACGCTTGCTTAGCACCGACTCCATTTTGCCAAAAAGGACAGTTAGCTTTTCCACCATTTCGCCAAAACTGAAATCACGCGGTGCACGTGGCAAAATGAAGTTGCTAAAACGGGCGTGTTCGGCGGTTCCCAGCTTGCGTCCCAGGAGCCGAACCTTGGCGGCGTCATCCAAACGAGATGCATCCTCCCTGAACAGGTCGGTGTATGTTGTAATGTTGTTTATTCAGCAAGAGTTACAGCGCGAGTAAAAAGGATAAAATGAGGTTCCGGCCTCATGCCTCGTAGCCTAACGCAAAAACGCAAGTCTTGACAGCGCTCAAGATTAGTATATTCTAGTGAGATTGGACTATGGGCCGTTACAATTCAACACCCCAACTCGGACCATACCATATCCTAACTATCCGATAGAGTCCATCCCGAATCCTTCTCTACAGTACTTCATTTTAGCACCGTTCACACCCTTCGTTAACGCGTCTGCTACATTGCTTGCGGATGGAACGTATTCAAGTATTATTAAACCGCTACTAACATGTTCGCGAATGAAATGGTAGCTTACATCGATGTGTTTGGCCCTGGGACTATACGCTTCCCTGCTAGCCATTACCATCGCGCTCTGATTGTCACAGTACATTTTAATACTCTTCTGCTTTCCGTATTGGTTAATAAACCGAAGTAACCAAATCGCCTCTTTTGTTGCATGAGCCATAGCAACATACTCCGCTTCAGTACTGGAAACTGCGACTGAAGCCTGTCGTTTACACGACCACGACACAGCTCCTCCTGCTAGCTTAAAGACGTAACCGGAATATGATTTGCAACCGTCACGTTCGCTGGCCCAATCTGCGTCGACGTAGCCGCTGATGTATCCACCCGTTCCACGACGATAGCTAATTTTGTAATTTACGGTCCCTTTGAGGTATCTCAAGATTCTCTTGACCGCTGACCAATGGGTGCTGTCATGGCGATCATTGTATCGGCTTACGTTACTAACTGCAAAGGCCAAATCCGGTCTGGTTCCCTGTACTAGGTAAAGTAAAGCTCCAACTGCTTCGCGATATGGTACATCATCTTCAGCTTCTTCTGATAC
>CM028103.1:17628584-17663321 GCA_016170015.1 Anopheles longipalpis | reverse complement strand
CGAGAGGATCACTGAAGGAATATTTCAGTACGCACTTCTCGGATAACTTACTCGAAAGAGGAAATCCTGATGGACGTTTTATTAGCTTATTAGCCACTTTTCTAGCTTGTTTGCAAGACAACAAGAAGCTATGTATAGAATTTTATGTGAAAACATTAAAACGTGACTGTATCCGTTCAACTGCGCCATCGCTTAAAGTCATTTAATTTCTTAGTTTTCAACTAATTAACTGAACTCATTCGAACATCTTTACGGTCGTAATAAAAGTTTCTCTCTCTCTCTTTCTCTCTCTATTTCTCTCTTGAGTTTTATTAACATTGTGTTAACATTCCTATCCTACTTGATGCTATATCGATCGTTCTTGTTTTGAAACCGCCCATAATGAAATGCTCGTGCTCATTTTATTGTTGCGTGGAATGCGCGCTGTATTTTGGTTTACAAAATTGTTGTTCTTAATTTAAAAATACACTAAGCAAAAGGCTCGTGAATGATCGGATCAAAGCTTAAAGTTGCTCCATCACGATGATTCCACCGCACGGGCTAAACATGCTAATTCCGACTGCTTACCCTGCCCAGTGACTCACAGCAACTTCATTTAGCATCTCGCTGGTAGCCATGTGTCCAATGTCAAGTTGACACCATCTTCCTTCACACTGCATCAACAAAGGCAGCGTACGACGCCACAAGAAACCGGTTACAGTTTAACAAACTTTTACATCGGTGCGGACGTGCAGGTTATTGCGCCCGGGTTTTTGGTCTATTTCTAGCCTTTAGCCTATGCTCAATGGTTCATGACCAGTTATGTGATGTGTTGTACCTTCCCGAAATGCTACTCTTAATAGCATTGCTTTACACTCGTAAGACTCGTGTGTATTGTTTTAGAAATTTATGATCACACAGCAAACTCTCAAACTCCGGTGGCAAATGCAAATTTTTGCCAGAACAATGTCTATCCTTGAAGGAAAAAGTTGGACCTTCGTTTTACTGCCATATGATGTAATGAAACGTCTCCGTACAAAAACAATGTAATGTATTGTTTGTGGATAATGCGTGAAACTGTCGCTAGATTGTTTGGTTCTGCTATTTAAGCGATGTTACTTGCGCTTTGATAGACATTACCGCTTTTGTACACCAATCTGACAGTTGGTAAAAGATTCGTAACCTTCTGGAAAGGATGAGATCCGTTGTGCTGTTACTTGCCATTGTGCTCGTTGCATCCTGCCACGGGACGACAACCGATCGTGAGGATATTGCAGGATCGAAAGACTCCGCATTGGCAACATTTCTTCAACCGCTGGAAGTGAGACTACGTGATGATCAAACTATCCCCGATCGTCGTTCCAGAGAATTAAGCTACTTTGGTAAATATTACACAATTTTAAGCGAAGGACATTTAATGAATCACTCCTGTCTCTTCTTTAGGCACCGGTTACAATTACCAACCGTACGCTGGCCATCACAATCCACTATACACACCGTACGGCCAGCAAGGTATATACAGTCCTTACAACTCTCCAGCCTATGGTTTCGGTACTCTGAATGGATATGGTGGCGGAGGTGCAGGATTCGGTGGCTTTGGGGGTGGAAATGGTGCCTTCTTCGGTAGTGGAGTTGGAGGTTACCCTGGAACACAGTTCGGATACTCAGGTTTTGGACAGGGTACGGGAGCGTATCCGTACGGTGGTGGCTGGAATGGAGGCCAAAGTCCGTACGGTGGTTATGGCAGTCAACTCGGAGGCTATTATAATCGAGGATTGTACGTTTAATAGGAAAAACAACGCGATAGTTTCAATGCTCTTGATGATGACTGACAATAAACATGAGTTTTAGTATATTTCTTGCTGCAAAATGAACTTGAATATTTTGTCTTTAATTGTAGGACGAATGGATTATTTTGTCTTTGTTCTAAAAATATATAATATTACAGATGATAAAATACAACGATTCGGCGGCAAGAAACGATATCAAGGATCAAGGGAGAAAGTGAGAGTGAAACTAACGGGAGTTCATCGGGATCTCCGCGACTCCTTCGGGATCTCCAAAAAGGTGAATCAAATGAACCAAGGACACAACATAAACCAGAAAACAACTTACGAAAAGTCGCGTCATCCAGTGGTACGGTTAATTACCTATGTACTTATCTGGGGTTATACCCGTCCTGGCCTTCTGCAGGACTCTTCTAAAGCGCTCACGATCGATAGCCGTTGTGTGTCAATTCATTATCCCGGCCTTTCTCGCGGACGCATCAACCCCGTTATTCCATCAGGGTTACAAATTATTGAGCAATACTAGGAGTCGCTTATGGCAGCTTGCACCTACCGGAATCGTTGCACCTACTGGACCTACTTGTAACTACGGGCTTATGGATGGCTCCGACCCGGTAGGTTCTGGTCGACCCGCACATCACTACTTCCCACTATGGAGCAGCGCATGCAGAATATCGTATTCATGGAAGAAGACACCAGGTCAGCAGATGGAGCCACCAGGTGGAGCATTATGCTGTCGAGGCATTTATGCAATGCATGCCGAGGCAATATGATACGTCGGAAGAATCGCAATTCAGCATAGGCCAGTATTGTAAACAACAGTAAACAGTTGAGAAGTGTCGTCAGTAGAACACAGTCCAGAATTGTCGTTAAAAGAATACAGTCGGTTTAGAAATTACATTAAGAATTAGAAATCAAAACTTTTTTTATGACCAAACGGTCTGAATAAAGTTTATCTTACGTTTACTAGTATGAAGGTGTTTTTCAGACTTTGTCACCCATGGAATCGATTAATAAGAAAGTTAAGGTAAGGCTATTATCAAACGAAATATCTAAATTCTGTGAATTAATTAGAGCTGATCATGAACGTAATATTGAAGTAATCCAGTGAAGTGCATTATTAATTTTTGCCAAACTTAGGTAAAGACAACAATTATTTTGGAGAAGGAATTAACATCTAATAATAGGAAATTTATACAACATAGCATACTTAATCCTTGTGTAATTATGCAGAGATAATACTAACTTCACTGCATCAACTGTACTTAATGCTCTGTGGAAATTCACAATATGTGAAAAGCATTCCAAAAATATCATGACATGCGTTCAAATTAAATAGAAATAACATCACCTTCTCATGTGAGAATGATGATTTGTTTTCTTACTTACTTTGCAAATCGAAGTGCTACCAGACGTCACAAGATCGGCATTAGGTGCCTCCACCAGTCCAAAAAGTCATATCGAATTTTCAACCAAACTATCGTTACTACCTTGACCGCTGCGTTTCTGTTTACGGAAGTGATATCAGCACTTAGAACAATCGCTTAGTCACTAGGGGATTTCCTGCAAGGCTGCTTAGCGCCGATAAGCTAATATCCATCAACATTTCATCCACGGAGACAAACGGATGTTGCGATTACGACGCAGAAGCATCCCCGTCGAACGTACCCTGACATTCCCTCGGTTTCTCAATATGATTTTCGTTTAGTGTAACGACCTCGAAACAAACAAATGCTTTTGTTTTTATGTTTTTCTCTCCCTCTCGGAGACATTCCTTGAAGATGCGATTGCGAACGCTACTTGCCGTTGGGAAGGAAGGTTCTCCATCGCTTGTAAGACACCTCCAGTTCAGTATGACGTTCCGTTCATACGCATCTTACCCCTGAACCGTTGCCACCAATGGACACTCCCACTCTCCCACGGTTTCTTTGATTCGGGCTTCGATCAAACCGTCCGTAGCCGGCTTTCGCGGGCTTTACGCGCGTTTAGTGTGCGTTGTAGTGGTGTAGATTTGATATATAAAAACGATCATCACCGGGAGACGATCAAACGTCGGGCAACGCTCGAGCAGATCACGGGGAAAGCATTTTTCGCTACCAAAGTTTTGATCAGATTCCGATCCCGAAGGGTAAGATTTCTTCTCGTGTATTGTAGAAGAGAGAGAGAAAAAATAGATCATTTCTTAGCTATTCGAGAATGTGAGGTTTTGAAGCGTTTTCTCTGGGTGCGAGCGTTGACGTGATCGTGATCGAAGAGTGATCGTTTCTGTGTGTGCAAGATAAGGATGATAAACATAATAATCTGCAAGTAGCGGTGTGCTAATCGATCGTTCCCGCCTTCTCGGGGATTTTATCTGTTAGAATACGAATGTTACTGTCGCTACTGTGGCAAACATTGTCCCAGGGAACGGTGTACGTGCATGTCTAGTTAGTGTAGGGAATAAGTTCTGGAAGTATATTCTCTCCATCCAGAATTAGAACTGTTCGTGTTTGGCACGTTGACAGTGATTGAGTTTGCAAGCTGTTTGATCGAGGAATTTGTGGCGATCACGATCACGATTGTCTTGTGGTTAGATTGTTTCATATTTTAAACGTTTAATGCAACGAAATTGAATTAATGTTTCCGTGTTTATAGGTAAAAGTGCTTTTTGCCAACAACTCTCCAACAAAATGAGGACATTCTACAGTTTACTGGTTCTGGCGATCGTCGGTCTGGCAGTGGCTTATCCTGCGGAACAGCAATCACAGCAGCAAACAGCTGGACCAGCCGTGGATGTGGTGCAGTTGGTGCCAGTAGAGGAAAGTGATGCGACAGTTCCGGAAACACTAGAAACGGAAGGTCAACGATCGAAGCGCCATCTTGGATTTGGTGGCGTTGGTATTGGTGTCGGTGTCGGATTTGTTGGCGGCGGTGGCTTTGGAGGTTATCCTGGAGGATATGGATACGGTGGTGGATTTTATCCCGGGTACGGTTATGGTGGATTCCCGGGTGGTTACGGATACGGTGGCTATCGTCGCTATGGATACCGGTACGGTGGATACGGATATGGCGGAGGCTTCGGATCTCCGTACTACTTCTAAGCCGTTGTTGATCGTGTGATGTGATGCAAAAAGAGAAAACCAAAAAATAAAAAAAAGTATAAAACATTATTTCCAACATTATGTTTCGTTGTGGCAGCATTAAAAAGAAAGGAAAATTAGCGTTGGAAGGATTATTTTTCTCGTGGGAAAGTTAGCAATTGTTTCGTGGTCAAACTGTTTTCCCACGGAATGTCACTGAACTGTAAAATGGGACAAGGTCAAGATGGGTGGAATGTTTTTTGTGACTTTACAGCTGTACGAAATTTTAGTGAATTAGGCTCATTGTGAAATGTTCCCACGTGATTTTGTAGGTCTAGCAATTTGTTACGCTACAGAAAATGATCTATCTGGCGATCTTTAACGTGCGATTCAAACTATTGTATTTTATTGTAAATTAATTTATTGTTCAAAAAAGGGCGTTTTCTTTTGTTTTTTTTTTTAAAGAAATGGATGAATGGATGGAATGGATGGATGGAAAAGGTTTCAACATTAAGCTATTAGAGCGTTTTGTTTTTGCAATGAATTTCAATATAAATTTCAAAGCTGTTAATACATCTTTCATCATCATAAAGCAAGTCAACTTTTAATTCCACCAACTGTACGATCTTCTATGTGAGAAAAGTCATTTACAAAAACAGCAAGCCTAACCGGTGATGGTGACGCAAATGACGAGAGAAAACTTTAAAGTCATCGTGTAATGCATTGTCATTAGCGGCCACGTTGCATTTCCGTACTTCCTGCGGTGCAATGCACTTCTTGCACGTTTGCAAGGGGATTCACCAGATTTGCAAAAAAATCGTTTATATTACTCTCGCGCCGTGTGAATGAAGACGGTACGACAGCATGACAACATTTTACTACGATCTCTCGATCGCAACACTTACAACCCTACGCATTGAGTGTGTTGATTTAACGCTAATGGGTAATGTCGCTGATTGGTGACCGGTTTCATATGATCAGAAGCGGGAGAAAGTATAATAGTATAATGTTTTTCTTCCCTATCCGTGTCACGTAGAGTAAAGTTTATGAAGGACGATAGTTTAATTAGAATTTCTGATTTGATACGTTATGAATTTCTTCATTTGCGTTTATTGGATGGAGGGCTATAAAAAATAAAGGTTAAAAATAAATATTTCTTTCAAATACGTATAAATTATTAATACCGCAATAAAAAAACCCTTTTCAATTTTTTTTAATTGTGGTATTTTTATTTTTAAAAATTGGGTCAATCAAATTGTTGCTCATTATTCTGTATTACTTGGTTCCACCTAAAGGGGAAATCAGGAGTCGAATTTGTTCAATTCTGGATCTGTTCGTATGATGAGACGTACGACGAGGGTTGGTCAGCCAACCCATGTGCCATGCATCAGAATAGATGAAAGTTCAGATGGCGACAGAACCGGTGAATACACGGTGTTTGCGGTAGAGCATCGCATTTGAGGATATTGAGATATTTTTTTAAGTGATGAGCCACAACAACGGAATGTCTTTGTCCTGCCGTGATGAGTATTGTAGCTGTTTTTTCACGTATTCCTCGGCTTAAACGCATCAATTGTGTCCAGTGGCGTTCACCCCTGTGATCGTTTCTCCCTGTTTCAGAAGCTCGTAACAGATGATGCCGAGCTGATCCCACCAAAAATACTCAACCTTCCTTCCTTCGCGATGAGCGTCCTCCTCGGCAGATAAATCACCGCTTCGAAGGCGACAAAATCACTTCCGAAACCTTGCGTCGCTTAGAGCTGCATCTTTCTAAACATTGACAAGTTCTCGATGCGCTACGGCTGCGGTTTTCTTCGATTGCAAACAGAAATAGTAACACCTCCCGCCTATGACACTTACTCGGATCAAAATCAGACATGGTCAAGAAATAAGAAGCTTTACTCGCACGAAATAATCACTCATCTGTTTACACAGTTTGATTATATCATTCCTTAACTTGATTTAGGACGAACTTGAGAAAGTCAAAATCACACCACAGTTCTGCTGGTCCCATCGATTTCAAAGATTTTTAAGAGAATATATCTTAAGAGAGAGAGAGAGAGAGAGAGAGAGAGAGAAACATGTAAATAATTAAAAAAAATCTTCCTTTTTAGCTTTTCGATATTTCCGTACTAATTGAAACAATAAATTACATTACTCTGTCATGCCGTATCACAATCGTTCTTTATTGGGTACAATTTGTAACATCACACTTTATACACACTTTATGCGCTTCAGTAGTATCCTCCCCGACGGTAACCTCCGTATCCTCCCCGGTGACCACCATAACCGTAACCGCCACGGTATCCACCATATCCTCCATATCCACCATATCCTCCGTATCCACCTCGATATCTGCAAGAAGGCGTAAGAAAGCAAAGAAAAGGTTAATAAAGCATTATATTGCCGGTATGAAATTGTTGTCCATTTGGGTCCGCTACCTACCCGCCATAACCACCACCATAGCCACCGTACCGATGGTGTCGCTTCTCTCGAGCTACTTCACCCACTTCCATCATGCCGTGATCGTTAACCGCAACCATGTCTTCCAGCGTGAGTGGTTGCTGATCCTGCATTGGATCTTCCATCACGACCATCGCCCCATCCTGTTCCACTTGTTCCACGGGGATCGCTTCGATGCTATCAAATGCCACCGCCACCAACAGGAAAGTGCAGCACACGTACAACAGCTTCATTCTTGATTCACGCACGAGGCAGCAGGTTTGAATCGGTACAATCGTTTGATACAGCCTTCCGATGCGGTGTCGTTGTCGTACTAGATCGGTTTAGTGTATGCCGGGAACGTTGAAGCCGTATTTATACGCCGCTGGTCCTCTTTCCGGAACGGCATACGGCGGTGCCGGATTCTGGGATTTTTGCGGCGTACACAAGAACGTATAACGATGCGAGAAGGTGTAGCACCGGGTGATCGTATCGTTTGTCATCATCGCACGACGCAGATCGCGGCGTGGTAGGTGTCGTACGTCCTCTTCCTGATTGCCTCCCGACAACGAACAACAAACAAACATATTACACACATATCGCTACAAATAACGAGACGGACGGACGGACGAGGCTTGAGGCGTTAAGAACAAGTATATACGGCTCCGATATCATTAGCCAACACGCGTGCATGTCTTCCGACTTATAGTACCTCGCAAAAGGGCAACCGCGCATTTGCCAAAAGAAAAGACATCAACGATACGTTAGGCAACGAACCTGTTATTAATGTTTTTAATCACACACACGCAGAACTGGATCAAATTTGTTGTTTTCTTTATTTTTCGTTCCGTTTATTGGTGATTTCTCCCAGACTTACCCGCCAGACCAACGATTGATGGTGTCGCATCGTACAGGTCGTTTGCCTTCGTAGGGGGATTTTTGTGAATGATTTGCAACACGCCCGGTGAACCATGAACTATTTTAAGGTGTTCGGGAGGACAACCAATATTTTAGGTATATTATCGTGTCCGGCCTTAAGCATAGGGTTTTCCAAAAGCTTCACCTTGTTTACACAACATAATCGGCATCAATGAGGTGACTGTGCATTGGGTGGGATTGTAAACCAAGGACGGAAAATAGAGCCAATGTAAACAAAGATGAGGCAAACAAGTTTGATTGATTTTTTTTTCGTCGTTGTTCCATTTCACGTTGTCATGGTGATTCATAAGAATAACTAAGTGCATCATATGTGACGAGTATCGATACGATTTATTGTGCAATGCAAGCAAACGCAGTGAAATGGTTAAAAATGCAAGATAAAGAAATATGATAAGGTTTTTTTTTAATTAAGCATAATGATGAAGTTACTAACAAAGTTTTTATGAAGCCAAACACACGAAATAAAGTACATTTTGACCGTTTTCGTTTATATGTTTGTTTGTTTGGAAATAACAGATAGCTGAAAATGAATAAATATTGATATGGATAGATTGGAGCAAAGAATATATTAACTAATCGAAAATTGCACCGCTTGTCTATTAAATTAAAAATTAAACATAAATATTTCTAGAATAAAAAAAACTCCTTAACAATAAAAAATAATCTGATCTATTAAGATCCGTCGACTTTATGTCCAATTGAAAATTCCTTTCGCATTAGCTATTCGAATCAGGTATCATTTGGGGCTGATTTCTTCCAAAGCAATTTAACGTTTCGAGCAATCTTTCGGCAAACAGTGTCCATTTCAAGTTCATCCCCACTGATCACTGACCAGAAGACACACCACTTTCCCCACCCACAGACCAGTCACGGACCAGTTATGTAAATGGATCTTCGTTTTGTTGGAAAAAACACACAAAACCAAACCCATGAAAGCCGGTGCAAGATTTGAAGCACCAAAAATCGAATGATCATTACCAGTCATCTGCGGACAGTTCAACGGAATAGATCAGGCCCCTGAAGTAGAGATTCGAAACAGAAGCTTCTTCAACTCTTTTCCAACGGAAAACTACACTTTCTTACGATAAAAAAAATCATGAAACTATACTGTGCAGTGTTTGTGTTGATTGCGGTGTTGCTGCACCTGGGCCATACGTTTACGCCGATCGATTCTCCCGTTGATATGCTGGCGGAAGAGAGTCAACTGCGTGGTGCGGAAACGTTTGCGGAAGTTGATGATGGCACGGTTCGGGACAAGCGAGGACTCAAGTATCAGTATCACTATAAGGAAAAGAGTGTCGGGGGAGGCCTATTCCCATTCAAGCAGACGGTCGAAAAGAAGGTACACATCAAGCATGGTCATCATGGGCTGCTCGGCGGACACTATCGCGAGGTGACGAAGGTTAAACAATTTGGCTTCGGACGCTAATTAAACTAAACCGTTACATTGCTCAATGGAATGGCATGAAGTAACAGCTGATTTTGTTGTTTGCTTTCGTGGCAAGGTCAGCATGATAATAGTGAAATAACCGGTGCGTGAAAACTATGATGAGTTAAAACGTGAAATGGTGAAACCACAGTGGAAAATTACACCAAGATTGACCTGAAACCGTAGACCCGTGGAAGCGTTGATATTGTGCAATAAAATTTATTTTTTTTGTATAAATTGTGTTATTGTGTTTTATTTTTATGATTATAAGGAATAACAATTATTGGAAGCATTCAGAAAAGACCATCTGTTTTTTTGTTTTCTGTTGTGCTGCTAAATACAGATTGTATTTATTTCTGATAATGTACATTACCATTCGGAACTCATTTTTAAGCAATCAACCAAAGCTTCTTGGCACTCAAGGATGACCTTGAAAAGAATATTTTATTCTATTTGCTTAGCTTAATTTTAATGCAACAAAAACATTCAACTTGGAGCACGTTATCGATTTCGAAATTATTAATTTTCCATAAAAAAAATAAAGCATTATCATTTATTCATTATCTGATGGTTATATTACAAGTTTTACTTTAAAAAAGTTCATATTTTGGTTAATAAAACTGCTGCAACTTTTTAAAATCGAATAAAAACCGAATAGGTATTTATGATTATGATATATTTTGCACTTATTGTGTTCGCATAAGAAACTTTAATAATTATAATACGTACAAAAAAATATAAAGCTTTTGATTTATTTTTTTTTACGAAAATTTTACCTATTTTAAAGTACAAATAATCGAAGAAAGCTTATGGCTACAGCATAATTGATCTAAATTATTTTTCAGGAACGTTTCAAAAACAAATATTTTATAAAAACATTTTTTATAAGAAACTACCCAAAAAATTACAAGAAAAATATTTAAAATATGAAATTGCAGAGATATTTGCCCGTTAACTTATACCACTATGGGCATCCCACAGTGGTCTGTACTACGGTCATAACAGAAATCGAAATTTTCATTCTCTTTGTACAGCGGTACGAAAGCTATTCGGTACCGCTGTAAGAGTGATCATGAAGCAGCTTTTTTGTTGTCTTCCATAGTTGTATTGTATTTATAAATACTAGTATGAAATGTAGTAGATAAAATAAATAGTTTATATTTATTAAACACCAATCGTGTTTTATTTACGTTTCATTTTTTATTCCTTATATTCTTCCATTGCATTTGCATTCCATGGAAAAGGATAAATCACAAAAAAGTATGATCATTCAGCGATACCAAATATGACTACAAACAAAAAATAAATAGTAAATAAAACATGTTAAACAATTTTATAGTATCTTTTTATAGAAGTAATAAGTATTAAAAATAAAAACAATGCTTAAAATGAGCAAACATGCTATAGTAAAATTTTGCATATTATGTCGTTCTACCTTGAACCTGCATATGCTAATTAGTAGTTCAAAAAACGGTTTCAACAAAATGTATCCTTTCATCTGCTAGCAATATTATGAATTCTGAACTCATAACCTAACCCGGTACCCGTTGCGAACTTTTGGTAGAACCTGTTCAACAACTTTCCGTAGCGGCTTTATTTGTTTGCATATTTATTTTTTGCATTTGAAAACTAATGCGTACGACGATGGGGGAAGGTGTATTTGCTGATGTTCATTGAACATTTGCTTGAGGTTCTAGAGAAGTTGCTGATACGGCGGAACTACAGTACATAGTGAGCTGCGAAACGATTCAAAAGCTAAACACATGAATATCTTACACTGTTTACTTCTGGTGCTGGTACTGGCGGGCATAATGTATGGAGGCAGTTCAGCAGCTTCCGTGGGTGCAAATCTTGTGAGGAAGCGTAGAAATCCGTTCCTATCTTTTCCTGGCGGTGGATTCGGTGTTGGGGTACGATACGATGACTCTCGCTACCGTAGTATACCAGGTAATGATCGAATTATAACACTTAATTTTTAAAGATTGAAAGTAATTAGATTAATCCCTCTCAAACTAGGATTTACCTTCCAACGCTACGAAGGATACTATAAACGTCGTACTCCTGATGCGTACGCCAACTTCTCCGAGTAATGATATGTTGATAAACAAATGTGGCACCCATTCGTTCTACCTTCCAGAACTGTTGTTTTTGTACATCAGCTTCTCAGCTTGTTTCAGTTCGCGTCATCCACAGAGGCCGCTATTAGCACCGATGAGCTATTGCGATCTGTCTGCCCGGAAAGCTGCATGTTTGTAGAGTCAGTTACGACGATTTGGTTGAGTGAAAATTAACGCTTTTGCTGCCGCTGCTATTTAAATCCTGTTCCGGTGTATCAGCCGTTTTCATTCGCCTTACAGCCGTATGATTGATCTGTTGTAAAATTTAGGAAGCACTTGATCGTATCTAATCGTCGATCGTTTTCTGGTGCGTGTGTTTTAAGTGCAATGAAGAAGTTAACGCTGTACGGAATTTTAATTGTGCTCCTGGGGCTCGGAGTGCAGGTCGTGCAATTAAACCCGGTGCCACAGTTTGGATTTGGTGTTGGTGTAATAGGCCCGTACAGAGGATTCGGAGGATATTCTGGATATGGAGGTTACCGTGGATATGGTTATGGTGGATATGGCGGTTACGGCGGTTATGGCGGTTACGGATATGGCAACGGATACGGATACTATCGACGACGGCATCGTTTCTTTCCGGCACCTCCTGCAGTACTGATTGGATGATTTGTGAGACGAAAACGACAGTTAAAAGGCTGATCTGAATGTTTGCACTAATATGAACCTGTAGTGCTTAATCGTTCGTTAAAGTTTAGGGATTTAATAGAAATGTAATTTATTTTAATAAATAATATAGAAGACAACAGATACATGATGTTTTTTTGTTTTTTATAGCTTATGATGAAAAAAGTTTATGGCAATTAAAATGACGCTAACATATATTTGTAAAATTCCGCATTTAGAAAAGAGAATCATTCCCGGAATATGAAATGAAAGGATGGCGATAAATCCATTATAAGAAATCTAATTTCCGGAAAACAACATTCTTCCAACGTTTGAACAATACTCAATTGGTGGAAAAAATAAAGTGTTAACAGAAGTCATCATTACTTCATTGAATATGTCTCACAATAAATATTGGAAAGAAATGGAAAGGATTGCTGCTAAGTCTATTTACTCTTTTATTTATTTATAAAGAAAATTAATAACGACTTTTTTCCTAGTAAAAATATTGCATATAGTTGTCTCGTTTCTCTTTTCTCTATGATTTGTTTCATTTTAATTTTGAGTGATAAATTCGTTTCTGGAAAGTAAATATCTTTTTACGTAATTAATTAATTTTTTATCAATAAGACGCAATTTAAACGTCATTTATCATAAGACACAATTTAAACATTAAATGAATATGATGTTCCGGAAATCCGTGTGGTGTTTTGATGGAAGTATTAGGGAAAAATTTAGTTTTTGTTTTGTTTTTAGTACGAACTTTTTCTTTAAATTATTTGATTTAATTCGATGGTGCATCGGCTACAATCTTGTACATGTGGTACTCAATATTTTAATAACTTTAAAGCTAACTTTGCGATATTTTGAAGACTTTTTTGCCTTAACGACCTCTAAGGTCATGCCGGTCCATTCCTAGCTTACTAGACTTATTTTTACCACTTAGCCGGATAGTCAGGCCTTGCTACGAGGAAACGTGTTCGGATGAGATTTGATACCCGGTCTTTTCGTGTGCAACCGGCGCCCATGGCCCCCGTCACCTCTATGAACAAAATTTCACCAAAAACTTTATTGCTTCTTTTTAAATAAATAGTTAGTTTTTTCAATTAATTGATTTATATGTAAGTAACAACTAAATCGTGAATTTCATCTATTAATTGTGTTTATCATCTAATAATTGTGAAAATATTCCTTCCCTTAGCAAATGGCAACCGTATAGTGGCACCTTAACGTTCGAATTTCGAACATGGAATCCGAAAGTTTCGACCGATTGGGACTTTAAATTCCAAGCAAACACAATGTGAGCTTTTTGGAACTGTTGTTAGACACCCTTCGATCGTCAAAAAGGGATGAAAAAGCTTAGCACTAATCAGATGCTTTTGCCCAAAACAAATGCAGTACGATCGTGTAATATTTGAGAAAAAAAATCGTGGCGAATGTAGCTACGGAGCGGGTCTTACACTTCAGGATTGGATATCTAAAACCCATCCGGGACGATACACTAGACTGATTACCCTCTTAGGGGTAAACAAGGTCAAAGAAAGCCAAAAATGGCAGACCTAAAACTTCTTTTACTTATAGTGCTGCAAAAGAAGAATTAACGCGAGAATAAAAAAAAAATCCATGTTTATTTAGTAAATAGCAATAACGTACAATAACGTACAATAACAAAGTTGAACACACGTTTAAGTCTGCAAAACCGACAACTTTCCATCACGGATCACGGACGGTGTTTCAATAGAAATCTGAAATCTTCAGTAAAAGTAGCCATATTTAGAAATTGAACAAGAAGATATTGAACAAGTGAAATCTTTTTTTTTATAATTTGATCGTTGATCCAAATAGGAATTGATCGCCTCGCTACTAATAAATGGCATTGATCACTATGGCGCATCTTGTACTTATCCCACCTAATAATACTGTCATTGCTTAAAACGGAACAATTACATCATTTTTCTGATTTACACTCCGCCACCTGTTGCATCTGAGGTCCAATAATCAAATTCCACTATCAACAGGTATGTCAACACGCCGCAGCACGCATGAGCGAACCACCGTCACCGTCAAAGCGTTTCCATGGCGTGAATCAATGTACAAACAATCGAAACGAAAAACAACTGCAAGTCTTGCTGCAAGTCTGTGAAGGATTTTTCGTCACAAAATAACACCAGCATCATTCTAAGCAATGGATATATCAACGAAACCCGTCTTTTCCTTCTCGCTCAACTATAAAGTGTTCGAAAAGTTGGTGACCTGCGGAAAGTACGACGGGATACATTCCTGTTTGACCATGGTCACCACCGCGGATAAGGTAGGTACCGTGTTTGACGGTGACCATCGGATCGGAAGTACACCACTGCAAGAAAAGAGAACAAACACATAAAAAACTAGTTTACCATCCATATCCATATATTGGCCACCCGACGGCACGAACAACTAACCGTCACGAATTGAAACGATCTTGAGAGTGCCCATTTCCGATGTTGATTGACCTGAAGTGTGGACTTTCTCATACCCCAAAACCGTCAGATTCTAATCCACACGCCGCACAAACGATACGGGCTGCAAAACTCGAAGCTATCGATTTCGGAAATCAAAAATGACATCGCACTGCTCAACATGAACTTTCCCATACGAGCGATCGTTGCTGGACGGCTGAAGAAGGATGACGAGCGTGACGTGCTGGTGATTGGAAGTCCTTCACATGTGCTAGGTTGGTAAGGGAGAAATCCGTGGGTGTAGTGGGTGTAGTATGGCAAGACACAAACTTTTGACCTACCTTTTTATGAGTCGCCTTTGTTTTGCAGCATACCACGTGGATGAGAATTGTAACATGTTTCAGAAAGATTTCCACGAAGGAGTCCGCTCGGCCGTGATCGGTCCCTTTGCCAACAATTCGGGTAATACGCTGATCGTCGGTGGCAATGGTAAGTATTGATTCACTTTCACACATTTTAATAGATGTAATATATTTAACATATGTTATCGTACTTATTTTACTTTTTTCACGATCAATTTATCCTTTACTTTACGTTGAGTGTAGATATTCCTTTGGGTTATTAGAGTCATCGAGGTCTTACTTGGGATAGGGGGTCTCTCAATATTCTTGTTATAAGATCTCGAAGTTTTGTGCTGGAAACCTAGCTGTGCAACTGACCTGGGTCTAACGGTTTTAGTTTATTTTATACTCAATGTTGTGATTGTGTGCATGGTTTTACATAAGTTCCTGTTTATCGAATGTTTCCCATTGCTGAGTTTCTATACGCTTACAATTACTGATGCAGTTACCGATGCATTTTATTAATTGCAACTGATTTAACATTGATAAGAAGTTTCCAGACTTTTATATTATTTCATGTCTACCTCTGTTCATAAGAAATCTTTCGCTCGTTTTAAGATATGTTGTTTTATAGTGCTTGTCCTTTTGGATTTTTAACCTTTTATCAATTTTATCAATTTTTAATATACTATTTAAGATTTCCACTATGTTATTTATCAAATGTTTAGCAGATATGTTACATTATGGTGTAGTTTTGTAATTGTCCTCATTCTTTTTTATGTTTTTTGTGTTTTATTTTTGCATTTATTTTCTTCGTGCTTTGTTTTAGTTTTAAATGTACATCTAAAACAGATCGAAACTAATATTAAGCTATGATTTTAAGTTAAGTTACTAAACTTAAATTTCTAAGTTCCGGTGCTTAAAAAATTGTTTTAGGAATTATATTTTTTCATGTTGTTTTTTATTCTTTTTTTATTTAATACATTATTTAAGTGAAAAGAAACGTATTTCAACACATTTGCATTAAAATTCATCAATTTATATATTTTGCTTAATTTCCCATAAAAAAAAGCTTAGAAGATTGGCAAATTTGTAGAATTTTATCATTTTTTTTTACTTTTTTCTATTTAAAACATCATTTGAGTGAAAAGAAACGTATTTCAACAAATTCGCATTTAAAAAGACTTTAAAATTTTATATAAATTTTGCTCAATTTCCCAAAAAGAGCTAAGGCTATATAGCCTTAACAAATTAACAAATAGAGCATTTCTATTAGAAGCTTAAACCAAAACATAAAACAAAATAAATATTATAACAAAAAACAAACATTACACAACAAACATCGAAATATTGAAAAAGAGCACGAAGGAGTATCATCCAGTTGTGTAACATTCTCATTAGTTTTATCTGTAATATCGAACTTATTCCAATAATGGAAGTCGATGAATGTTCAACAATAATGTATGGAATTGTTGCCAGATCATAGCAAATTTGTTTGTTAAATATTTGTCCGTGCAAGCTAATTTATTCTTTAAACGATTAGTTTCAAATTAATTGCTGTAAATAAATACCATCAGTCAATAAAGAAATAATAGATCCATAAATATTTGCAGCCGTCGTGCGTGGTTACAATCAGGACGGAACCGAAGTTCTGTGGCTGATAACGGCTGGTAGCGTGGTTGCGCTGCTACTAATCGATATTGATAAGGATGGCCAAAATGAGGTAAGGCGTTATCGTGCCGCAGATGCTTTGAGTGCGTACCGCATCTAAGCAGTTAATATATCACCGCGCACCGTTGAAAACCCTTTGACGAAAGCATTCCATCAAACTAATGGCTGTCAATGTTTCATTTCGCTTGATTGTAGCTCATCATCGGTACGGATGATGGATGTATACGGATCTACAAGAAGGAAACGCTGCTGCACGAGTTTACGGAGGGCAACGAGATTCAGAATCTGGTCGCCCTGCGTACCGCCCAGTTTATGTACAGCGTGAAGAATGGCACGATCGGTGTGTTTGAGGAGAACGTGCGAATGTGGCGCATCAAGTCGAAGGCACGAGCTACAGCGATGGCCACGTACGACATACTTGGCTGCGAGTCCAAGCAGATGATCGTCGGGTGGAAGAGTGGCAAAATAGATGTACGTGATCCACGCACCGGAGACGTTTGGTTCCGGATGAAGATGAACGATTTTGTCTGTGGAATTGCATGTAACGATTACCGTGGGATTGGTTTGCTTGATCTTGTCATCGTGACGGCAGATGGAGAAAGTGAGAACGATGCATTTTGCGAATCGATGAGATCATGCGATGTAAATTGATGGCGTTTTTTGTTGTTCTTTTTCGTTTCGTAAATCACTTTAGTCCGGGGGTACACGACGCCTAGTGTTAATATGCTGACACTGCACAACATCGCGGATGAGGAGATGAGTGCACTGTTGACTCAGAAGCAGAAGCTACTGCTCGAGCTGAAGCACTACGAAAACAACATCAAGTACAACAAGGAAATTCTTAGCAATACGAGCGAGAGTAATCTGGTGCAAAGTGTACCGGACAATGTTGGCATTATACCGTCCAATACACGGCTTCAAATAGGTATTTCTACCAGCTACGATAATAATGATATGAACATTGACATTACGGTTTCGACGAACAACTCAACCACTATCCGAGCGGTGCTGATCTTTGCCGATCAGTTGTTCAAGGAGGAAACGTTGATCGCACATTTGACGAAGGACGTTTCGCGCATATTGATTCCGCTCAAAACGCTCAAGGATAATGCACAGGACATCCATATCAAGGCGTTCGTTGGCTACCCGAGCAGTGTGCAATTTCATGTGTTTGAACTGACCCGTCAGCTGCCTAAATTTGCGATGTACACAATACCGCATAATCTGACCGGCTCGCCGAAGAGTGTTTGTAAGTATTGTAGCGTTAAGTAATTTATTTTCCATTAAAATAGCTTACAGATTTTGGTAGTAGTGATGGGTAAAATTCGTTGTTGTTTTTTCGGAGTCGGTGTAATCCAACTCCTGGACATTCCGGAGTCAACTGCGGATATTCATTCCGAAGTATGAACGGGTGTATGAATGCTGATTAAAATAAAGTCTTCGATGACAACGGAACTTTCAAAACATTGATACTCAATATCAATTGATAACTATGAAAAAGACCAGTGAAAACTGTGGAAAAACTCAGAATAAATCTATTTGAAATCTAGAAAAAAATTGTAGGAATCCATTTGGAAAAATCCACAAAAAACAACTATTTTAAAACTTATGAAAATCTATTTTAAAATTTTTTGGAAGAAACTGTGGAAGAATGCCACAAAATATGAGGTAATTTAGAAGAGTTTTTTAGTAAAACTAGGAAAAACTTATTTGAAAACTAGTTTGAAAATCCGTATGGTGCGCTGTTGCAAATTGGAGTCGATATCGCATTCAACTCCGACTTTGACTCCGGAGAAATACGGGAGTTGGCTCCGGAGTCGAATTCAGAGTTTTCCAGCTCCGGAGTCGGAGTGGGTGCATAATTTCACTCCGAAGTTCCCATCACTAGTGTGTAGCACTTACAGAAGGAATAGTTAGTCTAAGTTATGAATATATTCATCTCATAAATCATCTCATAGTAGCTTTCTTTACGGTAAATCTCAATCTGGTTATTGAGGTTCGCATACTCATCGTTAACAGATGTTTCACTTGTACTGATTGCATTTTCTTGAACCTCAGGCATATTTAGGTGAAGTAAAACATCTGGGAAGCCTTTAACTTATTGGATTAGGGTAATATTTGCTTATTAAAATAAATTGAAACTAGACGATCCTGATTGCATATTATTCGCGTGATCTTGGGAAGAATTTGTACATTCAACTGAGTAGATGCTTTCTTTATTCATGAAGAACTGGTATAATTTATTGTTACGATCATTTCTTGTAATCAATTATTATCACATCATTTATTACATAATTTATTGTTATGATCATTTCTTACAATATAGTTTGTCAATTTGTTAACATGTAAAAAAACCTCGAATTAATCAAAAAAATATTCTGAAATGTAATAAGGATAGTAACTTCCAATGGAATCTTAACCAACACCGTTCAAACCAACCGGCTCCGAGACGTCTGACGTACTGATATGAATGCAATCATGAACAGATGTTTACCATTTACGAAAAAATAGCTTGGGCGGAGAGACGAACTACGCTCGTAAATAACATAAGATTTCGATGAAAATGAAACACAGATTTCTCGTTAATAATTTCAATTAAAGTTTAGCATTTAATTTAAATATGACTAACAATTTTAAGCCAGCTTTCAGGTCCAGCACCTTCCCATGTGCGTTTGACGGAGAAAAGTCTTATCTGCGACAATGTTTTCAAACCGACGCTCACCTTATACTACACACTTATACTCTCACGCCGTAATCTACTCACCTAACTTCAATGGTCGGTCATTATCTCACAAATCTGTACTGTAAACCATGGTTTAAAAAAACAGTAGAGGAAGACGAAGAAAAAATGGTACATATCTGGTCCAGCCAGCAAACGAAAGCGATAAGTGTCTTGAAACGAGTTTTGCATGCTTCTTCCATCCATCCCCCATGCAGCCACGTTCGCGTGCATAGATGCTTTTTTGCAAACCTTCATGCGTCATGGTCCGTTTTTGGCTTTTGGTAGTGGGGTTAGTGCGGGTCCGTACATGGTTAAATACAACCCACCCGTACAAGTTCGCCCACCGACACGTAAGCCGGGTAAGGAATCATGGTGACTGTATGTTTTTTTCTTCTCTCTCTCTCTCTCTCTCTCTCTCTCTTCCTGTGTTCGTGATTCTACGCCAGCCTACATCAACACACTCCCAACGAAGGATGGCCCGGGGGGGAGTTACGTAGAGTTTCGCATCTCGGAACGTCTGAAGCGAATATGCATCTGGGTCAATCAGGTAAGCTGTGTCTGTGCCACTGAAGAACGATCTTCAGCGGCCATATTTATTCTTCCCTATAAGCACCCAAGAATACACCAAAAAGAGCGGTTACTAACTGTGTGTTCGTGTTTTTTTTCATACGTAGAATTTCCTTCTACCATCCGACATCGAGTATATGACATCAGATGCAGACGCGACAGAGCTGAAGCTGAACCTGATCAGCCTGCGCACGGCTAAAACCGTATGCCTACACTTTAGCTACGATGGCAAGACGCGCTTCTACACCGAGGACATCGGTCTGGCCGGTGACCTCGTGCAATCGTTGGTGCAGTTTCTCAATATAGACAACATGAACGTAAGTAGATGAATAATGCGTCCCATTGTGTACGATCGCGATCGTGACAACTGGTCGACCGTCGGGCGATGCTCGTGTGGTCCAAAAACGCACGATTCCGGGCGTCCTTTACTCGGAGGAAGAATTTATTTGTCCATCGTTCCCAAATGCATGCAGTCTACGACAAGCTTTCCGTTTGTGTGCGAAGAAGTGAGCGAACTGTTCCAGAAACTGCAAGGTCTTCAAGACACGGAAAAGCAGATAAACTCCGAAATCGTGGAACACATCAATCAGATCAAAAGCCATCTGATACGGGCGGAGGACGCGCGTTATTACAACGGGTGAGTAAAGTTTTGCTTGTTTTTTTGTCAAGAAATATTATTAGCATCGTCTGCATGATACGTACTATGTGACGTATACTTGCTCGAGCTAAAGCAGAGTGCAAATTGAAATGGCAATTGTCAACCTGCTGTTTGGCTCGATCACTTGCAGCACTTTGGCTAAATGTTTCTCATCTCCGGTTTGTCGTTAGCGTACAAGGCACCTTTACTGTCATAGCAACATGCGATGATGTCATGCTGCTGAAATAAGAATCACAGTAATCGAGTCTCTTCTTTCGAGCCTTCTTTGAAAGCAAATTTCTCTCACACTATTTGCATGATTCTTCTTCCTCACTACGATGCCATCATCACCGGATTCCGTACCGCTCTCGGGTGGGGGTGGTGAAAATGTAGCGAAGACGTCATTAAGTATCACAATGAAATGATGGCCACAAACGAAGATCTGGTAAAGAGCTACAAAATCCGGCTGGTCAACACGAACGAAATACAGCTGGCACTGAAGCGCATCCACGGTATCCTGTACAATGCGTCGAGGTTGCGAGGTACGTGCGGTCGGTGGGGAACGGGCAATTTAAGTGTTTCTTGCACTTCCAATATGGTTAAACACACACCCTACTGGAGAGTTCAGGAGACTCTAGCCGTCCAACAAGGTGTCGCCCGTTCATACAATGGATCGGAACGTCAATGAACGATTAAACCGAAAACAGCGTTTACTTCACTGTTTTTAGTGCTTCGTTCACTCGCACGTTTTCGGTTAAATTACTTCATGGACATGAATAATTCAATTTTACGATTATCTACCATTCCAACAAACAGTCTTTTATTGTGTGTTTCGGAGACAAAGACCCCAAAAGCTACCGTTAGAGATAGCTCAATGATTAAGCGGGTTGAGCAAACTGCTTGAAAATTTGTTAAAGTTTCCATGTCCAGATTACTTAACCGTAACGATGTCTAGGCTATAACGATGAGTTCACGTGCTGCTAAAAAAAATTGGTCCAAACGATCACAAAATTCACATCTTCACGACTCATCCTTAGGTAGAGACGATTTCAGGTGATCTGCGGTGTGGGTTTGATGAGCTTAATTAAGCAAGTTATCGTGCAATTATCATCACCGAGTGACATTTTTGCTCACTTAACATTGTCCATACGGTGTGTATCAGAAACAACCGGGAATAGCATGAAAGTAGAGTATTGTAAAATGCACAAAAAACACACACCTCGCCCATGTTTGTCTGAGCAATTTGGAACCGGTTTGGCTTTAATCTGCCTATGAATGAGTACACGATTGGTGTAGGTGACATAAGCTAAAACTAAATTATTCCCATCTCCAGCTAGTACAAGAGCAGGTTCATTAGCTTTAGCACCGGATGCAGTCAATGAGAGCCTTCGCATAAATGACACGGGTAATGTCGAGCGAATAAAATACTCCTCCATAGTTGCAAAAAAACCCATACTAACTTCCCTAGGAAATGCCATTGTTTTGTTGCAAACACTGCACCGGATTGAGGGTGTATTAATTCACTTACCGTTTGGTTTCGTTCTCTTTACCGCCCTCGAAACGCTAGCCGGAACGTTCGCTTCGGCCATGATAGGCCGGTTCAAGGACGCACTCAAGACGAACAACATTGATGCGGTGCTTAAAATCATCGAGATGGGAGAAATGTAAGCAGAAGCGAGAGTATCTACCGTCAAGTGTTTGCAACTAACGGTACGAGCTGATCAACGGTCACATCTGAGTCCATCCTCCAAGTGCCAAGAATTGACAGTTGATAATGTGTTTTTCATCGACGAATAAATTGATCGTCGATCAACATCACTTCATCGGTACGGCAACGCGCTGCAGATATAAAAACCGGACTATACCAGTGCAGCAGATCAACTAATACGACTGAATTGGGGGTTTATTTTTGGAATCTTCTACCCACGACCCACGAAAAGAGCATTGGTTTTGCAGCAAACCCATGACGACGCCATCCATCCGCGTTCGATCCTGAGAAGGGGAAAGCTTTTTCTATCCCACACGCAAAGGCATCCTCCTACGCCACCGTGTGCACGAATGGCCGTGCTTTCGGAGCAGAAATAAATCAGTGTCTCGCCGGTTCGTGCAAAGTTCGTTACCGGTTACCAGTAAAGGCAGTAACGATCACCGTTGGAACTGTAACACCACTTCCAATAAAACACATCCTACGTGATCGTCGATCGTGTACACAACCCGGTTGATGACTTCATACTAAGGCGCTGCATCGGGCTTCTAACGCCACTGTACTACTTATTATTGACAGCACACTAAGACGTGCGATTGTCTCGTACGGCGTATAAGGGGAAGAACTAATTGTTCGACAGAAACATGTTTGAAATACAAAACTGATAGCTGCACATTGAAACAAGCTTAATATTTTTATTGTGTTTCCTTTTCGTTGAGTTTCGACGGTAAAGAAATAGATATTGACCATATTTTTCAATCGCTTTTCATGCACTGTAGCAGCAGTGAACTCCACCATTCGTTCAGCATAAAATTGTAAAGCCAAAATCCGAATCGTTACCACTTTCTTCCACTTCCATTTTCAAGATTCGTGACGAAATCGTCCAACGTGTTCACCGGCAGCTTCAGTTGGCTTCAGCCAACGATCGCGTAATACGTCCAAAAACAGAAATGTGAAAAACAGGTTTCAGTGCAATAAAAGCCTGCGCGAGAATGGTTTCGCGAGAAGTTGAAGCTATAAAATCTGCCCAAAGCAGGAAATATTCCGCCCAAGGAGTTACTGGGATGGAGAGAAACGATCTTTCAGCAAATGGTGAGTTTGGGTAACCCATCTCACCCGACGTCAAATATCTCTTGAGCAGTCAAAAGACAACATAACAGCTCTGGACAACAACAGTAAGCTGTCCATCGTAATACGGCCGCTTCGTTGGTTGTGCCTTGGGCCAAAGAGGACACAACGCATATGTTGGATGGTTTGATGTTTGCAATTCATTTGCTCAGGGCCATCCTACGGATGTGGGGTGATCGTGTGTGAAAGGTTTACGACGAGTACTAGTGTTTGCTCACCGCCAATACTGGCGCGGTTGCTGTTCCCTGGCATATCGATTGAAAGAGTTAAATTCGTTGTTTCGATTTGTTGTGTTGAGCTATTGAGGTCTTGGAATACAGTTTGTGTGTAGCAACGAACGAAGTGCATTACATAAACAAATATGGCTGAAAATTGTCGACCAAAATGTACAACAAAAAGTGTGCTAAATCAAGACATGGAAATATGATTTATCTTATCGCCGACGATATCCGATCGGATGTCGGAAATGGTTTGAAATTGACACGTTAGTTTTGCTAAAATGTACAGAAAAATATCAGTCTACAAATTCCAACGAATTGAAACTTGATCGTAACGAGACGATCCGTTGTGAAATTTACTCCATGAAGTGTTTGTCCATGAAGAATTTCTTTAGAGCACAAGGTTTCTGGGTCTATAGTTGGAGGAAAGAGTTTCATTTAGGTAATAGAGCATCAAGGGTTAAACTTGATTTAGAAACCTTTCTCGTATAATAAAAGATCTCTGGAAGTTAATAACATCCCACATTGGGATAGCCTTTTAATTGCATCTTTTGCCGCTCAAAGTGCATCGTGCTGATCTTCCTACTAAAGATCGAATGATCGAGATTATATGTTCCTCGAAAAAACTGGATTAATAAACTAGTCTATACGTTAAAAAAACGAAAAAGATACCAAAAAATTTCCAAAAACCTTTTAAACAACATGAGTCGAGAATTTTGAACGAACACCCACATTATGTTGATTCGTCTAGAATGTGTAGCTTTATGTAATTTATTGTTCATATCTACGATACGATAATACGAATTTCGCGCACTAATCAGGTGCACATACTAAAAGTAGGCGAACGAGAATTCCCAACAAAACATCTATTTGCGCTCATCGTCAAGGTTGTACATTCCGTGTCGGGTAGATGCAGTTGCACTGATAAGCGAACAAGCCCCGCTAGATACAATTCCACGCCTCTGTTCATCAGTTTCCTCTCCATACCGCCTTCCACAATAAGCGTCCTCACCACCCCATCGCTTCTACCTCTACTAATCCATCCTAACCCCTGGCATGGGTAATGATAAAGTCGCGTGTAACTCATTACTTTAGAATGCAATTTTTTCTTCCACTGCGATGGAGTTCAATTCGATGAACGTTAATGTGTCGCTTTATTCACTAAATTTCGTTCCACAACTTTGTAGTCTAATGATAAGTGGCAACACCTTTGTGGTGCAAGTACGTCCAGTGTTTGGTTCCGTAAACGGGTAACCTTTGAGGTCAGTTTGAAGTGTTAAAATTCGGCACTGCTGGTCATTTTGTTTATCTAAGAATGTGTAGTGTTTGTGCGTTGGGTTCCTTAGTGCTGGTAACGAGTCAAGGTTTTATCGAACGAACACTAGAGCATCTACAGTGAACATAACAATCACAGCCACAGTGAATCTATGCGGCCACACCAATGATGCGGACACAACGGACGCATCAACGAGGGTCGTAATTTTCGCTCGCTAAACTCACGACAACGACAACATTTGATTGTCACCGGGAAGTATGTTTTATTTTCACATTCTTTCAAACGGTGAGGAAAACCATCGGCCTATCAACCCCACCACACCCTAGTTCCCGTTTATTGACGCGTTGAAATAGGAGACTAGCGCGGTATTATGTGTTGTTTATCAATTTGATATAACGTTTAGTGCCTCAATATCGCGATCGCTATAAATACTTTCGATAAATCGTACGACTTTATGTTATCTGAAGTATGCTCTAACATCGGTTGAGCATGTTACAAATGGTTCTACTAAATATTCCGACATTTCGGTATGCTTTAGACGAAAAACAGCAAACTTATTTTAAAGAAACCCCAACTATTCCAGAATGAGAAAAAAATCAAAGTTTTTACATTGATCTATTAATATAAAATAAAAACCAGCGTGCATATGTTTGCCTTTCTGGTGGCAAATAGTTTATAGACACTTAAAGCGTCCTTCATCACACCTGATATGGGTAAGCTGGTACTTGTACAATCTAACACCATTAAGCTATCAATTGGAAGATCCGGGGTAGTTACCGGTAGTGGTTGCAAGTGGCTGCTGTTTGCTACCATTTTGTTTAAACACTATAATCACCCCCTTCGGAAGCAATCAGTGCCGATGGGTAGCAGATAAGCTAATAGTGGAAGCACGTGCTTTACAATGTTTTACAATGGACATGATCACTTAAAGTACAATAAAAGTATCTTTGGATGGGACATGGAATCATATGTATAAAAGGGTTTTCATTGTAAGGAATTCATATAATATCCTGATGTTTTCTTTATAACTCGCCTGCCGTCATATTAAAGAGATACAGTTCTAGAAACTGATAGAAAAAGTCTTTATAAAACCGAATAATTAAAGATAGTAAAAAGTGGAATAGGTGCAGGAAAGTTATCCAAAAGAAACATTCCCCTGTATACATATGATCTCATACACGAATCATCTCATTTCTTTCGTTTGCTTCACACAAAACACGGTGTGGATCATAGTATCACAATATCCATAAATGGCCATATCAATAGGATGTACCGCTTCAGGCGGTTTCGTTCCAAAAACTATTTCTCGCCCCACCAAAAAGGGGTTTGATATCATGTTTGCCCGATTTAAGGAATCATCGAGAACTTCCTTTTCCAGTAAACACCAAAATCTGACAAATCTCGCCATTCAGCTGTAACAGTGGTAACAGTATATCCCGAACGGTCGATCTTTGTGGGCGACGGCAAAAAATGTGTTTTACTTTATTTCGGTGGCGTAGGCCGATACAGCCAGCCAGGAGATTGTAGTTTGAGTAGCTGCGAAGGTGGTTTGAATGGTTGGTTTGTGGTTTGTTGTTGTTTTTCGTTTTCTTCGTACATACATTTCTTGGAACAGAAGGTGGTGCCGATGTCGCCTTCACGATCGGTCGATCGATGACTTGGCTGTAACGATGCACGCACGCACTTGGCATGAATCACAACGGATCGAGCTGATGTTGTTTCTAAATTTGGTATTCTCTTTGGCAAACGGAAAAATGAAACATTCAATTAAAGGGCACCCAGTGTTTCGAAGATGTAAGATGCGCCAGAACGTAAGCAGACCAAGGAATGGAATGTAGGAAAATTTACGCAACGGGATTAAAAATAGAGTCATTGTTCTTAAGCACGAGTGGCCTCTACTGCGGACCGACTTCCGAACCGAAGATTTACCGGAGGTGACTCCCTGTTGTGGGTTGCCCTTTTCGAAATCGCAGCACCACACCGGGTGGCACGATTGATTCCCTCGGTGCGGACTTTCGCGTAAAACCACAACACACACGCACACGTCGCGGTGGGCTTTCGTATGGTGGTGCGCGTCATCATTCGCGTCGTGGCCGTAAAGTCGCGCGGGTTGATGCGCGACACACACGTAGGCGTCGGTGTCGGGTCGCGGTGGACGGCTTTTCATAATACTTAATTCATGGAACAAACCGGCGCCGAACTCAGTTCCATCTTGTCCGTCGAGCAGTAAGCAAGTGATCTCTTCTCCGTCCCGAAAGGGTTGTCGTGTACCGTGCCGTGAAGGAAGAAGAAAATAAAAACATATCAACACAACCAACTAAACCGGCTGCCTTCTCGCGCAGGCGTAAGCTTACTCTCGTTCTCTCCGCTCGTTATCTCACTCACCGGTGGTGTACGCATTGAAAAGCAAAAATAGTGACAACAAAAGGGGGGGTTGTTAAAGGGGTTGTGAGAACCGGGCGGTATAGCATCAGCAACCCGTCGACCGTGGGGGTATTCGTGTGGCCGTGTATAGGTGTGGGGGTTGTTCGTTCGCTCATAAGCACTGCTGTGCATCTCGCTGTTGTTCAGTCCATTCGTGCAACCCGGTGCCAGTGAGTCGTCGATCTAGTGACCCTGTGCTGTGTGTGCGCCCTGCGAGATCCCATCGGTACCGTGCAAACGCGTGATTACCTCATCGAGCAAAGTGTGTCAACGCATGTCGTACGCATGCAGATGGTTTTAAAAGTGATCCCATCGCGTTAACTGGCCACGATCAGTGCAAACCGGTGCTACCACACTATCAACGAAGTGATAAATTAATGTACAGAGTGAAAATTATTTTAAAAAAAAGTGTTTATAAAGCTTTTCCCAGAAAATACCGTGCTTAGTGAAGAAGAAAACCTTTTAAAAGTAAATATTTGTGAGAAATATTTGTTGCAGTGCGTGTGGCAAGAGCAAAAATAAAGCAGAAAAATGGGATTGAATAATCGTGATAAGCAGGCTAAGCTGAAAACTCAGAGTCTACTAGATTCGGAGCGTGGCGGACAGCAGACGGTGACAACGGTAACCGTGGATCATGGTACGGTGGCTTTGCCACTAGAATCGATGGCCGTCAGTTCATCGACAACGAGCAACAGCAGTTCCTCGTTCCAGCAGTCGTCCTCTTCGTCCTCGACGAAGATGCAGTCCAGTGCGGAAAAAATTCAAAAAACCACCGACGGTCGTGCCAGTGAAGTGCGTGAACTAAGTTCCAAAAAAGATGGCCAAAAGTTCAGCTCCGTCAGCAGTATGCGCAGTGAGGCCAGCAAGTCTAAACAGATCGATAACATCATCGAAGAGATACATCATATCGCGAGTGATACGATCGGTACAACTGCGATGATTGGTGCATCGGCCGGATTGGAGCTACCGGCCAAGGTAACACAGAAAACCGTGCTGGTCAGTGGTGGTGAAAGTGGCCGGAAGCAATCGTTCGTTAGTGACAGTGTGGTTGGGGGTCATACTACCGTTTCGAGTGTATCCGGTGACGTTCGTCACGAAGTGATATCGGCCATCGGTCCCAGCAAGATCGAGATCTCGAAAATGGCTCTTGATAGTAGTGCGCTAAGCAGTGTATCCAGCAGCACCAACAGCAAAGTCATGCAAAGTAGCAGTGCCATACAGAAGAAAGAAGAACAAACATCACATAGTGCGGTGCGTAGTGAAAAAAATGTGTCCGAATCCAGTGCAATCTCCAGTTCCCAAAAGACTGAGTCGAAATCGACCAAAAGCATTCACACGTCATCACAAAGCTCTAGCAAATCTATGTCTACGGCACAAAGCAAGACGGCTCAGTCCGTGTCGGAAACATTCCAATCGTCTGCACTTGGTGAAAATGTGCAATCTACAAAGACTACCGCTGCCGGGCGGCAGAACGGTGCGCTGTCCGTCGATGGAAAGCATTCATCGACAGTACAACACTTGCCCGATCATTCCACGTTTGATCAAAAATCATTCCAGCTCGTGGATGCAGATGGCAAGACCCGCCAACAAGTTGACAGCCAAAGTTTCTCGATGGCACAGACACAAGCACCAACGACTAAGGTCTTGTATGATGCGGCCGGTAATCAAATCACAAGCACTTCCGCGTCGTATCAGGCTGCCCAGGGCTACAGTACCTCGTCGTTCCAGAGTTCGGAAGGTGGCGACCTGAAACCTTCATCGGACAGAACTGGTAAGCTTGTGGATAAAGATGGAAAACCTCGTCAGCTTGTTGACAGTCAACGTCAGATGATGTATGATGCTGCAGGCAATCTGATCACGAGTACCTCATCATCGTATCAAGCTGCACAAGGTTATAGTTCCTCATCTTTCCACACAACCGAAGGTGTTGAGCAAAAGTCATCGAACGACATCATGACGAGTTCATCCACAAAACGGGCGCAAAATGTAGCCTCCTCCAAGGCTACGATGTCCTCTACGACTAAGGATTCGATAATCGATTCAACCACACTGGACAACTATTCGGTTCAGCATGATTCCTCCAGCGGGCAGCATTCCAACAATATGCTGATGAAAACAGAATCAGCCCATACCGTAGCAAGTCTTTCATCGGCTCACGATTCGCTTGCCAATACCATCCAGAGCACACAGCTCATCACGGAATCGGCTAGCCAGGCTGAACAACGGCAGCAACATTCCGAATCGACTAAAACGATCGAAACGTCCTCACATTATACACAAATGGACGAAGAAAGCCGTTCTCGCCGGAAGACGTCGGAATATCGTGAACAGCGCGAATCTAACGCCGCTATTCTGAAACGCAAGATCTACGACGAGCATGGCCGTCGACTAAACTTGATCGATGAGAAAATTGTACCAAAAGACGTCGTGACGGCTGATCTGCAAGACGATGTAACGAACGTAACCAAAACTTCCTTTGAGGCGAAAATCTTCAACCCGAAGCTCAAACGATGGGAGCTGGTCGATCAAAAGACGATTCTTGAAAAAGACATAACTACCGACATACCGGTGGAGATCGTACAGGAACTCGAGGTGGAGCGACCCGAACTGGCTAACATCACCACGACAATCCAAATGACGAAGGTGAGTAAATTTGCCGGCAAGTTATGCTGCCACTCTCTTTAGCCGGGACACTGTACAGGATGTTTGACATTCTCAATCTTCTGATTTGCAGGTGTACGATGCGAAAACCAAGCAGTGGAAAACGATCGACCAGAAGAAGCATATCGATGTGCTGGAAAAGATTACCTTCCTCGAGGAAAGTTCCGGACGCTCGGAACTGGATGAATCGGAGCGAAGCAAAAATCTTAAATCCATGGATATGGTGGTAAGTATAGCAGAAGCGGCAGGAGCCAGGAGGAACCACGTACTAATCGTGGTTGTTTTCACAGGATCGAGTGACAATCAAGGAAGTAAGCGATTTGAGCGATGAAAAACGAAGCCAGATCAGCAAAACCACTAAGCGCAAGGACGAACAAAGCGTACAGGAGCAGTGCATCTGTGAAATTTGTACTTGTGGGTAAGTTGAACTGTTTGGTAAAGAGTAGACGATGCCCATAAATCCAATCTCTCTTAATTGCCATGTCTGACCCAACTTGCTAAAACGCCTACTAACGTACGTTGCATGTCCTTCAAACATTTAACGGATCGGTCGTGGAAACTGCAACAACGCTCTACCATCACTACTTGGTTGAAATGACAATCTTCAACCCACAAAACCTCTGTCCACAGTGTCAGCATTGTACTGTTTCTATAGTCTTTGCTTTCCGCTTTCATAGCGTCGCAATCATTGCTGTCGACCGTGTGTAGACCTTAAATGGTCAATTGGTAAGATCACCGAGCCAAGCGTGTTCGCGGTTCGTTTGGTCACTGTCATTCAATTTATGCTCGTTTACAATCAACCTACGCTTCAACCCGATGACATCATCAGTGCTTTGCCACGATTGAATCGAGATTGTGATGGTGTTGGTGGCGATTGTGCGATCATCACAGGCACCACCGACGGCAATGCTGGGCGTTATTTATTTCGTTTGTTTTGGTTTGTCTCTTCTGCGGCTGCTTGTTTTTTTTCCTTTGCTATGAATTCTCTTCATTCTTTGTGGAGCGCACGAATTCTCTTTTCGTGTAGAGAACACTTTATATCTTGTTGTTATATCTGCTATACGGAGAGTATTTATATTTTTTTATTTTATTTTCTTTTCTCATATAAAAAACCTACTTTTGAAGTTATGTGTGCTACTTTTCATTGGAATGGAAAATATCATTTGGTTTTGCAGTTGTTGGTCTCACTAATAACAGGTTAAGATGATATCATAATGTCAGGAAATGTACAGTTATGAATAAAACATATTGGAGAAGATGACAATCTGCAGAAATTTGATTATTATAAATATTGATTAATTGAACTACAATTTAACAATTATTTCTAACTATCAATTCAATTTATTTATGTTACAAGCAGTTTTATCAATACTACTTAACGAAATGTGGTATACGTTGTCTAATGCAATGGTATCTTTACAGACGACATAATTGCTACAACTGTGGTGGAGGAAATACAACGACACAAACCAAATCTTCCAAGTATACTGCCATGAGCAATTCGGAAAATTTTTATCATCAAGGTAGGAACAATGGCTATCGGGATGGTACAGCGTGTATCTATTAACATGTTTGCTTTTCTGTTATCAACACTTTTAGAAAATTTCACATCAGAGCTCAGCGAGCAAAAATCTTCCGGACGCAGAGGAACATGGACTATAGAAGATGCCGAAGATCATTCAAATCGTCGAGAATCATATACTATTGAACGAAGCAGTACCACACAAGAGGTATCTGACCGAAGACTTACATGGACAAAGGAAGATTTCGAAAAACTTGATATTGCAAAGCTAAAAGCAGATTATGTGCGACCAAAGCCTATTAAGCATGAAGATAATCTTCGTCCAGAAGGAGACTTCACAGTACCCGAGCGAACAGGATATATTCCAGGGGAACGAGTCAAGCCTATCCGACATGATGATAATCTACGCCCGGAGGGAGAGTTCTCTACTCCGGACAAGCCCCAGTACAGACCGGCCGAGCGTCCGAAGCAAGTGCGGCCTACCGACAATCTTAGACCTGAAGGAGACTTCCAAAAGCCTGAGAAGCCTCAGTATATCTCGGCTGAACGTCCGAAGCAGATCAGACCCGAAGATAACCTACGTACTGAGGGAGCATTCCAGTCCCCTGAACGTCCGGAATATCGTCCCGGAGAGCGTCCGAAGCCTGTGCGTCATGACGATAACCTTCGTCCAGAAGGAGACTTCGAGCGTCCAGAAAAGACGCCATTCCGACCAGCTGAGCGTCCGAAGCAGATCAAGCCCGAAGATAATCTCAGACCTGAAGGAGACTTCCAAAAGCCTGAGAAGCCTCAGTATAGACCAGCCGAGCGTCCGAAGCAGATCAGGCCCGAGGATAACCTACGTACTGAGGGAGAGTTCCAGACTCCGGAACGTCCTGAATATCGTCCTGGAGAGCGTCCAAAGCCTGTGCGTCATGACGATAACCTTCGTCCAGAAGGAGACTTCGAGCGTCCCGAGAAATCTCCATTCCGACCGGCCGAGCGTCCGAAGCAGATCAAGCCCGAGGACAATCTCAGACCTGAAGGAGACTTCCAAAAGCCTGAGAAGCCTCAGTATAGACCGGCCGAGCGTCCGAAACAGATCAAGCCCGAGGATAACCTACGTACTGAGGGAGAGTTCCAGACTCCGGAACGTCCTGAATATCGTCCTGGAGAGCGTCCGAAGCCTGTGCGTCATGACGATAACCTTCGTCCAGAAGGAGACTTCGAGCGTCCAGAAAAGACGCCATTCCGACCGGCCGAGCGTCCTAAGCAGGTCCGACCGGAAGACAACCTTCGTCCGGAGGGCGATTTCTCTACTCCAGAGAAGCCCCAGTACAGACCGGCCGAGCGTCCGAAGCAAGTAAGACCCGAGGATAACCTTCGTCCAGAAGGAGATTTCGCAACGCCTGAGAAGCCCCAGTACAGACCGGCCGAGCGTCCGAAACAAGTACGTCCACAAGATAATCTTAAGCCAGAAGGCGATTTCGAAAGGCCTCAACCTACAATTGTTGGAAAAGCCGAGAGAGCTCAAATCGTTCGCCATGAAGATAATCTTTACATGGAAGGCAACTTTGAACGCACTGAGAAAACGGTATACATTTCTGGTGAGCGACCAAGGCCTATTCGTCCCGATGATAACCTTCGCCCAGAAGGAGACTTCGAGCGTCCCGAGAAATCTCCTTTCAGACCAGCCGAGCGNCGTGTATCTATTAACATGTTTGCTTTTCTGTTATCAACACTTTTAGAAAATTTCACATCAGAGCTCAGCGAGCAAAAATCTTCCGGACGCAGAGGAACATGGACTATAGAAGATGCCGAAGATCATTCAAATCGTCGAGAATCATATACTATTGAACGAAGCAGTACCACGCAAGAGGTATCAGACCGAAGACTTACATGGACAAAGGAAGATTTCGAAAAACTTGATATTGCAAAGCTAAAAGCAGATTATGTGCGACCAAAGCCTATTAAGCATGAAGATAACCTTCGTCCAGAAGGAGACTTCACAGTACCCGAGCGAACAGGATATATTCCAGGGGAACGAGTCAAGCCTATCCGACATGATGATAATCTACGCCCGGAAGGAGAGTTCTCTACTCCAGAGAAGCCCCAGTACAGACCGGCCGAGCGTCCGAAGCAAGTGCGTCCTACGGACAATCTTAGACCTGAAGGAGACTTCCAAAAGCCTGAGAAGCATCAGTATATCTCGGCTGAACGTCCGAAGCAGATCAGGCCCGAAGATAACCTACGTACTGAGGGAGCATTCCAGTCCCCCGAACGTCCTGAATATCGCCCTGGAGAGCGTCCGAAGCCTGTGCGTCACGATGATAACCTTCGTCCAGAAGGAGACTTCGAGCGTCCAGAAAAGACGCCATTCCGACCGGCCGAGCGTCCTAAGCAGATCAAGCCCGAGGACAATCTCAGACCTGAAGGAGACTTCCAAAAGCCTGAGAAGCCTCAGTATAGACCGGCCGAGCGTCCGAAGCAGATCAGGCCCGAGGATAACCTACGTTCTGAGGGAGAGTTCCAGACTCCGGAACGTCCTGAATATCGTCCTGGAGAGCGTCCGAAACCTGTGCGTCATGACGATAACCTTCGTCCAGAAGGAGACTTCGAGCGTCCAGAAAAGACGCCATTCCGACCGGCCGAGCGTCCTAAGCAGGTCCGACCGGAAGACAACCTTCGTCCGGAGGGCGATTTCTCTACTCCAGAGAAGCCTCAGTACAGACCGGCCGAGCGTCCGAAGCAAGTAAGACCCGAGGATAACCTTCGTCCAGAAGGAGATTTCGCAACGCCTGAGAAGCCCCAGTACAGACCGGCCGAGCGTCCGAAACAAGTACGTCCACAAGATAATCTTAAGCCAGAAGGCGATTTCGAAAGGCCTCAACCTACAATTGTTGGAAAAGCCGAGAGAGCTCAAATCGTTCGCCATGAAGATAATCTTTACATGGAAGGCAACTTTGAGCGCACTGAGAAAACGGTATACATTTCTGGTGAGCGACCAAGGCCTATTCGTCCCGATGATAACCTTCGCCCAGAAGGAGACTTCGAGCGTCCCGAGAAATCTCCTTTCAGACCAGCCGAGCG
>CM028103.1:17583354-17624996 GCA_016170015.1 Anopheles longipalpis | reverse complement strand
TGACAATCTACGCCCGGAAGGAGATTTTCAAACTCCAGAGAAACAACAGTATCGTCCAGCTGACAGACCGAAACAAATCAAACCTCAGGACAATCTTCGGCCAGAAGGAGATTTTGAACGTCCACAAAAATCCACAGTCGGGCCCGGTGAACGCCCTAAACCCATTAAGCATGACGATAACCTACGGCCGGAGGGTACATTTGAAAGACCTGAGAAGGCTACTTTTAAGCCAGCTGAAAGACCGAAACAAATACGTCCGGAAGATAACTTGCGCACTGAGGGCGAATTTGAAAAACCCGAAAAGCCACAGTTCCGCCCAGCCGAGCGTCCGAAACAGGTAAAACCTCAGGATAATTTGCAAATTGAAGGAGATTACAATACATTCAAGGAATACAACGAACTGAAACAGCGAAAGGAAGCCGTACTGAAAGAGGTTCATGAGCCAACTATTGCCGATGGTACCGTGCTAGTGACCACACAAACAGTTACAACTATCCTGAAAGGAGAAAAGAAACAACCTACGGGCAAGCAAACTACAACCAGTGAGGTACATGACCATGCTACCCGTTCAGAATCGGAATCATTCACGCACAGCCATACACAACAGCAGCATCTTACCAGTGAGCAGGTTTCTAGTTCTACTGCCATCAACCGAGCGCAGCGCAATGAAGCTAGCATCAACGAACGCGATCGCACCACCTCGCAACGATCCACGACGAAACATTCGCAATCGATTCAAGACGTTTCGGACCGAAATGTTGCCGAATTGATAACCAATCAAAACCAGCATCACGTGGTGAATGCACAAACCATGGTCAGCGGAATGACACAACAGCAAAGTCACAGTCAGAGTGTAAAATCGTCATCGTCCAGTTCGAAACTACACCAGACCAGTTCCTCCATGCAGCAACATTCATCTAACAGTAGCAGTACTCAAGTACACCAGGATTCGCTGCATCATTTACACCAGGGAAATGTACACCACACACATACAAATGGTACAACACTTGCATCATCCGATGATGTTCCAAAAGGACCACATCATCATACGCGGGAACAAGTTACCGGCTCTCAAGTGTCTTCTTCTAGCAGCAAGATCGTCATCGATGGAAAGGTTGTAACAGATAAGTCTGCATCATCAAAGCAGGCAACAGAGAAGCTCGCGATCGACGGTGTAGTTGTGACGGACAAAAGCTTCGTTGAAAGGCAGAAAGCTGGATTCGATGGTATGGAAAGCATTTCAAGCGGTCAGACCAAAACAGGGCATAGTACACAGGGCACGAGCAGCATCCTTCACGACACAGCCACCAGTTCCATTGGAAGTCATGCGACTTCAAAATCTCACAGCCAAATGCGCTCGACGAACAATATCATTCACTCGGAATCGACCAATGGACATTCGGTGGAACGGCGAAACGGTGCACAGACAGCAAGCGCGGGTCGAACTTCATCCGGTCAAATAACGGAAACACAGGTGAAGAAACTGATCGGTGGAAAATGGGTAACAAAGACGATCAAAACGGAAAATAAGGCGTTGGCAAGCGATCAACATCAGCACGGTTCCGAACACGGCGCTAATAAGATGTCGATCTCTGAGCAGGCGAGTCGTCAGCAGCAGCATAGCAAGGTTTCTGGTGCAGAATTGCATACGCAAACTGCCTCCAGCTCTAGTTCAGTAGTGAGCAAATCTGAATCGAGTAGTACTGTGATTAGCGATAAGGTTACACAGCGTGGCGTTCGTACGGGTGAGACGACAACCGTATCCGCTGGATCACCGTCCGGACGCACAGGCGCTCGGGGCAGCTCCAGCATTGTCCTGGGAGAGTCAACAGTAGACAGCAGCTCCTCGAAACGACAGCAAGCGACCAGTACCACCAAGTTGATCGGAGGCAAACTGGTGCACATGGCCAATTCGAACGACACCAATAATAACTCCTCCACGGGAGCGGTTAAATCGTCCTCGATCAACGCATCGAACGCTCATCATTCTACGCTGCAAGAACATTTGTCCTCCCAGACAGCATCCTCAACGTCCGCATCAAACGTGATGAAGTCTAGCAAATCAGAATCAAGCAGCAGCAACACACAATCACAACAGCACTACAATCGAAAGAACACGTTTGCGTCGTCCGAAAACGTTAACAATTCGATCCTCTGCCGACCGGCACAGACTGCCACGGCCACATCGACACAGCATACCGCAAACGGGGTCGGAGGCATGAGCGTATCCGGTTCAATCCAGCGCAAGAGTATCTCCAATCTGAACGATAGTGCGATGTACTCGACCACGAATCGCACCAGCTACAGTTCGCTGCACCGGCGAGGCAAGGAATCGGCCGAGTCAAGGATGCAGGACTACGTGAAGACGCTCGAAACCGGAACCATCACGAATCGTACGGTGCGTGGCCAGCCCTGTCCGCCACCAACCCTGGCAGGTACGGGATTGAACAGCAGCAGTACTATGACCTCGAGCTCCGCCACATCCGCTGCGAATCAGAAATCGCTTCGTGATTACCACTCGGCCATGAATGTGACACGCAGCTCCACGAAAGCGAATGCATCCAGCATTTCGTTCGGGGACAACAAATTCCACGGAACCAGCTCCTACAACGTCCAGTACATCCAGCAACATGAAGGACGCTGTCCAGCCGCCGCACACGACAATTTAAAGCTGTCGAAGGTCACTAAACAGCACACATACTATGTGCGAGACAAGAAGTAGATATCTGGCTTAAGTTGATTTTTCTATTCTTTTAATTTGTTTTGTTTTTTTGATTTGCTCTAATGTTTGGATGTAATCCATTCTGTAATCTGACAGTCTTATGTCTTATACATTTATTGAACTTTATCAACGACTCTTACGACAACGAAACGTTCAGCATTCTCTTCAAACACTCCAGAGAAAGACTAATCGTCGAATATAAGTGATGCAATCTATATATAATGCATTATTATTCTCAACATGTTATGATAGTTTATGCTTTTTAATAAAACCAAAAAAAAATAACATAACTATGAACAATTGTCTTGTTTTCATTGTTAAGTAATATTTGAAAGAAATGCTTTTATGAATTTAATGTTGTTTAACGTGTTGAAAAGAGAGATTGCCAAATCCCAAACTGGATCGTTTTTTTTACGTTTTTTTCGTTACGAGTAATCCAAGTCAAGAACATCCAGAATTATACAAATATACGCACAAGACAGCTTGCTTCCATTAAATACCTTCCTTTTATTAAATTTTACAATAATATCCAATAAACCAAAGCTAAAAAAGAAATTAAAGAAAATTTTAAACTTTGCGTACATTTATGTTTAATTAGTGCTCGCAGCAAACGACCACATAAAATATGCAAACGAAATTTGTTTGTTCTAAAATTATAATAGATTGCCACAAAAACGGATGGAGTTTTACTTAACATACATGGAGTACTGTACTTGACCCTGTATAAACTAAAGAAATGCTTTTGATTTTGCGTAGTACTGCCCCGTATTCTTCTCATCAGAACGAATTTCAAAAGAATAAATTCAACATTCAAACAATGTGGTACACTTCCTGCACAACTTCCCGCTTCAGGGTCGGTTCCAGTCTGACATAATAATCCAACCGAGATTCATATCGTTCTTTGTTTTTCCCACCCATATCTGTATGCCGATTTCCATCCCCATTCATCCAACCGTAACGACAACAAGTGCATACTCTTGCCACCCTTATTCCGGTGTGTCACCCCTACTCCTGGGCCACCCTTTCTCCACAGGCGAGGTAACATATTTTTTAACCATATTTTCAGCAAACAACCATCCGAAATATGTCGAAAGAAAGCACACAACGTGTTAGAAAAATGCATTTCTACACTACTTTTGGTAAAAGAATTTGGCTCCCGGTGTGAGGAAGAGGGTCACGAAAGGAAAACGCACCATTCCGACAACAATGACGTAGTATTCGGCGCGACAACAAGTCGTCGTTTTTTGTTCGCCATGAACCGGGGGTGGGGGCAAATACAAGAGAGCGAGAAACGGTCACCCAGCCGTCGGATGAGGGGTGAATTTATGTGGCCCTCGTCACACGATGTCATCGGACGGTTTTTATACATAATGTACGATGTACACCATGCACGCGTTGATAAGTTTGTGTAACAAAAGTATTTTTTGGGACAAATAATACAATGTTTTTAGATAGCTTTTAGAGACTTAGAAGCTGGATGGATTATTTCGTCTATTAGTTATTTCATCAGTAATTTTTTTTTTACTCGGTTAGAACGGCCAGGCCGTATCAAGAATTTCATCAGTAATATCAGTCAAAAATTCACTCAAAATCATATTAATAATTGTGGAAATATCCCATTATTGGAGATAATGTTATAATTAAAATTACATTAAATTATTGACCGTCGTATCCAACTTTTCCCTAGTTTTTACCCATGGTGATCACCCCATAGCTACCCTGCATTCGCACCCGCACTGGACCAAGCAAACCGTTTGGCTTCCCTTATTACACACACGCATCTGCAAACGCAACCCCTGCTAGCCGCTACAACCACAACGAAACCAACAACTAGTAGTAGTGCGCACACTCCCGCACAAACCCGGAGCCGATGTTTTACGACATCTCGTCATCTCCGCGCGCTGAAGCTGCAGCCGCATTTCGTTGCGTGAATCGGGACCAAAAAGTTCCACCCGTTCTCAGTAGTTCGCTATCCATTCGACGGTACGTGCGTGATGCGTGTGTCCGCTTTAGCGCCTTCCATTTAGCGGCCAGGCTGTGAGAGTGTATTACTAGCGTGTTAAAAGAGGTACGCACGTGTCGTACACGGTATGTGGTGTGTTGGAACATTTTGGAAAGAAAAGGTCCCAACTAAGGTGTAAGGTAATTCCAGTGTTAGAATTCGTTTCATTGCACCTACGCTTTGTTTCCTGTGTGCCGCGTACATGGAGACGCCCAGTTTCTGATGAAGAAGTGTCGAAGCTAGTGGCAGAAGAATGAAAAGTGTTTACTTTCACGTGCCTCCCGAATAGAAGAGAGCTGCATCACTAGTGTGCGTGTGTTAAAACGTCAACGTTAACGACAGGTTGTAGTGGTTATGCTTCCTGGAACCACCGAGTAAGTAGTGCATACAGTTACTTTTGACAGGTTTTTTGAATGTGTGTGCGTGTGTTTAAGTTGAGCTAGGTTGGTGTTGAGAAGCACGTTTTTCTGTTGAAGTTAAGAGAAGATTGGGGAAAAGGGATGAAATACAAGAAACAAGAGAATGACGTTTCATACTTTCTATGTGCAACCCCCAACCCCCTCGCTAAGTCTTTTTTCCCACTTCCTTGTTGCGAAGGGATGAACGAACTCGTGGCATAAAGTACGACGCTTCTCGGCCCGTTTCCATACCGAGCGCGTTTTTAGCGAATTGTGTTTTTCCTTTGTTTTTCTTTTCGTCTCAATCTCTCTAGGAACCATTACCAGTCTACTAGGTTAGGACCATCTTTACCTACCAAAGCTTTTCGTATCAAATTTTCATCCCTCTCGGCGCAAAAAAAAAGAGCAAGCCATGATATCGTACAATAATTGCATGGTAAGCTAGTATGTTGTTACTGTGGCGCTACCTACCCCTACTGAAGCCGCTTCTCCATTACCTTAGACACCCGCTTTCGGTACATTGACCTCGAATTGCTCGAGTTCAAGAGGAGCGAATATTTATTTTATCGCCGGACCAAACTAGTGAAGACAGTGCAAACAGCGCGTTCGCATACAGCACACACACGCACGCACACAAACTTTCGAGGGTGAAAAAAACAGACCGACTCCACGCAGCACAGATGAGCTAATCGTGTACGGTCGGACACTACATCAAGATGAGAATCATTACGTTTTTATTCTTCGCTTCCGTCATACCAGCTGGCCGTTATTATTTCGGCAAACGTTGTTCTTTGGCACACTGTTGTCCTTTTCCGCCGTCGCGTATGTTTTAGTTGCATGTTTTTCTTTTTGTTTTGGTTTCTTTTTTTTTTGTACGAGATATTGACGTTCGTTATTGGAGATGGATTAGCAATTGATGAAGCAACACGCCATACCATCGCACGGGAGCCATTTGGGGTACCCCATGCCACGGGTTCCTTATGTACAATATGCTTCTCCGGTGCGCTTTTCACCCCGCTCGATAGTTAATAGCTTTTTTATAACTTTTTATACAGATGCGTGACGTGCGCGGGTTACGCACGCCAGATCATTCCCATTTGGCAGCGGACCTTGCGCCGGCCATGATCACGGGGTCGTCAAGGACTTATGTGTTGGATGTATGCAGATGTTTTTTGGTAGGTTGTTTTTTTCTCTCGTTTTTAAAGAACATAAAATAGATAGAAATGATTGCCTTTCGGCATGTAATAATTGATTGCTGTGAGGGTTAAAAGGGAATTACGTTCGATCGGAAAGGTGTTTGATGTCTTCAGTGTACTGCTTCAAACGGCTGAACCAGGAAAAAAATAATTCTATCTGTTACTTATCTATTATGGCACTCGAATTGATTTTTAACGTCTCAAAACATGATGTTTAGCATTTAAATCATTAATTTGTAGCTACCTAATCAACAAATTAAATTAATTATTTAAAATTAATTAAATTAAAAAATAATTAAAAATAAGTAAAATTAACTCCATTTGTTCAAATAACTTTTTTTAAGTGTTTCAATGGGAAACATGAAGGGATAATGTACAGGATGTACAAAGAACTTTTTAAGAATATTACAACACTGACAATATTATTGTTTACAATAATGTGAGTAGTGTAGTTTGCAAACAAACTTTCTGTTAGAATGCTATTTGTTACAGCAATTTTATATATCCTATGAATATTCAACAATTAGTAACATTATTATTCGACAATTTTTTTTATTAAAACCAAAACATGAAAAGGTTTTTTTAAACTGCGTAATTGGAATAAGAAATAAGTACTTTATGATTGTTTCATACTTTTACAAACTATTTGTCCCAAGTGCCAAAACATTTCCGTGTAACGTAGCTACAACAAAATTGGAGAAAAGAAATCAAATAAAATTTGTAAGGAAATTATAATTGTTTTAAGTCACTATACGTATTTGAAATAAAATGTGGAATATTTTTTTAATTTTTTGGATGGATCCATAGAAGGTTTTAATCCACGTGGTTTAGTTTTATTTTATCTTAGTTTTTATTTTATTACTTTTTATATATTGCAACAACATTGAACAATTGTACACCTTTGAATGTATTGAAAATTTTGATTTTAAGCCAACATGGAAAAAAGGAATGTTTTACACATTGTTTTAGACACGAAACAAATCAAAGAAAGTAATTTGAATGTTTTGTACAACCAGAAGCATTATGTAATAAAATTTATCAAACACGTTATTTATGTTTCATTGCAATTTGAAAAGCTTACATAAGCTTTATTTTATAAAATCGAAATAAACATTTGGTCTTACCCCAAAAACCACCCTTTTGGAGTAGTGATGCGGTTCCATTTCTGGAGTGTTAAAACATCTTGCCTAAGCAGTGCAGTAGTACGAAAAAGCACATATTAAACCTACCCAATTCTCACCCAATTTTTCGTTTCCTTACCGAGCATACTCACTGGCAGGTTCGGTACGATGCAGGCATTCCTTTGATTTTTGGTATGGTGCTTTTCTCTCTCTCTTTCTCTCTCTCTGTCGCTTTGTACACCCCGACACCATGTTTTTTTTGTTACTCGCCTTTTCCTCGAAGCCTTCCGAGATAGTCGTCGTGGCGTGGAACTGGCGAAACTGGCGTCTGCCGTCAACAATCCGTGGCGACGAAAACCGATTCGCCTGCGCGTACGAAGCATGCTTGCATAGTAAATAAGGCATCGTCACCCGCACCCCATGTCATGGGGGCAATGGGGGTTGAAGCGAGGGAGTAGGTGCACCCATCGACATAAACGTCAAAGAAGAAAACAAAATGAACTCGAAGCAAAAAAAAAGGGCTACACCCCCGTACACCCCATTCCGTCATCTGAACAGCCGAAAACGAAATATGCCGTTCGTCCGTTTGTGTCGTGTGTGCCCTGAACAGGGTTTCCACTTTATTCGGCGACCGGCATTTGATGGACGTTCAGTTGACGGGAAAGCTTCCATCGAGCAGGACGCATTAGAGTGACTCTCGGGTTTAATGTCTCCAATGTGTTTTCTACCAAAAAGTGGTGCAGCGTAACGCATACGGTCCACGGTCAATGTTTGCAACAAAAAAAAAACAGTGAAGTGAAGCCCTTTTTTTAAAGCAATAAAAAAGTGTTGAAATCCAAAAGTGTTTGCCCACGTGGGTACTACAAGGGTGGGTAAAAGACATTAGGCAAAAATATCGCAATAGGTTTAATCCCATTTGATAAAGGGGTCAGGCGTGTGCAAATCGTTCCATTCGGGAGAACTCACGTCCACCTTTTTTGGTATGTAAATGACGGCAAACGGTTTTAATGAAGCTCGTAGCTCAAGTCTAGCCTGAGTTCACCTCAGTAATAATCACCGCGGAGCAAAAAAGGGGCAAGGAAAGCCCTTGATTGTTCACGATTCTTGTCGTGCTCCGAACATATTGTTTTGTCCGGCCAACACACAGAACGTTTCACCCGGGGGAAAACACGGTGCTATCGGTAAGCCACGAATTGTGTCAGTAAGTGTATGTTTTTAATGGAATAAAAAATTAACTCCCATTCCCTTATTGCTTCGCGAGTTGAATAACCTTCTAATCGTTGGGCTAATGATTGGTAGCATGAAATCTGTCTCACTAAAATAACTTCCGGATATTTTAACTACTTTCCTACATTCCTCTCCATTCCATCATGGCACTCCCCGGACTTCCCTACCTAAGCGAATCTAATTCAAAGTGCCACAAATTGCGACTAATATTAACATTAGGAAACATTATTATCCGTGCTTGTCGGTAATTCCCCATCAACAGTAGCAAACCAAAAAACAAAATTGTGTTCATCGCGCTGTGAAACATTCTGCACTGATTCAATCCACCATACACGATCGTGATATCCGACACCCCTCCCGGGGGAGGTATGATAAATGAGTGCGTTAATTCAATTAACAAACTATGGTCCACGAAACCGACCCATTAGCATATGCTTCTATGCTGTCCCGTGTACAAGTCTCCACGAACATAAGCATGTCGGTGGCAAAGTGTATCATTTTCGGCAGAATTCCGATTTGCTAGCTGTGAACGCCCATCAATGATTGGTTTTATGTTACACAATCATTTTACAGAGAATTTTTCGTCGAAGTAAATTGTCATTCGTAATTTTTTTATGTTAAAGTACGAAAATGATACTGAGCTGTAATATCCACACAATACAATGCCTACATTAAGCTGTTTTGCCATTTATGTACGCGAAGCTTAAGATAAGCGAAAGTGATAAACAAAAGGTGTAAAAAAGTACCTTTTTATGGTTTATTTAATTCGCACATTCGCTCACTACTGGGGCATATCTTGGCAATTCCATTTCAAGTGCCTTTCTTTGACTTTGCTGCTTGTCGTTTTCATACATTTTACACACATTTTATTTATTCCTTCTCATTAAAAAAAACAACTTTTGTATACATTTATCATACCGAAGCATGGCTCAACTACCAGTGAAGTTGGAGTTGGAAAAAAACAAACAAATGAATGTTTTCTTTTCTACCTTCAAACCATTGCAGTGAGATAAGAAATGTGAAATTATTACGCAGTGCTTTTAGTTGCTGCAGACAAAACATTTGCTCGTGGCCATAATTTTGGGGCAACTTTATTCTTTCGCGCTTTATGTTTTGCGTCTGTCTTCCTTTGCCATTTTTATGCTCTCTTCCATGTGCGGTATGCTGGATGATGAATTTTAATTTCACCGAAAAGTTTCACCTTTTACCCTTGTGCTTTTGATATTCACTGCATCTACAATGTGCAACGGAGATTTTAAATGCACTCAGTCATGCAAATGCTTGTTGCACTGGCTAGAAGAGTGCTTTTGGCTTAATTAAAACTCTTACACTCTAATGAAACATTAGTTCACAATGGTTGTGATATGCTTTTAATGTTGAAGGCTTTTAACTTTTAACTGAACCTGCAGGACGTTAGTTCATCCGTTTACTTACACTGCTCTGGCGTTTCATGTATACGGTGCCTTACATAACTATAAGTGCATTTATTTATTGACAACTTTTTTTGAAGGAAATTTTGATAAAAATCGCAGATAAAAAGAATAGCCTAACCATCTAGCACTAAAAAAATTTGCTACATTTGTTCACAAGGTTGTAGATTGTTCCATGATCCATAAAAATAATGATTTTGAGACAAATAATCGGTTAAAAATTCGTCAAAGAGTAGATTTTCAGATGCTTTAAATATTCATAAGCTATTTTTGAACAATTTTATTATACGTCTTGAATACCCTATTGTGTGGCGTAATACTATTTGTTTCCGATTTCTAAATCAATCTTTTAAAGTATGTAAAAAAGAGCACTAAATATGTATACAGAACTCTATTTAACTTTGTATTAACTAAAATTGGCACGCATGTTTGGTTTCTTCCAATCACATTAATCTTTGGAGTTAGACAATTTTGCTGTAAATCATGCATAACTTTTATTTATTTATTCTATAGTAGGAATAGAGTATATAGTATATAGAGTAGGAGTACTTAGGTGGATGACCACTTGGGAAAACCATGTGTCGTTGGCATTTAAAAAAGGGCGGTCCGATGGTGCATGTGATAAACGGCGCCAGTCCACACGGCCGGACCGGGTTCAAATCCCATCCGGACCGTCCCCCCGTAGCAAGGACTGACTATCCGGCTACGTGGTAAAAATAAGTCTAGTNACAGTTCGACGCAAACCGATATAGTAGTGCCACAGTCCGTAGCAATCTTCTCCACTTCGAAAATCGCTGTACGTCTATAATGGGCTGTTCGCTTTGTTGGTGGTGAATTAACAGGTTTGTTGTTCTTCGCTCTTCTGTAGTGTGTTGTATGTTCTTTTGTTTCGGCCAATTAGTTTGTGGGAGGTAAAGGAATGAAGGACCGTTAAACCATCTACAACTTGTCTCCAGTTTCGTATCTTTCCCCCATTTCGTCAGACAGTCGGCTGGGTTCTCCTTCGTTGGCACATGTCTCCACATTGCAGGTTCAGTTAGTGAAAGTATTTCGCCAATCCGACACGCCACGAATTGTTTGAAATCTCTTGAGGGAGATCTAATCCAAGCCAACACCACTTCCGAGTCCGTATGGATATACTTTTCGCCAATCGGGAGGGTATGGTTTTCCACAATTGTTTTCATTAGTCTCGCTCCTAAAAGTGCTGCTTGCAGTTCCATTCTGGGCACAGATTGGTATTTAACTGGAGCCACCTTGCTTCGTGCCATGACTAAAGAACAATGGATACGCCCTTGTTCTTCGGAGCGCAGATAGCCGACACACCCATACCCTATTTCACTCGCATCCGTGAACACATGTAGTTGCATGGTGCTGAGGGCCGAACTGATATCGCTAAAATAACACCTAGGGATTTCTAGACAGTGAATTGCCGACAGTAGGCTCACCCATCGTTGCCACTTTTCGAAGTCGATGTCGCTCATTTCTGCATCCCAGTCTAAACCAACGCGCCACAGGTCTTGCATTAACATGCGTCCATGGATCAGAATCGGTGCGAGTAGTCCCAAGGGATCGAAAAGACTCATTATAACCCTTAGTGCGATTCTCTTTGTAGGACGTTTTCCCTCGACTACATAAGGTATTAGGTCGGTGTGCCAACATGAGGAAAATCGAAACACGTCGGCGACGGGATCCCATACCATTCCCAGCACTCTAGCATGACTGTCGGTTTCTGTGAGCTTAATGGCGACCGGGTTTGGTTTCGAGTCAGGTTCCTCCACGCTCTTAGGTACAAGTGGGTCGTTGCTCACCCAGTTGCGCATGTTGAACCCTGCTTGCGAGTGAATGAATTTCACCTCTTTTACCCGTACGATGGCTTCTTCTATCGTATCGCAGCTATCGAAGTAATCATCCATGTAAGTCGAGCGTTTTATGGCAATTGCAGATGCTGGGTACATTTTTGCATGTTCGTCGGCGTTACGGTGCATAATGTATTGAGCAGAACATGGAGAACACGTTGCACCGAATGTAGCGACGTCCATTAAATATACATCGGGTTCTTTATTTTTGTCAAAACGAAACAAAAATCGCTGACTGTGGGTATCTTCGCGCCGAATTCTAATCTGGTGGAACATCTTCTCAATGTCCCCTCCGAATGCAATTTTCCTCTGCCTAAAGCTGCACAATACTCCGGGAAGCATCGCTAGCAGATCTGGACCTTTCAAAAGGGACGAATTCAGTGACACACCCTGGACTTTTGCGGCCGCGTCCCAAACGAGGCGTTTTTTATCTGGCTTATGAGGGTGCCCAACAACGTTGAGAGGAAGGTACCAGATGCGTTTTGGATTTGCTGTCGCTAGCTCCTCTTCTGTTGCTCGATGTGCGTAGCCTCGCTCGATGTACATCCGCATTTGGTCGTGTACGGTTTTCTTTAGTTGTTGGTCCTTTTCCAGCTTTCGCTCTAGTGCGTACAACCTCTTTGTCGCCATCGCTAGACTAGCCGGCAGGGTTACGTTGTCCGATTTCCACAGCAATCCGGTTACGAAACGATCTTTTTGTTTTTCAGTTGTACTTTCGAGTAGCTGTTTTGCTCGTACTATGTCTCTCGGTTCTGGTAAATACGCACTGAGGTTGGTTACAACTGCTTCCTCTAAGGTGAAGTAGCGACGAAGCATATCATTGAGTGTTACGTCGCTTTCTTCGTTGGTTGGCAGCTGCGTCGCGTTGTGGACGTTGTTCATCACCGGTTGTCGCCTTGATACATTTGTTTCGTGAGGCCCGTAAATCGCCCAACCTAGCACTGTTTTTACGGCAATCGGCTGCCCCGGCTGGCCTGATCGGGTTTCCAATGGTGTCATCAGGTCTACGTTTTCCAGGCCGATTAAGATTCTTGGAGCCCCTTCCTCCTCTCGTTCGCATGGTAGATCCTGCAAGTAGTCATAAGTACTTATCAGTGTGGGAAATTTAATTTTTTGTTTTGGTAGACTTAGCTGATCAACCGTATGAGCGGCCGCCACTAAGTAGCGCCGCTCATCGCCACGTGCCGAAATCTCCAAACTGATTCGTCGTGAAGAATCTTCCTTTCGCTTCACATTTGCAGTCCAATTCAACTCCTGTGGTTCCGATTGCCCTTCAACTCCAAGACTCGCCGCCAATGACGCTTCCACCAACGTTAACGACGACCCTTCGTCCAAGAACGCGTGCGTGTCGACTCGCCTTTCTCCGTTGTATAAGGTTACAGGCACTACACGAAATAGTGTTGTTTTCGCCACGTGTTGATGCGTCTGACACTGCGCTGATTTGACGGTTGCTCCTTCCTTCTTCTGGTGTAACAAACTGTGATGTCTTTCACCGCAACCCGGGACGCCACAGGAGTATCTCGATCTGCACGGTTTTGTTCCGTGATCAGCCAGACAATTGATGCAAATTTTCATCCGTGTCGCAGCTTCAAGACGTTCGATAGGAGTCATGCGCTTAAACGCCTCGCATTGTCTCACTTTGTGGTCCGTACTTTTACATTGATGGCACGGTGTTGACTGCATCGTGATGTTAGGTGTCTGTGTTTCCCGAGATGATAGGCTAGATCCTTCAGGTGTCGTGCTTGGCGCAGATACACTATGGACGTTCGAGCGGTGAACAGTTCGGTCTGTTGTAGGTTTCGGGGGGATGTATTTGGTCACTACACATGCTTCGTCTACTAGCGTGTCCATGAATTCACCAAATTCTTTCATAGTTGGTAGTGGATATTTTCGACTGTATCGAACCCATTCTAGTTTTCTCGTTGCAGGCAACTTTTCTACCATCTCCTCTAGCAGTTCTTGGTTCGAAAGGTAGTGGTTAAGGTTTTCGTTGGATAGGTGGGCACATAAATGTTGCACTGCCAGGCCAAAGGTTATGAGCTCGCTCAATTGTTCCGGTTTAGGTGCTGGTGTACCTCGTACTTTCTCCATTAAATCCTTTACCACGAGTGAAGGACGTCCGTAAAGCCTTTGTAGCGTCTTTATCACCAATGGCACTGATGATGGATTGTCCAGCCACCCTTCGACAGCGTCTCGTGCTGGTCCTTTAAGACACTCCTCCAACCTAGCTACATTTTCCGCTGGAGAGAGTTTGCATGCCTTTGTTGATTCTACAAAATAGCAGTAGAATTTTGGCCACTCACGCGGCTTCCCTGAAAAGGTGGGTAATTTCTTCGGCCATACCTGTCTAGCTGCAATGTGGTTGGCGTTAGGCCTCCATTCTAAATCAGCTGCCTTGTCCTCGCGCGGTACTTCGGAACCTTTGTATTCTAGTTGAACCGGCTTATCGCTAGAACAGGCTTGCGGTTCGAAAAGCTCCGATTGGCGCCGCACCCACTCCGCTGCTTTAGAAGTGCCACTTATGCTGGAACCACTAAAATTACTCCCCTCTTCGAGATCATTCCTCTGCGTTTCGTGCTGAAGCTCTAATGCGGCCAACTTGCATTTTATTTCGGCTTCTGCCATCAATTTTTCTTTTTCGGCCAATAAGAGTTTGACCTGCAGGTCTTGCTCTCTCACAAGACGTTCTAACGCCGAATGCTTCGAAGACGTGGAAGATCGTTCGTGTTTGGCAAAATCAGCCTTGCCGGGAGCGCGGGATGAGCATGGATCGTCGTTTATGATGGGAGGTTTATATTCGCGTCTGCCGATTTCTGTCCTAGCCGCAGCTTCGCGGCGTTGGCCAGCCTTAGCCGCCATTATCCTCTCACTCTTAGGGCGACGACCTTTCGCTGCTACCGCGGTTGCGGTTCTCTCGTCTGATTCACCTTGAACGTTTACTGCATTTTCGCGATCGCTCGCTGCACAGTCGATCTTCGCTTCTTCGGACATTTCACTGCACTATCTCACTCAAAAAGTTTGTCTCACAAACAAGGTTATCCGATAGTCTTTACTTTTCGCACAAACGTCCGATAAATTTCACTGTTCGAGTAAGTTAAAGCTTGTTAGCACCCGAATTTTCGCGCTAGTGAAAAGTTTATTAGGAGCTCAGGAAGTAAGAAAATTCTTAATACTTTTCTAATTTTTCGATTTTATTTTCACTTCAAAGAACACCTTTAACTTGTTTCCTGTTCGCCTGTCGTGATGCTACTCCCTGGCAAATGCGATGGCGTAAAACCCAAAACTCCCATTTCCCGAACCAGAGGTCATTCGACCCAGAGACCCGAACCTACTCTCTCCTGACCTCTAGCGGTGGGTTTCGCAACCAGACGCGATCGGAAGAGTGCTGTCAATGCTGACTGACAGCTTACTTATCGTTTGTTTATATCGTAAACCGTAGCAACAATACTGATGAAGTTTGTGATTAACATTAAGTCAACATAACAGTAGAAAATGTAAAACAATAAAGCTACAAGCAGCTGTATAAATATTATTGGGTGATTTTGAAAATATCGTAAATAATCGTTTGTTTGGATAAGCCACCTTCAACATTTGTAGGTAAGCAAAGAAATATAATTAAAATTAATTGAACTGAGTACTGAGTAAACGAATTAAATATACTGTTATAATTTAATTAATGTTAAAAAATCAAATTAAAATTAATCGAATTAATTAAATTAAGGAAAATTAACATAAGGCAATGGAGGCGCCCAGTGGATTGTTGAAACATGTTATAACATTGTATGGATGATTCCATGGCTTAATTGATTCGGTCTAATACACCGAAAGCTATGGATTGAATCCCATCTGAACTGGCTGCACCATAGCAAGGATGGGATTTTTGGCAACGTGGACAAATGAAGTCTAGAGAGATGTTTTAGGGCAATCATAAAAGGAGGAGTGAATTTGAATAGTTTGAATGAAGCGGTTCAGTAAAACAAATTTTAAATGATTGTAGGTATTGAAGAATAAAAAAATGTATTAAACATTGTATTTAACATAACTATAATTTTATCTGAAATTAATATATTTTATTATAAACTTTTTATAGCGATGTGTTTCATGGCTGCTTGTCGATGGCAAATCAAACACCACACAACAAATCATAAACGATAAACTCCCATTTGCTTCCACTTTTCCGCACGACCCGATCATGGAGCTGTACAATAGCAATTCAGCAAAAATGCAACCATTTTGCATTTTATTTGCACGGTCTCTGAACGTCATAGGGCACAGTTACGATATATCTTATGGAAGGCATCGATTTTCTTTGTCACGACACGCCACAGCCGATCGACAGCTGGGCGGAAAATTGACATGTTTTATTGACTCTTAAATTTGATTTTGATCCACTCTACAGCTACAATTTGCACTGATAGCAAACGTGTTACATTTCAAATCCGTATCAATTACCTTTGCACTTAGTACCGTAAACATCAGAGAATCAAAAATATTACAAAGCGATAAAGAAAGGACGATAGATAGTTTAGTGACGATTTGTTTGTGCCTATTATGTATTTTTGCTATTAACAGCCATGGCAACGCTCGTTTGCTGTTTGTATTGTGTTACAGCATAGTAAAAATAAAGTTTTATTTTTGGTTAAAACGCAAAACACCACTTCGAGTGGCCATTTTTGAGTACGATGACCTCGTTAGGGTTGTTATGGAAAAATGTAAGATAAGCGAAAATATAAAAGTAGTACGCCTTTTTGATGAAGCTGAGTGGTTGTACTTGTACATTAGCCAACTAAATACGATTTCTCACGCTATGGGGTTCATTAGTTCTGCAGCTAGATAAATTAAAACGTTTGCCATAGCCTTGACTTTACTTATGGTCTTTCTGTAGCGACGTTTGAAGTTACGATCTGCATTACCGCTTACCATGCCGGTACTATCGAGGATCTTTATTTGTCAAATTTGGGTGTTTTTTTTTGCATAACTCATCAAATTTATTAGCATCCATAATTTATCCCAAGCATCACTGGACCCATTTGCTTTACATCACTAGAAAGCAAGCAGCTTTTCTGCTATAATTTATTGTCATTGTTAGATTTTTTATAGGTGAAACCCGGAATTAGTGAAAACATTCAACGAGCACGGAAACATTGTACCCGAAGTGCCATAAGTCAAGCTGTGCGATGATGAAAACAGCGATAGAAACAACTTCATTTACCCTCATCTTACCAACATTGGTTCGCAAAGCAGCTATTGCGTGTTGGTTAGCGGCTGAAAGAATTATTACTGATTGATGTGCCTTGAAACTCAAAAAAGGGAAAAAAACATACACCCCCGAAATGAATGAAAACAAGAAACGCGCCTTAGCTTAAACAGCTGTGTGAAAGAAGTGACGTTTTGACTATTGATATAAAAGCAAGATGGCAAACAAAATGGCCCATTCGCAATCTTCTGTCGAGGGTCACATTTAAGGTGACAGGTTTTCTTGTGGCAGATGGTGGCACAAAGCAGCATGCTGTGAAAATAGCCACGATCGCCCGAGGGTGGCGCCCGAGAAAGAAAGCTGCACAAGAAGGAGAACGTCACTCTTGACCCTTATTTTGTTGTTGTTGCTGCTTTCTTCCCGATCACAGCTAGGAAGCGACAAGTATTACAAATCGTCGAACGATGGTCTGTGGTAATGAATTGTGCAAGTTGCTAAAGTTGATGGTGTCATCTCCAGCAATGAGTAATAAGTAATTTACTATTTACAACCTTTCTTTTTGAACCGGCGAACAAATAGACAAACTTGATGATTTGTTTTTTTTATTATACAAGAGAGAAACTTCTTTGAGGACATAAATATATTATGTGATGGAAAATGTAAACGAGTAAAAGTAAACCTTCAAACCAGATTGCGTTGAAATGTTACAACAAACTTTTCAACTTAACATCGTTTGACGCTTATAGCGTGCGTCAAACTTTATCGGCTGATAATACCGGTACGCGGTTATTTTGCCCATTCCCACCCGCCAAAAAAAGGCCTACGAAAGGAAATGAGGAGCCCGGGACTTCATTCGCGAAGCAGCTGTCCCTGGTGCAACTTCTGCCCGGAGGGAAATTGAAAACCAATAGCCCCATCAAACGTGCGAACAGGGAGGAAAAAAAACCCGGTGAAATATAAAAGGTCAGCGCTGCTGGCCGGCTAGATACCCGGCTGGATGAAAGTTTTCATTTTCGTGTCGTGCTTTTCTCGCTACTGTTTATGTGAAGGTTGTGCGAAAATTACACTGTCAGCTGGTGGTAGCAGCCGTGGCAAAGTGGTACAGATTGGATTTGAAGAGAAAATAAATGAAGCGCAACAGCTAGCGAACCATCAGCAGGATGATCGAAAGGAACANACATGCAATTTAGCGGTCGTAGAGATTTAGTAACACTAGGTGGTAAAACCACACCAGGATTACGAGTGGGGGTGTTGAGAACGACCGCACCTCGACCCGACGATCTAAACGAGATGCGTAGGAGGAATATGCGTGCGCTGATCGAGATCCGGTTAAAGGGAAAAAGTGTGCGTAGAAAGGGATCCGGTCTGGTCAGTAGCTAAGCAATCGTAGAGAGGAATACTAGCTTTTTAAAAAACACTCAACTTAGACAAAAAATAAAGTTGATTTATTGAAAAAAAGTACAGTCCGCGATTCTACTCAACAGTTTTATTTTATCTTAGTTTTTATTTTATTACTTTTTATATATTGCAACAAAATTGAACAATTGTACACCTTTGAATGTATGGAAAATTGTGATTTTAAGCCAACATGGAAAAAAGGAATGTTTTACACATTGTTTTAGACACGATAATAATATTTATAATATTTATTACATTATGTTTCATTGCAATTTGAAAAGCTTACATAAGCTTTAGTTTATAAAATCGAAATAAACATTTGGTCTTACCCCAAAAACCACCCTTTTGGAGTAGTGATGCGGTTCCATTTCTGGAGTGTTAAAACATCTTGCCTAAGCAGTGCAGTAGTACGAAAAAGCACATATTAAACATACCCAATTCTCACCCAATTTTTCGTTTCCTTACCGAGCATACTCACTGGCAGGTTCGGTACGATGCAGGCATTCCTTTGATTTTTAGTATGGTGCTTTTCTCTCTCTCTTTCTCTCTCTCTCTCTCTCTGTCGTTTTGTACACCCCGACACCATGTTTTTTTTTGTTACTCGCCTTTTCCTCGAAGCCTTCCGAGATAGTCGTCGTGGCGTGGAACTGGCGAAACTGGCGTCTGCCGTCAACAATCCGTGGCGACGAAAGCCGATTCGCCTGCGCGTACGAAGCATGCTTGCATAGTAAATAAGGCATCGTCACCCGCACCCCATATCATGGGGGCAATGGGGGGTTGAAGCGAGGGAGTAGGTGCACCCATCGACATAAACGTCAAAGAAGAAAACAAAATGAACTCGAAGCAAAAAAAAGGGCTACACCCCCGTACACCCCATTCCGTCATCTGAACAGCCGAAAACGAAATATGCCGTTCGCCCGTTTGTGTCGTGTGTGCCCTGAACAGGGTTTCCACTTTATTCGGCGACCGGCATTTGATGGACGTTCAGTTGACGGGAAAGCTTCCATCGAGCAGGACGCATCAGAGTGACTCTCGGGTTTAATGTATCCAATGTGTTTTCTACCAAAAAGTGGTGCAGCGTAACGCATACGATCCACGGTCAATGTTTGCAACAAAAAAAAAACAGTGAAGTGAAGCCCTTTTTTTAAAGCAACAAAAAAGTGTTGAAACGCAAAAGTGTTTGCCCACGTGGGTACTACAAGGGTGGGTAAAAGACATTAGGCAAAATATCGCATTAGGCTTAGACCCATTTGATAAAGGGGTCAGGCGTGTGCAAATCGTTCCATTCGGGAGAACTCACGTCCACCTTTTTTGGTATGTAAATGACGGCAAACGGTTTTAATGAAGCTCGTAGCTCAAGTCTAGCCTGAGTTCACCTGAGTAATAATCACCGCTGAGCAAAAAAGGGGCAAGGAAAGCCCTTGATTGTTCACGATTCTTGTCGTGCTCCGAACTTATTGTTTTGTCCGGCCAACACACAGAACGTTTCACCCGGGGGAAAACACGGTGCTATCGGTAAGCCACGAATTGTGTCAGTAAGCGTATGTTTTTAATGGAATAAAAAATTAACTCCCATTCCCTTATTGTTTTGCGAGTTGAATAACCTTCTAATCGTTGGGCTAATGATTGGTAGCATGAAATCTGTCTCACTAAAATAACTTCCGGATATTTTAACTACTTCCCATTCCATTCCTCTCCATTCCATCATGACACTCCCCGGACTTCCCTACCTAAGGGAATCTAATTCAAAGTGCCACAAATTGCGACTAATATTAACATTAGGAAACGTTATTATCCGTGCTTGTCGGTAATTCCCCATCAACAGTAGCAAACCAAAACAAAATTGTGTTCATCGTGCTGTGAAAAATTCTGCACTGATTCAATCCACCATACACGATCGTGATATCCGACACCCTTCCCGGGGGAGGTATGATAAATGAGTGCGTTAATTCAATTAACAAACTATGGTCCGCGAAACCGACCCATTAGCATATGCTTCTATGCTGTCCCGTGTACAAGTCTCCACGAACATAAGCATGTCGTTGGGCAAGTGTATCATATTCGGTAGAATTCCGATTTGCTAGCTGTGAACGCCCATCAATGATTGGTTTTATGTTACACAATCATTTTACAGAGAACTTTTCTTCGAAGTAAATTGTTATTCGTAATTTTTTTTATGCTAAAGTACGAAAATGATACTGTAATATCCACACAATACAATGCCTACATTAAGCTGTTTTGTCATTTATGTACGTGAAGCTTAAGATAAACGAAAGTGATAAAAAGGTGTAAAAAAGTACCTTTTTTATGGTTTATTTAATTCGCACAGTCGCTCACCACTGGGGCATATCTTGGCAATTCCATGTCAAGTGCCTTTCTTTGACTTTGCTGCTTGTCGTTTTCATACATTTTACACACATTTTATTTATTTCTTCTCATTAAAAAAAAACAATTTTTGCACACATTTATCATACAGAAGCATGGCTCAACGACCAGTGAAGTTGGAGTTGGAAAGAAACAAACAAATGAATGTTTTCTTCTGTGCCTCCAAACCATTGCAGTGAGATAAGAAATGTGAAATTATTACGCAGTGCTTTTAGTTGCTGCAGACAAAACATTTGCTCGTGGCCATAATTTTGGGGCAACTTTATTCTTTCGCGCTTTATGTTTTGCGTCTGTCTTCCTTTTCCATTTTTATGCTCTCTTCCATGTGCGGTATGCTGTATGATGATTTTTAATTTCACCGAAAAGTTTCACCTTGTACCCTTGTGCTTTTGGTGTTCACTGCACCTACAACGTGCAACGGAGATTTTAAATGCACTCAGTCATGCAAATGCTTGTTGCACTGGCTAGAAGAGTGCTTTTGGGTTAATTAAAAGTCTTACACTCTAATGAGACATTAGTTCACAATGATTGTGATATGCTTTTAATGTTGAAGGCTTTTAACTTTTAACTGAACCTGCAGGACGTTAGTTCATCCGTTTACTTACACTGCTCTGGCGTTTCATGTATACGGTGCCTTACATAACTATAAGTGCATTTCTTTATTGACAACAACAGGAAATTTTGATAAAAATCGCAGATAAAAAGGATAGCCTAACCATCTAGCACTAAAAACATTTGCTACATTTGTTCACAAGGTTGTAGATTGTTTCATGATCCATAAAAATAATGATTTTGAGACAAATAATCAGTTAAAAATTCGTCAAAGAGTAGATTTTCAGATGCTTTAAATATTCATAAACTATTTTTGAACAATTTTATTCTACGTCTTGAATTCCCTATTGTGTGGCGTAATACTATTTGTTTCCGATTTCTAAAACAATCTTTTAAAGTATGTAAAAAAGAGCACTAAATATGTATACAGAACTCTTTTTAACTTTGTATTAACTAAAATTGGCACGCATGTTGGGTTTCTTCCAATCACATTAATCTTTGGAGTTACTCAATTTTGCTGTAAATAATGCATAACTTTAATTTATTTATTCTATAGTAGGAATCTAATAAAATATTTAAAAAATTAGTCAAACTAAATAGATTACTAGTGAAAGCAATAGCAAAAATAAAAAAACTCAAAATACTTAGTAGTTCTAGTGTAAACCAAACTCAAATAACTTCGTATAATGATATTCTGCAGCGTATAATATTTTAACATATCTTAATACGGCCAGGCCGTTCTAACCAAGCATACAAAATTCCAATCCACTCAACCAACGGCTCTGGCTACCCGAGCCAATATACTAAGCAGGAGAACAGATTCGTTGTAATGTAATTGAAACCTTCGTCAAGCACTTTCCAAGTGTTGTTTAAATCTTGTTACTCTATGGACGGGAGTCAATTTTCCTCCAAATTTTATGATACGAGGGCAAATGTTACAACGCATGTGGCACTTCCTGAACGGATGGTTCGACACGTGCTTCACTACCGACAGAAATCGATACGAAATTGACCCCTTCGCCCATGTGATAAAACCAGGCACCGAAAATCAGCCCCCCATAAATAAAATTCTTTGTTTTCCTGTTTTCTTTCCTAAAGAAAAACCGTCGGCAGTTTGTTGCTAACCAAATCCAAGCCATTTTACGCTGTCCCACTGTACCTTATCCCTGTCCTGTATGTTTCTGTACTGTAGAATTTCCAGCAACGCGTGTAACTTTGCTACCGGACCGACCACATTAGAGACCGGCATACTCATTACTCTATGAACGATGTAAATACTGTCCCCTATTAACTGCCCCGCTGGAAAAGCACAGCTCGCTCCAACCAGGGAAAAAGGGAAATCGATAAGAGAAGCATGTCCACAGCCAGCACCGTCTCAGTATTACCGAGTTTGCAACCGGCGTATTACATAAGCTCCCCCAGAAACGGGGGGGGAGAATTACGCCACATGCTACGCCCCAGCGTTCTACCGCGGCACGGCATCGGCAGGATCCGATGACGCCAATGCCCGCACAGAATGGGCCGGAAAGTGAAAGTGAAAAACAAGGTGAAAATTGTTTCCCCACCAAAGACCTCGGCTTGAACTGGAAATCGACCCGTTCCACCACCATGTGTTTAACCATCGTTTTTTGGTTACGGCGGATGTCTAGGCAGGACGGAAATAGAATCAGCAAGCGAATAGATCCTGACAGCGATACACCTCGTTCCTTCGTCGACATTAACCTTTTGTTTTTTTTTTTTTTGCAAAAACATGTGACCGATGCCGAAAGGTTCGCTATCAGAATCACGTATTCATTTTCTTCTGTCCGACACTATTATCTGTGTGGTTGCTGGGTCAGAACTTTTCCATTCACAGACGATTTTTTTATTCTTTTGTTTGAGCATTCGTTCTGTAACGGACAAGACAGTGAAATGGTCCTCCAAATAAACGCCACAGAAGCATGTGCTGGCGTGTGAAGAGCTATCATATGGTTGGTTTTTTCTTTGTTTGTTGAGGAAGGGTCGTAAAATTATACACCTTGGTACGCGGGTTGTGGAGCAAAATTTCGGCAACATTGACCTAGTTTTCTCCTCGAAACGACCGGATCCCGTTTTTGTATGTTTTTTGTTTTCTTTTTCGAATAAAACTCACCCTTCCTTTTTTTGGGAGCGGGCATATATACACTTTTTCGCGTTTATTGTTGTTTGCAGACGTTAGGAAGGATTGCTACGCACGTTATCCTGCGGGAACTTTGATCCGTGTGGCAGTTTCCGCACGGGTTTTCAACATTCGTAACACGCAAAAGTGGAACGTCTCTTGCGGTTGGTTCGCTTCGGTTGCCCGTTTTTTGGTTCATTCTTATTCAAGGTCCGTCCGTGTCTTTACAAGCGCACAACGTTATGGGAGGTTGAGGTTTCGTGCATGACTTAAAAGCGACATGTTGCGTAGCGAGAACCATAACCATCAATTTATAATCTTCCTAATTCCGTTTGATGGGGTGGATCATTTTGTGGTAATATGTGTGTTTTTTGTGGTAATCTCAAACAATGAAACCATCTGGATAGATGGTTAAAAGTTGAATAATTACGATTTTTTGTTACAAACTTTATGGAAAAATCGAAATTATTCGCTTCATTCTCACATTAAAATTGCTAAATTAAAATATTAAATATTTACCTGTTTATCAACCGTCTAGGATATTAATTCGTAAAAATCATTCAATCTTGCAATATAATAATTATAGTTTTTAGCTATTTTTGTGTTCAGATTTTGTTTGAGGCATGTAGCTTTTCGTAGTTTTCAGCAGGATAAAATGACGAAAGAGTTCCAGTGAGAAAACAATGTAATAATAATGAAATTTCGTATTTTTTATTTAATTTAACACTAGACTAGATTCTTTAACGTTTAAATTAATATTTAAAAATAAGTTTTTAAAAGTAGTTTTTTTATATTCTTTCACCCAACGTTAAATGCAAAGGCAAATTTTCTTTTTAAACAAGCTGCGTCATCAGGTATCACATCGCAGTAGGCTTTCATTGCAATTCGCCAAAACAGTTAGTACGACAATCGAATCGAGTGCAGTTGGTTGATTCTGAGTGTCTGTGTAAAACTGGTAAAAAAATAAAATGGCCGATCACGTAACAACCGAAGCAGCGGGAAGCACCCCATCGGTACCATCGCCCACGAACGAACCGTCGTTGGAGAAAACGGAAGCATCCCTACTGCACCAAATATCTGTCATCGAGAAGCGCATCAAGGAAATCGAATTGGAGCAATCGTCCACTGCGAAACCGATTCCGCCCAACATTCAGGCCAAACTGCTAGCCCTGCGCAAGATCCAGCTGGATATCGTCGATAAGGAGGTACAGTTTCACTTCAAGGCACATGCGATGGAAGTCGAATATCAGGCAGAGTTTCAGCAATGCCACGAAAAGATAGCACGGATCGTGAATGGGCACGAGGTGCCCGAACTGATGGAATCGAATCCCGCCCCGAACGATGTGGCCGACCAACCGAAGGGAATACCGGACTTTTGGTTGACCGTGCTGAAAGCCAGCTTTCTCGACCACATGATACTGGAAGCGGACGAACCGGCGCTAAAACAACTGCAGGATATTCGTGTACAGCTTTTGAATGAGCCAGATCCCGGTTTTGAGCTACAATTTCACTTTGGCCCTAACGATTACTTCACGAACGAGGTGCTCACCAAGAACTACTTCTTGCGCTGTGCTCCCAATCCGGATGAACCGGCCAAATTTAATGGGTTTGAAATCTACAACTCTAAAGGCTGCACCATCGACTGGAAGCCGGATCACAATCTCGTGCAGACAGCGGGGAATTCATTCTTTGATTTTTTCTCGCCCGAAAAGATATGCAATGCCGACTACGGTGCGGACTTTAATGAAGCAATATTGGAGTGTGATTTCCAGTACGGATATCACATCAAGGAGACGATAGTACCACGGGCAGTGTTTCTGTTTTTGAAGGAAAGCACTAGCCTCGAAGATAAGTCAGAACATTACGCCTGCTGCTGTGATCGGTGTGTTTACATCGACTGTCTTGATGAATTAGTGGCCCATCCGACCTCCAACGTGGAGGATGAAGAGCATTCAAACCATGAGTCGATCACTGCGGTTGACGATGAAGAGACACAAGAAGATTGAAACTATCGTGTCATTTTGCTAATTTTTACGAAACGTTTTTAAGAATTTATTTTTTCTGAAAAGAAATGTTGTGGAAAAATTTTAAAAATGTAAAATTGTGAGAGAAATATTGATGAAATGTATCTACTTGCCGTATAATTGTGTGGCCTATTTTGATTCTCTGCTTTCCAGCGTAGCAACAGGCATTCCTAGGTGTGGCAACAAGTTCCACAATTTAAAATTCGTCAACATTAATGACGGGGTACCCTCATCGGCGAATATACCGCTTCACACTGTCACATTGCAACTTTCTCCCCCAACATCCGGTAGAGAAGCGGTCACTGCAGCATGGGTGCAATCAGGCAATGTGCAACGAACCATTTAGACACATTGTGGAGGAAGTTCACAAGGCATGGCAAACACTGTCCCTCCATTCAGCGGATGGGCGTGTGTGGACATGAATCAATGCAAGACGATAGCAGCTTCGTCCAGCGCTCGTACGTGCTATGGTCAGTTCTCAACTGCTGTATGTAGGCCATTGTGTCAGCGTGGACCAGCCGAATGAATGACACTCGGACAGTGCATCCGGACAGTGCTGAGCAACATCGTAATCCCATTTGTAGGCGTTGTTTTGTTTGCGAAAAAGTTCCGGTCTAAGGGTGTGGGCACTGGGCATGTGTATGTATCGCCGGGTCGCCGATTACGTTTGGCCATGTTTGGTTTGCAAAAAAGCTCACGCATTCAGTGTCGTAAGTGTTTCTTGCAGGGTATGTAGGGTCAATAGTGCGTATTGTTACGAAGCCAATGAGTGCTTTTAACTATGCTAAGACTTAAACACGCATTGAGGTCAGGAAAAAAAAGATATATTTTAAAATGCGCTCTCTACAGTGTAGGGATCGGGAGTGGGGGAAAAGGAAAAAGGTTAAAAAAAAGGATAGAATGCATCATGTCATAAAAAGAGAAAGTCAGCGAGGGAGCGAAAGAGAGGACATGAGAGGCAACCAAGTGAAAAGCGAAAAGGAGGCATTGTTCTTCAGTCTTGTGGTAGATTGCGACGAGAACGGATGCTTGGTTGCGGTGCGAATTGATAAAAATATATTAAAAAAAAAGAGTTAAAAGAAAACGATTATTACAGATTATTTGTTGAAATGTGCGACGATCACGACAATGGCGCAAGTCGGTAAGATAATCAATATATAGCTGGCTCTTTAGATTGACGTATTGATTGATCGTATGGAGGGCACGTACGCAATGTTAATTCCTTTTTCTGTAGCGGTGTGAAGTACGTGAAGAAAACAATTCAGGCAATCGTATTATAAGAAAACAAGGCGTCCCTCAAACCGTAAAAGTGAATATGAGATAGTTTAAGATCACAAGAAAGTGAATCTCGAGCGGTTCTAGTGAAATTGACCCTTGTGTGTGTGTGTTTGTTAACACGCGCAGCGCTACGTTTGGTCTAAGTAACCATTTCGGTCCGGTATTGTTGGGACATGTTTGAGCGTGTTTGCGCTGCTCGTTCGCTGTCTAGTGTTGGTAGAATCTCAACGTGACAAAACAAGACTCACCAATGAAAAAAGAACCTCGCGCGGTTCCAGAGAAAATGATCCTAGTGTGTGTGTGTGTTTGTTAACACGCGCAGCGCTACGTTTGGTCTAAGTAACCATNTCTCATGTGTGAAAAGTATTATTTACATATTTTTATGTTGAATACATTTTAAAAAAATATTTTTTCTTTTTACTAAAATGGTGGGGTTAGCACAAGTGGGTTTCCTGGCTAAATATGAGTTTATGATTAAAATCTTGATCTTGTCTTTTACCAAATGTTTCGAATTAAAATCAAGAATTGAATAAATCTCGTTGATTTATTTTTGCACCTGCTTTTTATTAAGTTTCGTGATTCTGTTGAAATCCAAAGTTTGCCGGCTTAAACTTAATAGACTCATAAGTTTCTCTCCCTCTTGGGAGCTTGGCGTAACGACTTCTATGCCGGAAATGTGAAACCGGCAGGTCTTCTAGTCGAATCTATTTTCTTTTATAAGTCTATTTCTATAAGTCTTTAAGTCTTTAAGCTTCAATGTTATTAACTTTAGTAAGGGATATTTCAAATAGAATAATAAAATAAACAAAACAAAATGTGTCCGTTCAAGCAATGAAATCAAAATAATTTCTATATTCCACAAAGCTACTATACAAAGTGTCAAAAGATCGCCAATAAAACGCAAAGGGCACTTTCAGGAACTTTTATTGCAATCAAATAACATTAAAACACAACCAACCATAGTCTTACTAAACGATTCATTAGTGGTAGTATCGCTTTTTTCTCGTAATCATATTTTATCTGTTTCATGATATCAAGCATTACCCAAGAGAAAAAGTTTCATCGGTTTCCCTCGGTACGATGAAGGTACACAGAGCATAGAACGAACATTTCACGATCACTTTTCTTTTGTTTTTCAACCAAACTTTCGTACAGAGGGTCACGTTTGTATTCTCCGAAGGCCCAAATGAGTGTGCATAATTTATCATCTTTATCGCAGTCTCATGCCAACGTGTGGCACTCGGCAGTGCCGCTGTGGATGAGCGTATCGAACACATGTACTATACACGTCTCGTGCAATCATCCAGTTTATCATTCTACAATTCCATCACCTCCCACCGACCAATTTTTCCCCGGATTTTTCGGATCCCTTCCCAAGCCGAATGCTAAACATCAAGCTGCTCCAACTGGTTCAGAGCGATTCATTTTTATTATCTGTTTTGTTTATCTCTTTTCTTTCCGAAATAGAATCGGTCATCTCGGTAGTGCTCAACGGCTGTGTGTTTCTGTGTGCTTTTTTCCATACAACTCCTCATCTAATGCATGCAAACATAAGTAGTTGAATTGGAGGATACGGCATAGTTCGTGTTTTCCCATCCACCGTTGACGTCAGTGGTGCGTGAAGTGAAGTGTCGAAAGGCCAAGTCCAAGGTAGGATAGTGGACAGAGGCACCATCTCGCAGCGCCAGCCCGTTCGTCACAGTGGAAGTTTCGTCCCGAACGGCGCCTGTGCGTAACGCCAGTAAAAGTGGATCGATCCTGCGCCTCAGCGGCTTCCGCGGCGGGTTCACCCACAGCTTCCCTGCACAGCTGCACCAAGTTAGTCCGATGCTCGAGAGCTGCCTCGACGGACGAGCCGGATACAGTGAGCGTAGAGTTAGAGCACCGCGAACGCCTTCAAGTGGCCCCGGCCGAGCGGCCCACCCATTGCCAGCAGCCTAAGCTTGCCATCGCACAGCTAGCCTCGCTTGCTTCGATCAGTACTGCTGCAACTGCGACGCAGCAGATCATAACCACAACCGTCGTCAACGACCAGCCCATCACAGCAGGCCCACAATCCAGACAGCAACAACTGCTACAAACGACCGCCGGTGACGACCACGGCAGCTGCTCAAACGCACCACAGCAACCGGAAGTATCTTGTTCGACAGCACCTCAGGCTGCAGCAAGACCCACCTCACCCACCCCTTCCACCTCCACGGCAGTTGCGGCTCCTCGCCGAATATGCACCTTAAAGGTGAAAATCTTTCTCATCAAGCATCTTTCTAAGCTGGTCGCGTGCAACAAGAAAATGTTCCTGCCCGTCAAATCTAACACGTAAGTTTGTCTATTTTTTTCTCTCCTCACATGAACAAGTATGACGTCTAGACGAGGTGAAGTGTTCGGATAGCTCGCGGGCACGAATGAGACCACTTGAAGCGCACTGCAACTTCAAAGAGCTATCAACTCGTTGATCGACATCTGGTGCCGACGGTGCAGGTGCCTTTTTATGTCGATTTCTTACAGAATATAATTACCTGAAGCATGTACTGCAATTGAAATGGCTGCTAAATTTGGTAGACAACACGGTGAATAAAATTCCAACATTACCATCAACCCGTTTCATGGAAAGATAAAATAGACCAATTTGAAAATGGCATTTCAAATGAGATTTATGTTTTAAAACACATTTGAAAACGTTTTTTTCTGTCTTTTGAGATCATACATCAGCAGCTTTGTTTGAATTCCTCTTGTGGAAGTGGGCTGAAAATTCCATTAAATCCAATGCCATTTGTAAAAGGAATTGACCTTGTCATGGCAATAAATATAAAAACACAACAAAAATCTAATTTCTTAATTGATACTGTACAATATAAAAATGAAAATTTCTGTGTTATGAGGAAGTGAAGTATTATAAAGAAAATTGCTGAATATACTCAAGGTTTGCAAATTGCCTTCGTTTGTTTGTATTGCCTAATGTACAGGAGTACTTCGAGTAAACCTACTCCTTGAACCCGTTGATTTGTTTACTCAGACATCGTTTGCTATGAGTTTTTTAAATACATGATTTTGTCAAAATTACTAATTCTTAATTCCATTACTGTACCTATTTCATGAAGTAGATATTTATGTGCCCAAAGAAACATTGAAGAAATATTGTATTTTGTGTATTTTTTCTCATCAACGTTTCATTTAAACAGCAATTGAAATTCAGGATTTAAAACCGCTTTAATTCGATCCATTGAAAATTGTACATTCTTTCATACAAAAGAAAAATGGATACAGAATATGTTTTTTTCTAAATCTTTTTTAATCTAGAAGCTTTTCATACGTCTTGAACGATACTTTTAAAAAATATCTTCCTTTCCTTACTCTGATTCCATGCTTTGCAATACAGCGAGATAAGAGTATGAAAGCTTCATAATCTGGAAATATAAATTAAATGTTGTTACAAAGAAATTAACCAGTTCCAATTGAACAACTAAACGAAAATTCGATACTGTACCTGTAAAAAGGTGTGCAGATTCAATGTTACCCGCAACACGCTTCCCACCTTAATATGAACATCTTTTAATGTCCTAAAAAACAGAAACTAGGTATATAAATAAATGTGGCGAATATATTTACTAAACTTCGGCTTACATTTGCATGAAAAAAATGATAGCTTGACTGGTAAGCTTATCGAACCGAAAGTAGTTGGAAAATCCCACAAATTCCGTAAATTTATCCGTCTGTAAATGGACATGATTTAAAACTGGACAAACTCGACAACTTTCCCGTATCGTGCCGCATACCGTGTAGGAGATTTCATTTCCAACGTAACAAAATATAAACACCTGCGAAGTCATCACCAGCAAATAGAACGCACAGCCAACCAGATCGGCCAGCGTGACATCGTCCCCGGTGGCCTGCAGCAGTGTCATGCAAATGATGATAACCGAGGCGCACACCTGGGCAAAAATTGATCCTCTAAAAATATCCTGCACTTCATCGCTGAAGCTAGTATTAACGGTTAGTGAATTGGTTCTAGAAGGGAAAAATAAATTCGAATCCTTACCATAGGATGTCCTTGTGAAATAGTACACATTCCGTCACTTCGGCGTACATCTTTCCATACACTCTCGAGTGGTAATTGATTCGCATTCTCATCTCTTTCCATTCATCATCACTCGCAGGCGCTTCTTTAAGAAATTGCCGTTCTGGAGGCACTTCATGTCCTATCTACATTATGGGAATGGGATAGGTGGAAAATAAATCAACAAAATAAAAAATAAAACTATACACGATGTACCTTCTTTACCATACTTCCAAGGCGCACAATTTGTCCATTTACGTGCAACATCAAACCGGAAAACATGGTGTCCGTGGAAAAGTTGTACGTCGCACTCATGACAATCCCGATCGTTTGATATAGAAACAGCACTCCGTACACGGTACTCGAGCGTTGATAATCCACCGGAAACCAGGCCGGAACGGGTAATCGTCGATCTTTGTCGAATGCAGGCGAAACCAACCACATGATGATGGTAAAGATGGCAACAAACATTAGAAAGATCATCAGCCAAAATACACCACTCATCGATCGTAGTACAGGACTAATTCACGGGATAAAATGTTATTAGTTTCAATTTGGTTCATTTTCCACCTTTTTACCCATTTACCGGTATTCTTCTTGCTGCTTCGGATGGTACAGCGTGCAGTTGAGTTTGCGCAAGCATGCCTGAATGCGGGATATGTTGTAATTAAACTTTTCCAATTTGTAAATTAACGTCACCTGTGTCATTAGCACAAACAGCGCGTTAGCAATGTCCTGTACAAGAAAAACTGGAATGAAAATGTATGCAAATCGAAAAACTTCCTCACCAACACTCACATTGATATCCTTCACGTCCTTAAAGTACAATGCTTGCGTTAGTGCGTACAGATGGAGAAACACAACCCTCAGAGCCCAACCGTACACGATGTACCGTTTCCGTGTCGCTTGATCCGAATCCTCCGGTGGCCAAAGTCCCAAATACTTCAAACACACCAACTGTAACCAGAACGAATCTCGTCGATTATATGCATCCCACCGGGGGTTAAGTTTGTTCAGCTTCATAATAAACGAATGGAACTAAAATGTGGCCTCCTGATCGTAAGGTAACTTGTTCTAAGACTGAACAGGACTCGTGGCTTGACTTTGGTTTAAAAGTCCTTGATCATGGAACCAGAACACTGGAGGGCGTTCCTCATTAAACTAATGGGACAGTACGTTGGCAGGAGTTTTACTACATTTTATTCATAACGAGGTACAAATTAAGTCAAAGTTTGTTAGAGCGATTACTAGTATCTGCCCCGTAATTATTATTCGTTTGTTCTTGCTTTTAAATTCAAACGAATTCATGCGCTGTCTATGCCATTCGAAGGACATCAGTGTAAGTGAATTTTATTTGAATTAAAAATTCAGCTATAAATTATTCTTTTTGGTTGAACGATTGTACCATGTTTGTAATTTAGTTTTTTTTATCTTTTATATACTAATACGAATTACTACGAATTACTACCGCTGCTGCAATAGAAGTTAAAAAAAACTTTAAATTTTGTGTTTAACAATTAACTTACCTGGTAACAGTTGACATTTTAATTAAAAATATGCAATAATCCAGCACCCATATTACAAACCTGGTCTGAGCAAGACAGCAATGTTGATCCTGATCTTTTTACATGACCTACTCAGAGGATCAAACAGGCAGCGGTAGTACTACGAATTAGAGAATTAAAAGACAAAAATCAAGATCATGGTAGCACCATCAACGGTCACAATTATCGACTTACGCGGGGAATCACGGGGTTTGAAATCATTCTAAATTTCATCTATTTTGATTCAAAAGTCAACACCGACAGCAACATTGATGAAAGATAGTAACAGTATGAGGAAGATTCTCCACTCAAAATATATGTCGTGTCGAACGAAGCTTTGACTATATAGAAGCTTTATAGTTCTGTAGGGAGGGCCCGATGGGGTATGTGATAAACGGCGCCAGTTCCACTCGACACGACCGGGTATCAAATCCCATCCGGACCGTCCCCGTGCTAAGAGGTAAAAAAAAGAAAGCTAGCTCCACTATTCACATATGCTTCTGAGGCATATAGTTTGTCCACAACTGACAAAACCCTTTTGGTCGCGTTGGAGAGGAATATGCTCTAAATGATTTTTGACCCCCATATGTGTGGAGGACAAATGGAGCAACGTCTATATTGCCGAGCGCTATGAACTGTACGATACACTTACTTTAGTACAGCGAATTAGACTCGCAAGGCTCCGGTAGGCTGGTCATGCCATAAGAATGGCACCGAACAACCCAGCTCTTAAAGTTATTTTGACCGACCGACCGCAGTTTAGAGAACTTATGCGGCACTTTGGTCTTTTATGATATGATATGAGACTAATAATACTTTTGGACTGCATCCCCTCACACAGCCGTATCCCTTCTCAAGATTTCCCAAAAGGCTTGGACTTAATCCATGTTTTAAAGGCGAACAGGCGAATTCTGGAGCGATAAAGAGTGTTGTACGATGAGTTATTTTAAGAAGAGAAGATCTTTTTAATTCAAGATAGGTTAGGCTTTGGCCTGCACCTATCAACACATCACTCTTAGCTGAATCGCCGAGTTCGCCTTTTTTAGCTGAATATAGTGTCACCATCATATTGATTGTTGGTTCGTTAAACTCCAACCCAATTTTTTGTCCCGTAGTAACCAGATGTTACTAAAGAGAGCCGTAAATCAATTATGTCTATGTCATCAGCATGTGTCAGGAACAGGATTGACTAATAGATGTTGGTCTTCAAAGTTTTTACACCCGAGTCCTGAACAGTTCTTCCCAGCGCGAACTCGAAAACGGAACAGATGAGCCCATCTCCCTAAAGCAAATCCTTGGTAATAGCAAAAGAGCCCCTAGATTAATCCATCCATGCGATGTCAGTGTCATTTTTACAAGCCTGGTAAGCATGGCAGAGATTCTATAGGAGTTCTCAGAATGGCTATCGTTGCGGCTTTAAATTTTACGAAGAAATAGGAAGAGAAGACAGAGAACACTGACCATTCTGATTTGTAAACCGGGCAACAGTTGTAGAAATTAATAAGAAGGAGATTAGCTGAACCAGCGACCATATTTATGTTACCCTTATCATGATTGAAACAAAAAGATATTTTTGAAATGGAAGACACGAGTTAATCATCATATTTTCTCTATTTTGTAATTTGTAACTCTATTTTGTAAATAGACTGGTTCCTTAAAATGTTTGGTCAAGTTTTAATATCAGACACAGAACAATGATTTGAGTCTGCTAAGAGGACTTATCCTTATCAAATGTATTGCATATGATGATATTGCATTATAATTCCATTGTATTACTTTCCCCAAAACTAATTCTCGTACACTCTTCACAGCATAAGAAAAGCCCATCAGCATCATTTAGTGCTTGGGGCCACATTTTGATGGCGCCAGCAAACGCTCTTCCTCCATGCTTCCATTTGCCATGACAAACAGAATCGACATTCCGGAACGGACGACATACTTTTGTTTGGATAGACACACACACACCCAGGCACACAGAGAAAAAAAACATACCACCCGCGGAAGTTAAAACATGATGTAAAACTTGGACCGAGTGTTTCTTCCGTTTTGTGCGCTTGTACAACTTTTTTCAATTTGAGCTTCGATTTCCTCGTCCTCAACCCATCGACGGTTTTGGGCCGGTATTGAATTCTCCAACACAGGAAACGTGCCATCGATTCGGAAAAAACGAGCAAGATGGTTCGTTTCGAGTGGTCTGGGGCCTTTTTTTGTTGGACCTTTCTGTTTGGCACGATTCCTAACAAAGGCTGCAAGTGTATGCTACCGCAGGGTGGGATAAATTTTACAACTGTCGCATTTCACTTGCCATGACATGGACGGCACTTCCAGGCCATCGTGCTACTCCTCGGTGGTTTCACGCCATACAGACCAACGGGAGGAAGTTCTCCAAAGCTTGTGCAAAGTAGAACATCTACTAATGGAAGCGTAAAACTTGAAACCCCGGCTAGATAAGGGAAATCTCCTGACAGACGGATTAAGATAGACGAATGAGAAATGTATCTGATAAGAATGGGAAATGGAATGGAGTTTTCTTTCTTGTCTTTCTATTTGTTGCACGTACGCGGACATCAGCACCAGGCGCCTCCATTTACAAATGCAATTAAGCGAAAGCAAATGGAATGAAATTAAAACACTTGGCAGCAAACTCAATGAAGTGCAAATGAATGGAAACTCGTTGGTTTCGTTTTTGCCCATCCTCGGTTTTATGAGCATAAAAGTGCATACTGGCACGAGGACTTTTAAGTGTTTCCTCTGCCAATGCATAACACATTTGTGTAATCCTAAAAACTTCTACAAAGATAATTTATGCAGATCCGGTCAGGAATAAGTGAATAAATGTTAAATTAAGAATTGAATGAAATTATAACGAAATTGAATACGATATTAAGGATTAAATGTTACTTACAATAAAATTCCCATCAACCCCAACACCTAATACCGATAATCCTCACATAAATATATCAACACTAACAACCGAAACCCCCTCTCGTTTGTTGCATCAGGTCTCCGGTAGGCAACGGTGAAACGGTAAATGGCGGCGAGGATGTCACCACTGTAACATGCAATTCCACGCAAACCCCCAGCGATCTCAGCCCACCGAACATGTCGAACGACGACATGCTGCCGCAGGCCCACCACCAAAACCCAGGCCACTGCATAGCTTCCTTTTCCGCCATCAATCGCATGCGACAGAATGCACAGGTAAGTGCACCAGTTTTTGGCTCACGAAATCCTATCCGATTGCGGCAAACAAACCTCACTGTCCCGATGGGTGTCGAAAATCCTCCGACCAACAGGTTCAACAGTCAAATTATGACAATCAAATTTGCGGCCCCAAAAACCCCACTTTCCCACTTCCACACATCCTGCACTCAATTTGCATACCAGACACTTGAGTTTTTGTCACCCGAAAAGGTTTGGGTCAGCTGAAACGTAAAACCAACTACTCCGGGTTGGAACAAACTCAACAGGATTTTCATTTGGCACATTTTCTGGAAAGCGTTCCGTTTCGTTTCCAATTCTCCAAATAACTCTTTCTTTCTGTTTTCTCTTATTTCTTTTTTAATCTCCTACAGCTTTGTGACGTCACGCTGGAAGTCGGGGGCGAAACGATCAATGCCCACAAAGTCATACTAGCGTCAGTTTCACCGTACTTCTACGCCATGTTCAATGGTAAGTGTGGGGCAAGCTAGGGCTGGCAGGATATATGTTGCATGCGCTACGTTGAGAATTGTTCCCGGGGGTTGGTCAATTCAATTAACAACCCGCAGACAAATCCGTTGATTCGGCTCGTACCGTCGTACCGTCGAAAGCAAGGGATGGCAAAACGTTTCACTAATGGAAGGAATATTGAATTTTGCAGATGACATGCTCGAGCGGAACTGCGACGTGGTCACGCTGCACGATATTGACCCATCGTCACTGAAGCAGCTCATCGAGTACGCATACAGTGGCGAGATCACCATCACGGAAGACAACGTGCAGGTGAGCTTTGCCATCTTAATCCATTCGATATATCTACCGCAGGAGAATTGGATAGATGGAATCTCCATATCCTCTTAACATCGTACGGTCTCTTCTAGCTGTTGTTTCATACTCACTGCTGGATAGGACAATTTTCCTATCTCACATCATGTTTCGCCTTCTATATATTAAACAGATAGCTTGCTCTATTGCCCTTTGCTATACATGTATACGTTCAGTTTTGCACTATCTTCTTAACTAAAGCATAATGTTATTGTGTTTTTTTTTGCTTTGCTTTGGAAACTTGGTTGTTTAACGTATTTTTTACTTTATTAAGTTGATTATTTGTTTTGTGATGTAAGTTTCATTATTTTTTCCCAAATTCATGCACTATTCTAATGTACACTTTCAAATACTTAGTATAGTAAGTGTTACACAAAATGATAATGCATATATTTTTTTATGAAGTTACTTTTTATTAAACCGTCTTGCTTATTATGTTTAATTTCAAAATTGTAGCTTAATCCTGTATAGAAGTAAAGGAGAGGCTGTCTAAGATTCACTTATCACTCTGGGTAAGAGTGAGTGAGTGAGTTTAATCCTGGAGGTGAATTTATGGTTTGAACTCAGCATGAAGAGTATTTATGAATCTTTTACTCTCTCTTTTGCGTTTTAACTCACTCACTCTCTACGCCGGCTAGTGACTCCCCCTTTTGCACTCTCTGTGGCAACCTCCGGCACACTATTTTACATTTCAAATCATTCAATAAGATTGAGTATATATTTTTCTTTATTATATTTGGATTTAAATCACTCAATAACAGTGAATAATACAATTTACAGCCAACGAATAAAACATTAACGAATTAATCTCTTTTGCCCGAAGTAAACGCGAAGTAAATAATTAATCACTGTAAACCACAGGAGTGATTTCAATGCAAAAATGAGTAACAAAACATTTTCAATCATTCTTATTGCGTTATTCAAATCCAAAAAGTGAAAAAACGCTTTCATTCACTCTTATTGAGCATTATTTTGTATTGAATCTCAAATGAGTGAATAAACGATTCAAATCCTGATAAACACTCTTTTATTCTGTTTATTAAACTGATTATTAAACTGATTCCTGAGGATTCGTGCTTCCTACATGCCACTTGTTCGTTAGACAATTTGAAATTAAAATTATAATTTCCCCAGAATATGTAAAATTCATACGCCATTAAGTTATTTCAAAAATCAACACGGCTAGGCCGTTCTATATGCATAAAAAAAATTATTACGATGCATCATTATGCGAGCTATATCATCATCAAATACAAATCGGCACTGTAAATAATTTACCGAGTCATTAATTGGTCAAAACAATATAAATAAAAAAATATAAATCGAATTTCATTATGCTCAACACCAACGCTAAATATAAATGAATCGTCTAACTGACGTACATTTCTAATCGGCTTCATTAATCTTCATTACTCACGACGGAAAATTTAAGTGAAGCACGTTTTTTTTATTATTTTTATCTACCAATCATCGTTACTCTTGGGCAGTGGTTGGCGCGTACCAACATAATGCACCAGATACTAATCAATATTGTGCCCCTTCTCACTTCCCCAGGTGCTTCTTCCGGCTTCGAGCCTGCTGCAGATTCAATCGGTCCGTGAAGCATGTTGCAAATTTCTGCTTCGTCAGCTACATCCCTCAAACTGTCTGGGAATTCGAAGTTTCGCAGGTACGTACCATCGCAATCCTATTTACTGACCTGACGATCACCCAACCAAAGGGGTCGTAGAACTGTCACGCCTGAAGCATACATTGTCGCAGTGCAATCCAACGGATACTAATGGGGCAAGTGACCGATTAGTTACCGAAGCGTACTTTCACACGACTGCCGACACACACACACACAGCTTATCCGTATTTCCGTAATAGTCCCACCGAGCCGTTGACCGTTTATGGCGCCTAATTGCCGCGACGTCACCGGTTTCTAGCCGCGGTGCCATAATTGCCTTCGGCCTCGCTCTCTACCCTCTTATTACACTGTCCCTCTCCCTGACCGTTCTTTGAACCGTCAATTGCATAGACTGTGTGACGACGCCGTGCACTTTTTGGCGTAACACGTGTTGGCGGGTATTTTTTTATTGCTCAGTTACACTGACCGTGCTGTAACCGGCGGCGGTGTCCATTATCTGTCCGCGACATCTTGTCACGATGCGAAGTTTGAAACGTGCAATCGATGCATTCGATTCGATGGGCTTCCGGCATTTGTTATGCATCTTAATTAGGTTCAAACGGTCGTCACAAACGTAGCCGTGGAGTGCGAATACGGCAATCTAGTTGATTGGTTCGGAACATTGTTTTAATGATTGTTCAGTTTGGACGATCCGCGTTTAGTTTAGTTGTCTATTGATGATTTCAAAATGCGCTGTTCAGTTCTACTTGAACACGAACTAAATAATGCATTTGGAACAATTGTCACATTATTAAAGTTATAGGATTTTCCAACATTTTGTAGCAGATTAAATAAATAAATTAAACAAATCGCAGAACGAAACCAGATGGAATTGATAATAAAAATTCTGAAACCAAATTTTAAATTTGCTTACACAGCACAATCCTTGTCTTGGTTACGAAGTTCGTCACCAAAACCACAGTTAACTCCAAATACAAATAATATCGATTGGTACCCCACAGGGGGAATTATTTTTTCTTCAGCTTACGGATTTGAACTTTTCATTCCACAGCAACGTCCATCGAGTTTATTTCTTTTACAGTTAGAAGAACTTGTAGAAGAATTAAAGTTAATTTATACCTCTTACAGAAAGCTTTACTTTGTTGGAATTTGTTGTGAATTCATTCCTTTTACACCCGACGACAAATACGCATCTTAAACGTTACCAACAAAGTGATCAACTGGATGAAAAACAATTTAATTTCCATAATTTTTCACTAGAAATCGCAGCGTACAGCCGAACGAATAAACATTGTCCATTCGAATCGTGTCCAGTCGAATCGTTTGACCATTTTTGGTCAACCTTCAATATGGCAGATACGCTTGTACCCAGTTTGTTATTCGCCTATAAACCGATTTTCTCGTTTTCATCGTTTGATCATATCGTTCATTGTTTTCCATTTCCTTTCCAACCTTTCTCTTTCACCAGATGCTCACTCGTGCAAGGAACTACACTCTCGATCCCACCGGTACGCCCTGCAGAACTTCCAGCAAGTGGTCGGCACGGAAGAGTTTTTATTGCTAGGATTTAATGAGGTAAATAAACATTCACTTATCCCAAACGTTGGACCGTGGTTGGTAGCTGATGGGTACCCCATCACACGGCCCAGGGACGAACCAAGTCATCCCGAAACGGTTATGGCATTCTCTGGCGATGCGTATCGCTAGGCATTAAACATACTACGCGACAGGAATTTTGGAGAAACAGGTCATCCTCGGAACTAGCACTGATGGGTGATATCACAGGGGACCTTCACGTAGCGCGATATGAAAGTGAAGCGTCCATGATGTTTCCACCAATTCCCTACGGCTATGAATCATACGACGCCTTCACGACTATGCGTAGGAAAGGCGATTGGGAAAATAGGTTTACGGCCTTAGGGTTTTGTTTTGCTGCCAAGGAACGGCCAGGTGCGTTCTGCCGGAAATAGCATCACAAAACAATCGACAATCGTTTTCGTAACGAGGGAAAAGCGTATCTACACGATCACATATTTCCTGGAAGTTGCTACCCCAAAAGGTATTTGACAATATTATGTTACCCTACATCTCATACCACCTTCAAACATTGAATGTACATAAATTTCCACACTAACCGGCTACATGTGGAGCATCAAGTATCGAACGCTGGTAACAACCCTCACACTTCCAGCAAGCCTTTCCAGCTGATGATGCTAACAACCATGTCGACGCACAAATCCGCAATCGTTGACAATACCTTTCCCGGTGGAACCATCCAGAGCATGTACTGCTCCGGTTTATAATTTAATAGCAATAACGCTCGACAAACACGACAGGTTGTTTATTTTCGAGTGGAAAATTAATTAATCTTTGCTTCGTTGGCAAACTTTCCTATACACTTCCTGCCGTACGCACGAAATTGAAAATTTGATGAATGGCTCTTCTCACTTGTCTTGTCATGATGATACGGAAAATTGTCGCATAAATTAAATAAACAAATGTACAATCGATAGTTAATATTAGTAAACAATCATCGAAATTGGATTTTGAGCAAACAGAAAAGGAATTGACAATTACAGACATAATCCACCAATGATATTGCAGAGTAAACGCATAGTAATACCTGCTCCATGTGCCGGTTTCAAATTGGAACATGCCGGAAGACTGGCGGAAATCCTCAACTCAATGCCATATGTGATAAGATATTCTTACTAGTTCCAGAGTCCTAACAGTTAAATTATGTAAAGCAGTATTTTTTTTCTTAAAGTTTTGGATAACGATGTGTGTGTTGTGAAACTTAAACACGTTGTCCCAGGCCGTAAACCCGAAGGTAGCCTGTAACGCAGGTAATAGTTTTTGATACTGGTTTAGACAAGGGTTCATTTTATCTTGTTTGATCTTGTTTCCAACAACGAAACAATGGGGAAACAAGATGATTCCAATGATAGCACGCATTGACATTTTTGGAGCTCAAGCTTTTAGGACAGCGTTCCTTAAAAGAGTCTTCCATAAACAAGCAGATGATAGTGCATCCAACCGTCGAAAATTTCATTTCATTGTAGAGAACACTGAAATGTGGCTGTAATTACAAAGAACAAAATCCATCCTCCTAGAAATTTGGAATAGTTTTACAAACACACGACGACTGCAACATTTAAATATCGTCGTAAATTGGACGCAGAAGATATTCCAAGGCCTTAGTTTTTAACTTTTTGCACAACAGTGTGTGCACTCAAAGTATGGATTCCCAATTATCCTTTCATACTGGTGCCAACATCAATCTGAATATCTTCCTCACAAAAATCGCAATTTGTGAAGGGGTTTTCATGAGTTTTTGGGCAAACCCTGCCTTTGTCAATAGTTAAAGTAACATTCTATAAATGATTCCATTTGTTTCTTCCCCAGGTTCAGGACCTAATTTCCAACAGCCAGCTAAACATATGCTCAGAGGAAAAAGTATTTATG